>CM046002.1:52423045-53023045 GCA_025175895.1 Wurfbainia villosa
AGAATAAAAACAATGCTAACAAGATAATATAACGTGGTTCACGGCTACGCCGCTAATCCACGGTCCCCGATTCGTCCTCGGTGAATCACTCCGCAACCAAATCACTATCGGTCTCTCCTTTGCACTAAGCTAGGTGGAGGTAACCCTTACAACTCAAGAACACTCCTTCTTTTACAATAGATGTGAAAGAAAACTAAGAGAAGGAGTTTGAATCTTGTGGAGCACTTGGATGATCACTTAGAGCATAAGCATTATCCATCCAAAGGCCCACACCCTCTCTTTTTATAGAGAGGGTTGATTTTTTCCCGTTGGCCGCCACCAGTCGACTGCTGCCCTTGGCAGTCGACTGCCGCCACTTCAACGACCTCCGAACACGTTGGATCCCGACCGTTATAGTCCAACGAATCCCTTGGCAATCGACTGATGGATCCATCGATCATTCGCCTACTCCGTCGATCGCCGCCCGATCGGCTACGGCGGTTCTTGGCCCAAACCCTCTTGACCGATCATTCTTGCGCCATCAATGATCGATGTTGGCAATGATCGCTAACATGAGCGTGTGATCATTGAGGCCAAAATCCACTCAGTCGGATACCAGTCGAACCGCGTTCGACTCAGAGCAATCGACTACCATTTCATGGCAGTCGACTGGTGCCATGTGAAACTCAAACTTAACATTCGTTTGAGCTTCCGGTGGTCAGGTAAACCTTAACCCTTGCGGTCGAGCCACCGACACTCAGCCATTCGGCCAAATTCATCTAATGAGCTACTTACAATTCACTCATTCTCTCATCTTACTCGAAGTCCCTCGCCGAAGCTCTCTTCGTTCGCGGCCACGTCCCTCGGCATCATCAGGTGCACGACTCTGCAATGCTCCTTCGCGTCTCTTGCCTCCGAAGTCTTCTTCCTTGGCTTCGCTTCAAGTCATCTCGTCTGGCTGTCCCTCGGCAGCATCAAGCACACGGCTCTGCAATGCTCCTTCTTCGACTCAAGCACGAGGTTGTGAGTGGTGAACCCACCAAGGCTCCATGTGCGAATTATTAAGTCCTGCAAGACTCCAACGCACATATCAAATCACAATAGCAACCTAACTTAAACGCTTTGCCACACACATCAAAACCATATCACGACAAGAGATTGCCCTAACAATCTACCCCTTTTTGATGTGTGGCAATCCGTTTAAGTTAGGTAAAAATATTTGATAAAATATTAAGAAAGGAAAGCATGTAGATAACATGATTAGCAACTCTCCCCCTTAATACATGAAACTCCCCCTAAATATATTCCCCTTTACTTAAACATATAGTTTTCTCCCCCTTTGACACCATCAAAAAGATTAAACAAAGTTTATATATCATGGCATCAAGTATAGAGAAAAACAAAAACTAAAATCAGTCAAAAACATGATAAAATCAGGTTATTGTGCTCGTTCACAGTCCATCAGTCGTCTGACACAATGAAATCTAAATTTCTGATTTTCTGGACGAATTTCAGAAATGCAATATAAATTCCAAAAATTTCAAAAAATCATGAAATTTGGAAAACACATTTCTTGTAAGTATATCTATCAATGAAAAATAGTTTTTCACGAAAAATCATTATATTTTCAAAGATTTGCCAAAAATACAAAAGCTTTAAAAACCACTAGGTTTTTTATCATGTTAGTATCCATTTTAACACCTAGTCTTGCTTTGGATTGTTTCAAAACATGAATACATAGATTTTAAAGTAAGAATTTGTTTTGAAAACATATGAAATATCCAACCATGATCTTTGGGCAATATGTCTATGAATTAAACATAAGTCTTCCCCATGATTGGTCTATGATTTCTATTTTGATACCTTAAATGACCATCTAAATGTCATAGGCACTAGTGGACATTTGTATCATCCTAACATCTCACTCATGCTATGTTTTCAATCAAGGTAGCCTATGGTGAGTGTGAGATGCATCCTAAAGGTATTTGTATAGACTTAACCATTATTTTCATGCAATTCTATCAAGGTTAAGTATCATCCTATCATACCACATGATCATAAAGATATATATGAATTAATTTCACATTATGATCATGAAACAAATGTATTCATCAAATTGTGATCATGCATTAGGTATTACATCATGATAATAAGGCAAATATCACCTAAAGCATGATTTATCTATTTATAGGTGCATTATCATCACCTAACACTATTTCAAAAATATTGTCCCACCATCCTAAGTCAACCAAAATATGATATAGATAAAGTCTATATGGTTGACTATCCTAGGGTTTTCCTAACCCTTTAGGATGGATTTAGGAACCCAAAATAAGTTCTTTCCTATTGGATTCACTAAAAATTTCTTAGGGATCCATTTTATAGCAATTACCTTCTTTTTGTCTTGACCCCTAGCTATTAGACATTTATAGGCCTTTTCATTTTTCTTTTCCTTATAACCTAGGCCTTTCTTGTTGAAGCTTGCCCTTTGGCTCCCAATTATCATGTTAAGGGTATTGGAGCCTATTGTAAATTTTGCTAGGGCCTTGGTCAAATAATCTACCTTTTCCCTTAGAGCCCTATTTTCATCCATACATGCATCACTAACATTAAATGGCATATATTCATGTGAGCATGCATCATTTAAGCTAGAAGAAATATTATCATTATCATTTAAGCATGATTTTTCTAGCTTACTTTCTAAATCCTTAATTTGATCTATCATGCTCTTATTTTTCTTTTTAGCTCTAAATAGATCCTTAGTAAGACTAGAAATCATGGAAACTATTTTACTTGGTGAGAGGTTCGTTACCATAGTCTCCATGTCTTCCTCTTCTTCGGATGAGGATGGTGAAGAAGCTCCCCCTTCACTAGAGCTCTCCTCACTTGTGCTTGATTCTTCATTTTCGGTGGAGGAGCAATCTAGGTCGTCAAAGGCCATTAGGGCTAAGTTGGTGACAAAGGCATTCTCCTCTTTCGATGATGATGAAGATGATGAGGAGGGGTCATCCCAAGTCCTTGCCTTTAGTGCCTTTGTCTTTCCCTTTTCTTTGGCTTTCTTCTCTTCTTCTTTCCTCTTGCTCCCCTTTTTCTTCTTCTTTTCTTCCTTCTTTCTCTTCTCCTCTTTGCTCTTGTTCAAGAGTAGACAATTATCCCTTATATGTCCTTCCCCTTGGCAATTGTAGCAAATAACCTTCCCCCTTGGTCTTCTCCTCCTATCATTAGATTTATTAAATTTAAAATCTTTTAATGCACGTCTTACCCTCCTTACCATATAGGCTTCTTCCGTGCTATCCATGGGGATCTCCATCTTCTTCTTCCCTTTGTTGGCCAAAAGTGCTACTCCTCTTGAAGGTTGAAACCTTGGCTCTTCTACTATTCCTTCGAGCCTTGTTTCGTGGAGATCCATGGTTGAGAAGAACTCCTCCAAGGTTCTCACTTCTAAATTCTTGGACATGTAGAAGGAGTCCACCATTGAGCTCCATTTCGATGACCGGGGAAAAGCATCAATTGCTTTCATGAGCATGTCCCGGTTCGAAAGTCTTTCTCCTACACTTGTTAGCCCAATTAAGATTTCTCTGAATTTAGAATGTAAGGAGGTTACCTTTTCTCCCTTTTCAAGCTTGATATTTGATAGTTGAGAGCGGAGGAGATCTCTTCTTGCAAGCTTGGCCTCCGAAGTGCCTTCATGAAGCTCTACTAGCTTCTCCCACATCTCCTTGGCACTTGCACACTCCTCTATCCTATTTACTTCTTGTTGAGGGAGTGCATTGTAGAGGTGATGCTTGGCTTTTGAATTCGCCAAATACTCCTCCCTTTGCCTCTTGCTCCACCTAGATTTCTCCAATGGCTCCCCTTCTTCATCCCTAGGCAATTCGAAACCGTTTTCCATAATTAAAAGAATTTCAAAGTCGATTTCGAAAAATACCTCCATTCTCTTTTTCCACCAAGAGAATTCGCCTTCAAACTTTGGTGGGTGAATGTTGGAGCCGACCATTTTTGATGAAGTGCTTATTGCGGTGGTTAGTCCTCGACAAGCAACCTTGCTCTGATACCACGTGTAGGGGATCGATCGGTGTGTGTTGGCCGGCTAGAGGGGGGTGAATAGCCCTCTTTCGTTTGGTGGTGGAATTCGCTTATCTACAAAACTAATTAGCGTAATGGAAACAAACAAGACAAGCAAATAGAAATGACAAGAATAAAAACAATGCTAACAAGATAATATAACATGGTTCACGGCTATGCCGCTAATCCACGGTCCCCGATTCGTCCTCGGTGAATCACTCCGCAACCAAATCACTATCGGTCTCTCCTTTGCACTAAGCTAGGTGGAGGTAACCCTTACAACTCAATAACACTCCTTCTTTTACAATAGATGTGAAAGAAAACTAAGAGAAGGAGTTTGAATCTTGTGGAGCACTTGGATGATCATTTAGAGCATAAACATTAGCCATCCAAAGGCCCACACCCTCTCTTTTTATAAAGAGGGCTGATTTTTTCCCGTTGGTCGCCACCAGTCGACTGCCACCACTTCAACGCCCTCTGAACACGTCAGATCCCGACCATTGTAGTCCAACGAATCCCTTGGCGATGCGATGGATCCATCGATCATCGCGCCTGTAGTCGTATCGGTTGGCTACGAGCGGTTCTGTGGCCCAAACCCTCTTGACTAGTCGATCGCTGCCTTGATCGTGATGGTCTTAGCGCGTATCAATCGACTTCCATTTCATGGCAGTCGACTGGTGCCGTGTGAAACTCAAACTTAACATTCGTTTGAGCTTCCGGTGGTCGGGTAAACCTCAACTCTTGCGGTCGAGCCTCCGACACTCAGCCATTCGGCCAAGTTCACCTAATGAGCTACTTACAATTCACTCATTCTCTCATCTTACTCAAAGTCCCTCGCCGAAGCTCTCTTCGTTCGCAGCCACATCCCTTGGCAGCATCAGGCGCACGACTCTGCAATGCTCCTTCGCGTCTCTTGCCTTCGAAGTCTGCTTCCTTGGCTTCGCTTCAAGTCATCTCGTCTGGCGGTCCCTCGGCAGCATCAAGCGCACGACTCTGCAATGCTCCTTCTCCGACTCAAGCACGAGGTTGTGAGTGGTGAACCCGCCAAGGCTCCATGTGTGAATTACTAAGTCCTGCAAGACTCCAACGCACATATCAAATCACAATAGCAACCTAACTTAAACGCTTTACTACACACATCAAAATCATATCACGGCAAGAGATTGCCTTAACAAAATTTTATGGGCCCATTATTTCTTTGAGCATTTTTGCCCTTCCTAAGCATATGTCTAGATTTTTTTTATTAAAGCCTAGATGGTCTTCTATTTTCCTAATAGTTTCCCTATGTAGGATTTTTCTAGGGGCATTAGTCCCAAATTTCTCCTTGGTTGAAATAGGTCTAGAGTTATTATTTCTAGACTTGTCCTTAGACCTAAAATCAACATGTTAGTAATATCCCGAATTATAGTTTTTATTCATCTAATCCTACCTTCCAACCTTAGTCCTTTTTTTTCTTTATTTCTTGACTCGAGTATATATCCCAAATTGTAGTTTTTATTCATCTAGTCCTACCTTCCAACCTTAGTCCTTCTTTTTTTTTCTTTATTTCTTAAATTGGATTATAATAGTATCAGTTAGTAATCATGTTAATAGGAATACTTTCAAAAATATTAAATATCAGAGTTTTAAACATTATTTTAAAAAAAATCAGATATTGAAAAATGACATACGACAACACTACAACTGAGCATGGCAGCACTAATAATTGGTGGGGCAGGTATCCATGGACTTCAAATCCATTGCCTGATCCGTGGACTTCCGAAATTTCAGTAATCTCCCTCTTCTAAGCATTCGTTGTTTCCCCTCCATCAACATGAATCTCTCCGTGGTCTTCGAGAAATTCATCAACAGGATATGGGATGCAACTTCGTTCTACCTCGCCATGCCTCGATCTCGCATCGAACGCTTGTGTAGAGTCGCGGAGCGATTGAGGGCCAAACTTGAAGACGTCGAACAGACCAAGCCCTTAAGCAATAAAGTCTATTTCTAGCATGCTCTTTATGATAAATAGCAAGTGAATTAAAAGCATGCTTTTTGATATTACAATTTGAAGGTGCATTATTAAAATATAGCTTAGGGTTAGCTTTAAAAGCTCCTCCTACATGTGATGCTCCTTCTACACCCTTACTAAGCTTCTTCCTAGGGCATTAGCTTCTATAGTGCCCTCTTTGATGGCACCTGAAGCACACCACATGCTCCTTGCTCTTAATGGTTGGGGCTCCGGTCTCCTTGGGGCTCCGATCTCCTTGACCTTTGGCACTAGTGGAGCCTTCTTAACCTTCTTAGGGCACTTGCTCTTATAGTGCCCGGGTTCCCTACACTCAAAACAAATTATATAATCTTTATTTTTAATTGAATTGCTTGAGTTACCTAGGTTGATAGGGGAATTTTGATCTTGTCTTGGGCTCTTGGAGGTAGAGGCTTTCTCTTGATCTGGCATGGAAGGTGATCTCTCCTCCCTCTCAATCCTAGAGGTGGAGGCTTCTTCCACCTCTTCTTCCTCCTCCGATCCGGATGTTGATTCTCTATCAACCTCCGAATCCTCAAGCTCTTGTGATGAATATGTGCTTGCTTCTCCTTGAGCTTGAGAGGATGAGCACTCCTCTTTGGGCTCCCTTTCTACTTGAGCCATGGATGGTTCTTCATGGAGCTTGGCCAATCTATCCCATAACTCCTTGGCATCTTGAAATTCACCTAACCTAGACACAATATTGTTAGGTATTGCATTTAATATTAATTGTGTTACCTTATCATTTCTTTTGAAGGATTGCACTTGCTCTTTGGTCCATCTCTTCTTCTTGAGGTATCCACCTTTTGGACCCCTTGGAACTTTGAATCCCTTTATTAGAATGATCCAATCTTCGAAGTCCATCATGAAGAAATTCTCTATCCGTGCCTTCCATTGCTCGAACCCTTCTTGTCCATAGAAGGTGTATGGAATTGGGGTGTTGATATCCTATCCCAATTTTTTTTCAAACTCCATCTTGTCCTCTAGCGCATTTACTCCCGGTTGTTAATCCGTAGAAGAGCTCCTAGCTCTTATACCAATTATAGGAACGTTGGTGACCGTTAGAGGGGGATGAATAGCGCGTACATTGCATCGATAGAAATCGATTATATGCTTGTCTACAATCGTTATTAGCGGAGTGGAATATAGAATAAAGCAATAATGAACTACAACAAACACACTAATACACAAGGATGTAACGTGGTTCGTAACCTTAGGGTTCCTACTCCATGATTGGGCTCAAATGAGCTCTAGCGATGCCAAACACCACTAATAATCAATACACTCCTTCTCGGAACAATTCGGAGGTGGAGGAAACCTCTTACAATAGTTCTTACAATAATGAGAAACAAATACAAGCTAATACAAGTAAACTACACAAATACAAGTAAAGAAAACTTTACACAATGTGAACTTGAGTGCTTGCTTTTGGTTGCTTGAGAAGAGCCTTGAAGGTCTAGATTGCAGTAGCAAATCCCCTTCAAATCACCTCAAAGAACCTTGGCCAAATCCTCCTCCATGAGCTACTTTTATAACCTACATTCATAATGGATTTCGCCTAGCAGTTGACTGCTCGCGACCATCAGTCGATTGCTCCTGTAGCCATTGTCTCACAACGGCTCGATCCACACTAGATAAGTTCTAATGGATACACTAGCAGTCGACTGCCAATAACCATCAGTCGACTGCCAAGCCTATAGCCGGCTGACCAGTCGGCTACCGAGCGTTCTTCTCTTGTGACCAACCAATCAGTCAACTGCCCTACATTGGCAGTCGACTGATCAAGCAGTCGAGGCGCCTTGAATCTGTGGTCGTTGTAGCCAAAGCCAGTCGATGTGCCACCTCGACTGGGACACCAGTCGAGGCACCTTGCGTCTGTGACAACAACTCGACCATAGTCGACTCACGACAGTTGACTGGTCATAATCCTAGTTTACTGCTACAAGTCTACTCGGCTGCCAAATATCAAAAAACTTGACCAGTCGACTGGTCAATGACCTCAATCGACTGTTATACCTCAATCATGAGGTTCACCCCAAGTATGATGCCCTCATACTTGTTAGACCACCCTTAGCCTAGACCTAAGCCTTCTAGCCACCTCCATCAGCCTCACGCCTATCGGATCACTCTAATGTAACGCCCGTAAAATTCCTAGCAATTTTACAATAATTTTTGCATGATTATAATGGGCTTTGTATGGGCTCTTTCAAAAAATAAAAGAAATAGAGCCAAAAATGATGCATGGCCCAGGATTTGAACCCTAAACCCCCAAGTAGATAGCTAAACCTTAAGATGCACCCAATAACCAGAAGCCCAGCAGAGTTGTGCTATTAGAAGGGTATGGAAAATGATAGATAAGGGTAAGGGAGGCTAAGGGACACCTTCAAGTGAATATATAGGGGAATGAGGAGACAAGAGAAACCACAATTTCCATTCTCCACTTCTCTTCTTCTTCCTCACCGAAACCCTAAGCTTCCCCTCTTCCATTTTCCGAAAACCAACCAAGCAAGAAGAGGGCCCTAGTCTTGGCATCACTTAGGGTGTTTCCAACTATTAAACAAAGCGAAGGATGTAAGTATCCCCTCACCTGCATACAAGTTGTTTCGTTTGATGTTATTAAGAAAATTCTTACATGAAACTTTCGGCCAAGACCTTCCTTATGCTTTCCATGATGGTCCATGCTATGCTTTGTATGAATATGATGATAATAGGTTTCTAGATAGGTTTGGTCTAAGTGGTTGATCTTCAAGCTTCATGAAACCTTCGGCCAAGACCTCTTTTATGCTTTCCATGGTGGTCCATGCTATGTTTTGTATGAATATGATGATAAAATGTTTCTAGATAGGCTTGGTTTAAGTGTATGATCTTTAAGCCCCATAATACTCTCAGCCAAGACCTATTTGAAGCTCCTAATGGTTTTCTATGCTATGATCTATAAGTAGTCATGCTATGTTTTGAATGTAGATGAAGATAGTAGGGTGATAGCTAAGCTAGATTTAAGTATGGGATCCTTAAGCCTCTTGAACCTCTCGGCCAAGACCCATTTAGGCCCCTAAGGGCCTTCCATGCCATGATCTATATGTGATGGAGATTAACATGTGGTTAGTTAGATCTTGTACAAGTTGTTTAGGGTTTAAAATCTTGTTAGAACCCCATGAAGTTTAGACCACACTATGTTATGCTTGTTCATGATGTTTATGCCATACTCTATATGTGTGTGATGTTAGTATTATGTTAAGTAGACATTGCACAAGTGTTTAGCATGTAAACTCCTAAGAACCCTCCCTTAGGGTTTCGGCCAACCCATGTACATGCCCTCTACTAAGTCCTCCATGCCATGCTACATGTAGAAAAAAAATGCAAATATGATGTTAGTTAGATTTTACGATAGCATGATTGGATTATAGCACTACCTTATGTCCATGTTGATTGTATGAATGTATGATTATGTCTTGCTCATTGCCATGCTAGTTGTATGAATGTATGATTATGCCATGCTCATTGCCATGTTAATTGTATGAATGTCATAAAGAAGGAACACGATATGTTATGTAAAGAAATATGATATGTTATGAAGAAGAAAAATGATATGCGATGAAGAAGGAACATGATATTCCATAATAAGGAACATGATATGTATATGAAAAGGAATGTTATATGTTAAGATAAGGAACATGATATGTATATGAAAAGGAATGTTATATGTTATGATAAGAAACATGATAAGTTATGAAAAGAAATGTGATATGTAATGATAAGGAACATGATATGCTATTTTACTTTTTGCATGGCTTGTACCGGACCCTAACAAGGTCCAAGGGATGGGCTCCTATGTGCCCCTGGGTCGACGGTCGTAGTACGGACTCAGTACGGGATGGGCTACCAGATTCCCTAGGCCGACGGTCATAAGTACGGGCTTAGGATGAGCTTCTATGTTATGTTGCCCCTAGGCCGACGGACATAGTACGGGCCTAGTACTCTAGTAGATTCGGGATTAGCTACCTCGGGTCTATTAGGGATGCGCGCTATGATGATGATGTATGTGGTACAATGTCGGGCCCAATATGTTGAGATTATGTTTAAGTACCTAGAAGATATATGTTTTCAAAGAGCATCTTGCATATACCTTTATTTCATGTCTAGATGATTATGATGTTATTATGATTGTTATGCTTATATGTTTCTGAATGCTCATGTCATTTCTCTTATATGAATGTTACACTTATATGTTCTTGTATATTTATATGCATATTATGCTTATATGTTCTTGTATGTTTATATGCATGCTATGCTTATATGTTCTTGTATGTTTACATGAATATCATGCTTATATGTCCTTGTATGTTTATATGAATGTTATGCTTATATGTACTTATATGATCATGTCACTACTCTATGCCTAATGTTTGACGTATGGTTTTTGTGAGTAGGAAAGGATCTTACTAAGTCTATGTGTTTATAGTTTTATGTTCCCTTGTACTGCAGATAAGGGTAAAGAATGGCTAAACTAAAGGGAGAAGCAGGAGGAGCAAAGTGTGTGTGGTAGTGGCATGGTGGAGGAGATCTATTTATGTTTCCCATACTTATGCATGTTTCCCTTTAAGTTTTGCATGTTAGTTGTTAAGAGTCGAACTCTACTTGATGATGAATGGTCGCTACTTGGTGTCCTTTAAGTTGAACGTCATGAACTTGAACTAAGTACTTATGAAATGATGATACATGCTTTATGATTAAAAGAAAGGAAAAAAAAGTTAAAGTCTTCCGCTGTAAGAAGCATGTATGTAGTCTTCCGCTGTAAATGCATGTATGTATGATCGCGTCGCACCGCCCTACCAACCCCTGGAAAGGGTGGGCATGACAGGTTGGTATCAGAGCAGATCTGCCTTTCCACTACACACACATCAAGCTCCAATCCTGCCGCTCCAAGTAAGAAATTCTATGCCTACTCTAATTTTTTTGTTCATGTATGATAAGAAATGCTTTTAGCTTAAATGTGCATGAATATATGTAGGATAATCTTATGCTAGCCTTTAGTTTAAATATGCATAGATAAATGAATGATAATCTTATACTATCCTTATTATAATATATGAAGATAACCGTGGCTGGGAGATGCAGTAGTAGAGTCGATGAGATAGCACCCTCACCTGACCTTACGCATGTGGTTACTGAACTCCAGCATCAAGTCACGGAGCAACAGCAAGTGATAAATGCCTTAATGAATCAGCGAGGAAACCCTACCGCCCCACCAGCGGGCCCTGGCCCGATAGTTTGACAGGAAGCTTACCTAATCCAGTGGCAGAGGCTGAAGCCGAAAAATTTCTCTGGTACTGGTGAACCATGGGACGCCCAGGCCTAGTTCAAGACTGTGGAAAGCATCGTAGAGCTACTAGACTGGCCCGAATGCAAGAAGATTAAGTGTGTGTCATTTTGCCTTTCGGGAGATGCCCGAATGTGGTGGGAAAGGGTTAAAGCAAAGAGGCAAGTGAATCAGATGAGATGGATAGACTTCGAATATGAATTTTTCGAAGAATTCTTCCATATACGGGTGACAAACAAGCATTATGACGAGTTCACTGGGTTCTGGCAAGGTGACCTATCAATTAGTGAAGCTGTAAAGAGATTCAACCGACTCGCACGCCTATGCCCAGAATTGGTCAGTACAGAAAGAGAAAGGGTCAAACTCATGTTGAAGATGCTCCGACCCGAGATAGCTCTGAACGTGGCCGGTGGAGTTCATAGACCGCAGAGGAGTTGTTCAGTAGTGCCTTGATTACCGAATATTACCTGAACAACATTAACCAACAAAAGAAGGCACTGAGTGAAGGCAGGAGTCAAGCCTAGTCAAAAGGTTAGAGAACCCAGAGTACTTGGAAAGGGAACCACACTGGAAAGAGAAAGCAATGGGATGACTCTAAAGGTGGTCCAGCGAACAAGCAGCTCAAGATCCCTCTGTGTACTACATGCGGGAAGATACATCCCGGAGTGTGCTATAGGGGCACAAATAGATGCTACAACTGTGGACGGGAAGGGCATAGAGTCAAGGACTGCCCTATTCAGGTTCAAGCACCTCCTCAGTTGTATACCCAGTACAGGGGTGCTCCTCCACAGCTACACCAGATGCAGGCTGCAATCAAAGGTACCCCGATAAGTCAAGGGAGATTGGAAGCCCCGCCTGGACAGCGAATGCGGGTATTCTCTCTCACCCAAGAAGATGTGGCGAACGCTTCTACGGTTGTCACAGGTCAGATATTTATTTTCTTCCAGCGTGCTACTGCATTATTTGATACTGGGGCAACACATTCATTTATTTCTACACCTTTCATGAAAAAGATGGACATACCACCACAAGCTTTGGATCGCAAGTTCTTAACCACCCTGCCCTCGGGAGAAGTAATGCCCTCTACTCATATGCTGTGAGCCGCACCCATCAGAATCGCAGACAGAGAACTCTACTGTGATCTGATAGTGCTCGACATGCAGGATTATGATATTATATTGGGCATGGATTTCTTAAGCAAGTACGGTGCTTCGATAAAAGAAAAGTGGTCTTCTAGCCGGAGGCAGAACCTATGTTTGAATTTATTGGAGAGCCAAGGAAAAGAATCGATAAATTTCTATCAGCTCTACAGGCGCGCAAGTTGTTAGACAGTGGATGCACTGAGTTTCTAGCACATGTGGTTGATACAAGTCAAGCCGAGGACCAGAAGCTAGAAGATGTCAGAGTTGTATGCAACTACCTAGAAGTATTCCCAGATGAACTATCAGGGTTAGCCCCAGATAGAGAAATTGAATTTTAAATCGAATTGATTTCTGGTACTAACCCGATCTCTAAAGCACCTTACCGTATGGCGCCGGCTGAATTGAAGGAACTTCAGGGACAGCTACAGGAGTTACTCGACAAGGGACTCAGACGCCCAAGTCTCTCTCCATGGGGAGCTCCAGTACTGTTGGTGAAGAAGAAAGATGGGTCTATGCGAATGTACATAGACTACCGAGCGCTAAATAATGTGACGATCAAGAACAGGTACCCTTTATCACGGATTGATGACCTGTTCAACCAGCTAAAGGGTGCCACCGTCTTCTCTAAGATTGACCTGAGGTCTGGCTATCATCAAGTGAAAGTGAAACAAGATAATATACCAAAGACGACTTTCCGAACAAGATACAGACATTATGAGTTCGTAGTTATGCCCTTCGGAGTGACGAATGCACCTGCTATGTTTATGGATCTGATGAATCGGGTATTCTCGGCATTCCTCGACAAATTTGTAATCGTTTTCATCGACGATATACTAATATATTCGAGAACCCAAGAAGAGCACGCAGAACACCTGAATATGGTATTACAGATTCTTCGAGAAAAGCAGTTGTATGCAAAGTTCTCCAAATGCGAGTTCTAGCTTGATCAAGTATCATTTTTGGGTCATGTTATATCCAAGCACGGAGTGATGGTAGACCCAATAAAGATTGAAGCTGTGAGTAACTAGAACAGGCCAAAGAATGCCAGCGAGATCAGAAGCTTTCTTGGGCTAGCAAGCTACTACAGGAAGTTTGTAGAGAACTTCTCTAGAATTGCAGCCCCTATGATAGTTCTCACCAGAAAGAACAAAAAGTATGAATGGATGGAGGCCTACGAGAAGAGTTTCACAGAATTGAAAAAGAGACTGACCAGCGCTCCAATCCTTGCTCTTCCGGACAGTAACGAAGGCTTCGACATGTACAACGACGCTTCCAAGTTGGGACTCGAAGTTGTACTCATGCAGAATGGCAAGGTCATTGCCTACACCTCTAGGCAACTCAAGGAACATGAAAGGAATTATCCCACTCACAATCTAGAGCTAGCGGCCATGGTCTTTGCTCTCAAAACATGGAGGCATTATCTATATGGAGCTCAGTGTAGGATTTATACAGACCACCAGAGTCTAAAATATTTCTTCACACAGAAGGACTTAAACACAAGACAACGCAGATGGCTCGAGCTCGTCAAGGATTATGACTGCGAGATCTTCTACCATCCAGGAAAAGCGAACAAGGTGGTCGATGCACTCAGCAGGAAGTCCTATGCCACCTTGATATCTCTATCGGTATTATCTCGGCCCTTAGAAAAGGAAATTATGCATTACGGGGTTGAAATCATTTCCAGACGACTTTCTACCATGACGATAGCACCGATGCTGTTCGACGATATATTAGAAAAGCAAGCTTGCGACCCGAGCATTTAAAGGATCAAGCAAGAGATCCTAAGAGGAAAGGATGATGGATTTCGTATCTCTGACAGTGGAGTACTCTACCTCAGGGATCGCTTGTGTATTCCCAATGATATAGAATTACGGAAGAAGATATTTGAGGAAGCTCACGGAACCCCTTATGCAATTCATCCTGGATCCACCAAGATGTACCAAGATCTGAAAAGGAAATTCTGGTGGTTCGGTATGAAAAGAGATGTGGCTCAGTATGTCAGTACCTGCCTGACCTGCCAGAGGGTTAAAGCAGAACACCATAGACCTGGAGGAACACTGTAGCCGATCCAAATTCTAGAATGGAAATGGGAAGATATTTCTATGGATTTCATCTCAGGACTGCCCAAGACGACGAATGGATATGACGCTATATGGGTAATCGTGGACAGATTGATGAAGTCTGCCCACTTCTTAGCAATCAAGATGACCTATTCGACTGAGCAACTGGCTAAATTATATGCTAAGGAAATTATCAGATTATATGGGATTCCTAAGACCATCATTTCTGACAGAGATGGTCGCTTTATTTTCCATTTCTGGGAATGTGTTCAGAAGGCCCTTGGCACAAAGCTATTATTCAGTACTGTCTTTCATCCTCAGACTGACGGACAGACCGAAAGGGTGAATCAAGTACTGGAGGATATGTTACAAGCTTGCGCCTTGGATTTCAAAGGGAGATGGTGCCGATACTTATGCTTGGCAGAATTCGCCTACAATAATAGCTACCAAGCTACTATTGGAATGGCGCCCTATGAGGCTCTATACAGGAAGAAATGTAGATATCCTATATGCTGGTACGAGGGTGGTGAAAAGAAGGGGATGAGACTTCAAACAGATTTCATTGACGACACCACCCGAGCTATACAGAACATCCGCCAAAGAATTGAAACTGCTCAGAGCCGACAAAAGAGCTATGCATATATGCGGCGTAGACTGTTGGAATTCAACGTCGGGGATCTGGTATTCCTCAAGGTAGCCCCTATGAAGGGGGTGATGAGATTCGGAAGGAAGGGTAAGCTGAGTCCGCGCTATGTGGGACCGTATCCGATATTGAAGAGAGTTGGCAAGGTAGCTTACGAGCTAGAGCTGCCTCAAGAGATGTCAGCTATTCACAACGTGTTCCATGTTTCGATGCTCAAGAAGTGCATTCCCAGTACAGACCAAGTGATCGAGCCACAAACGGTACAAGTTCAAGAGGACCTGAGTTATGAAAGTCAGCCTATCCAGATACTAAACCGAGAAGTCAAAAGACTAAGGAATAAAGAGGTGCCTTAGTGAAGGTCCTGTGGCAAAATCAACGGTACGAAGAAGCCACCTGGGAACGCAAGGAGGACATGAAACAGAAGTACCCAGAGTTATTCTAAGTTTTGAGGATGAAACTTTTAAAAGGTATGAAGGATTTTAACACCCGTAAAATTCCTAGCAATTTTACAAGATTTTTTGCATGATTATAATGGGCTTTGTATGGGCTCTTTCAAAAAATAAAAGAAATAGAGCTAAAAAGGATGCATGACCTAGGATTTGAACCCTAAACCCCCAAGTAGATAGCTAAACCTTAAGATGCACCCAATAACCAGAAGCCCAGCAGGGTTGTGATATTAGAAGGGTATAGGAAATGATAGATAAGGGTAAGGGAGGCTAAGGGACACCTTCAAGTGAATAAATAGGGGAATGAGGAGACAAGAGAAACCATAATTGCCATTCTCCACTTCTCTTCTTCTTCCTCACCGAAACCCTAAGCTTCCCCTCTTCCATTTTCTGAAAACCAACCAAGCAAGAAGAGGGCCCTAGTCTTGGCATCACTTAGGGTGTTTCCAACTATTAAACAAAGCGAAGGATGTAAGTATCCCCTCACCTGCATACAAGTTGTTTTGGTTGATGTTATTAAGAAAATCCTTACATGAAACTTTCGGCCAAGACCTTCCTTATGCTTTCCATGATGGTCCATGCTATGCTTTGTATGAATATGATGATAATAGGTTTCTAGATAGGTTTGGTCTAAGTGGTTGATCTTCAAGCTTCATGAAACCTTCGGCCAAGACCTCTTTTATGCTTTCCATGGTGGTCCATGCTATGTTTTGTATGAATATGATGATAAAATGTTTCTAGATAGGCTTAGTTTAAGTGTATGATCTTTAAGCCCCATAAGACTCTCGGCCAAGACCTATTTGAACCTCCTAATGGTTTTCTATGCTATGATCTATAAGTAGTCATGCTATGTTTTGAATGTAGATGAAGATAGTAGGGTGATAGCTAAGCTAGATTTGAGTGTGGGATCCTTAAGCCTCTTGAACCTCTCGGCCAAGACCCATTTAGGCCCCTAAGGGCCTTCCATGCTATGATCTATATGTGATGGAGATTAACATGTATTTAGTTAGATCTTGTACAAGTTGTTTAGGGTTTAAAATCTTGTTAGAACCCCATGAAGTTTAGACCACACCATGTTATGCTTGTTCATGATGTTTATGCCATACTCTATATGTGTGTGATGTTGGTATTATGTTAAGTAGACCTTGCACAAGTGTTTAGCATGTAAACTCCTAAGAACCCTCCCTTAGGGTTTCGGCCAGCCCATGTACATGCCCTCAACTAAGTCCTCCATGCCATGCTACATGTAGAAAAAAATATGCAAATATGATGTTAGTTAGATTTTACGATAGCATGATTGGTTTATGGCACTACCTTATGTCCATGTTGAATGTATGAATGTATGATTATGTCTTGCTCATTGCCATGCTAGTTGTATGAATGTATGATTATGCCATGCTCATTGCCATGTTAATTGTATGAATGTACGATATGTCATAAAGAAGGAACACGATATGTTATGTAAAGAAATATGATATGTTATGAAGAAGGAAAATGATATGCTATGAAGAAGGAACATGATATGTCATGATAAGGAACATGATATGTATATGAAAAGGAATGTTATATGTTATGATATGGAACATGATATGTATATGAAAAGGAATGTTATATGTTATGATAAGAAACATGATAAGTTATGAAAAGAAATGTGATATGTAACGATAAGGAACATGATATGCTATTTTACTTTCTGCATGGCTTGTACCGGACCCTAACAAGGTCCAAGGGATAGGCTCCTACATGGCCCTGGGTCGACGGTCATAGTACGGACTCAGTACGGGATGGGCTCCTAGATGCCCTAGGCCGACGGTCATAAGTACGGGCTTAGGATGGGCTTCTATGTTATGTTGCCCCTAGACCGATGGATATAGTACAGGCCTAGTACTCTAGTAGGTTCGGGATTAGCTACCTCAGGTCTATTAGGGATGCATGCTATGATGATGATATATGTGGTACAATGTCGGGCCCAATATGTTTAGATTATGTTTAAGTACCTAGAAGATATATGTTTTCAAAGAGCATCTTGCATATACCTTTATTTCATGTCTAGATGATTATGATGTTATTATGATTGTTATGCTTATATGTTTCTGAATACTCATGTCATTTCTCTTATATGAATGTTACACTTATATGTTCTTGTATGTTTATATGCATGCTATGCTTATATGTTCTTGTATGTTTATATGCATGCTATGCTTATATGTTCTTGTATGTTTACATGAATGTCATGCTTATATGTCCTTGTATGTTTATATGAATGTTATGCTTATATGTGCTTATATGATCATGTCACTACTCTATGCCTAATGCTTGACGTATGGTTTTTGTGAGTAGGAAAGGATCTTACTAAGCCTATGTGCTTATAGTTTTATGTTCCCTTATACTGCAGATAAGGGTAAAGAATGGCTAAACTAAAGGGAGCAGTAAGAGGGGCAAAGTGTGTATGGTAGTGGCATGATGGAGGAGATCTGTTTATGTTTCCCATACTTATGCATGTTTCCCTTTAAGTTTTGCATGTTAGTTGTTAAGAGTCGAACTCTACTTGATGAAGAATGGTCACTACTTGGTGTCCTTTAATTTGAACGTCATGAACTTGAACTAAGTACTTATGAAATGATGATGCATGCTTTATAATTAAAAGAAAGAAAAAAAAAAGTTAAAGTCTTCCGCTGTAAGAAGCATGTATGTAGTCTTCCATTGTAAATGCATGTATGTATGATCGCGTCGCGCCGCCCTACCAACCCCTGGAAAGGGCGGGTGTGACATCAAAGTCATCCATGACTTGTTCATTCATATGCTAGTCTTCATATGCTTCCATCAGCTATTGTCATGCTATGCTGGTCTATACCGCCAAGGCACATTGGGTTGACGCTGCTAAGACACACGCTTGGACTTTACGTCGCCAACCATTGGACTTATCCTGCCAAGACTCCACCCATGGACTTTACGCCGCCAATATCAACCCTTGGACTTTCCTTGCCAACCCATGTTGGACTTTCCATTTGCCAAGACTCAAGCTTTGACTTTCCCTTGCCAAGACCCATGCTTGGACTTTCCATGCCAACCCATGTTAGACTTTCCAATTGCCAAGACTCAAGTTTGGACTTTCCCTTGCCAAGACCCATGCTTGGACTTTCCATGTTAACCCATGTTGGACTTTCCAATTGCCAAGACTCAAGCTTGGACTTTCCCTTTCCAAGACCCATGCTTGGACTTTCCATGCCAACCCATGTTGGACTTTCCAATTGCCAAGTGTCCCACTTGGACTTTCCATGCCAAGTACCCACGACTTGGACTTTCCTATGACAATCATATTGTCATACATTTTGTCGAACATCAAAATACAGTTCCAGTCAAACTCGAGTCTGGTCAATCGTGACCTAGGCCGATTGCACCAACAAGTCATTCGATATCCTATTTCCCTAGACACTTCTATACTTCTATCAGAATTTCATCTAGTCCAACGACTTTTCCATTTTGCATTTCATTTCACTAAAAAAATACATCAAAATAGCGATGAATTGTTAAATTCGTCACAAATTAGTAACAAAATTTCCAACAAAAACTTTTTTTTGTAAACATAAAAATATTTGTAACAAATGAAATTTCTTCGCAAATATCATCGTAGTTTTGCAACGAATTCGATTTTTCATATCAAATTTGCGATGAAAAATCAATTTTACTGCAAACTTTTGCAATAAAATATAAATTAGTCACAAAATTTGCAACGGAATTGGAATTCAATGCAAACTCTATGATGAAATCTATTTTCGTTGCAAAATTTGTTAGTGTCAGCCCTTAGTGTCAATCAGGAGATGATTGATTAGGGATCATGTGTATCATATTTCATTAATAAAAGGCAAAGATTGTTTATTATATTTACTTTATGCATGTGCCAGCTAAAATAAATATAATAATGTCCTTGAATAGTAGGTTCTAATCTACAGTATATCAATTGGTAGAATTGATTATGAGAAGCTATAGAGAACACTATTCTTAATATTCCTAGTCAAGTATTAATAGACAAGGGCAATATTAATACATTGAGACTAGCATGTAGGTCAATGGATGACTTGATCTCACAAGTCATGGATATGTGATATCACATTGACACATGAGTATATATATTAGAGAATATATATACTGAATTGACTCGCCATGAGAAAGTGTCATGGATCATTATATGAGTGTCATATACTTTCTCATGTGACTATTGGTATGAATAGTCCTTAGACCTGAAGTCACTATGGTTCCCTACATAAGGAGTTATGTACTTTGGTATCGTCTAACGTCACACTGTAATATGGTGCACTATAATGGCGATCACTGGGTATGTAACGAATTATACGGAGGGATGTGAGTTATGTAGATGGGATCTATCCCTCCTATATGACAGGAGTGATATCTTTGGCCTCTTGATAGAGTAGAACCACAAAATGCATGGTCATGCTCAAATGAGTCAATATGAGATATTGAGCTCATTTATTTGAGTGAGTTTACTTGGGGATCAAGAAACATAAAGATCGATAAGGAGATGACACGGTCTATGCCTCATTGATCGATCAAAGATATCAGAGATAGAAGGACATCATCATACATGATAATAGTCACGGAAAGGTTGTCGGATCTCGACGATCTTGTAACTTGGGTAGCAATGATGTATTGTTAGATGTCGCTCATTGCTTATGTATCTAAAATGGTTTTAAATACATTGTCAACGTTACAAGAGTCTATAGGGTCACACACAAATGACATTCTGTTTTGGAGATGGTTTCTTTTAGTTGGACTAAAAGGATAATTGAGCATATGGCCAAGACTTGAGTTAGACTCAAACTGATTAAACTTGAGTTAGACTCAAGTTGAACCATGGAAGATGATTCATCATCATGCATGATTAATTTGATTAATCATGCATAGGGGCCTTGGTATTCATAATGAGAATTTATGAAGGAGAATACCAAGGGTCTTGGTATTAAGATTCTCCTTAATGGGGAGATAATGGAATTAATGGCAATAGTTGCTATGGGATTAAAATGGCTTGAACGTGCAAATCAAGAATTGAGTGTGGCTTTTGGTGTTTTGGGTGTGCAAGCCAATAGGGTCAAGAGAAAGAGTTCTCTTATCTCCTTCTTTCTCTCCTTCTTCTTCCAAAAGAGTTTTTGTCATTTTGCTAGGGGTTGCTAGCACAACGTGACTCCAAATCATGTGGGTGTCAGTGTGGATACCATAGATATACGGTTACCCTTATCGTATTGAGATCTGACAACTTTTGGAAAAGCGGGATTGCGAAGGGTACGCACCGAAGTATATTCCTCATCTAGATAAGATCTAGACTAGATTAAAGAAAACGACTTATATAGTTTTGCATGGATCTCTAGTGGGATCCGGAGTTTATATATATTATTTCCACTGTGGTTGTGTGAAGTATTCGCCCGCGATGTTGTGAACATCAGATCCGGAGTTTTTTCCAACAAAATTTGCAACGAATCTGAAAATTTATTGCAAATATTCTGACAAATTTGGCGACGAAATATTTTCATCAGACATTTTCAATATTTTGGCGAAAGAGACAGCGATGGGAATTAAGAAATTTGCGACGAATTTAATATTCATAGCTAATTTGGCAACGAATTTAATTTTCGTCACCAATTTTGCAACAAACAATAAAATTCGTCACAGAATTTTGTGATGAAATATGAATTCGTCGTAGAATTTGCAACGATTAAATTATTCGTTGCAAAATTTGTGATAAATTTAGTGACGAAAATTTTTTGTTGGAATTTTTTATTGGCGACTAATATTATATTCGTCGCTAATTTTGTGATGAATATAATATTCATCACCAATTCGGTGATGAATATTGCAATGAATTATAAATCGTCGTCGATTTCCCCTAATTAGCATCCCCTTCTCCTTTCCTCCCTCCTCACGTGCTCCTCCCCACTCGGTCGATCTCAGTACGCCTCGATCTCCTCTTTCATCCTCTTCCACGGCCAGAGCAGCGGTGTGTTGCAGACGCGACAATCGCCGCAACCTTCGCGATGCGCGCGATCGACCTTGAGGCCGCGCAATCTCGTGACAATCGACTCGACTGCCACAAGCACACGTCGTGCTCACGGTAGCATGGGTCAGCTGCTGGCACGAGCACCGCTCGCGTGCTCGTGTGCTCGTGGATACTGTCGGCCCAAGTACCGCGCACGCATGTGCTCGCGGGCTGCCATCGCAAGCACGCGGCAGGGCCTGCCGTGAGCACGTGGCAGAGGCATGAGCATGCCGCAGGGGCACAACACAGCAGGGGGGGTTCATCGCAACCCCCTAGATCTCGCACTTGGGTGGTTCATCACCGCCCCAACTGGAGTGTTTGTTCCAGGCTCCGCTATGCCCCAGTTGGGTGATTCATCGTTGCCCCTGGATCGCGCACAAGTGTTGTGGCGACCCCATCCCTCCGCATCATGTACTCGGCCACAACAGAGTTAATATATTATTCAAATTAAATTAGTAATGTGTAATATAAATACAAAACTAATGTTTTATTTTTCATAGGTTTGTTGTATTTCATCCTTCAAGTGATCTGTGTGTTCGTAAAGTCTTCTGCTGTGAGCTCATTCGTTACTTCCACCATGGCAGGTATATTGTATATTCAAAAATTTATAGAATTATCATTATATAATATATATAATTAATGTTTGATTTTATGTATTTTCTTTCTGTAAATATGTATTATTTGTTCGATATATTATAGTTTGTAATTCAATATCATATAAAAAATAAGTAAGCACTAGAAGAATTTATTTTGAGTATAAATTTATTGTTAAATTAATATGGATGGAAAATGTAAAAAATTAAATTAATCCTTGATATAAATTTAGAAATAGGACAAATGGAGTGAGAAAGATGTTGGATGTATAAAAAGAATTTACCAGAACGTCGTGGTTTAACCGATGAATTTATTATTGGGCTGGAACAATTTTTGAATTTTGCTGGCAGTAATGTTAAGTTTATGGATGGGAATAAATTAAGGTGTCTGTGCAAAAAATGTCATAATAGTAAATTTTTCCAGTGTGACAAAGTTCGAGAAAATCTTTGTAGATTTGGTTTTACTCCAAATTATATAATTGGACATGTCATGGTAAACCGTTCATATCTGATGAAGAGGTTGGATGAAACATACAAAGAACAGTTAGTGGAGATCAAAGATATTATGATCAATTCAATCTATATCAGAGGATGATAGTTGATGCAGTTGGTCATAATTTGAATATTGAATCGAACGCTGTAAGTTCTAGTTATCCTCAAACATTTGAACACATGTATACTAGTTATTCGTCGCTGTTGGAGGAGGTAAAAGTAACTGGTGTTCATGAAAATGTATACAATGAACCATATCTCAAATTTCAAAAAGTGTTGAGAGCTACAAATGAACCCGTATGGTCTGGTTGTGATAATCACACTAAATTATCTCTCACCACAAGATTATTGAATGTTAAAGTTGAGCATAATGTGTCTGAAGATTATTTTAATGATTTCATTCAAGTTATTGGAGAAGTATTATCGTGTGATCACATAATGCCTAATGATTTTTACAGTATGAAAAAACTTGTTAAAGATTTAGGTCTTCCAGTGCAAAGAATTGATGTTTGTAAAGATAGTTATATGATATATTAGGGAGATAATACAGATTTAGATATTTGTAAATTTTGTAATCAATGTAGGTACAAGAGTACCACAAGATTGAATCGTAATAAGCGATGTAAATCATACACACAAATATTCTATTTGCCTTTAACTCCTAGATTGCAAAGGCTTTATGCATCAAAGGTCACTGCTGAACACATGACTTGGCATGCAAATCAGGAAATAGAGGAGGGGCTAATGTGTCATCCATCAGATGTAGAGGCGTGAAAAAAATTGATATAACATATCCTGAGTTTGTGAATGAGACTCGAAATATCATGTTGGGTCTATGTGCTGATGGATTTGCTCCATTTGGCAAATTAGGAAGAACTTATTCTTGCTGGCCAATTATCTTAACTTCGTATAATCTTTCACCCAGTATGTATATGAAAACATCGTATATGTTTTTAACATTGATTGTGTCTAGCTCTTATAATCCCAAGAAGTTAATAGATGTTTACATGCAACCACTGATTGCGGAGCTAAAACAACTATGGGATGAGGGTGTTTCTACATATGATGTTCATACTAATCAAATGTTCACAATGAGAGTTGCGCTTCTTTGGACCATAAATGATTTTCTTTCTTATGGTATGTTATTGGGATGGAGTACCATTGGGATTTTAGGATGTCCAATATGTATGGAGAGATCAAAGAAATTCAGATTGAAACATGGAAAGAAATCGAGTTATTTTGATTGTCATAAACAATTTTTACTGCCAAATCATAAATTCATAAGAAATAAAGAAGAATTCACTAAGAATATAATTGAAAGAACACATCCACCATTAAGATTCACCGGTTAATTCTTATGGCATAGAGTGCTTAACTTTCCATCTGTTATTGAAGAATCAAATGTTACAACATATGACTATGGAATTATGCATAAATGGACTAAAATAAGTATATTTTGGGATTTACCGTATTGACAAAGTAATTTGATTCATCACAATCTTGATGTAATGCATATTGAGAAGAATATTTTTGATAATCTGATAAATACGATGATGGATATTACTGAAAAAATAAAAGACAATCTAAATGCAAGAAAAGATATACATCTCATTTGTAAACGGCTCACCCTTGATGTTGATGAAAATAGTAGGGAACCAAAACCAAAAGCAGTTTATACATTGAATAAGGATCAGAGACGGATTGTTTGTGAATGGTTGAAATCATTGAGATTTCCTGATGGTTATGTCTCTAATCTGGGCAGATGCATCGATTTGAAGGAATGTAAATTGATTGGTTTGAAAAGTCATGATTGTCATATATTTATGGAAAGACTAATTCCTATTTCTTTTAAGGAAATATTACCAAATTTTGTATAGGGTACAATTACAGAATTAAGCATTTTCCTTCATGATATTTGCTCGACATTATTGAGTCATTCACACATGGGGACATTAGAGAGAGACATTCCAATCATTTTGTGTAACTTAGAAAGAATATTTCCACCGGCATTTTTTTATTCCACGGAATATCTTTTGGTTCACTTGTCATATGAAGCTAAAGTTAGAGGTTCTGTTCAATTTTGATGGATGTATCCGTTTGAAAGGTGATTTTTTTTAATCATTGTTAGTGCATTTGATTAATTTTAGTATAAATTAATTTCTAATATATTTTGTTTTATTACTATTATATTTCTCTATCACTTGAAAAAAAGGGTGAAAAATAAGGCTCATGTTGAGGCTTCTATTGTTAATGCATATTGTGGAGGAAGTTATAACTTTTGCATCATATTATTTTGAACCTCATGTTCAATGCAAAAGTCAGAGAGCAAGAAGAAATGATGAGGGTCCTGTTGATCCCAATTTGAAGTCATTCTCAATTTTTAACTATCTTGGTCGATCGAGTGGATCTTGTACAAGTAGATACTTAACTGGTCAAGAGTGGTGAGCAGCCCACACATATTTTATTGAACTGTCCAAAAGTAATATTGTATTTTGAGTATATAAATATTATATTATATATTTCATATATCATAAATTATTATTCGTGTTATATTTATTTTTATGGTAGGATTTTTCAAACCCTATATTCTGAGCTTCCGGAATATGAGTTTGATCATTTCTACGATGAAGAATTTGCACCATGGTTCAAAAAATATGTAAGTAGTCTATGATAATAAATTGGATAAATCTTGACATTAACACATACTTATTTGACTTTAGATTCTTGATAATCACGCTCACATTGAGCAAGAATTAGTAAAGCATCTATCATGGGGTCTAAACTCAATGGTGAAAACTTGGCCGGCATATTTCATAAATAGATATAATTTTCATACTCAAGAATATAAAACAAGGAAAGCTACAATGAATAGTGGAGTTTGTGTTCAGTCATCTAATGATGGAGGTGCAAGGAATGATTTTTATGGCTTGCTAGATGAAATTTTAGAGGTAGAGTACCCAGGCTCAAATTTGCGAGTTATTTTATTTATGTGTCATTGGTTTGACCCTATCAAAGGCATGAGGGTTCATCCATGGTTTAATTTGGTTGAAATAAATTACAAAAAATTATACAAGAGGTATGAACCATTTGTGTTAACACAACAAGCGATTCAAGTATTTTATGCTTCATATCCTAGTCTGAGACAAAACAAAAGTGATTGGTGGATTGTTTGTAAAACAAAAGCACGTAAAAAAAATTGAGGAACATTGGGAAGACATAGCATATCAACAAGATTAAGTTGTCAATACATTTCATATCGAATAATATAATATTTCAACATTACGTGATCCCAGCGGCATAGTAATAGTCGTTGATGCAAGTGAAATGAATGAGGATGAAGATGAGGAATTTAATTTAGAGGATGACGATGACGATGATTAGATCGAATAGACTTATGACCAGGATGAAAATCACAATGTAGACTTCTATTTATAATTATGGGTAACTTTTATTTAGTACCAATTATGTTTCTATTTATCGTCTAATTCTAAATTTCATATATTTGATATATTAATGAACTGCCTTTTTTTATAGGTTATCCAGTTGCTTCAAATATGGTAATTTTTTTGCATTGTTCATATTATAAATTTGATATGTAAATGTAATTATTTTCTACTTTTATATTCTTCTAATAATTATGATTGTTATTTTCAATGTGGCGGTCATAGACAGAGTAGCGATGGAAGCTCACAGTCTTCTCCTGCTTCAGCCCCTACACAGTCTGATGCTCTTATAGGAAATGTGCCCTCCACCTCTTCTCTAGTTGCAAGATCTTTTGGTTCTCAATAGATACCTGCTAATGTATCTTCCCCAGTATAACAATCACTCGTTGAGAGGGAAGATACGCGAGAGTTTATATCTCCGCGCGGAGATTCGTAAGTATTCAAATTTTAAATTATGTATGTTTTTAATATGATATGTATTTTTATAAGTATCTAACATGGTTTGTTTTTATTTTATGTTAGATTTACAAATTCTATACATGTTATTCATGAGGTGAATAAAATAGTGAATAACCATTAGAGCGGAGCTTCTATGACTTATACGAGCATGCTGGAAGAAATAAAAAGTTTATGGTGGAATGAGTTCAAGGTAAGTTATTTAAATCATTTTGTATATAAAATTATAGTTAATATAATCAATTCAATTTTTTCTCTCCTACAACAATTATTTACTTGGGAGGAGAGTGAAACACTAGAGATTAGGAGGATTTTCAAGAAAAAGTGTGGCGATCATATCAGAAATATACTCAGTCATGCGAAAATCAGAAATAAAAAGCCACACTGTATAATCGAGGAGAATTGGAATAAAATTATTGAATATTGGGGATCTGCGGATACCAAACGGAGGAGTGAGCAAAATAAGAAAAATCAACATTGTAATTTCGGCGCTATGTCTGCTACGTATGCAGGAGGCTCAATCAATATCGATGAGCATAGATATCGATTGGTGAGTTTTTTCAAATCCTAATTTTGTAATCTAATACTCACTAATTTATAAATTATAACGATGTTTATTTAGGCCCAGGAGACGGGGACTGAGTCATTATTCATTGACACTTTCATCCGTACATTTCAAAAGAAAGATAAGACATGAAGTGGGGAGAGAGCTAGAACAATGAAGGTTTGTAAGTTTAAAAGTTTTAGCATCTTTTTTTATTATTTAACTTTTTTTCAAAACAAGAGAAATACGATGAACTTGCACAGATAAATTCAGGTGCAAGTGATGATGCAAACAAATTTGAGCCTTCTATTAGCAATATCAATTTATGGCTCGAAGCAACTGGAGGGGCGAAAAGTGGAAGAATAATTGACCTCTGTTCTTTAAGCCGAACCTATAAAGCCCCTGGTGCTTCTTCTTCATCCTCACCGACAATAAAACAAAAATAAATCAATTGACCAAAGAGGTTAGTCATTTGAAAGAGTTACTAGCGCAAAAGAAAAATAAATCGAGACAAAGAGATCAGGAAGTAAAGGAATTAAATGAACAGATGAACGTATTTCAGAGGCAACAGATGCTAATTATGCAGCATCTTCAATTAACATCTAGTTCAAGTCAACTTTCTCCTCCTCGATCTGGTCCTCCTACTGATCCCTATAATGACAATGATGATGTATTTTTTTATGATGATGGTAACGATGGTGGTTACATTTGAATTTGTTGTATTTAAATGTTACTTGACTTATCACATTCGATATCCAAGTCTTGTAAGTTACGTTTATGTTTGTTATATAGATATTGATTTGGTATTGAATTATTTTTATTTATTAGATGATT
The DNA here is from genome assembly GCA_025175895.1 of Wurfbainia villosa. Classification (NCBI taxonomy): domain Eukaryota; kingdom Viridiplantae; phylum Streptophyta; class Magnoliopsida; order Zingiberales; family Zingiberaceae; genus Wurfbainia; species Wurfbainia villosa. The sequence continues at coordinate 52,451,120 of CM046002.1, forward strand.
ATGAAATTCGATATGTGAATTAGTTTATATTGTTGTATGTATTTGTTGTAAAATAGGGAAAAATAAGTAAAATTTATCATGATATTTTCTTTATAATTTTCCCAGATTTGCGATGAAAAATTGTTTTTCATCGCAGATATTGCAATGAAAAAAAAATTCGTTTCAAAAATAGAAGCAACAGTCGACTGACATTTGCGAACAATCGACTGGTATACTATTAGTCGACTAAAACACATTCTATGACCTGCTTCTCCACCACCAGTCGACTGACGCCCACCATCAGTCGACTGATAAATGCTTGATTGCGATGAAAATTTTTTTTCATCACAGATGTTGCGTCGAGAAAATATTTTGTCACAAATTATCATTATCAGTTGACTGCTAGACTGTAGTACCTTACAGAACCTCTTGTAGTTGACTGCCCAGTTGACTGATAGTTGTCCAGTCGACTAATCAAAACTATCAGTCGACTACTTTACTATAGACGTCAGTTGACTGATCTTGAATATTTTGCAACAAAAATTCGATTCGTGGCAAATTTTGCGACGAAATTTATTTTTGTCACAAAGTTTTCATGAAAATATGGTAAATAAAGTTATTAGTCTTTTGCGATGAAGTATTTTTTCATCGCATATTTGGTGATGAAAATTATTATTCGTTGCCAAATTTGGCGACGATATTTGTTTCGTCGCCAAATTTGGCGACGAGTTATTTTTGTTGTCATTTTTATCGCTAATTAGCAATAAATTTTGCAACAAAAATTTTATTCATTGTAATTTTTACAATGAATTTTTATTTTTCGTTGCAAAATTTTGTGGTGAATTATTTACAATGAAAAATATTTCGTTGCAACGAATTTTTATTCAAAATTTGTTGCAAAATTTGTCACTAAAAGTATATATTTTTGTAGTGTTTAAAGCTTATTGTACTTCTGAAATTTAAATTCTATGATAAAAATTTAAATTTCTATACTCATTTAACCTATTTAAATTACCTATATTAAATTGATCATCTAAACTTTCATTAAAAAGTTGATGAAAATATCGCTTCCATTGCATTTTTATTTCATCACTGATTAGTACCTTATTGCATTCATCTTTAATACATCTTATTTGATTAAGATCTTTTGACTTCTTCTCTCTCACTTTAGCTATTCTATAAATGTCTCTTTCACCTTCTTTTGTATCTAATTTTTGATATAATCGTTTAAATGTTTCATTCTTAGCTTCATTCACTACTTTCTTAGTATTTTTTTTTGCCATTGTATATTTTTTTTTAAGTTTTTCTCATTCTTACAAATATATAATTCCTTATAGGTTGTTCGTTTTTCTTTCACTTTCTCTTATACTTTTTTATTCCACCACCAAGATTCCTTATTTGGTGGTGCATGCCCCTTTGACCCACCGAGTACACTCTTTGCTATTATTTTCAACTTTGATACCATGTTATCCGATGTTGTATCAGGGTCACCGTATATTTCATCTAATACTTATACTCCTACCTTCTCCTTAAATATGATTTGTTTCCCATTCTTTAACTTCCACCATTTAATTCTATAAGTCGTGTATATTTTTTTCTATTAATAGTATGTTTGAGGCATATATCCAATACTACTAACCTATATTGGGTAGTTAAACTTTCTTCGGGGATTACCTTACAATCTTTACAAATATTTCTATCTCTCTTCCTGACCATAAAAAAGTCAATTTGCGATTTATTATTTTCACTTTTGAACGTGACCAAGTGTTCTTCTCTTTTCTTAAAAAACGTATTAGCTAGTATAAGATAATATGCTATTGCAAAATCCAATATAGTTTTATCTTCTTCATTTCTTGTTCCAAACCTATAACCCCCATGTATCGTCTCATATTCCTTATTTTTCACTCCGACATGTCTATTTAAATCACCTCCTATTAAAATTATTTCATTTGATAGAATATTTTATAATACTTCATCTAGATCGTCGTAAAATCTTAATTTGGTATCTTCATCTAATCATGTTTGAGGTGCATATATGCTAATTATGTTCATAATTTCTTTCTTCACTACCATTTTGAGAGTTATAATTTTATCCCTCTTTCTAACTACTCCTGTAACTTCATCCTTTAACGAACTATCTGCAATAATACTCATTCTATTTCTTGTTTTATTTTTTTCTATATACCATAATTTAAAATCTAAATTTTCTATTATTTTTGTCTTCCTGCCTATTCATTTTGTCTCTTGAACACATAAAATAATAATCCTTCTCTTATTCATCATATCTACTATCTTCATTATTTTATCAGTAAAGATTTCTATGTTCTATGATACACAAAATTCTAATTCAAAAATCAATATTTCATAATCTTGAGTCAGATTAAATTAGGTTATTTATACGACAATATCACTCGTCAATATCCACAGTTAAAAAAAAAATTACAGAATCAAATCAAAAGGCTGATAGATTAAATTCAAAAATTCAACCTTAAATCGGATATATATCGAAACAAAGTTTATCTTCTTTTTTTTGTTTACTTTTTCGAAGCACATGTATTATATTAATTTTTTACTACAGTGATAAGACTGGTAGGTTAATTACTTTATTTCAACCTGGCGTTTGAAAGCAACTCCAGAACTTCCTCGGATATTCCTAGTTTCTGCCAGTCGACCGCATGCTTTAGTACCTAAACCTCGTACGTCCTTCCTAAAGGCCAGATTATACCTAAAGAAAATCAACTAGTTTTTTGAATGGCTATTTGACTAGTAAAGCAGATATTATGAAACAAAAAATGGCATCACAATAAAAAATTTACAAAAAGACATTGACACTCATCGCAATCCTATCGAAGTAATAAATTAATTAAGACGAGAAGAAATTCAAAAGAAATCTTGGTTGCTGATGCCACCTAGCTTGTATTCCAAATCCGCAAACACACTTGTATTCCTTGTCGATATTTCCAGGAGTAACACCTTAGCGTAGGCCCAGATCATCTAAAGCAACGTGAACCAATGGTTCTGGATATAGTATTAATTAAGAGCAACCTCATGATCCGAGGAAAGCAAATAAGAAACCAGTCTCAATTAATAAGCAGCTTTCGTTTTAATATATATATATATATATATATATATATGGATTTTTTCTACTGTGCGCCCATTTTATCTGCGCTCGTCTGTGCCCTCTTATGTGAACAGTAATTTCATTATTCACATAAATAGTAAAATTACTGTTCACATGAAGAGACGCGGAATGAATATATATATATACTTAAGTATAGCCTTTCTTCAATATAGCCAAATTGTTGGCAGTTGCCTGGAACTGTAAGTGCAGTTCCCTGGCAACTGCGTACAGTTGTTTGGAGAACATGATAAAAATGTTCATGAAGAAGAAAAGAAGAACATTCTGGTTAAGAAGAGATTTGGCTCATGATTCTAGAAAAGAGATTGTTCGTTCCTAATCGACCTTTACACAACAAGCCGAAATATTAATCGGAAGGCATAGGAAAGTAAGTATTTTTATTTTTTGAATTGTTCATGCATTTTTGTCTTTGTAATTAATCATGCAATTGAATTCTACAATGCATTATGGATTAACAATGATATCAGAGCAATCACTTGAATGCATGATTCTTGTTTGATATTACCATGCTATGATATCTGGTCTTTTGCAAAAGAAATCGTTCTTTATTTTGTTATCTTTGTTGATTTAATTAAGATTTTGCCGATAATGGATAATGTCAATATCTGATAATAAATTAAAAAAAAAATGGCAGAATTTGTGTCACGTAGAATATCAAATTTATACATGCAGTCCAGAGTTTATATATGTAAATATTGCATCGAGTTTAAATGCATTTCTTGATAAATGCAAGAGACTGGTCTCAGTGCAATGATTTTTTTTTTAATAGAAGAAATTTTATTTATGTCAACTCTTGTTAGCCCTAGGATTAGCCTATAGGGATCTTGTGCAAAAAAATAATCACATAATGCAGCAGAAAAATTAGATCTCTTCAAAGATCCATGTGTATATATAAAATTAATCATTCTTACAACTACATCTAATTGAGAGATTACCTTTGATGTGTAGCCCTTCACAATCCCGGCAGTAACTTTTCTTCGATGGATCTCAGCGCGATCAAGATGATCGCGTCTTTTTGGTATCCACACGAACACATACTTTGGAGAATCAAAGTTGTGCTAACAACACCACACAAGAGATCTAGGCAAAGGAGTTTCGGCCAAGAAGATGAAGAAGAAGAACAAAAGACAATCTCTGCTAAACATCATGATCCAAAGCCCCCTTTTTATATTCATCCTACGAATATGAAAGGTTTTGCATCCTTTTGTATTCCTTCTTCAATGCATGATTAATCCACATTAATCATGCACGATAAGAGATTTCTTCCAACCTTTGATTTTTTCTCTTCCATGCATGATTAATTTACATTAATCATGAATTCATGATGAATCCATATCATTCATCTTCTTCAAATTAATTTGAGTCCAACTCAAATTAAACCAATTTGAGTCTAACTCAAATTCAGCCAATCATATTTGAGTCTAAATCAAATCCAACCCTTTTAATGAGTCTAACTCAATGATTCCAATTCAATAGCCTAATGGTTCATTTAGTCAAATTAAAATGAACTCATCTCCAAAACAACATGTTCTTTGTGTGTGACTCAATAGGTTCTCGATCGTAACATTGGCAATGTCTCTAAAATCCCTTTTAGAAATATAAACAATGAGTAACATCTAACAATACATCATTGCTACCCAAGTAACAAGAATGTCAATATTTGACATAACCTGTCTGTGACTATTATCTTGTATGACTCAATCCTTGATATCTAAATTGATCAATGAGGCATAGACCATGTGTCATCTTCTTATCAATCTTTGTGTTTCTTGATCTCCAAGTAGACTACTCCAAACAAATGAGCTTAATATCTCATATTGGCTTATTTGAGCATGACCATGCATTTTAGTAGTCCTACTTTATCAAGGGGCCCACAGATATCACTTCCGTCATATGGAAGGAATAGATCTCATCTACATCACTCACATCTCTCCGCATAAATCATTGCATACCTAGTGATCGACTTTATAGTCCACCTTGTTATAGGTGACGTTTGTCAATACCAAAGTATACAACTCCTTATGTAGGAAACCATAGTTATTTCAGGTCTAAGGACTATTCATACTAATAGCCACTATGAGAATGTTTATGACAATCTATGAACATTCTCATGGTGGATCAGTTCAGTAAATATTCTCTAATATATATCTATGTGTCAACTTGATATCCTATATCCATGACTTGTGAGACTAAGTCATCAGTTGACCTACATGCTAGTCTCAACGTATTAATATTATCCTTGTATATTAATACTTGATGCGCACGGACGCGACCTCAAATCCCGAGACGGAGACCGTCGAGGACTCAAAGCGTGCACTCGTGCTCAATGCCCGCAAGTGCACGGATGTCGTCAAGTAATAAAGATTATTGATCCCATAGGGATTGGGATTCGAATATCAATATACCAAGTGGTTGTAATTGTTCGGACGTGACTCTAAGAGGTTTCGGTTGGTGAGGGCTATCACTAGACTCTACTCTGTACGGTGTCACACGGAGGTGGAAAGGAGTGTGTTGAGGTCTTCAAAGGTGATTCTAGGACTTCGGTTTCGCTTGTGCATCACAAAACAATGTTGTCAATTGGCGTTGTCTAGACGTTTAGCTATGGTTTTATGGAAGAGACATCATACACTCTCCCGTAGAGCCGTAGCATTCACCGGGAGCTATCTCTGCCCAAAAGGACGAGATAGAGGGTACGAGGATGTCAAATCAATCCCTATGGTGAACTATTTTCGATTCCACCGCACCCTTCTCCCCGCAGTTATAGGAGATCAGATTTATCCCTAGGTTCCTTAATCAAACCTCCTATATTTTAGATTGCGATGGTTGTCACCCCTCATATCGCCTAAGCACAGCGGAAAGAAAGACAAACACGCGTAGATATAGTAAAGAGCAACTACCAATTGTCAAATCAAACTCATGGATAGAATTTAACATGAACCAACATTGTTTATGTACACAAGCTACTCCATAATCCTAGAATTGAAAGTACTACTCCATGTATACGAAGAAAGAATCACAAAGCATGTCTAAGATTGAATACATAAGGAATGAAACGCAGAAATAGAGATATACAATACTTCCGTTATCTTCTCTCCGACGTTGAATTGTAAGTTGTGGACCTCCGGCGACGTCCCTCCTCCCCTTTCCGAGTTACCGAAGCGTTTTAGGGCTTCGGCGTGTCGTCCTAGCCGTCGTGCCTCCCCCATAGGGTTTGGGCGGAGCCATCCTTATATAGACATTGCCTCGGACCGCTGTAAAATTCGAAAAAAGCCCTAGTCGTGCAAATTTATCGGGCCGCCACACAGCCGTGTGTTTCCACACGGCTAGGCCGTGTGCGGCCCTGGGGTGCTGATCTTCACCCATTGGATACTGTCGTGTGAATCCACACACCCTGACCGTGTCTCACTCTGCGTCCAACTGCGAAAGTCCTTTTGCTCTGAAAATGCATCTTTTTCACCCGAAAAGCTAACCTGCACACAAAAGTACAACGAGCAGACCTCCGAACTAGAAAATAGGCAATGCGTGCAAAAATAGAGTAACATATGCATGAAATTAACACAAAATGTAATAAGATATGAGCGAAAACTACTCCTAAAATCTTATATGTCTTGCTCACATCACTTCTCTCAGACTTAAACTTTTGCTTGTCCTCAAGCAAACCTTAGTGCCACGATTTTTTTTTTAAAGATATTGTTCCATGATTAGCATGTTAACTAAATTTATCAAGTGGTATTTGCAATCAAAGCAAAATAAATATGTTCTAGAAATTCACTAAATTAGCTCCTCGTGCTCGTGCTAGGCGAATCATTCTTAGGGGCTACCCGTTCCATGGTGAGTTAAGTCGTCATCCCATAGCTTTCCTAAGGTTTCCGGCTCTTAAGCACTTACCTACCCAAAGCAAGGGTCATTCCCTAGATCTAGCATAAAGTCTCAAAGACGTGCTCGGTATTGAGAGAAATTGGTAGGTGTTTCCCCAGTAACCTAACTCGGTCTCAAAGGGGCACCTAGCCATTTCCACCCACGACAACTATTTTTTATCCCTCATAATCTTTTCTCTCTTCTCTCTTTTTTTTTTCATTTCTTTTTCTCTTTTTCTTTTATTTCTCTTTTTTTATTTTTCGGCTCACTAGGATTTTGATTTTTCCAAATGGACTTACACAATCCGAGCATCTTCAGTAACTAAAATGCTAAACCTAGAGTCACCTATGGATTCCAAAGTATTAGACTACTGAGATGAATCATAACTCATTATGTACTAGATTCTCCCTTTCAAAATGTTCGATATGTGTAAGTGCAAAAATAAAGTTAACCAGTGTAAGTCTAGAACATTCAATAGAGCGAATAAAATAAAATATCACTAGATAAATGAAGTTAAGATACCTATGGGAACAAATCATGCAAGCAACTTTCAAAAATACTACTGAGGTAGCATTACAGATAGCAAAAATTAAGTACTGAAAGAAACTCAACAACCTATGCATGAACAAATGAATGCCAGAAAAGAAACTACTGCTAGGAAGCAAAACAAAATAAACCTTGGGGTCTCCCCCTCTCCAGACTTAAATAAAAATATACCTCTAATACAGTGGATGAGGTGAAAAGTCCGGGAGCCTAGGCATCTCTGGATCCTGGGAGAACCTGCTGCTGAGTCACTGATACCATATATACATGTGGTCGATCTGAGAGCTGATGGATGCAGCGGCTGCCCAGTGCTCCTCCTCCCTAGCCCACTGCGCCTGCTGGGCATGCATGTGTTATCGCATCTCCCTACGGTAGGCTGCCTCATACTAGCGACGAACAACCTCCTCTTGGAAGTATATGCGGGCCTCATCATAGAACTCCTCAGCCTGCTGGAAATGCTCTCGGAATCCCTGGAACTCCGCCTGCTAGTAGGCGCTCTACTCCTCCCATCGCTGCCTCTGCGTCTGCTGCTCTGTGTAAATGTCATCGAGGCGTGATCGGCCGAGAAATCATAGGCCGACGTGCATGCATCCTGCTCAAAAGTAGAAAAAGGTGGTGGTGCAGGTGTAGACTCATGTCGGCGTGGACTAGGTGGGCTCCTATGCATGTGTGGATTGGAGGGAGAGTGATATAAAGGTGGAGAGATGGGTGCTGATGTGGATGGTCCCTCATGTGGAGGGGACTCCACTATCAGGTCCAAGCGTCAGTTGGCGCGTATAGTGATGGTGGTACGATCCGGGTCGGGGAGTTTAAGGGTCATAAGATTTTTCCTTACAAAGCATAAGAAGTTTCCTTGTCTCACAATCATTTTCATGGCCATGCATACTCCTAGGTCGATCCTAGGGCTCCCCTCTATACTCTCTAATGTTGTGTAATCGTACCTCATCCTATGGCAAATGTGGATAAGTAGGCCTCCCACATTGATCTCTCCTCGTGCTGCTTTGCCCATCTTCACTAAGTGTCTGATGAAGTGGGACCCTACATCGATGCTACTCCTTTCTTGTAGCATATCCCATAGGCAAAGCAGCTCGCTAGCTCTAACTACTCCGTCACTCTCCCCATGACCAAATATAGTACTGGTCATGATGCGGTGGAGGTATCGAAAAACGGAGTTTTGGAGGCGCGACGCTTTGACCCTAGATGGGTCATAAGCGTGCTCCCCTATCAACTCAGTCCAAATTATACGAGAGTTATACCCATTAGGGTCCTTCTCTCTCCCCCACTTGGTAAGCCAAAGCATGAGTTCCATTGGTGAAGGGTTCACTCATGCTCAATGTCAAAAAGCCTAAAAGTTATCCTACCCTCCTCGCTTTCTCTACCCGTTAAAACTTCCGCCTCTAAGAAACTCAAAAATTCCAAAACTATTCTAGGGTAGGTTAGGTGCCTTATTCCCATAATCTCTTCCCACCCTATTTTTGCAAATAGGGTTTGCATATCACCCAACAACCCTAAAGATTCTAGCAAATCCTCATCTAAGTACCTAGTAGCAGTAAGTTTACGAGTAGAGAGGATTTTGTATATATCTCTATATTCATTATTGCGAAAAAGTAGAGTGGGTAGGGCGTTACCCTCCTCTAGAGCTTGAGGGGCATCGGCTCTCCTTGTTCGTTGCTCCGAGGTGCCGAATCGGGGTGCTACGTGCTTGGTCCTCCTCATCTTTGCTTCTTTTGGCTTCTTTAGAGGTTAAAAATGCTCCTAGAAGGTGGGGAAGACGAAATCACATGGCTAGGGCGAGAACTTTCGAAGCACACGGCGCAAATGGGGTGAAAACACACAGCTCACCCCTTTTAATCTCGCGCACCATGGCCTTGTGAAAACACACGGCCAGGCCATGTGCGCCTTGGGTTGGTCGGACACGGCCATGGGAAAACACACGACCAGGCCGTGTGTCCCCATTTTTTGTCCATTTATGCACTACGGTCCGAATTTTCTCATGCACTTTGCCGTGTAGGCTAATATGGATTTCATTTTTGCCTAGCAAAGTTCTTTTCTAGTCTTAACTCTAAATGTGACGGAAATCAAAACTAAAATCAAACAAATGTATGGAATGCAATCAAAAAATGAAATCTAAAATTAAACTTGGGTTGCCTCCCAAGAAACGCTTTGTTTAAGGTCGTTTAGCTCGACTGCACTCTACTATCAACTCGGCTATGGTGGTTCAGTGAACCTCCATTCATTCGTCTCAGGATCTTCATCTGGAGGTTCCAGCTTCATTTTGATAAATGTGAAGTCGTCGAGGTAGGGAGCTCTGTGCTCCGAAAGGCTGAAAAGGATGATCTCCCCATCTACCTCTAGGGAGATGTGGTGTGCCTTCATATCTATGCACACCCCTGCACTCGCTAGAAAAGGCCTTCCCAGAATGATGGGATTTTGGGGATTTGGTCCTGTGTCCAGTATGATAAAGTCCGTGGGTATCATGAAATCCTCAATCATCACAGACACGTGTGGTAGCAGGCCAACGGGCTCCTTGACTGAATCATCCCCCATACGAATACCAAGATTCACGAGTTGGAGTCCGCTCAGTCCCATCTTCAGATAGTATGCGTAGGGCATCACACTGACTGATGACCCCAAATCGCATAGCGCTTCGTCGAAACTCTCCCCATAAATCAAGAAGGGAATAATGAATTCACTAGGGTCCTCAAACTGTATTAGAATCTTCTCTTCAAACTCAGCTTGGTCAGGTAGGGTGGTAATCATGGCTGCACACCCCTTGGAGAATTGGCTACTTTGCCCCACTCCTTCCTCTTTTCCTTGACTCGTCGGAGAGCTCTTCACAGGTTGTGACACGGATTGGGCTATTTGGGCCACTTGTGTCTCCAACATCCTGGTATGACTTGCAAGGCCATCAACGGTGGCCTTCAAGTCTCTAAGTGATTCTTCAGACTTCTGATGATAGCGACAAAATTCCTCATTGGCCTTAGTTTGGGTAGCGATGAAGTCCTCCATCATCAGTTCTAGTCTGGACTTCTGTGGTCACTGCCCATTGCCCTGCTGCTGCCCATACCCCCCTGATGGTTGCGCGTTTCCCGGATTATTCTTGTCACGCCCCGAGAGGGGTACTTGTTCGACGAAAATCGGACAGCACCTCCCCTATACTGTGGACAATTTAAATCGATATATAAGGCCTACACGGCCCACTATACATCGGCCAACACGGCCGAAACATCAAACACCACAATACATATAACATAAGGGCATCATGCCAACTACCAAAATACATACTAAGTTTAAAACTTCTAAACTTACCCCTTCTGCCATTTGAGAAGAAATACACCACCATACCCACATAACCAAAACCAATCGAACAAAGAGACCATACAAAACATAACCAAGTACCACCAAAACAATAACGAGTATATAGTATTACAAGTTTGAATCATAGAATACTCAAGACAACAAAAACATGCGGAAGTCGGAAAACCAAATGACGGAGTCGTCAGATCAGGGGACTAGCAACTGGACCCTCCGGAAGGCTTCATCCTGAAATAAAGAGATATCAACGGAGTGAGTAAAACTCAGTGGATATCTAATAGTCATGCATAGTAAACTATAAATAGCAATAATAATCATGCCAGTACAGCCTCCTGATCAATAATAAAAAATGCAAGAAAGAAATGCAGAAATATTGTACTTACCTGAATCTCCTATCCTGACATAGGACTGTAAACCATACTAGCAGAAGTAAGGTCGTCAGACCAAATACATGATGTATCCTGTATGCATATCACTCATATGCAACAACCAAGGCAGCCACCAAAATGCATAATAGTAAAAACATATGCACATGATGCAATCACCTGACATTAAAATACATCCAAACAAGCATATGTAGAATCACCAAAACAAACAATATAATACCTCTTGTATGTGCATGACAATCATACGCAACAACCAAAAGTGCAACAAGCAATGCATATAGTAAAACGTATGCATATGATGCAATCACTTGTGTCACCCCTGATGCCAATCAAGCCACCGATATGTCATGTGTGTCGGCCGAGTGGGTAGGGCTGTGACAACTGTACACTCTGCCATCACCACACCTATGTGACTGAGTGGACAAGATTCTGGCGGAGTATCACCCTCCTACCCCATGTATGTATATGGGGGACAATCGTCTCGTCTCATCTCCTCATCTCATGACAAAGGAGGGATCCCTGTCTGCTACCACATCGCAATACAAATCACCTGAGCGACCATCATGGAGCCCTAACAGAGCAACTACACACACACCTAAAATACCACTAACCCATGAGTGCTTCTGTGTAGATAATGTGACTGATGATGGGCTCAACTACTAAGTATTATCACCTCCTACCGAGGAGCCGACGATCGCCAGTCATGCAATAATGCAAGATGGTGCATGTCCTTAATGCATGATACACTTATCAATCCATGGCTACCTATGGTATGTACCAATAGGAGCCCATATCAAATAACCTAAGTACATAAGTCTATGTACACATGCAAGTTATATTCGTTATTCATCCAATGTCCAGTAGGTAAAGTATGTCACTACTCTAGTGCTAAACAAATAAATAACAAGTATCAATGTGATAGAGCATAATATAATAAGCATATGAAATGACTACAACACGAACTAGGTAGTGACATACTAGGACAGTTAACAAGCATAGAAAACTACTACTAGCTATAGTAAACAATGCATCACAAGATGACAATATCTAAAAGAAGATAAGTCAAAGATACCCGCCTGCAATGAAGAATACCAACTGTCTTTTACGTCCGTGCACCTGTCTCGTGACCGAAACCTGCATATAACAAAATTACTATCAAATCCAAGCACACAACAATGATTACATCAGATCCTACACGAACACACTCATCCACAGCCATTCACAGCCATCACAACCGTTCATGGCCCCTTAATAACCTACTGTTACACCAATTTAGGGATCTAACCACCCTAGTTAGAACCCATCTTAACCCACAACCATTTACAACCATGTTCACCCAATCACAGACCCTAACAGTTTGATTTGTTCACCAGAACAACCCACATCACCTCACACGATACACTCACAACCACCGCTGCCTTCACAACCGACCAACACTCCCATTCACAGTCGTTATCAACACATCTGACCCCCAAGCATCAATCTCATCACAAACATCCATAGCCTAACAAACCTCCAAACACCTAGTCGTGCACAGCTGGCGCAACTCTCCAATACCTGCCCATACACAGAAATACACACAACACAACACAACACAAACCAGCAACCTCCGTCCAGCCTACTCCACCGAAGGTACTCCCCCCCAGATCAGATCACCTCCATAATCAAAAGCATCGAACCATCTGCTGATACAAGAAGGGAATGGGTTGAGATTTACCAATTCTTGAGACTCCGCCGACAAAGATTTCCCCGACCCTGTCCTATTTGCCGAAAAACCCACTGCATGCCGCTGCCCTTGCTTGGCAGCGATGGAGCAGCACACGGTCGGGACACATTGGAACGCCGCTGATCCAACCTTCTAGCCGCGCACACTCGCCGCGGCCGCTACTTGTCGTGAGGAAGAAGTAAAGGAGTGGCGACGGCGGTGACGACGGCGACTGGCCTGGCAGTAGGCAGCGAGGCAGAAGAAGTCGGGAAGAGGAATGATGGCGATGGCGAGAGCAACGGGCAAAGGCGAGCGCGCAATGCGTGAGCAGCGGCGGCGGCATGACCTGGGTGTCGGACGGCAAAGTGGAGAGCGGCTCGCGGCGTGAGGAACCATTCAGGAATAAGTGGGCTGCGGGAAAAAAATGAAAAATAGGGGAAGATTAATAAAACCTAAACCTAGGTTTTGGTATTTAAAACATAGTGTTAATTAAACCCATTAATCCATTAACTAGATAATTTAATCTTTTCCCATATTTTAAGAGAAATTCCATTTAAATCCAAATAAATTTCTAAAAATATCTGGAAAATTCCATAGGGTATTTTCCTAATTATCAAGTATTATTATTTTATTTATTTATTTTCGGTATCTTACATTCTCCCCCACTAATAAAAATTTGGTCCTCAAATTTCCCACTCAAGTGTATAGTGAGTAAGAGATAGCACTCTCAAGTAGTATAAGTACTGAAAGTATATTTCACATACCTTAAGTAAATAGGTGGGGGTATTGAGCTTTGATATTTTCCTCAAGCCCCCCAAGTAGCCTCCTCATCGGTGTGGTGACCACCCAACTTTAACAAGTCGCACATCTTGTTCCACAACTGTCGTTCTTTGTGATCCAGAATCCGTACCGGAACCTCTTTGTAAGTAGCATTAGGTTGAATGGAACCTGACACCTCTAACAGAATATATGTAGGGTCTGGCACATGCTTCCTCAGCATGGTCACGTAAAACACATCATGAAAACCAGCCAAGGACAGTTGTAGTGCTAAGCAATAAACGACTGCTCCGATCCTCTCCAAAAAATCTTGAAAGGACCAATGTACCTTGGAGCTAGCTTACCATGAGGCCAAATCTCTTCACCCCTTTCATGGGTGGGACTCGCAAGAATACAAAATCACTAATAGAAAACTCCAGAGGCCTCCGTCTCCGATCAGCATAACTCTTCTGACAATCCTACGCCTCTGCCATCCTTCGTCTAATAGTACGGACCAACTCCGCCTCATGCTGAGCTCTATGGGGTCCTAGCAACTGGGCCTCCCCAACCTCCTCCCCGAGGGTGGGTGTCCGACACTATCTACCATATAATGCTTCAAACGGTGCCATTTGGATAGTCGAATGATAGTTGTTATTGTAGGCGAATTCCACTAATGACAAGTGGTCCTCCCAGTTGCCCCCCCCTCGAAATCCATAACGCAGGACCTCAGCAAGTTCTCTAGAGTCTGTATGGTCCGCTCAGACTGTCCATCTATCTAAGGATGGAATGTTGTACTAAAACGGAGTTGTGTGCCTAAGGCCTGCTGTAGACTCTGCCAGAACCGGGACGTGAACCGGGGATCTCTATCTGATATAATGCTCAAAGGAACACCATGAAATCTGATGATCTCCCGACTATATAACTCTGTCATACGATCCAGAGAGTCAGTCTTCTGAATCGTTAAGAAGTGTGCAGATTTGGTTAGTCGGTCAACGACTACCCAAATCGCGTCATGACCTCGTCGTGTCTTAGGAAGACCCACCACAAAATCCATGGTAATGTGATCCCACTTCCACTCGGGAATAGGAATCCTCTGAAGTAGTCCGACTGGTCTTTGGTACTCAGCCTTCACCTGTTGGCAAAACTAGACATCTAGCTACAAAACCTGCGATGTCTTTCCTCATGTTGTTCCACCAATACAAACGCTTCAATACTTACTATTTTTCGGATACAATCCGAATACATCTGCAACAAATACAACCTATTGCAATCTACAAGCAATACTTATCAAAATATCATGACAAAGCCTCGTGTCTTTCGAGGTAATACAAAAGACATTATCTGCGGGCAACGACATGCTACCACGACCGGAACTCGTGGGCAGATAGGCAATATACAGAGCACTGTCTACGCGCAACCACATACTACCATGAACAGGACTCGTGGGTAGACAAAGTATATAGCTATCTAGCTATGGACTGCACGCAACAACATGCTACCACGACTGGGTCTCGTGGGCAGTCAAGACGTCAGGTAGCTACCTAGCTACAAACGACATACGAATTCAACTATCACTTACTCCGAATGGGTAGAGCAAGAGTATATCTCTATGGTAGATTTTCTCTAATATCACGACAGGAATCTATCTGTTGTCCTGAATCAAAAGTAACTCTTCCTAAATTCGAATACAACTATGTAACCCACTATTCTCCTCGGAGACGGAGAAATATTTTCTCACAAGAGAAATCTACTGTCTAAAATCCACTCTATCGCATAGAATGGGAGGTGACTGAGAGACTATAATGATCAATCTCCCTAGTTACAATTATCCGTGTTCTAACCACTCTATTCAGCTACCCAGTAGCTAGCCAAAGCCCCATGAGCATTCCTGCTCCTCACCTCTACAAAACAACATAATAATTGCTAAGTCCACGTCATATATATGATAACTTATCTCGCAGTTCTTTAACTGTCGTAAGCTTAGGATACGTCTTATTCAATAACATCGGAATCGCTCTGATCCCCGAAATGATGCATCCTTGTACACTACCCTTCCATCCACACTAGAATGATTAAACAATACTGGCGTAAAAGTCAACCATCGTCTGAGCCCTGAAACTAGTTTCCCAAGCTTCAGACTAAGTAAATTCCATCACCTTCCTATTCCAACCAGTCAGCGATGTAGTACCGCTAGAGCATCCTATCCATATCTATGGTAATAATCAAATCAATACAAGGAAACCACCATCTACGGTGGCCGAGTGCGCAACTCCAACTACCACCATCAACAGTGGCCAAGTTACGCAACTCCAATGACCACAACTGATCCAATCGTGTCCAGAATACACGACTTCCCAAATCCCTGGACGACTAAGTCGTCAATAAGTCTAACAAGATAATCAAAAGCTCATACAATTCATACCAAGTATGAAATTATCGTCGCTATACACCTGCAACCTCTTTACTCTAGGCTGATGATATATCAATCACCACAACGACAATGATAATTGTATGACACCATGTCACTATAGTTTCAACACACCAGTCATAAATCAATCCTAGAGTATACACAGGTGTCCTATAGCTGATCTAAATAGATCCTCTATCCACAATGAAGGATATTCATTTCCTTCTACAACTACCCCATTCCAACATTGATAATCGATGCATAATCACAAAGGTCCATCTCTCTTTTAACAAAGAGTTACAAATCTTCTCAAGAAAAATACTGGGACAGATAAATATCATATCCAACACCTCCTATAATCGGAACTTAGGTTCTTTCGGCAGGATCTGATAGAAGATCCAGACATCCAAATCCAAATGTAAGCTAATAACCATGGGTGGCTTAAAACATTCATTCTCATTCTTGAGCTATTAGATGGTCGTAACCTCTGCAAGTCTCACGACTCTGCATGGTACACCCTTACCAAGCGATCACCCTATTTGAACTCAAGGATTTCCTAACAATGAGTCAAAGGGTTAACACAGGGAAAATACCCTCTCACCACATCACTACACCATGACCTAGTGATGTACTATTCCCCAAAGATTATTTCTGACATACTCCATCAAGTACCGGCTTGATCCCGATACTGGTATGCAATTAAATCTACTTTCTCTGTATAACATGAGTTAAGTACTCAAAAGTACCCTCAAAGTTATACAACCCAACACGAACAACTCAGGGATCAAAATCTCTATGAATCACCGTAAACTAACCCTCCGCTATCTGCATCGACAATAGCCTACACGTCTTCCATTACCCAACAGGTAATGATCTGACTCGTATAACTAGTGAAAATCCCTAAGACTGTAGTCTTTGATTTCCACAAGAAATGTGACAACTTGATCCCTATTTTTCGACTCGGTATCAGTCGACTCTCAAAGGAAATTCACCTTTTTGACACAGGTTCAAGACTCACAGCCTGAACAGATCGTTCACGTGGTCAACTCCAACTATGATTACGAATAGTAACCAACACACTAAATGTTATTTCCTGTTATAACCACCAAACGCATAACCAATCTAACCGAAAGTATAAACACTAATGGCAACTCCGGCTGGTCGCCTTGGTGGGCGACCCCTACTATGAGCCTGCACATGTGTCATAACTCTGTAGACCTTTCTGGCAACTTCATCGCCAGAAATCTCAATGTCCTCTTGTGTGGTTGCCCTGCACCACGTCTCGATGTGAGAGCACACCCACCTCGTTTCATATCTGCTATATTATTACCCAAGTATTACTACGGGTAGAAAAATATAAAAATAAATAATTTCACCTATTAGCCATCTGGAGATGTCCTGTCGCCACCAAGTCCCCAATATGATCTTATCAAAATATGACTCCAAAATATCCGAAATGCCAAATCCATGGAAATCCGAAAATGCAAATGTTGACCTGCCAAATGTGGCGAACTCCGAAAACCCAAAAACCCTTAGGAACTCAGAACCTACACTCTAATACCAAATAAATTGTCACGCCCCGAGAGGGGTACTTGTCCGACGAAAATCGGACAGCACCTCCCCTATACTGTGGACAATTTAAATCGATATATAAGGCCTACACGACCCACTATACATCGGCCAACACGGCCGAAACATCAAACACCACAATACATATAACATAAGGGCATCAAGCCAACTACCAAAATACATACTAAGTTTAAAACTTCTAAACTTACCCCTTCTGCCATTTGAGAAGAAATACACCACCATAACCACATAACCAAAACCAATCGAACACAGAGACCATACAAAACATAACCAAGTACCACCAAAACAATAACGAGTATATAGTATTACAAGTTTGAATCATAGAATGCTCAAGACAACAAAAACATGCGAAAGCCGGAAAACCAAATGACGGAGTCGTCAGATCAGGGGACTAGCAACTGGACCCTCCGGAAGGCTTCATCCTGAAATAAAGAGATATCAACGGAGTGAGTAAAACTCAGCGGATATCAAATATTCATGCATAGTAAACTATAAATAGCAATAATAATCATGCCAGTACAGCCTCCTGATCAATAATAAAAAATGCAAGAAAGAAATGCAGAAATATTGTACTTACCTGAATCTCCTATCCTGACATAGGACTGTAAACCATACTAGCAGAAGTAAGGTCGTCAGACCAAATACATGATGTATCCTGTATGCATATCACTCATATGCAACAACCAAGGCAGCCACCAAAATGCATAATAGTAAAAACATATGGATGCAATCACCTAACATTAAAATACATCCACACAAGCATATGTAGAATCACCAAAATAAACAATATAACACCTCCTGTATGTGCATGACAATCATATGCAACAACCAAAAGTGCAACAAGCAATGCATATAGTAAAACGTATGCATATGATGCAATCACCTATGTCACCCCTGACGCCAGTCAAGCCACCGATATATCATGTGTGTCAGCTGAGTGGATAGGGCTATGACAATTGTACACTCTACCGTCACCACACCTATGTGACCAAGTGGACAAGATGCTAGTGGAGTATCACCCTCCTACCCCATGTATGTATATGGGGGACAATCACCTCGTCTCATCTCCTCGTCTCATGACAAAGGAGGGATCTTTGTCTTCTACCACATCGCAATACAAATCACTTGAGCGACCATCATGGAGCCCTGACAGAGCAACTACACACACAACTGAAATACCACTAACCCATGAGTGGTTGTGTGTATATAATGTGACTGACAATGGGCTCAACTACCAAGTATTATCACCTCCTACCGAGGAGTCGACGATCGCCAGTCATGCAATAATGCAAGATGGTGCATGTCCTTAATGCACGATACACCTATCAATCCATGGCTACCTATGGTATGTACCAATAGGAGCCCATATCAAATAACCTAAGTACATAAGTCTATGTACACATGCAAGTTATATTCGTTATTCATCCAATGTCCAGTAGGTAAGGTATGTCACTACTCTAGTGCTAAACAAATAAATAACAAGTATCAATGTGATAGAGCATAATATAATAAGCATATGAAACGACTACAACACGAACTAGGTAGTGACATACTAGGACAATTAACAAGCATAGAAAACTACTACTAGCTATAGTAAACAATGCATCACAAGATGACAATATCTAAAAGAAGATAAGTCAAAGATACCCGCCTGCAATGAAGAATACCAACTGTCTTTTACGTCCGTGCACCTGTCTCGTGACCGAAACCTGCATATAATATAATTACCATCAAATCCAAGCACACAACAATGATTACATCAGATCCTACACGAACACACTCATCCACAGCCATTCACAGCCATCACAACCGTTCATGGCCCCTTAATAACCTACTGTTACACCAATTTAGGGATCTAACCACCCTAGTTGGAACCCAGCTTAACCCACAACCATTTACAACCATGTTCACCCAATCACATACCCTAACAGTTTGATTTGTTCACCAGAACAACCCACATCACCTCACACGATACACTCACAACCACCACTGCCTTCACAACCAACCAACACTCCCACTCATAGCCGTTATCAACACATCTGACCCCCAAGCATCAATCTCATCACAAACATTCACAGCCTAACAAACCTCCAAACACCTAGTCATGCACAGTCGGCGCAACTCTCCAATACCTGCCCATACACAGAAATACACATAGCACAACACAACACAAACCAGCAACCTCCGTCTAGCCTACTCCACCGAAGGTACTCCCCCCCTAGATCAGATCACCTCCATGATCAATAGCTTCGAACCATCTGCTGATACAAGAAGGGAATGGGTCGAGATTTACCAGTTCTTGAGACTCAGAAGATTTCCACTTTATTCACCAAAAACACAATGCACGCCATCGCTCTTGCTTGAAGCGATGGAGCAAAGACAAATTACCATGATCCAAGTTCCAATCACAAGACATTTTATTGCCGTGAGGAAGAAGTAAAGGAGTGGCGACACGACCATGGAAGCAAAGCGCGGGTAGAAGAAGTCGAAGAGGAATGATGGCATGGCGGAGCAATCAAGGTGAGCACGTGATGCTCGCATGAGCAATGATGACGCGACGATCGGGTGTCGACATGGGCGGAGAGCTACTTGCGGCGTGAGGAACCATTCGGGAATAGGTGGGCTACAGGAAAAAAAAAAGAAAAATGGGGGAAGATTAATATGCTCAATCTGCTCGTCTCCATAATGCTCCTCTCGATATGCTGCCGCTCCCTCTCCAAAATCAATGGCCGCGCATGCAGATGTAGGATTCAAACCACCTGCTGAGCGCGTCCATCCTTGCCGAAAGGTGGTCCATGGAGTTGACAGTGTATCATCCCGCTACAGGCATGGGTTGACCACGTTCAGAAGCCCATTGATGGTGGTTTTGGGCCACCTCTTCAATAAGCTCCTCTACCTCCTCTATGGTCTTATTCATCAGTGCTCCTCCTGCGGCAGAATCTAGGGACATCTTCGTGGCATAAGCGATCCCATTATAGAAAATGTGGATCACCAGCCACCTCTCCAGTCCGTGGTGGGGGCATTGGTAGAGTAGCCCCTTATAGCGATCCCAAGCTTCGAACAAGGACTCCCCCTCCTTCTGGTGAAAGCTCGTGATAAGATGGCGCATGTGAGAAGTCTTACTTAGTGTGAAGTATTTATTCAGAAACTACTGCTCACACTGCTCCCATGTGGTGATGCTGCTAGAAGGTAGGGAGTGAAGTCATGCCTTAGCCTTATCCCGCAGTGAAAACGGGAACAGGCTCAGGAGGATTGCGTCAGAAGGGACTCCGTTCATTTTCATCATTGAGCAGATTTCAAGAAATGCCTCCAGGTGCCGGTTCGGGTCTTCAGTCATAGCTCCCCTGAATTGGCTCTATTGGAATATATGTATAAGTGTCGGCTTCACCTTCGTTCCGGTTACGTATTGCTCGGCTAATACTCACTGATCAATCCTCCACACCTTGCGTGGAGTCGTAGTCCCGCATAGGTCGGCTACCTATGTTCACCTCGGATGCTACTTGATCCTCCATCTTTCACTGTTCTGCTCTCCGACGGTGAAAGGTTCGCTCAATTTCTAAGTCAATCGGAATTAGACCTTCCGACCCTAATCGTCTAAGCATATGACGAACCAAACCACAAAGTTAAGAATGCTAATCTAATTCTAAAAAAAAATAAACAATCTAGCAAATAAAAATCTAAGATGCAATAAGTAAATAGGAAACTACTGTTAAAAATAAAAACTAAATCTAAATATGGAAAATATAGAACTAAAGCAAATAAGATAAACTAATAAGAAAATAAAGCAAGTAAATAATCTAATCCTAAGTCTGATCCACTTTACCACTGTTCGATTTGATATCGAATCGATCAGTCCCTGGCAATGGCGCCAAAAACTTGATGCGCACGGACGCGACCTTAAATCCCACGATGGAGACCGTCGAGGACTCAAAGCATGCACTCGTGCTCAACACCCGCAAGTGCACATATGTCGTCAAGTAATAAAGATTATCGATCTCATAAGGACTGGGATTCGAATACCAATATACCAAGTGGTCGTAATTTTTTCGGACGTGACTCTAAGAGGTTTCGGTTGGTGAGGGCTATCACTAGACTCTACTCTGTACGGTGTCACACGGAGGTGGAAAAGAGTGTGCCGAGGTCTTCAAAGGTGATTCTAGGACTTCAGTTTCGCTTGTGCATCACAAAACAATGTTGTCAATTGGCGTTGTCTAGATGTTTAGCTATAGTTTTGTGGAAGGGACATCATACACTCTCCCGTAGAGCCGCCGCATTCACCGGGAGCTATCTCCGCCCAAAAGGACGAGATAGAGGGTATGAGGATGCCAAATCAATCCCTACGGTGAACCGTTTCCGATTCCACCGCACCCTTCTCCCCACAGTTACAGGAGATCATGTTTACCCCTAAGTTCCTTAATCAAACCTCCTATATTTTAGATTGCGAGGGTTGTCACCCCTCGTATCGCCTAAGCACAGCGGAAAGAAAGTCAAACACGCGTAGATATAGTAAAGAGTAACTACCAATTGTCAAATCAAACTCATGGGCAGAATTTAACATGAACCAACATTGTTTATGTACACAAGCTACTCCCTAATCCTAGAATCGAAAGTACTACTCCATGTATACGAAGGAAGAATCACAAAGCGTGTCTAAGATTGAATACATAAGGAATGAAACGCATAAATAGAGATATACAATACTTCCGTAATCTTCTCTCCGGCATTAAATTGCAAGTTGTGGACCTCCGACGACGTTCCTCCTCCCCGTTGCGAGTTACCGAAGCTTTTTAGGGCTTCGGCATGCCGTCCTAGCCATCGTGCCTCCCCCATAGGGTTTGGGCGGAGCCATCCTTAAATAGACATCACCTCGGACCACTGCAAAATCTGAAAAAAACCCTAGTCGCGTAAATCTGTCGAGCCGCCACACCAGAAAATAGGCAATGCGTGCAAAAATAGAGTAACATATGCATGAAACTAACACAAAATGTAATAAGATGTGAGCGAAAACTACTCCTAAAATCCTATATGTTTTGCTCACATCAATACTTAACTAGGAACATTTACGAGTATATATATATATATATATATATATATATATATATATATATATATATAGAGAGAGAGAGAGAGGGGGAGAGAGAGTATCCTACTATCAAGTCACTAACTTGATATACCATAGACTAAAACCAACTACCCTAGGATATTATTATATTTATTCAAATGGCACATCAATGAAGTAAATACAATAATCATAAAATCTACCTTTATTATGAAATATGATACAAAAGTTCTCTTATCAATCATCTCATAATTGACACTTAGGGCTAATACTAACAATCTCCTACTATCACTAGTGTCAATCACTGAAATATTTAATACCCAGTGACCTAGTGTGACCATCATGCTTCCTCTATACCAAAGTCTTAGTCAAAGGATCTGCAATGTTAGCATCGGTCGGTATTCTGCATATTCTCACATCACCTCTATCGATGATCTCTCGAATGAGATGAAATCGCCGTAGTATGTATTTGGATCGCTGATGAGAGCGAAGTTTCTTAGCCTGTGCAATAGCCCCATTGTTATCATAATAGAGGTCTATGTTGGTGCAGTAGGCACCTGAATCGAACCTGAGTTTTGATTATAGAAAATACACAAAGTTAAGTGCATTTTGTTATCTCACGAGTTGAGTCAAGTGTGCAGAAATGCTAAGCTAAGCCGAAGGTCAGCGACACTCGAAGAGAACCGTAGTGGTCGGGCGACACCGGGAGGACTTCGGAGGGAGATGAAGGAATCAGGTGGAGACCAAAAGCAAGGCTTCAAAGGTAAATGTTGAGGTAAGCTCGTGTGAGTGAGCGTAAGTAAGGTTGAGTCCTTCATACGGGGACATCCTTAGGCGACGATCCGACTAAGACTTCCCATGGAAGGTCTATGTTGAGATCGAACGGCAAGTGGCCGTCGAATTCACTTATATTTCGAGCTAACTCTTTATTACAGTCGAAAAGTCTGGAAATCAGTTCAACCGGCTAAGGATCAGTTCAACTGCTGAGCCATCAGTTCAACCGGCCAAGAAATCAGTTCAACCGATGGTCAATAATTAGCCTCGAGGAGTCAAGCTTTATCACCATTTTTCAAAGAATCTTGTGCCCAATTCCTATTGGTTGAAGACCCATTCGAAAAGGGGCTTAAGGGCTATAAAAGAAGGGCCTCTCCTAGGGTTTTTCATCAATCTCTAAGTGCTCAAAAGCTTCCGCAATGTTACGACTCTCCGACGACTCTACAATGACGAAGTGCTGCCAACAACCCTAGCTTAATTTATATTTCCTAGTTGTTGGTATAATTTTATTTTGTCATCTCTTTTATATTGCAATTCTTTATTTAGGTTTCCTATCATTGCATTTTACATTAATAGAAGAGAGGGTGTGTCTCTCTATCTTTTGCTTTCGAAGGTTTTTGTAATCGTCTAACTTCTACCTCCAACGAGGAGGAGTGTTTTAGTGAATTGCCCTCCGTACACAGTCTAGGACCGTTAGGGCCTTGGAGTAGTAGCCGAAGGCTACGAACCAAGTAAAAAAAACATTTGTCTCCTTTTATTTATCGCTTATCTTTCCGCTGTAATTAATTACTCAGGTTTTAACGAACGAAAAGAAAAAAAAGGTTTTATCGCTATTCACCCCCCCCCTCTAGCGATCCGCTCGATCCAACAATTGGTATCAGAGCCGGGGGTGCTAAGATATGGTGAAACCACCAATCTAGCATTTTTACAGATTTTTTTTCTTTTTTATTCTGTTTATTTCAAATTTATTTCATTCGCTTAGTTTTTCTCCTGCACTACTAATCCAAGACGCGAGTCTTGGTACTTTTCGATTGTTTGTGTTGTTGTTAGGTTTTTCGTCTTCGTTCTCTTGTTTCTTTTTGTTTCATGGCCCATCTCGAGGGTTTTAGCACCGTCCGACTTCCGTTATTGGAAGGGTCGGATGGAATGTTTTCTCAAAACCCAAATCGAGATGTGGATCATAATCCAAATGGGATTCACACTTCCGACTAATGAAGTGGGTGAATCCTTGGATTATGACCAATGGACCAATGCGACAAAAAGACAAGTCGAAGCCGACGCCAAGGTAACTCAAATCTGTAACGCCCGTAAAAAGTCTCCAGCAATTTTACGAGGATTTTTGGCTTTACGATAATGGGATTTATGGGGGTTTTCCGAAAATAAAAGGAAATAGCCAAAAAGAGATGCAAGGCCTAGGAATTGAACCCCAAACCTCTAGAGATAGCCAAGCCCTATAGATGCACCCACTAACCATAAGCCCAATAGGATCATATCATTAAGAGAAGAGGGGAATTATAGATAAGGGTGATGAGGGTAAATGAAAGGGCATGGAAAAGAAAAGAGGAACTTCCCTTCCTCCCTTTATAAAGAAGAAGGAAGTTCCCATTTGGCCACTTCTTCCTCTCCTCTTCATCCTCACCGAAACCACCTTGCTCCCCCTCTCCATTTGCACCTTTGGCCGAAATTCCTCCAAGCAAGAAGAAGGCTAGGGTTGGCTTCCATTAGGTCATCTTCCAACTAAAAAGCAAAGCGAAGGATGTAAGATTTCCTCACCTGCAGTATATTAGTTTTGTAGGATGAATTACATGAAAGAAATATGAGTTTGGAGCTTCATATGTTTCGGCCAACTAAGTCTTGGGCTAGGATTCATGAAATATGCTATTAGGGAAACCTTTTATATGTTGTATGCTCCAAGTAGGGATCCTTAGGTAACAAAAGTCCAAGGGTTTTAACCCTATATGTTTCGGCCACCAAGGGTTTAGGGTTAGGGTTTCATGAAGAGCTCCCCCTTATGAAGTTAGGTTATGATATATGCCTACATGAATAGATTTAGGTGATAAAAATCCAAAGATCTTAACCCTACAAGTTTCGACCAACCCATGAAATTAGGGTTAGGGTTGCATGAAAAATATTTCTAAGGATACTATGATAGGTTATAAGGCTTCATGAATAAATTTTAGGGGACAAACCCAAGCTTAAGCCCCTCACAAGTTTCGGCCAACCCATGAAATTAGGGTTAGGGTTGCATGAAAATATTTTTAATGATGCTATGATAGGTTATAAGGCTTCATGAATGAGTTTTAGGGGACAAACCCAAGCTTGAGCCCTTCACAAGTTTCGGCCAACCAAGGAAACTAGGGTTAGGGTTGCAAGAAAAAGGCTTCTAAGGGAACTAGGGGATGTTGTATTCCTCATGTAGGAGTTTTAGGTGATGAACATGCTTTGTGATTAATATGCCATGAATATGCCAAAGAAATAGGCTTCATGTTATGATGTAATGTGCCATGAAATATGCTTAGGTGATGAACATGTTTTTATGATTTAATATGCCTTGAATATGCCTAGGAAACATGCTACATGTTATGATGTAATGTGCCATGAAATATGCTTAGGTGATGAACATGTTTTTATGATTTAATATGCCTTGAATATGCCTAGGAAACATGCTACATGTTTACGATGTAATGTGCCATGAAATATGCTTAGGTGATGAACATGCTTTGTGATTTAATATGCCATGAATATGCCAAAGAAATAGGCTTCATGTTATGATGTAATGTGCCATGAAATATGCTTAGGTGATGAACATGTTTTTGTGATTTAATATGCCATGAATATGCCAAGGAAATATGCTTCATGTTTATGATGTAATGTGCCACGAAATATGCTTGTGTGATGAACAAGTTTATACTTTAGGACCCCTTTAGGGTACTCTTATGTTATGAATGCGTGTGTCCTTATGATAAGATGGAGATGCTTCCCTTTCAAGTAGGGATCAAGAGCTCTCCTTATGATAAGATGGAGATGCTTCCCTTTCAAGTAGGGATCAAGAGCTCTCCTTATGATAAGATAAGATTAAGATGCTTCCCTTTTTATGTTGGGGATCAAGAGCATTCTTTATACTATGACAAGAAAAGAAAGGAATTAAGTATTTTACTTTGTAAGAGGTTAAGTACCCGACCCGTCAGGTGGTCGTTAATCAAATCCATAGGGACATAAGAAGACGTAAGAGGTCTTGCTCTGGTAGGTCTGGTGGCTCGCTACCCCAGCCTATTAGGGAACACGCATTATGTGGTACTTAACCTGGGGCCCCCCAAACAAGTTATGATGATGTTGAAGTATCTATATATATATGTTTTGAAAAGAAAAGACCTTTATGAAATTGTGTATGCTTATGTTAAAGATTATGAATGCTTACGAACTCGTCCTTTATGCATTTTAGACTCTATGAAGTTATGATGCTTGCAGTAGTTTAAGAATACTTGTGATTATGTGCCTTATGCATGTTTAGGATTTATGTCATTATAAATGTTTATGCTCAAGTTAAAAATGCTTATGATTATGTCCTTTATGCATTTTAGATGCTATGAAGTTATGATGCTTGCAGTAGTTTAAGAATACTTGTGATTATGTGCCTTATGCATGTTTAGGATTTATGTCATTATAAATGTTTATGCTCAAGTTAAAAATACTTATGATTATGTCCTTTATGCATTTTAGATGCTATGAAGTTATGATGCTTGCAGTAGTTTAAGAATACTTGTGATTATGTGCCTTATGCATGTTTGGGATTTATGTCATTATAAATGTTTATGCTCAAGTTAAAAATGCTTATGATTATGTCCTTTATGCATTTTAGATGCTATGAAGTTAGGATGCTTACAGTAGTTTAAGAATACTTGTGATTATGTACCTTATGCATGTTTAGGATTTATGTCATTATAAATGTTTATGCTCAAGTTAAAAATGCTTATGATTATGTCCTTTATGCATGTTAGACTCTATGAAGTTATGATGCTTGCAGTAGTTTAAAAATACTTGTGATTATGTGCCTTATGCATGTTTGGGATTTATGTCATTACAAATGTTTATGCTCAAGTTAAAAATGCTTATGATTATGTCCTTTAAGCATGTTAGATTTTACTAAGTTATGATGCTTATAGTAAGAACATTTGGGTTTATGTACTTCCTGCATGTATAAGATTTATATCATGAATGCTTATGTTTAGACTATGTCCTACTTGGTTTTAATTATGCTTAGCATGCTGATGTAAACTCTATGCCATGCTTAGGTTTCATTACATGGTATGTTGTTGATTAGTGTTACTATGGAATACTTAGGCCATTTATGCTAGCATGCTTATGTTTTTAATTGCTTGATGAAGTTCGTGTTTTTTTGTGAGTAGGCAAGAATCTTACTAAGCTTTATGCTTATAGTTTATGTTGTCCATATACTGCAGATCAAGGAAACCTGAACTAGATGAAGTAGCAGGAAGGGCTCAGTGTGTGTGATAGTGGCATGGTGGAGAAAGACCCTACTACTATCTGCTTATATTTATATGCTCAATTAACAACTTAAGACATTGCTTCCGCTTATAAGACTTGTGAATTATTAGTACCATGCTGGATGTTGCTTAGTTATGTTATTGTTCAATTACTTAAGAATGGATCCTTATGATGGGCATGTTATGAAATGAGATAAGATATGGTAACATGCTAACTATGAATAAGATAGGTGATGCATGTAGAAAAGAAGGTTTATGCCATGATAACATGCTTAAGTAAATGGTGAAATGATCCATGTGTATTATGTTTTAAAAGAAAAAAAAAAGAAAGGGGTAAAAGTAGCACCGCCCTGAGAGCAGATAAGGGCGGGCGTTACAAAATCCTCCAATGCAACTTATCCAAGGAGGAGCTTAATCGCGTCGGCCCCTTCATCAGCGCAAAGGACCTTTGGACAAAGCTAGTGGAGCTACACGAAGGGACCGATAAAGCCAAGGTATGTAAGCGCGATCTTTTATTCAATAAATTGTATAATCTAAAAATGCAGGAACACGAAACGGTGACTCAACTTCACGCTCGCGTTCAAGACATAGTCAATAACCTACACACGATCGGGCAAAAGGTCGAAAATCGCGACCTTATAAGGTATGTTCTTAACTCTTTTCCGAGGACTACCTTGTGGGCATCCATGGTCGATGCCTACAAGGTCTCCAAGGATCTTTCGAAACTTAGGTTAGATGAGTTATTTTTCGATTTTGAACTTCATGAGCAGTCTAACTCGGAGCCCGAGAAGGGTATGGCACTTTTTGCAGGTTCAAGGAAGAAAACTACAAGCAAGCCACCCCCGAAGGAAGAAGAAGATGAGTATGATTCGGAGGTCGACCCAGAAATGGAGGTCGAACTAGTCAACCTAGTTCGGAGGATAGTCAAGGGTCGAAAGCGAACCATCACTCGACCCAACGAAGGTAAGCCTAAAATTTCTAATATTAGGTGTTACGAATGCAACAGGTTTGGACACATCAAGTCTAAATGCCCAAAGCTCAAAAGCAAAGCACCAAAATATAAAAAGGCACTCAACGCTACATGGGAAGAAGCGTCCGAGGAAGAAGACGATGATTGAGTCCTCATGGCTAAACCGGTTGAATCAGAGACGGAGTCAGAACCAGAACACGAATCGGAAACCGGAGATGAGTCGGACTGCGAAGCGCTATTCAAGACAAGCCACGGATACGCATCCGGTTCAAAAGATACACTCAAGGTAAGTCGATCTCTCATTAGTATGCTTTATAGTGCAATTAAATTCTTAACTAGGAAATTAGCTAAGTCCGAGTCCAAGGTTGAGACTCTGGTTGAGGAAGTTAAACTCCTCAAACACGAGGTCTCCCTAACCTCTTCGACTAGTCGAGTTCAAGAGGAGGACTCAACTCGGGTTGAAAAGCTCGAAGTTGAGAACTCACTCTTGAAGAGTCAAGTCGAAGATCTTAGGAATACGTTGGAAAGGTTTACTTTGGGATCCAAAGGACTTGACCTCCTACTTGGATCGCAAAGGGCCGTGTACAACAAGGTCGGACTAGGGTTTAGCTAAAATACGACCAATAAATCGTATATGTCGATTGTAAGTCGACATAAAAAATATGTCCAAGCATGGGTCCTTAAGACCGCTTTGATTTCAAACTTAGGATCAAACCAGTACTGGGTTCCCAAGGACCAAATCCACTATGTGGAGAGACCGAACCGATTCAATGGTTCAGGGGGAGCCAGTACAAAACTTGTTTGTATTTTAACTTAGAAATTGCATGCTTAGGTTGTTATTTAGTTTGATTTCTCTTTTAAGAATGGTTAGATAGGACTATAACTCGTCAATACTTGATAACATAGTACCAAGACGCGGCGAGATGATAGTATGCTAGGAAAGCGGAGTCTTGTGTATTCGGGCTAGATAAGGCGTATCTAGTTCGGTGCACTTGACCGAGCAGAACTAGCTGAAGCTACCTCGCCGTATCCTAGACTAGTTAGACCAGGAAGTGGTCTTAGGTAAGTCAAGTCTCTATTTTCTTGAAAATGGCTTTGTCTAAGGAAGTGGTCGTTGTTCCGATCAAAGAAGGCCTCTGTGCCTCGCCACGACCTGGAAGCCATGATCTTGAAAAGGTGACTTGATGAGCCTAAGGTCAAATCTGAATCTAACGCAAGGTTAACAAGTGTTCAAGTCATTAAATTTAAATCAAGTAAAATTGGAAGTCATCTCACAAGAACATATAGGGTTAACATGTTTGATCATGTAGATATGGGTGAGATGATTTAGGTTAATAATCTTTAACCAATCTTTAATAGATCCAATATCCGATCCAACTACCTTGCGTGTAGGATCAATGGATGTTGGACAGTGGTTGCTCCCGACACATGACCGGGAATCAACTCAAGTTTTCGAAGCTTCGATTTAAACGACAAGGATCGGTAGCCTTCGGAAACAACGACAAGCTCAAAATCATCGGATTAGGTGATATTGAGCTCAACTCTAACTTTATTATTCAAAATGTCTTATTGGTAGAAAATTTTCAATATAATTTACTTAGTGTAAGCCAATTGTGTGATAACAACTATACGGTCATATTTCTAGAAAATGAATGCATAATTAATACAAATGAAACCTCTAAAACAATCCTTAAGGGAACCAGAAATAATAATATTTACACTATTAACTTAACTAACTCCTCAACTAAGTGTCTTATGACACAGTAAGAGGAATCATGGTTGTGGCACCGATGACTCGGCCACTCACACCCAAGACTCATCCATAAGATGAGTCAGAGTGACTTAGTCAGAGGTTTGCCTAACCTCAATAATTTGAATAATAAAATATGTAATGCTTGTCAACAAGGTAAACAATCTAGAATACAACATCAACTAACTAATCAAGAATGAACCAAAAGTGTTCTTGAGCTCCTACACATGGATCTATTTGATTCACACGGGGCTAAGTCACTTAATGGAAGTAAATTTTGTTTAGTCATAATTGATTACTACTCTAGATTTACTTGGGTTAGGTTCATCAAACACAAAAGTGACACCCTAGATCAATTAATCAACCTATTTAAACTAATAGAAAATCAACAAAGCATTAAAATCAAAAGACTTAGAACTGATCATGGTGGTGAATTCGAGAATCATAGGTTTATAAAATTCTGTAACCTAAATGGATACCACCATGAGTTCTCTTGTCCTAGAACCCCACAACAGAATGGCCTAGTAGAATGCAAGAATAGAACCCTACAAGAAGCCGCTAGGACAATGTTAAATGAGTATAATCTACCCGATAGGTTTTGGGCGGAAGCCGTGAGTACAGCATGCTATGTCCAAAATAGGATCCTTATGGTAAAGAGGCACCTTAAGACCTCATACGAGATTTATCACGATAAAATACCTAACATCAAGTATTTTAGGGTATTTGGGTGTAAGGTACATATCCTAAACACTAAGGATTACCTAGGGAAATTTACATCCAAAACCTCGACTGGAATCTTTCTAGGATACTCGACTACGAGTAGAGCATATAGAGTATATAATCATGACACCCTTAGAGTCGAAGAAACTATCAATGTAGTATTTGATGAAGGACACGAACCTACAAATCCCCCGGCAACCCCAATTAGCGAGCCAATTCATACCAGACCTAACTATGATCCAGAGATCAAGTCTAATATAAATCCTAACCTAAGTCAACCAAGTCATTCTATCGACCAAGTGGTAGAAGACTCTAGTCAAACTAGGACTCAAACGAGTCATCCTATTGATCAAGTTGTAGACTCAAACCCAAATCCAACTAGGACTCAAACGAATCATCCTATCGACCAAGTGATAGGTGATCCAAGTCTAGGAGTTTGAACTAGAGCCTCATATAGAAACCTTAGTCAAATCTCCTTAATTTCCAAAATTGAACCCAAGACTATTGACCAAGCTCTTCTTGATCCCAATTGGATTATTGCAATGCAAGAAGAGCTGGGCCAATTCACTAAGAACGAAGTATGGGAATTAGTACCACCACCTAAAGATAAAACAATAATTGGAACAAGGTGGGTGTTTAGAAATAAACTTGATGACAAAGGTGAAGTAGTTAGAAATAAAGCTAGACTAGTCGCTAAAGGGTTTAGTCAAGTCGAAGGTTTATATTACGATGAGACCTATGCTCCAATTGCTAGATTAGAGTCCATTCGAATGCTATTATCATATGTTAGAGTCGCTAATAGATTAGAGTACATCGAGGATTCAAGTTGTTTCAAATGGATGTGAAATCAGCATTCTTAAATGGATACATTAAAGAAGAGGTTTATGTTAGTCAACCCTCCGGTTTCGAAAGTTTATACAAACCCGACCATGTCCTTAGGTTAAAGAAAGCTCTCTATGGACTTAAACAAGCTCCTTGAACTTGGTACGAGAGACTTTCAATTTATCTTAAGTCCAAAGGTTTTAACCATGGTGTAGTTGACCCAACTCTTTTCGTAAAAACCTTAGGTAAAGACATATTCATAGCCCAAATCTACGTAGATGATATTATTTTCGGAACCACCAACTTGATCCTACTGAATGAGTTCATTTCACTTATGGAAAGTGAATTTGAAATGAATTTAGTAGGCGAGTTAAGTTTCTTCTTAGGTCTACAAAATAAACAAACTAAAGATGGAATTACCTACATCAAGGCAAATACACTAGGGAATTAATTAAACGCTTTGGAATGCAAGATGCTAAAATTACTAATACCCCAATGGCAACTAATGTGAATATAGAAGAAGATGTAATTAGAAATTCAATTGATTTAAAATACTATAGGAGAGTAATAGGGAGTCTCCTTTACTTAATTGTGAGCCGACCTGATATCCTATTTGCAGTAAATATGTGCGCAAGGTTCCAAACCTGTGCCAAGGAGTCTCACCTAACTCTAGTCAAGCGTATCCTTAGATATCTAAAGGGTACACTTAATGTCGGTATTTGGTACCCTAGATCTACCGAGTTCGAACTAACCGGCTACTCCGATTCGGACTATGCCGGTAGTAAGCTCGATAGAAAGAGTACGAGTGGTTGTTGTCAACTTCTCGACTCGAGTCTAGTGAGTTGGTGCAGTAGGAAGCAACATTGTGTTGCCTTGTCTACCACCGAAGCCGAATACATCACGATGGGTGAGTGTGTCACTCAGCTTCTTTGGATGAAGCACACTCTCTGCGACTTTAAGTTAGACTTTACGAACACTAAACTCCATGTAGATAACATTAGCTCAATTAATCTAACTAAGAATCCGATATGTCACTCTAGGACCAAACATATAGAGGTCAAACATCATTTCATTCGAGAACATGTGGCCAACAGAGCCATACAACTCGAATACGTCGAATCGAAGTCCAACTTGGCAGACCTATTTACTAAACCCCTACCCGAAGCCGAATTCAGTCTATTAAGATGAAAATTGGGCATGTGCATAGTAGAATAGGAACTTGCAAATTATATTTACTTACTACTATTTCTTACTTTTTACTTTTATGGAACTAGCATAGGACATACCTTAGATATCATGCACATATAGATTTAAGGAGCCAATATATCTCACAACACATAGGACTAATGTGTTTGTGTACTTAGCCACGTAGATGGGTGTGAGATGTTAGGACCTTACTCCTGGTTCCAGATGTAGAGCTAGTGCATCGCCATGAACCACGGAGTATAATCATATATATTAACCGACTCTGACCAGGACTGGTTGATCTTTCATATCAATCAAGTCAAATATGAGTTGAACATTTTATAGATGAGCTTATTTTCAGTATATTATTTTCAAAATAATATGGAACATGCTTGGACTTTAAATTTAATACCTATATTTGTTTTTCACACACCCCCACTCTTTTCGATATATGGCAAAAGGGGGAGAAAAAAGGCCAAAGTTAAGGGATCAAAATTTTTTATAACTTAACTCACTTCATATTTATTCACATGGCCAAAGGTTAAGTAAATGTTTACTTAACTTTAAGTTAACTTGTTTTTGTTAACAAAAGGAAGTAAAGGTCAAGTTAAGAGAATTCTTAACTTAAACTTATTTTTAAACACTATGGCCTAACGTTAATGTTTTACTTAAATAAGGGGAGAAAGGCCAAGGTTAAGAAATCAATTTTTTGATTTCTTAACTTAAAACATATTTTAAACACTATGGAAAATATTAAGTAATTTCAGTTACTTAATTCTTTTTAAGTAGCAAACATCAAGGGGGAGAGTTAAAACTCTTTCTCAAGTACTCACCCTTGGTTAAGGGGGAGGATTCCTCAAGGGGGAGCACTTGAAAAAGAGTTTTTATATACTCCTACTCATTCATGCATATCTCATACTCATTTTGCTTAATGCACTTAATTTATTTTACTTAACTTTGTGTTGGTTTGCCATAGATCAAAAAGGGGGAGATTGTTGGTGTAGTAGGCACCTGAATCGAACCTGAGTTTTGATTATAGCAAATACACAAAGTTAAGTGCATTTTGTTATCTCACGAGCTGAGTCAAGTGTGCAGAAATGCTAAGCTAAGCCAGAGGTCAGCGACACTCGGAGAGAACCATAGTGGTTGGGCGACACCGGGAGGACTTCGGAGGGAGTCGAAGGAATCAGGTGGAGACCGAAAGCAAGGCTTCAAAGGTAAATGTTGAGGTAAGCTCGTGTGAGTGAGCGTAAGTAAGGTCGAGTCCTTCATACGGGGATATCCTTAGGCGATGATCCGACCAAGACTTCCCATGGAAAGTCTATGTTGAGATCGGACAGCAAGTGGCTGTCGAATTCACTTATATTTCGAGCTAACTCTTTATTACAGTCGAAAAGTCTGGAAATCAGTTCAACCGGCCAAGGATCAATTCAACTGCTAAGCCATCAATTCAACCAGCCAAGGATCAGTTCAACTGCTGAGCCATCAGTTCAACTGGCCAAGAAATCAGTTCAACTGATGGTCAATAATTAGCCTCAAGGAGTCAAGCTTTATCACCATTTTTCAAGGAGTCTTGTTCCCAATTCCTATTGGTTGAAGACCCATTCAAAAAGGGGCTCAAGGGATATAAAAGGAGGGTCTCTCCTAGGGTTTTTCATTAATCTCTAAGTGCTCAAAAGCCTCCGCAACGCTACGACTCTCCGATGACTCTACAACGACGAAGTGCTGCCAACAACCCTACCTTAATTTATATTTCCTAGTTGTTGGTATAATTTTATTTTGTCATCTCTTTTATACTGCAATTCTTTATTGAGGTTTTCTATCGTTGCATTTTACATTAATAGAAGAGAGGGTGTGTCTCTCTATCTTTTGCTTTCGAAGGTTTTTGTAATCGTCTAACTCCTACCTCCAACGAGGAGGAGTGTTTTAGTGAATTGCCCTCCGTACACGGTCTAGGACCGTTAGGGCCTTGGAGTAGTAGCCGAAGGCTACGAACCAAGTAAAAAAACATTTGTCTCCTTTTATTTATCGCTTATCTTTCCGCTACAATTAATTACTCGGGTTTTAACGAACGAAAAGAAAAAAAAGGTTTTATCGCTATTCACCCCCCCCCCCCTCTAGCGATCCCCTCGATCCAACAATCTATAGGGCTCATTATGCTAGGAAAGCACCAAGATCATAAATAAACTTTCTGATCCAAACAACCTCTTTTGCTGCAGTTGAAGCAACAATATACTCAACCCCTGTAGTAAAACCAACTACTGTGTCTTGCTTTGAACTCTTCCAACTCACAACACCATCATTTAAACAAAATACATACCCTGACTGCGATCTGAAATCATCCTTGTCAGTTTGTAGGCTTGCATCATTGTAACTCTTTACAACAAGTTCTTCATCGCTTCCAAATATCAAGAAATAATCTTTTAATCTTCTCAATTACTTAAGAATACTCTTGATTGTTGTCTAGTGACTTTCACCTAGATATAATTGGTATCTGGTCTTCATGCTTAACGCATACGAGACGTCGGGGCGAGTACGCAACATGGCGTACATGATAGACCCTATAGCAGATGCATAAGGAATCTGATCCATGCAATCCCTTTCTTCCTTAGAAGATGAGCATTGAGCTTTCGAAAGGCTTACACCATGTGACATCGGTAGGAATCTTTTCTTGGAATTCTGCATAGCAAAATAATTAAGCACCTTGTCAATATATATGCTCTGACTTAGGCCAAGCAGTCTCTTAAATCTATCTCTATAGATCTTAATACCTAATATATAGGCTGCTTCTCCTAAGTCTTTCATTGAGAGACAATTCTCAAGCCAAGTCTTTACAGACTATAGCATAGGGATATCATTTCCAATGAGTAGTATGTCATCTACATACAAGATAAGAAAAACAACTGTGCTCTCAGTAACCCTCTTGTAGACACAAGGTTCATCTTCATTTTGATTGCATCATCAAATCGAAGATTCCAACTTTTAGAAGCTTGCTTTAAACCATAAATGGACATTTGCAACTTACATACCTTTCCAGCATCCTTTGGATCTACAAAACCCTCAGGTTGTGTCATGTACACATCCTCAAGTAGATTTCCTTTAAGAAATATAGTTTTGACATCCATCTGTCAGATCTCATAATCATGGTAAGCTGCAATAGCAAGCATGATCCGAATAGATTTAAGCATCGCAACTGGTGAAAAGGTTTCATCATAGTTTATACCATGAATCTACTTGAATCCTTTCTACCAATCATCCTTTATAGGTATGCATATGACCATCCATGTCAGTATTTCTCTTAAATACCCACTTACACCCAATGGGTTTGACCCCTTCAGGTGGATCAACCAAAGTCCATACTTAGTTAGTGTACATGGATTCCATTTCAGAACTCATAGTCTCTAGCCATTTCTCAGAATCTAGGCTCATTACAGCTTCTTGATAGGTTGTAGGCTCATTGAAATCAACAAGCATTACATCACCA
The DNA here is from genome assembly GCA_025175895.1 of Wurfbainia villosa. Classification (NCBI taxonomy): domain Eukaryota; kingdom Viridiplantae; phylum Streptophyta; class Magnoliopsida; order Zingiberales; family Zingiberaceae; genus Wurfbainia; species Wurfbainia villosa. Next base: position 52,488,067 of record CM046002.1, read on the forward strand.
TGGTCACACAAGAGAAAAGAATATCTCTCAGGTTGATAACGTATCCTATCAGATTAGCACAGAGCATGGTCTGCTCGAACAAGTTGTACCACAACTTCATGCGGTGTTATAGATTCGTAATCTTCACCACCTTGTGGTGCATGTTCGATTTCCATCAAGGCTTCAGGGCTATCTAGTGTATCTTGAATTTCTTCAAGATTGACTTTACTCCCACTAGTTCATTTAGAAATAAATTCTCTTTCTAGAAAAATATCATTTTTGGCAACAAACACTTTGCCTTATGTGGGATTATAAAAGTAATATCCCTTAGTTTCCATGGGATATCCAACAAAATAGCACTTATCTGATTTGGGTCCTAATTTATCTGAGACTTGACGTCTAACATAAGTCTTACAATCCCAAATCTTCATAAAAGACATCTTGAGACTCTTCCCAGTCCATATCATATATAGTGTCTTTATGATTGCCTTAGACGGAATGCGGTTAAGAGTGAAAGCAGCTATCTCTAGAGCATATCCCTAGAAGGAAGAAGGAAGATCTATTTGACTTATCATTGATCGTACCATATCTAATAAAGTACGATTTCTTCTTTCTGATACACCATTCCATTGTGGTGTTCCAGGTGGAGTGAGTTAAGATATTATCCCAGACTCAACTAGATGGTCATGAAACTCTTGGCTAAGGTATTCCCCACCTCGATCTGATCGAAGCATCTTAATACTCTTACCAAGTTGGTTTTGCACTTCATTCATGAATTCTTTGAACTTTTCAAAGGATTCAGATTTGTGTTTCATAAGATACACAATCATATCTACTAAAATCATTAGTAAATGTAATGAAGTACTAATAGCCTCCTCTAACTGCTACTTTGAAAGGCCACAAACATCAGTATGTATGAGTCCTAACAAATCATTATCTCTCTTGCTGTGTCCACTAAAAGGAGTCTTTGTCATCTTGCCTAATAGATAAAATTCGCATACCTCATATGATTCAAAATCAAATGAGTCCAACAGTCTATCTTTATGGAGTTGTGATATGCGACTCTCATTTATGTGACCCAAACGACAATGCCAGAGATATGTTTGATTCATATCATTATATTTTAACCGTTTGGTATTTATATTATAGATTGGGTTATCAAAATCTAGAACATAGAGTCCATTTACCAGATGTGCACTTCAATAGAACATTTCATTTAAATAAACAGAACAACTTTTGTCTTTTATTATAAATGAGAAACCTCTCTTGTCCAAACAAGAAATAGAGATAATATTCTTAGTTATAGTAGGTATATAATAACACTCTTCTAGTTCTAAGATAAAACCATTGGACAAAGATAAGGAATATGTTCCTACAGCTATAGTAGCAACTCTTGTACCATTGCCTACGCATAGGTCCACATTTCTTTTTGTCAATGAACTACTATTTCTCAGGCCCTGCACATTAGTACAAATATGAGAAGCACAACCTGTAGGGTCGATGTTGGCCAGCTAGAGGGGGGGGGGAATAGCCCTCTATCGGTGTACGGTGGAATACAATCGTTCTTCTTGCGTGCTCGTCTACGATTGTCGTTAGCACAGCGGAAATAACAATAATAATGATAACAACAATGCAAGCACACAACAATACACAAGATATACGTGGTTCGGAATCGAATGGTTCCTACTCCACGGGCGAGCTCACCAAGCTCTAGTTATGCGCACGACACTAACTAAACTCCTTCTCGACTACACATCGGAGGTAGAGAAACCTCGTACAAGCTATTACAACAAGTAATATGAAATACAAGAAGAAATACAAAGACAATACAAAAGAGAACTTTTACACAATTGCTTTGATCACTTTCTTGTTGCTTGCTTTAGATGGCTCTTGAAGGTCTGGAATGCAACAGTAATTCCCCTCCAATAGCTTCACAAAAGTCTTGGCAAAATCCTCCATCTTGAGCTCCATTTATAACCTGCATCAAGCTAATTTCGCGTGCATCAGTCGACTAATCGTGACCATCAGTCGACTGGTCCTGTAGTTGTTGTCTCACAACGGCCAGATCCATGTTGGTCAAGTTCCAATGGATCACACAACAGTCGACTGATGATACCCATCAGTCGATTGATAACCCATCAGTCGAGTGTTGGCGAGCTCGACTAACTTCTGTGCCCGTGCACAGTGCGATCAGTCGACTTCATCCAACCAAAACACCAATCGAACACTGGTCAAAACCATACGACCTAGAGCAGTCGACTGGCACCTATGCCAGTCGACTGATGTCGGGTAAAACCTTAAACATCAAGTTGTTTGAGCATCCGACACGTAGTCTTAGCCACTTGGCCAAGTCCACCTTATCCCTCATGGAGTTCCCCACCGAAGCTCTCTTCCCTCGGCCTACGTCCCTTAGATGCGTCAAGCGCACGACTTCGTAATGCCATCCTTCGCGTCTCATGCCCTCAAAGTATGCTTCCCTTTGGGCTTACTCCATTCGCTCCCCGTCCGGCGGTCCCTCGGATGCACCAAGCGCACGGCTTCGCAATGTCATCCTTCACCGACTCAAGGACCCCGAGCCTAGTGAACTTACCAAGTCCTCAACACTTCCCACATGCACCAAGCGCACGGCTTCGCAATGCATTTCTCACCAAGCACCAAGCGCATGGCTTCGCAATGCTTTGGACTTTTCAACACCAAGCTCTATGCTTGGATTTTCCATGTCAACTCCATGTTGGACTTTCCCACACCAAGCCCCATGCTTGGATTTTCCATGCCAACTCCATGTTGGACTTTCCTATGACAATCCCATGTCATAAGTTTTTTCTATCATCAAAATACTGCTCGAGTCAAACTCGAGTCAGCCTGGGCCGATTGCACCAACAATCTCCCCCTTTTTGATGATTGACAAAACTACCATCTCAAGTCTACCAATTCTCCCATATTGGCAATTCTCACATCCCAATGAGAATTCCAACCCTAATTAGTAACTTCTCCCCCTTTTTGACATTACATCAAAAAGGTCCTCCCTAAGGGTATGAATGTCTCATATCTCAATGAGATCTTACAATCTCTCCCTTGGAGGAACACATGCCTATAATCTTTCTAGTGATCTCATATCACTTAAAGAGAGGCAACCCAATTTTCCTCCCATGAGGAAATACACATCCATCTTCCCATGATGGATACCTCCCCCTAGAGGCTTGCTCCCCCTTGACCATTGCACCAACAATGTCTTTAGAGAGTCCCTAAGCCAATAGGAACATTAACCAAATCAAAATTAAGGAAAAGTTCAACAATGAACTCTCATCCACCTTAAAAATGATACTCTCCCTAAACACTTCTCCTAATCCATGTCCAATGGATTTCCACCCTTTCTAATTCTCTCCTAAGCATGTCCTAGGGTTAGGAGTGATTAAGGGACCAAAACACAGCTGAACATGGGCCTAACCACCAAGGTTTTCCCGAATCACCTGCGGCTACGACTCAACCTACTGTTGACTTTTTCTCCACATCACCGACCCTCACTGGCAGACGATCGATAATCGATTTGTAGTTTTGAATTTTAAATGAATTTCCGAAATTCGTAAGTAAATATACATATGTTGAAAAATCTTGAAATTTGGTATGTATATTACTTATCACAATCATTATGGGTGAAAAATATTAGAAAATTATTTTACCCACAAATTAGTGAGATTAATACAAAGTACAAAAGTTAAGAAAAGCTTCAATAAAGAGCTCTCTTTGTATCATCCCATTCAATGGTGAGAGCTATCAAAAGATAGACTTCACCAAGGTTTTTCAAAATGTTTTCAAAACCTTTAATTCCTTTTTCCTAAACATCTCACTTGTATCTAGATGTGTAAAACACATACAAGTCAATTAATCTAGTGAGATGTGGGTTTTTGGTTCTTTAATGGTCTCATGCATATTCTACGGCAATATTATTTGATTCCCATCAAATCATGCCATAGTCCTTAATTTCATTTTATTTTATGCATGATATGATTATGGCATATATATGATATAACTAAGCATGTGCCAAAATCATGATGTCATGTCATGTGAATAAAATTTTAGCATACATGACATATAAAAGTAAGTCTAAACATGATCATGACATTTTTAGAGATAAAAATAAAAATGATGTCATGACATGGCAAGGCAAATAAATCATGGCAAGTAAAATATGCTAAGGTATAGAATACCTAAGTGTTGAATCCAAATTGTCATTTCTAGGGTTAAGTCCATTTTGGACTTAATGTCATTTGTGCCATAAACCCAAAATGGCACACCAATACCTCTAAAACCTAATTGTGTCAATTTAATCATTTTTCAACTTCTCAAGTATATTGGCACATCCTAATGTGTCAACTCACCATGGCTAGGTTAACCACTCATCCACTTAGGGTTGACACACCCTAACCCATCTAGTGTGATTCGATCACGCTCCTAGGAACCCAATACCTATTGGAGCTCCTTGGGTTAACAAGGTATTCACTAGGGATAACTTCCCTAGATACCTTCCTAATGACCCTTTTAGGCCTTGAAGCCATAGTCTTTTGGGTCTTAGCTAAGTCAACTCTAGGGGTAAATCCCCCTTTGACCTTCTTAGTGGCTACATTTGATTTCTTTGAAGTCTTAGCCACTAGACACTTACCATAGCTAGTCTTAGGGATAACTTCCCTATTAGCTTTGGTTTTATTAGACTTAGAAATTGTTCCATAATCAAATGAAACATTATGATAAGTCTTCTTGGGCTTTGGTTTGTGACCCAAACCTTCCTTGCCCTTAGACCGTTTTTGAACCCTAGGTCTTGACTTTTGGGCATTTGACCCTTGAATAGAATTTTCCATAATCCTAAGGGTCTTTTCCATTCTCTCAAGTCTTGATCTCAAGACTTGGTTCTCTAACTCTAATTTTTCCAATTTTGATTTTTCATTAATCTTTTGGGAATTTGTTTTCTTCTTAGGCATATGCCTAGATTTCTTGGGGTTAATGCCCAAGTTTTCTTCAATTCTCCTAATTGACTCCCTAGGTAAAATAGTTCTAGAATTATTGGTCCTAGGTTTATCCTTAGATAATTCTACATGCTTGGCACCTAGAGAAACATATTTATTCCTCCTAGCATGCTTTTCATTTATAATTGCAAGTGAACTAAAATAATTCTTAGCATACTTTTTAACTTTAGGAATTGAAGGTGCATTAATTAAATTTACCTTAGGGTTAGCTTGGGAAGCTCCCCCTACATGAGATACACCTCCTTGCCCTTTCTTCCTCCCCCTAGGGCATTGGCTTCGGTAGTGTCTCCGTTGGTTGCATTTGAAGCACACAATGTGCTCTTTGCTTCTAGTTGTGGGGACTCCGACATCCTTTGACTTTTGGTGTTGATGCCTTTTCCTTAGCCAATTTTGGGCATTTACTCTTGTAATGCCCTTTCTCCCTACACTCAAAGCTATTATATGATCCTTATTTAAAATCACAACACTTGAGTTACCTAGGGAGTTTTCTTCTTGCTCTTCATTTCTCCCGGATGTGGATGTTTCTTGTTAAACTTGCTTCGGGATGGAAGATTGCCTCTCCTCCCCCTCAATACTTGAGGTGGAGGTCTCCACCAAATCATCTACGTTGTCAAATGTGGATGGACTTTCTTCCACGGCATCTTCCTCTACTTGTGCCGGTTGGGAATTTTCTTGGAATTTCATTACCTTATTCCATAGTTCCCTTGCATCCCTATAGTTACCTAATTTAGACCAAATATTGTTAGGTAACAAATCACTAAGTAATTCGATTACCTTAAGATTTGTCTCGAAGTCCTTGATTTGGTCTTGGGTCCACCTTGACTTTTCAATTTGTCTATTGCTTTTATCCCTAGGCAATTCGAAACCATTTTCTAAGATTAGCATGAAATCAAAATCAGTTTCTAGATATACCTCCATTTTTCTTCTCCACCATTGAAAGTCTCCTTCAAATTTGGTGGTTGGAGGTTGTAGCCGGCCATCTTATTGTACTTGTGTTGGCGGTTAGTCCTCGACAAGCGACTTGGCTCTGATACCACTTGTAGGGTCGATGTTTGCCGACTAGAGGGGGGTGAATAGCCCTCTATCGTTGTACGGTGGAATACGATCGTTCTTCTTATGTGCTCGTCTACGATTGTCGTTAGCGCAGCGGAAATAACAATAATAATGATAACAACAATGCAAGCACACAACAATACACAAGATATACGTGGTTCGGAACCAAATGGTTCCTACTCCACGGGCGAGCTCACTGAGCTCTAGTTATGCGCACGACACTAACTAAACTCCTTCTCGACTACACGTTGGAGGTGGAGAAACCTCGTACAAGCTATTACAACAAGTAATTTGAAATACAAGAAGAAATACAAAGACAATACAAAAGAGAACTTTTACACAATTGCTTTGATCACTTTCTTGTTGCTTGCTTTAGATGGATCTTGAAGGTCTGGAATGCAACAACAATTCCCCTCCAATAGCTTCACAAAAATCTTGGCGAAATCCCCCATCTTGAGCTCCATTTATAACCTGCATCAAGCTGATTTCGCGCGCATCAGTCGACTGATAACCCATCAGTCGAGTGCTGGCGAGCTCGACTAGCTTTTGTGCTCGTGCACAGTGCGATCAGTCGACTGCTTCCCTTAAGCAATCGACTGATGTCGACTTGATCCAGCCAAAACAACAGTCGAACACTGGTCGAAACCATACGACCTAGAGCAGTCGACTGGCACCTATGCCAGTCGACTGATGTTGGGAAAAACCCTCAAACATCAAGCTGTTTGAGCATCCGACACTCAGTTTTAGCCACTTGGCCAAGTCCACCTTATCCCTCATGAAGTTCCCCACCAAAGCTCTCTTCCCTCAGTCTACGTCTCTCGGATGCGTCAAGCGCACGTCTTCACAACGCCATCCTTCGTGTCTCATACCCTCGAAGTATGCTTCCCTTTGGGCTCACTACATTCGCTCCCCATCCGGCGGTCCCTCGGATGCAATAAGCGCACGGCTTCACAATGTCATCCTTCACTGACTCAAGGACCCCGAGCCTAGTGAACTTACCAAGTCCTCAAGACTTCCCACATGCACTAAGCGCACGACTTCGCAATGCATTTCTCACCAAGCACCAAGCGCACGGCTTCGCAATGCTTTGGACTTTTCAACACCAAGCTCTATGCTTGGATTTTCCATGCCAACTCCATGTTGAACTTTCCTATAACATTCCCATGTCATAAGTTTTGTCTATTAACAAAATACTGCTCGAGTCAAACTTGAGTCAGCCTGGGTTGATTGCACCAACACAACCGGTATCTAATACCTATGAAGAAGAAATAGATAGATTAACTTCTATAACATGTATACCTGAGGTAGAAGTCACACTTCTCTTTTTCTACTCTACCCACCAATGATCAAGGGGAGCCTTTGGATTTTGACAAATGGACCAATGCAACCAAGAGGCAAATCGAGGCCGATGCAAAAGATCTCTGGACCAAGTTAGTCGAGCTACACGAAGGGACATCTGATGCTAAGGTATGCAAAAGAGATTTATTATTGAATAAATTGTATAATCTAAAGATGCAGGATCACGAGACCGCTTCACAACTCCATGTGTGAATCCAAGATATCTTGAATGGCCTACACGCCATCGGACAAAAGGTAGACAATCGAGATATAATAAGGTATGCTCTTAATGCTTTTCCTAGGACCACCTTGTGGGCATCCATGGTTGATGCCTACAAGGTATCTAGAGATCTATCTAAGGTTAGGTTAGATGAATTTTTTTCAGAATTTGAATTACATGAATAATCTAATGCGGTCCCGGCCGAGATAGGTGTTGCTTTGCTTGCAAGTTAGAGAAGAAAGAAGAAGAGCAAGCCACCTCCCGAGCAAGAAGAAGGATCCGAACCCGAGGGCAAATCTGAGTCTGAATCGAAAGAAGAGGCTGAGATAGTAAACATGGTGTGGAGGATAATCCGAAAAGAAAGGGAGAAATTGAAGAACAAGAAACCCCCATAAACATACACATACTATGGGTGCAACAAGAAGGGGCATTACAAGTCAGACTTGTTAGGGCAATCTCTTGCCGTAATATGGTTTTGATGGTGTGGCAAAGGGTTTAAGTTAGTTTGATATGTTGATGTGATATGTGCGTTGAAGTCGTGCAGGACTTAGTAATTCACACATGGAGCCGTGGCGAGTTTCACATCTCATGACTCGTGCCTTGAGTCGGTGAAGGATAGCTTTGCGGAAGCCGTGCGCTTGGAGCATCCGAGGGACCGCCGGACGAGAAGCTTGGAGTGAAGCCGGAGGAAGTAGACTTCGAGGCAAGAGACGCGAAGGAGCATTGCAGAGCCGTGCACCTGATGCTGCCGAGGGACGTGGCCGAGAACGAAGAGAACTTCGAAGGCGAGGGACTCCGAGAAATGAGAGTGAGCGATTGTAACCTGGGGAAGGGTAGCTCTTAGGTGAAACTTGGCCATTTGGCCAAGTGTTGGATGGGTTTTCGACACCGCCGATCGCCATGTCGCGGCGGCCGATCGCGCTTCAGTCGAGTGAGTTCGACCGGTATACGATCGATCGGATTGCGGCGCAGCCGATCGCCATACATGGGCCGATCAAACATCACGACCGCCAAGGCGCGAATGATCGTCAATGGGGGGTTTCGCCGCAGAATCGCTCGTAGCCGATCCGGGCATTCGACTACGAGGCAGCAGCCGATCGATGAGGTCCATCGGCCGATCGCCAAGAGTTCCGTTGACTACAGCCGGGATCCGACGTGTTCGAGGCCGCTAGATGAGTGATCGCCAAGGGCGCGGCCCGATCGATGGCGGCAAACGGGAAGAAGTTAGCCCTCTCTATAAAAAGAGAGGGTGTAAGCCTTTGAGAGGCTAATGCTTATACTCCAAACGATCTTCCTAGTGCCCCACAAGCTCTAAACTCTTCTTACTTGTCTTTACTTCAATCCTATTGTAAGAAGAGTGATCTTGGTTGTAAAGGTTACCTCCACCTAGCTTTGTGCAAAGGAGAGACCGATAGTGATTGGTTTTGGCGGAGTGATTCACCGTGTGGATCTAATCGGACCGTGGATTAGCGGCGTAGCCGTGAACCACGTTATACCATCGTGTTAGCGTTTGTTTTATTGTTTGTCTTTTGCTTTGTATTTGTATATTCCGCTTGCGCTAATCTTTTGTAGACGAGCAATTTACGACGTCCAACGTACGAGGGCTATTCACCCCCCTCTAGCCGGCCATACCGATCCCCTACAAGTGGTATCAGAGCCAAGGAAAGCTTGTCGAGGACTAACCGCCACAACAAGCAACATTCAAAATGGCCAGCTCAAACATCCACCCACCGAAGTTCGACGGCGAATTCTCTTGGTGGAAAAAGAGGATGGAGGTATACTTCCAAACCGACTTTGAAATTTTATTAATAATGGAAAACGGTTTTGAGTTGCCTAGGAACGAGAATGGGGAGCCATTGGAGAAATCTAGGTGGAGCAAGAGGCAAAGAGAGGAGTATTTGGCGAATTCAAAGGCCAAGCACCACCTATACAATGTCCTCCCCCAACAAGAAGTCAATAGGATAGGGGAATGTTCTAGTGCTAAGGAGATGTGGGAGAAGCTAGTAGAGCTTCATGAAGGTACCTCGGAGGCTAAGCTAGCAAGAAGAGACCTCCTCCGCTCCCAATTATCAAATATTAAGCTAGAAAAGGGAGAAAAGGTAACCTCACTACACTCTAGGTTTAAGGAAATTTTAATTGGGCTAACAAGTGTAGGTGAGAAGCTATCAAACCGGGACATGCTCATGAAGGCTATAGATGCCTTTCCCCGGTCCTCAAAGTGGAGCTCCATGGTGGACTCATTCTATATCTCAAAGAATTTAGAAGTGAGCACCTTGGAGGAGTTCTTCTCAACAATGGAACTCCACGAAACTAGACTTGAGGGAATACAAGAGGAGCCTAAAATTCAACCTTCAAGGGGAGTAGCCTTGTTGGCAAACAAGGGAAAGAAGAAGATGGAAATCCCCTCCTCCTCCGATGACGAAGCATCTTCCTCCTCCTCCATGGATAGCACCGAAGAAGCCTACATGGTAAGGAGGGTAAGACGAGCATTTAAGAATTTTAGATTTGATAAATCTAATGATAGGATGAGAAGACCAAGGGGGAAGGTCATATGCTACAATTGCCAAGGAGAAGGGCACATAAGGGACAATTGTCCTCTCCTAAACAAGAGCAAGGAAGAAAGGAAAAAGAAAGAAGAAAAGAAGAAGAAAAAGGGGAGCAAGAAAAAGAAGGAAGAGGAGAAGAAGACAAAGGAGAAGGGAAAGGCTAAGGCTCTCAAGGCAAGGACTTGGGATGATCCATCCTCATCCTCCTCCTCATCATCGGATGAGGAGAATGCCTTTGTCACCAATTTGGCCTTGATGGCCTTTGATGACTTGGATTGCTCTTCCTCCGAAAATGAAGGTTCAAGCTCAAGAGGAGAGAGCTCAAGTGAAGAAGAAGGAGCTTCTACATCCTCATCATCCGAAGAAGAAGAGGACATGGAAACTATGGTAACCAACCTCTCACCTAATAAAATAGTTTCTATGATTTCTAGTTTAACTAAGGACTTATTTAGAGCTAAGAAGAAGAACAAAAGCATGCTAGATCAAATTAAGGACCTAGAACAAAAATTAGAAAAAGCATGCTTAAATGATAATATTTCTTCTAGCTTAAATGAAGCATGCTCACATGACCTTTATATGCCTTTAGATGTTAGTGATGCATGTATAAATGAAAATAGGGCTTTAAGGGAAAAGGTAGATTATTTAACAAAAGCCCTAGAAAAATTCACTATAGGCTCCAACACCTTAAATATGATCTTAGGGAGCCAAAGAGCTAGTTTCAACAAGAAAGGCCTAGGCTACAAGGAAAAGAAAAATGAAAAGGCCTATAAATGCCTAATAGCTAGGGGACAAGATAAGAAGAAGGTAATTGCTAGGAAATGGATCCCCAAGGAGTATTTAGTGAACCCAATAGGAAAGAATTTATTTTGGGTTCCAAAATCCATCCTTAAGGGTTAGAATAACCCTAGGGTAGTCAACCATATGAACTTGACCTATATCATAATTTGGTTGACTTAGGATGACGGGACAACATTTTTTAGATAGTGTTGGGTGATGATAACGTACCCATAAATAGGTAATAATGCCTAAATCATGATGATTAATGTAATTGCTATGTATGTTTTAAATCATGATTTATGATTTTGAAATTTGGCACGTTATCACTAGAAATAAGTTTAAATCATGCTTTAGGTGATAATTTGTTTATTATCATCGTATAATACCTAATGCATGACTATTATTTGATGGATACATGAGTTTCATGATCATAATGTAGAATTAATTGATATATGTCATTATGATCATGTAGGATGTTAGGTTGATACTTAACCATGATAGAATTGCATGAATATATGGGTTAAGTATATACAAATACCCCCTAGGATACATCTCACACTCACTATAGGCTAACTTGATTGCAAACTTAGCATGGGTGAGATATTAGGATGATACAAATGTCCACTAATGCCTATGGCATTTAGATGGTCATTTAAAGTATCAAAATAGCAATAATAGACCAATCATGGGGAAGGCTTATGTTTAATTCATAGACATATTGTCCAAAGATCATGGTTGGATATTTCATATGTTTTCAAAACAATTTCTTACCTTAAAATACATGTATTCATGTTTTGAAACAATTGGATGCAAAACTAGGTAGCTAACTTGATACTAGAATGATCAAAAACCTAGTGGTTTTTAGAACTTTTGGATTTTTGGCAAAAACAAGAAAATATAATGAGTTTTCATGAAAAACTATTTTTCATTGATAGATATACTTAAAAGAAATATGTTCCTCAAATTTCATGATTTTTCAAATTTTCTGGAATTTATAATGCATTTCTGAAATTCGTCTGTAAAAATCAAAAATTTGATTCCTTTGTGCTAGACGCCATACCGATAGCAATGATCGTGGCCTGTAAATCAGAATATTGAAGGCCGAATTCAGTTTGTAAACCTACAACAAGTGGTAGAAATATACTTGATGCCATCAACAAGTGGTACCCAATTTTTAAATCAACTTGTCATATTTTTCCTCCATTATACTTGATGCCATGAGCTTATAACTTAGTGTTAATCTTTTTGATGGTGTCAAAGGGGGAGAAATAAGTATGTTTAAGTTAATCACTTTAGGGGGAGAAATATATTTTAGGGGGAGAAAATTTGCATAGAGAGTTTCATGGATTAAGGGGGAGTTGCATGTTGCTATATCATGTTTATCTTTACATGCTTTCTTACCTTAGAATTTATATCAAATGTTTTTACCTAACTTAAGCGATTGCCACACATCAAAAGGGGAGATTGTTAGGGCAATCTCTTGCCGTAATATGGTTTTGATGGTGTGGCAAAGGGTTTAAGTTAGTTTGATATGTTGATGCATTGAAGTCGTGAGGACTTAGTAATTCGCACATGGAGCCGTGGCGAAGTTTCACATCTCATGACTCGTGCCTTGAGTCGGTGAAGGATAGCTTTCGAAGCCGTGCGCTTGGAGCATCCGAGGACCACGGACGAGAAGCTTGGAGTGAGGAGAAAGTAGACTTCGAGGCAAGAGACGCGAAGGAGCATTGCAGTCGCGGCGCTCGATGTCCGCCGAGGACGTGGCCGAGAACGAAGAGAACCGAAGGCGAGGACTCAGAAATGAGAGTGAGCGATTGTAACCCGGGAAGGGTAGCTCTTAGGTGAAACTTGGCCATTTGGCCAAGTGTCGGATGGGTTTTCCGACCCGCCGATCGTTGCCATGTCATAGCTGATCGCTTCTCGATCAGTGAGTTCGACCGGTATACGACCGGATTGTGGCCGGTGATCGCCATACATGGGGCGATCGCCAAATCATCGATCGGCCAAGGCGGCGATCGGTAGTCAATGGGGTTTCGCAGAACCGCTCGTAGCCGATCGGGCGGTCGACTACGAGGCAGCTGATCGATGAGGTCCATCAGTCGACTGCCAAGAGTTCCGTTGGACTACAACGGTCGGGATTCGACGTGTTCGGAGGTCGTTGTAGTGATGGCAGTCGACTGCCAAGGGCGGCAGTCGACTGATGGCGGCAAACGGGAAGAAGTTAGCCCTCTCTATAAAAAGAGAGGGTGTAAGCCTTTGAGAGGCTAATGCTTATACTCCAAACGATCTTCCTAGTGCTCCACAAGCTCTAAACTCTTCTTACTTGTCTTTACTTCAATCCTATTGTAAGAAGAGTGATCTTGGTTGTAAAGGTTACCTCCACCTAGCTTTGTGCAAAGGAGAGACCGATAGTGATTGGTTTTGGCGGAGTGATTCACCGTGGACGAATCGGACCGTGGATTAGCGGCGTAGCCGTGAACCACGTTATACCATCGTGTTAGCGTTTGTTTTATTGTTTGTCTTTTGCTTTGTATTTGTATATTCCGCTTGCGCTAATCTTTTGTAGACGAGCAATTTACGACGTCCAACGTACGAGGGCTATTCACCCCCCTCTAGCTGGCCATACCGATCCCCTACAAGACTGCCCAAAAATGAAGCCAAAACACAAGCAACCAAAGCAAGCATTTCAAGCGACGTGGGAGGAAGAAGAAAAGCAAGATGACAACTTAGCCTTCATGGCGAAATCCATAGAATCCAAGTCCGAGTCCGAAGTCGACTATGAATCCAACTCCGACTCCGAGGATGACTTTGAGAAAAGACTCAAAGCCGGGTCAAAAGAAAAAAAATCAAAGTAAGTCGTTCATTAATAGCCAACTTATATCATGCAATTAAGTTGTTAAATAGGAAATTAACTAAGTCTGAGTCTAGAGTCGAGTCATTGCTCGAGGAGGTTGAAATCCTCAAGCAAGAGGCTAATCTAACCTCTTCAACTAGTCAAGTTCAAGAGGGAAACTCAACTCAAGTTGAAATGCTTGAGGAGGAGAATTCTCTCTTGAAAGGACGAGTTCAAGAGCTTGAGGCTAGGTTGGAAAGATTCACGTTGGGATCTAAGAATCTTAACCGACTTCATGGAACCCAAAGAGTCGTGTACAACAAAGTCGGACTTGGGTTTAGTTCAAGGACTACGAATAGGTCTTATATGTCCATCGTAAATCGTAGTCATCGACGAGTCCAAGCATGGGTCCCAAAGGTTTTGTTAAACTCACATATAAGGACCAAAAGTATTGGATTCCCTAGGATCAAGTCCACTTTGTGGATAGACCATATTGGTTCAATGGTCCAGGGGGAGCTAACACTAAAATAGTATACCCGCTTCCTTAGCAAAATCATTGCATGATTAGTTATTTTGTTTTACTTTTTAGAACGGCTAGATAGGATAAATAGTTAGTCAACTTTAACAACATAGTATCAGGACGCAGCGAGATGATAGTACATTAGGGAAACAACGTCTCGTGTATTCGAGCTAGATAAGGCATATCTAGCTTTGTGCACTTGGCTGAGTTGAACTAACTGAAACTACCTCGACATATCCTAAACTAGTTAGACCAGGAAGTAACCCTAAATTACTTAAGTGATATTTTCTTAAATTTGGCTTTGTCTAAGGAAGTGGTCATTGTTCCGATCAAAGAAGGCCCCTATGTCTCGCCACAACCTGGAAGCCATTTTCTCTAAAAGTTACTTAATGATCTAAAGGTTAAATCCGAATCTAACCCAAGGTTGACTATCTTTAATCAAATTAAAATCATCTCACAAAACATATAAGATGAACACATTCTGAGACACATAGAATGGGTGAGATGTCAAGGAAAAATTATAATAAACACAAAACATAACTTTTTCAAAATGCTACCTATTTTCTCTACTAGTGCACTTAACGAATAATTATAACTTTTATTGGCAAATACTAAGTATACAACTCTCTAGGTCAAAGTTTAGCTCCCCTTGAATCTATTATACTTCATATATTCGACTAAGGGGGAGAGCAATCTAACCCTAAGGGTTATATTACAAACCTTTAAATTGTTAGTGCAGAGGGACACACATCGAACCAATCTATCTAATTAATGTTAGATGCATGCTTGGACTCATAGTTGATTTATCCTTAATAATTTTAGACGCATGTTGTTTTTAAACCTCTATTTTATATAAACACCCCCACACTTTTTTTTTATTTATGTCAAAAGGGGGAGAAGAGCGAAAGTTAATGTTGGTGCAATCAGCCCAGGTCACGATTGACCGGACTCGAGTTTGACTCGAGTGATGTTTTGATGTTCGACAAAATGTATGACAATGTAATTGTCATGGAAAAGTCCAAGTCTTGTGTACTTGGCATGAGAAGTCCAAGCATGGGTTTTGGCATGGGAAAGTCCAACATGGGTTGGCAAGGAAAGTCCAAGCATGGGTCTTGGCATGGAAAGTCCAACATGGGTTGGCAAGGAAAGTCCAAGCATGGGTCTTGGCATGGAAAGTCTAACATGTGTTGGCAAGGGAAAGTCCAAGCTTGAGTCTTGGCATTTGAGAAGTCCAAGGGAAATATTGGCGGCGTAAAGTCCAAGGGTGGAGTCTTGGCAGCATAAGTCCAATGGCTGGTGGCGTAAAGTCCAAGCGGAGTCTTGGCAGCGTAAGTCCAATGTGCCTTGGCGGTATAGACCGACTTAGCATGACATGGCCGACGGAAGCACCTGAAGGCTAACATATGGATGAACAAGTCATGGATGACTTGGAGGGATCCGATAGGCATGAGGCTGATGGAGGTCGCTAGGAGGCTTAGGTCTAGGATAAGGGTGGTCTAGCAAGTATGGAGACACCATATTTGGGTTAAAACCTCATTTTTAAGGTTGGCAGTCGATTGGCATTATGGCTGGTTCGACCGTCGTGAGTCGACTAGAGCTCGACTGTCATTAGGGCTGAAATTGCCTTAGCGGATCGCTCATTAGCGCGATTAGGCGATCGCCATGGATGGCGCGATCATTGTCAGTTGAGTCGTGAGCACAAAATGCTCCGTAGCCGACTGGGCAGTCTGCTACGGGCGCTGGCAGTCGACTGGTGAGAGTTCCATTGGAACTTTTCCAACGTGGATTGAGCCGTTGTATCACAGCTACAGTGTTGACAGTCAACTGTCAGGCGGAAATCCAGTCCGGCGTAGGATATAAAGGAAGCTCGGATGGAGGGTTTTGGCAGTGATTTTCTTGGACGAAATTGAAGCGAAGAGTTGGTGCTTTCCAGTCCTTCAAAGCTAGTTCAAGGCAATCAAAGATCAAGCAATCAAAAGCTCTTGTAAAGTGTTTTTCCTTTACTTGCATTGTATTTCATTATCGTATTTGCTTGTATCTATTTGTTTATTGTTGTAAACACAATTGTAAGAGGTTTCTCCACCTCCGACTTGTGTCGAGAAGGAGTTAGTTCTGATTAGTGAGTGTGTGTGCATCACTAGAGCTCTTTAGAGCTCGATCCGTGGAGTAGGAACCGTTCGGTTCCGAACCACGTTATATGATTGTGTAGTGCTTGTGTTTGTGTTGTATTTGTTTTATTATTTCTATTTCCGCTGCACTAACACAAATTGTAGACAAGCACGCAATTGAAATCCATCATGCAACCAATCGACACTATTCACCCCCCTCTAGCATTCCAAGGATCCCCTACAAGTGGTATCAGAGCGAGACCGCTCTTGAAGTTTAACAACTAAGGGAGCACGCTAGAGGGTGAAGATGGAGTTTGAAGAACAATTTAGATGGGATATCAACACACCTATCCTTTATACCTTCTATGGACAAGAAGGGTTTAGACAATGGAAGGTGAGAATTGAAGACTTCCTAATGATGAGGTACTTCGAAGAATGGTCCATCTTGATGGAGGGTTTTAGCTATCCAATAGGACTAAAGGGAGGGTTCCTCAAGAAGAAGAGATGGACCGAAGAACAAGTCCAAGCATCCGAGAAAAATGATAAGGTGATAAAAATTTTAATTGATTTAATACCTAACAATATCTTGTGTATGTTAGGTAATTATGTAGATGCCAAGGAGCTATGGAGCCAAGTGGCAAAGCTCCATGAAAATTTATCATCGATCCAAGAAGAAGAAGAAGAAAAGGAGTGCTCACCCTCTCAAGCTAAAAAAAAAGCAAGTACATCGTCATCCAAAGAGCTTGAGAATTCGAAGGTTGATAGGGAATCAACATCCGGATCGGAAGAGGTGGAAGAAGAGGAGACCTCCACCTCTAGGATTGAGGGGGAGGAGATTAGAGCATTCTCAACACCAGAGGAACAAAAGGAGCCATCTACATCCGGTAGAGAGGAAGAGCAAGCTCGAGAATCCACTCCGACCACCACAACCACCCTAGGTAACTCAAACATATGTGTTAATAATAAAATGCATATAATATGTTTTGAGTGTAGGGAAACCGGGCACTACAAAAGTAAGTGTCCGAAACGGATTAGGAAAACTCCTCCGGCACTAAAAGTCAACACAAAGGTCAAAGATGTCGGTGCCCAAAGTCAAAAGAGCAAGGAGCATATCATATGCTTCAAGTGCAACTCAAAAGGGCATTACCGGAGTCAATTCCCAAAGGGGGAGAAAAAGAGAGCACCACAAGTAGGGGGAGCTTCCAAAGCTAACCCTAAGGTATTTTTAAATAAAGCTCCTTATTCGAATAATGTCAAAAAGCATGCTAGAAATAATTTTAGCAATCTTGCTATTTATCAAAAAGAGCATGCTAGAAATAGAGAATATTTCTTAGGAGCTAAGAAAGTCAACCTTAGGAAGAAGGAGAAATTTGGTACTAATGTCCCTAGAAATATTTTACCTAAGAACAACCCTAGGTCAAACAATTCTAGACAAATTCTACCTAGGGAGACCATTAGAAAGGTACAAGAGCATCTAGGTCTCAACACCAAATGGACTAGGCATATGCCTAGGAAGTCTCATGCCCAAAAACCAAATCAAAATTCTAAAATTGGGCAATTAGAATTGGAAAACCAAGCCTTGAGGTCAAGGCTTGAGAAATTAGAAAAGACCCTCAATAAGATGCAAAATCAATTTCAAGGGTCTAATGGTCAAATTCAAGGGTCAATATCTCAAAGTCAACATCTAGGACCCAAGAAACAAAAGTCAACCAAGGGCAAGAATGGTTTGGGACACAAACCTAAGGCTAAGGTGGATTATAATAGTGTTCCATTTGATTATGGAACACAAACTAGGTCTAGGAAGTTACTAGGGAAGTTATCCCTAAGAGTAACCATGGTAAGTGCCTAGTGGCTAGGGTTTCGAAGAAACCTAGGGTGGCCACTAAGAAGGTTACTAGGGAGGCAATCCCTAAGGTTAACCATGACAAGATCACAATGACCAAGGCTAACAAGCCTAGAAGGGTCATTAGAAAGGTATCTAGGGAGGTCATCCCTAAGGAATACCTAATTAACCCTAGGAGCTCAAATAGGTTTTGGGTTCCTAAGAGAATAATTGATTCACGCTAGATGGGTTTAGGATGTGTCAACTTTGATTGGATGGGTAGTTAACTCAACCATAGTAAAGTTGACATTTTAGGTTATTTTCAAGGTTATGGATACCTTGGAAATAGGGTTGATTTTAAATCCTAAAGGATTTTAGAATGTGCTAATATTATTTGAGAAGTTTGATAAATTGATCAAATTGGCACAACTTAGGGTTTAGAGTCATAGTGTGTCATTTTGGATTTTTGGCACACTTGGGAGATAATTAGGTTTTATGGCAAAATGAACTTAATCCCAACAAATGGCAATTAATATTAAAATTTAGGTATTATATACCTTTATATCTTATTTGTCATGCTTTGATTTGCCATATGTCATAACATGACATCATGTTTATTTTCATCATTTATATGTCATGATCATGTTTAGGATTAAGAATAAATGTCATGTATTTTTAGATTATATCTTATGCCATGACATCATGATTATGAGCATGTGTTTATTTATATTATCTCTAATGCCATAATCATTCATGCATTTAAGAAAATTTTGATTGAAATTGATTTAAGGACAATGGTATGACTTGGAGTCCTATTTATAAGGGAATCAAGTAGAGTTGCCTTAGAAAAGTGTATGAAACCCTAGATTATATGAACCAAAACCCACATCTCACATTAAATTGACTTGTATGTGTATTTTATACACCCTAGATACATGTGAGATGCTAGGATATGAGTTAAGTTCAAGGTGCATAGTTTTTGCATCTAGATGAACTAAAACTCATCTTATTTCAATGATGGATCATTGGAAAAGCTTGTGTACAAGTCATGTACATTAAGCCCAAGGAGCATGATCCAATATAGGTTTTCAAAAACTTTTTAAAATCATTTTAGAAAACCTTGGTAAAGTCTATCTTTTGATAGCAATCACCATTGATGGAAATGATACAAAGTGAGCTAAAACATTGAAGTTTTTCTTCACTTTTGAACTTTGTGTCAATTTCACTATTTTATGGGGAAAATATTTTTCTAACATTTTTCACCCATTGTATTGCTTATAAGTATTATACGTATGAAGTTTCACGATTTTTCAAAATACGTATAATTATTTATGTATTATCAAAGTTCGTTTTCTGAATCTGAAAACTGCAGTTATCAGTCGACTGCCGACTTATGGCAGTCGACTGATGAAGGGCAGTTCGACTGATTACTGTTAGGAGTCGACTGCCAGGTCTGATTTCGGGTTAACAAGGTTTGTTTAGCCTGATTTCAGCTATGGTAAGGTTTCCTAACCACTCCTAACCCTAGGATATGCTTTGGGAAGCATTATAAAGGGTGAAAATCCATTGGATATGGATTAGGAGAGTTTTTAGGGTTTGTATCAATCTTAAGGTGAGTGAAAGTTCTATGTTGAACTTTGAACCTTAATTTTGATGGTTTAGAGTTCCTATAGGCTTAAGGACATTGTTGGTGCAATAGTCAAGGGGGAGCAAACCTTTAGGGGGAGTTATCCATCATGGGATGATGGATGTATTTCTTCCTCATGAGGAGGAGAAATGGGAATGTGAGTGCCTAATTTGGAAATTGGGAGAGTTTATAGGATTGCCTCTTGATGTGTGTAAATCATGCTATGTTTTCACTACTCCATATACATGCATTCTATCACATTTCATATCCTAGGCATGTATTTTATCATGATTCAGTTAAAGTTTAGCATATTTTGGACGAAGAGACTGCTTTTGGGTGTTTTTGTGTTAACAGGGCGAAGAAACAGGCGTATCAAAACAACAGCGCAGTTAGAAATCAACACGCCGTGTCATGAGAGCCAGACCAACACGCCGTTCACCGATCGACACGCTCGTGTCGGGGGTTCCAGCACCGACACGCCTAGCTCAGCCTCCAACACGCTCGCTCACCGATTGACACGCTCTGTCGTGGGTTCCACCACCGACACGCCCGGCTCACCAACACGCCCCGCCTCGCAACACGCCGAGGGAAATGCCCGACACGCCAGTGCCCTCATTTGGCATGGGTGTGTTGGCCTGATTCGCATTCCTTTTCTGCGAGCAATCAGATCTTCGTCTCACCACGGAAATCTATTGCCTTAATTGAAGAGGAGGCCAAGGCTATAAAAGAGGAGAGATTCTAACCCTAAGGAGGGGACGGCGGGTGGTCAGAGATCGACGACAGAAGAAGATAAAGAGAAGGAGTCGGCAGAAGAAGGAGATGGCATCCAGTATCGTAACTTCTTTCTCTAGAAATTCTTGTCAGACTATGGAGTAGTATCCTGTAATCTTAGGATGGGGAGTAGCCTGACGATTTATGACTGATGATATAATCTATACTACCTGAACTATTGTTTATTTTGATCTGGTTCTTTTGGATTCTTATTGATAAACCTAAGGAGCAAAGGGGAAGTACCTAACAGTGAACCCGAGTTCTCGAAAGCCAGAACCAACTAGGGAATAACTCCTACTAGCAGTGGTAGTGTATCTATGAGGGCTTGCGGGGGTCTCGTGACAGGTCTCCTTAGCTAATTATGGTCCCGTGTGCAAACCTACCGTGAAGAGGAATTTTGACTCTAGAGGAACTCTCATGAACTTAATGGATCTATCAAATCCAATTTTTACCAAGTAACGGAGGTAAGACATAGGGAGGTTTGCGGGGGTCTCGTGACAGGTCCCCTTAGCTGATTATGATCCCCTATGCTCGAACACCGTGACAGGTAAATTGAGTTTGATAGGTACAGTTAACGTAGACCTCGAAAGGGGCCGTTGATTTACCTTAGGACAGGTTCCATCAAAACAAATAAGGTTAGGAAAGAATTAAATCACCTTATAAATCGTCGACGTGGTGAAACCCATATCCTGAGATTCTCCTCAACTCTTGACTTTCAGCTCGTTCTTCTCATTCGTTGTTCTTGACTTCTCAGGTTCTTTGCTTAAACCACAATTCGATTGACTAGTTAACTCGATATCATGACCACTCGGTAATTGACCCAATCCCTGTGGGATCGATATTTTTATTACTTGACGACAACCGTGCACTTGCGGAAAACAACACATCAAGTTTTTGGCGCCGTTGCCGGGGATTGGCACTCAATATTGAATTGAGCGTGATTTAGTTAATCTAGATTCCTATTTTTGTTTTGTTTTTTTTTTCTTGTGTCTATTCTGAATTCTTGTTTTGGGAGCCTCCCTTGTTATTGCATGCACAGATTTAATAGGGAAATCCTCGATATTGATCCTGAGATAAAGAGAACGTTCCTTGCTAGAAGACGATTTCAGCAACGACAGGAAGAAAATCTGACCTCCAACATGGCTGATCAGAATGAGAATAAACCTCTAAGGGATTATGCAGCACCTAGTACAAGGGGATTGAGATCGAGTATTAGAAGACCCCCTATTGAAGCGAACAATTTTGAATTAAACCGCCTACTATCCATGGTCCAAAGAAAGATCAATTCGGAGGAGCACTCATCAAGATCCAAATCTACACTTGGAAGTATTTTTGGAATTTCATAAACTTTAAAATCGAATGGAGCCTCACCGGTGATGCTATTAGGATCGCGCTTGTCTCCTTTCTCATTCATTGGACAAAGCTAGAGCTTGGCTACACTCTCTTCCAAAGCAGATTGTATAACTACAGGATCACCGAGCAAAGATTCTTAGACAAATATTTTCCACCCAAAGAAATCGCAAGTCTTCGCCATCAAATCACGAATTTTATAAAAGGATGAGAAACATTATTTGAAGCGGGACAGATTTAAGGGATTACTACAAAGAATGCCTCATCATGGGTCGAGAAGTGGCTCATTGTCCATACTTTCTACAATGGAATCTCGTATGCTACTAAAGTTTCTCTTGATTCTCACAGAGGAGCTCTTATGAACAAAACATTGGATGAAGCTTTTGAGATCATCGAGAATGTGGCAATGAATTCTCACCAATGGGCTACAGAACGAGGATATCAAACTAAAATGCCAGGTAAGTTTGAGGTAAGTACCATTG
This sequence comes from Wurfbainia villosa, assembly GCA_025175895.1. NCBI lineage: Eukaryota > Viridiplantae > Streptophyta > Magnoliopsida > Zingiberales > Zingiberaceae > Wurfbainia > Wurfbainia villosa. Next base: position 52,510,514 of record CM046002.1, read on the forward strand.
ATCTACTCAGTGCGAAAGTCGATGCGTTAACTCAAAAGCTCGAACATTTTAATGTATCAGCTGTAAACTCATCTAATGTCACTTGCGAGATCTGTGGTGTAACAGGACACGTAGCAATGAATTGTCAATCCTACACGCACACTAAAATGCCAGGTAAGTTTGAGGTAAGTACCATTGATCTACTCAGTGCGAAAGTCGATGCGTTAACTCAAAAGCTCGAACATTTTAATGTATCACCAGAACTCATCTAATGTCACTTAGATATGTGGTATAACAGACATGTAGCAATGAATTGCCAAATCCTACACGCACCATCCAAGGAGCCGATTGAGCAAGTAGATGCGCTAAATAATTTTAATCGAAGCCTAATGGTGGCAACCCTTACTCGAACACGCATAATCTCGGTTGGAGGAATCATCCCAACTTTTCATATACAACCAAAATTCTTCTGAGATGAGCAGCTTTGAGCACCTTCGGGATTTCAGCCAGGACCCAAGTCGAGCTTAGAAAAGATGATGGAAAATTTTATTACGTGTCAGGGGAAGATAAATGATGAATTTTGACAGCATATTGTAGAATCAAACCGGCAACATCAAAATAATACCGAGGCAATCAAGCAATTGGGAAGCAAGGTTGATAATTTGACTAATCACACAAGAATGCTGGAAAATCAAATTTCCCAAATTGCCAGCCCAACATCAAGGACGCAGATTTCTAGAAATTCGTATAAACCCAGTGAGCATTGTAATTCCATAAGTTTGAGAAGTGGAAGGATTTTAGAAGGAGACAGAGCTCAACAAGCAGCCCCTGACACGAGCGTGCCAGAGTTGGAAGAAGACAAAGAAGACGCTGGGATGAGTAGAGCAAGGAAGCCGAACACACCTGACCCGAGGCGTGTTGTTCAACACGCTGAGGGAAAGCGGACACGAGCGTGTCGGCTGTCACCGACACACCCATGTCGGGTAACTCCAAACCGACACGCCCAAACATATAAGCCCCCTATCCTGCTCCTCAAAGGCTGATTAAGGAAAAATTGGATGAACAATTTGGTAAGTTCCTTGAGGTAATTAGGAAGCTATATATCAATATACCTTTTACAGAAGCTCTTCAACAAATGCCCACATACTCCAAGTTCTTGAAGGACATCTTAACAAATAAAAGAAAAGTCGAAGAGCATGTAACAGTGGCTCTTACTGAGGAGTGCAGCGCTTTAATTAAGAACATGGTACCTCCCAAACTAAATGATCCAGGTAGCTTTTCTATCCCTTGCATAATTAATGACTCAAATTTTGATAAGGCTTTTTGCGATTTGGGCGCCAGTGTAAATCTGATACCTCTTTCCATATGCAAGAAACTAGATTTAGGAGAAATGAAACTAACTACTATGGCCTTGCAGTTAGTCGATCGCTCCATTAGATATCCTTTGGGAATCTTAGAAGATGTACCAGTGCAGGTGGGAAATTTTATTATTCCTGCAGATTTTGTAGTACTAGACATGGATGAAGACCCATGTATTCCACTCATTTTGGGGAGACCTTTCTTGGCTACTGCAGGAGCAATGATAGATGTCAAGAACCACAAACTCTCACTTGCATTTGGAAATGACAAAATTGAATTTGACCTTTCAAAAGCTGTTAAACAACCTTCTGTTTTTGATGTTTGTTGTAGGATTGACAGTTTCCAGTCAATAGCACTAGAAGGAGCACCAGAACAAACTCATCTTAATAAGCTCGGAGGGGATTTTGAGGATAAAGAGCTGGAGATTTGCGACCCCAACCTCACACCACAGGTAGAACTTAAGCCTCTTCCATCCACACTCAGGTATGAATTCCTTGGCGAAAACTCTACTTATCCTGTGATCATTAATGCTAATCTGAGCAATGCAGAGACCGAAAAACTGATTGAGGTATTGAAAACACATAAGAATGTCATTGGATACAAGATTGATGATATTAGGGGAATTAGTCCATCGGTTTGCATGCACAGAATTCTACTAGAAGACAATTTTAAAACCTCTATAGAGCATCAAAGAAGGCTGAACCCAGCTATGAAAGAGATAGTCAAGAAAGAGGTCATGAAATTGCTAGATGCAGGAATTATCTATCCAATATCCGATAGCGAATGGGTAAGTCCAGTCCATGTCGTGCCAAAGAAAGGGGGGATAACGGTGATAAGGAATGCTACGAATGAGTTAATCCCCACTAGAACTGTTACGGGATGGAGAATGTGTATTGATTATAGGAAATTGAATAAGGAAACTAGAAAGGACCACTTCCCCATCCCATTTATTGACCAAATGCTAGACCGATTGGCAAAACACTCGCATTTACATTTAGATGGATACTCCGATTTCTATCAAATCCCTATTTATCCTAATGACCAAGAGAAAACAACTTTCACCGCCCATATGGTACTTTTGCTTTGTTAAGAATGCCTTTTGGACTATGCAATGCACCGGCCACATTTCAGAGGTGTATGACTTCAATTTTTTCTGACATGATCGAGAATATAATGGAAGTGTTCATGGATGATTTTTCTGTATATGGAGCAGATTTTGATATGTGTTTATCTAATTTGGTCAAGGTCTTGCAGAGATGTGAGGAAATGAATTTAATGCTTAACTAGGAGAAGTGCCACTTCATGGTGCGAGAAGGCATAGTACTTGGGCACCTAGTCTCACACCGTGGTATCGAGGTGGACATTGCTAAAAGCAAGTGATCAAGAAGTTGCCTCCTCCAGTGATGTCGAGTCGTAGTTTCCTAGGACATGCAGGGTTCTACCGATGGTTCATCAAAGACTTCTCAAAAATTTCAAAACCATTAACTAATTTGCTTGCTAAAGATGCTGTGTTTCACTTTGATAATCCTTGTCTTGATGCATTTTCCAGGTTAAAGGAAGCATTAACAACCGCCTAATAATGCAACCTCCAGATTGGAGTCTCCCTTTTGAGATTATGTGTGATGCCAGCGATTTTGCTGTGAGAGCAGTGTTAGGACAAAGGAAGGATCGCAAGGTGTATGCAATCTACTACGCCAGTAAAACATTGGATGAAGCACAAATGAATTATGCTACCACAGAGAAGGAACTCTTGGCTATAGTATTTGCTTTCGACAAGTTCAGATCTTATATCATAGGGACCAAGGTGATAGTTTACACAGATCATGCAACCATAAGATATTTGCTGAGTAAAAAGGAATCTAAGCCAAGACTTATCCGGTGGATACTTCTCCTACAAGAGTTTGACTTAGAAATTCGAGACAAGCAAGGAACGGAGAACGTAGTTGCAGACCATCTATCGAGGCTTCATCTAGAACCAAATGCGGGAAGAGCCGATGATCTTGCTATAAATGACTTCTTTCCGGATGAGCAGCTACTAGCAGTTAGAACAATCAAAGCTCCGTGGTATGCTGATTTTGCCAACTACCTAGCTTGCGGGATAATACCTTCTCACATGAGTTATCATCAGAGGAAGAAGTTCCTTTTAGATGTAAAGCATTATGTGTGGGACGAACCATTCCTGTTCAAGCAAGGGGCGGATGCTATATATCGAAGATGCGTATCTGAAGAAGAGATTGAGGATATATTGTATCACTGTCATTCTTCTGCATATGGAGGTCACACGAGCACAGACAAGACTGCGGCAAAGGTTTTGCAAGCAGGATTTTATTGGCCTCATATTTTTAGAGACTCTCAGAATTATGTGACGACTTGTGACCGCTGTCAAAGGACCGGGAACATATCAAGGAGACATGAGATGCCTCAAAATTCGATATTGGAAGTCGAATTGTTCGACGTTTGGGGAACTGACTACATGGGACCCTTCCCTACTTCCTATAAAAATACCTATATACTGGTAGCAGTGGACTATGTGTCTAAATGGGTTGAGGCTCTACCATCCCCCTCTTGTGATGCAAAAACAGTCATTAAGCTCTTTAAGAGTATAATATTTCCAAGATTTTGAATACCGAGAGCAGTAATAAGTGATGGAGGCTCACACTTTATCGAAAGACAATTTGAAAGTCTTCTCAAGAAGTATGGAGTAACCCATAAACTAGCCTCACCATATCATCCACAAACGAGCGGGCAAGTAGAAGTTTTGAATAGGGAAATCAAGACTATCTTGGAAAGCGATTATCAAGATCAAGGAAGGATTGGTCTTTAAGACTTGATGATGCTCTATGGGCCTATCGAACGCCTACAAGACACCCATTGGAATGACTCGCTTTGATTAGTTTATGGAAAGCCATGTCATCTTCCCTTGAAATAGAGCACGAGTGGCATATTGGGCAATTAAATGGCTTAATTTTGACCAAGAAAGCCGGAGAGAAAAGAAAATCACATGCTAAATGAACTTGAAGAACTACGCCTTGATGCTTATGAACATGCAAGGTCTTACAAGGAGAAAACGAAGAGGTGGCATGACAAGAACATCATGCGCAGAGAATTCCATCAAGGAGACTTGGTATTACTATTCAATTCCAGATTGAAAATCTTTCCTGGGAAGCTGAAATCCAGATGGTCGGGGCCATATCGAGTTGAAAAGGTTTATCCTCATGGAGCTATTGATATATCTAGTGAGTCTACGGGAATTTTCAAAGTAAATGGTCAAAGACTTAAGAGATACTTCGCAAACAATTCTGTTGAGCTAATTGGAGATGAGGAGAGGCAGAGCATACTCCTCAAGCCATATCCCCAAAACTAGGGAGTAACCGAGGGGTCAAGCTAACGACCTTAAACAAGCGCTTCTTGGGAGGCAACCCAAACTATTTTCATTTCTTTTTAGTTATTGTATTTTATTTTATTTTATTCTTTATTCTATTTTTATTTTTTTCAGGTTTTCAGGATACGTGCCACTGCGTGCCAAGTTGACACGACCCGCCTGTGCCGAACGACACAGGCGTGTTGTTGGTACCCGAAGACAACACAGGCAGGGCGTGCTGACTAGCACGCCCGTGTCGCACCCTTCTCAACCTTGGCACGCCTGGGCCGAACTGCGGCACGCCTGGGCCGAACTGCGGCACGCCTGGGGAGCGACGGAGCACGCCTATGTCGCGCCTAAACGGGTCGGGTATTTGCGTATGAGGATGCCCGACACGCCTATGCTGCGGATAACCCTCTAAAACCGACCCGAGCACGCCCTAATTTTCCACTCGCGATCCAAGGTTGAAGCAGCCGCTGTCGGTCTCTCTCTCAAGCAGCCGAGGAGCTAACCTGCTGTCTCTCCATCACCAACGCCATGAGCAAGCGAGTGAAGACTAGAGGAGGAGCTTCTTCATCTTCGGCAAGGGACAAGGGGAAAAGAAAAGCTCAAGATCTGGGTAACGAACCTCCTCCGACCTCTAGCCATCCATATGGAATTGTTTTTAGAGATGATGTTATGAAGACTAAATTCAGTAAGCTTGAAAAAAGGAAGTTAGTATCTACAAGAACTATAGACTTCTACACGTTGACCACCCTAGGGTTAAGAGATGACATAACTTGGTTAACCAATAGGATAGGATGGACCGAGTTTATCACGCACCATCATCTTACTTACCCGAGCATCACTCTTGAATTCCTTAGCTCCCTGTCTGCTGAAATACTGCAAGGAAAGGATTGTGACGAAGGAAAAATAAAATTTAGAATAATGAACCATGAGTTTACCCTTTCTTTAAGTGATTTTAATACGATATTTGATTTTCCTAGCGGAGGGGAGAGGCAAATTCATAGACATTTTATTGATCATCAATTTTGGAGATTAATTTCTGATGACCCTCGCCCCTGTGATGCATCTAGGTCCAAATCATTTAATATCCCTAATCCTACTTTTCGTTATCTCCTTAGATTCATGGCTAATACAATCTCGGGAAGATATGATAGTGCAGGGGTGGCTAGGCAGAGTGAGTTACAATTTTTATGGGCCATGCTAAATGAAGTTAATATTGATTCTGGAGCCCATATGGTTAGACATCCGTTAAGGTTAGTAATAGCCCATCCGAGTCATAGTCATAGGTGGTATTATCACTAGGATTCTTTGTAGCCTTAGGATGTGATTTAGATGACCTTGAATATTGTCCTGCTAGCCCTAGATTGGATTTGGATGCTTGTATAAATATGAAGATGATTGAGGCATGTGACGAGGGATATCATTTGGTGTTAAGAAATGGAATTAAAATCCCTCTTCCGAACCCTAAGCGGATAACTGTACGTAATTCATCCAATTGGCTTTTTAGAGATGTCCAGGAACCCTTACCTACCCCCACTGCCCATGCTCCATCACCCTCCTAGGAGTCATCTCACATAACTCCCGAGCCATCACATTCGACTCCCAGAACCCCACGGTTTCCTCTAAAAAATGTTTCTTACTCTTCTTTTGATTTTTCAGATTCCGATCATCATTCGAAGCTTTTGGTCGAACATACCTCGCACATAGGTATGTGGATCGGTATGCCCAAGCTACGGAGGAGCACCATCGTATAGTGACACAACATTTGGGCCAGGCGGTGATTTTATAGGAGAGCGATGAGTTTTTCATCACGAGTCCGCCGAGGGAAGATGATGATAGATTTCGACAGGAGTCCCGGGAATTTTACCAGGAGCCGCGACGTAGGTGGGCAGAGGAGGATGCTAGTAGTGAAGACGATGACCATTGACCACCTTGAACTATTTTGTGAGTTTCGATGCACATCCTTTATTGTTTGTTCTGTCTCTACTTAGATTTTTAGTTTGATTACTGTCATTTTGTTTGTATCTTTTCATATATCATAACAGTGCATTTTTTTTATCATCTAGCGTAATACAACTGAACATTGGTCGGATCATGATAGTCCTTTTTGCCTATTTGATAAGAACCCTATTTCACTTCTAACACGGCCTATAGGTCTGAGGTATCCAAAGAAAAGATTTAAATTCCCCATATCGGATGAGTACTCGATTTTCCATTGGAGACTTACCTGCGCGACTTGGTTACTGGAGAAACACTTTCACTAGAAGTATGTTAAAAAAAAAAAAAAAAAAAAAAGGTTACTGGAATTGTTTTCAAGCACCCCTTTGAGACCAAGTAGTTACTGGGGAAACACCTAAAAGGTGCCCCTTTGAGACTAACTATTTACTGGGGAAATGCTCTCTATAATTCCTTTCCTTCTCTCTTCTTAGAAAGTGCTCCTTTGAGACCTTTTGATGATAGGTAAGAATGATCCATGCATTAAGGCAGGTAAGTGCCTCTATGCCGGAAATAAGAATGTTCTACGATAGAAGGGATGTCAAGTCCAGATTGGTGTCCAATGACTTTAGTCCACCTTTTCACGTGCACTATATAGGGATCTTTCAAACTTAGCAACTAGGAATGATTTGAAAAGATTAAGATCAGATTGTATACCTCTGGATGGTGTCTAGTATTTCCACAATTAAGTTGTCTTTTGGGTTTTCTTTGCTTGAGGACAAGAAAAAGTTTAGGACTAGGGGATTTTGATGTGTGTAAATCATGCTATGTTTTCACTACTCCATATACATGCATTCTATCACATTTCATATCCTAGGCATGTATTTTATCATGATTCAGTTAAAGTTTAGCATATTTTGGACGAAGAGACTGCTTTTGGGTGTTTTTGTGTTATGTGGCGAAGAAACAGGCGTATCAAAACAACACAGGCGTGTTAGAAATCAACACGCCCGTGTCATGAGAGCCAGCAGCCAACACGCCCTGGTTCACCGATTGACACGCCTGTGTCAGGGGTTCCAGCAGCCGACACGCCCAGTTCAGCTCCAACACGCCCTGGCTCACCGATTGACACGCCTGTGTCAGGGGTTCCAGCAGCCGACACGCCCAGTTCAGCTCCAACACGCCCCAGTTCAAGCGCAACACGCTCGGAGGGAAATGCCCGACACGCCAGTGCCCTCATTTGGCATGGGCGTGTTGGCCTGATTCCAGAATTCCTTTTCTGCGAGCAATCAGGATCTTCGTCTCAATTACGGGGAAATCTATTGCCTTAATTGAAGAGGAGGCCAAGGCTATAAAAGAGGAGAGATTCTAACCCTAAGGAGGGGACGGCGGGTGGTCAGAGATCGACGACAGAAGAAGATAAAGAGAAGGAGTCGGCAGAAGAAGGAGATGGCATCCAGTATCGTAACTTCTTTCTCTAGAAATTCTTGTCAGACTATGGAGTAGTATCCTGTAATCTTAGGATGGGGGAGTAGCCCTTGACGATTTATGACTGATGATATAATCTATACTACCTGAACTATTATTTATTTTGATCTGGTTCTTTTGGATTCTTATTGATAAAACTAAGTATCAAAGGGGAAGTACCTAACAGTGAACCCGAGTTCTCGAAAGCCAGAACCAACTAGGGAATAACTCCTACTAGTAGAGGTAGTGTATCTATGAGGGCTTGCGGGGGTCTCGTGACAGGTCTCCTTAGCTGATTATGGTCCCGTGTGCAAACCTACCGTGAAGAGGAATTTTGACTCTAGAGGAACTCTCATGAACTTAATGGATCTATCAAATCCAGTTTTTACCAAGTAACGGAGGTAAGACATAGGGAGGTTTGCGGGGGTCTCGTGACAGGTCCCCTTAGCTGATTATGATCCCCTATGCTCGAACACCGTGACAGGTAAATTGAGTTTGATAGGTACAGTTAACGTAGACCTCGAAAGGGGCCGTTGATTTACCTTAGGACAGGTTCCATCAAAACAAATAAGGTTAGGAAAGAATTAAATCACCTTATAAATCGTCGACGTGGTTAAACCCATATCCTGAGATTCTCCTCAACTCTTGACTTTCAACTCGTTCTTCTCATTCGTTGTTCTTGACTTCTCAGGTTCTTTGCTTAAACCACAATTCGATTGACTAGTTAACTCGATATCACGACCACTCGGTAATTGACCCAATCCCTGTGGGATCGATATTTTTATTACTTGACGACAACTGTGCACTTGCGGAAAACAACACATCACCTCTCTTGAGTGATATGGGACTTATCACTAGGAAGATTTATGGCATCCTAGGTATTTTTGGACCAAGGGGGAGATTGTAAGATCTCATTGGATATGAGACATTGACCTCCTTGGGGAGAATCTTTTTGATGTTAGTCAAAAAGGGGGAGAAAAGTAAAATTACCAATTTGGGATAATTGGTAAGGAGTTTTGAGTTAGTATTCTAACTCAAAGGTATGTGGTTTTGTCAAACATCAAAAAGGGGGAGATTGTTGGTGCAATCGGCCCAGGTCACGATTGACCGGACTCGAGTTTGACTCGAGCGATGTTTTGATGTTCGACAAAATGTATGACAATGTAATTGTCATGGAAAAGTCCAAGTCTTGTGTACTTGGCATGAGAAGTCCAAGCATGGGTCTTGGCATGGGAAAGTCCAACATGGGTTGGCAAGGAAAGTCCAAGCATGGATCTTGGCATGGAAAGTCCAACATGGGTTGGCAAGGAAAGTCCAAGCATGGGTCTTGGCATGGAAAGTCCAACATGTGTTGGCAAGGGAAAGTCCAAGCTTGAGTCTTGGCATTTGAGAAGTCCAAGGGAAATATTGGCGGCATAAAGTCCAAGGGTGGACTCTTGGCAACATAAGTCCAATGGTTGGCGGCGTAAAGTCCAAGCGGAGTCTTGGCACCGTAAGTCCAATGTGCCTTGGCGGTATAGAACGACTTAGCATGACATGGCCGACGAAAGCACCTGAAGGCTAACGTATGGATGAACAAGTCATGGATGACTTGGAGGGATCCGATAGGCGTGAGGCTGATGGAGGAGGCTTAGGTCTAGGCTAAGGGTGGTCTAGCAAGTATGGGGACATCATATTTGGGTTAAAACCTCATCTTTGAGGTTGGCAGTCGACTGGCATTATGGCCGGTTCGACTGCCATGAGTCGACTAGAGCTCGACTGCCATTTAGGGCTGAAATTGCCTCGTTGGCCGATCGCGATTGGCTATCGAGCTTGATCGCCGGTAGTCAATCGCCGCTTGAGTCGCAGTTATTAATGCCCGTAGTCAATCGGGCGGCCACGGGCACTGGAAATCGACTACCAATGTTGGCAGTCAACTGGTGAGAGTTCCGTTGGAACTTTTTCAACGTGAATTGAGCCATTGTCTCACATGTTATGGCAGAGATCGGGCCTTATGGCGCAAAATCGGTATAAAGGCAGCTCGGATGGAGGGTTTTAGCAACGATTTTCTTGGGCAAAATTGAAGGGGAGAGTTGGTGCTTTCCAGTCCTTCAAAGCTAGTTCAAGGCAATCAAAGATCAAGCAATCAAAATCTCTTGTAAAGTGTTTTTCCTTTACTTGCATTATATTTCATTATCGTATTTGCTTGTATCTATTTGTTTATTGTTGTAAACAATTGTAAGAGGTTTCTCCACCTCCGACTTGTGGCGAGAAGGAGTTAGTTCTGATTAGTGAGTGTGTGTGCATCACTAGAGCTCTTTAGAGCTCGATCCGTGGAGTAGGAACCGTTCGGTTCCGAACCATGTTATATGATTGTGTAGTGCTTGTGTTTATGCTGTATTTGTTTTATTATTTCTATTTCCGCTGTGCTAACATGAATTGTAGATAAGCACGCAATTGAAATCCATCACGCAACCAATCGACGCTATTCACCCCCCTCTAGCATTCCAAGGATACCCTACAGTTAAGGGGGAGTAACACAAAATTTAATTTTAAAAAATTAAAATATCTTTTTCAAAACTCACCTAGGGTTAAGGGGGAGTCATTGAAAAGATATTGATCATTTACTCTACTTGTGTTATGCTTTAAATTTCCCTTAACTTTGTGTCAGTTTGTCATAGATCAAAAAGGGGGGGATTGTTGGTGTTGGGGCACCAGATAATCGAACCTAGGTTTTGATTATGTCAAAGGCCCAAAGTTAAGGTCATATTGTTATCTCATGAGATGAATTAAGTGTGCAGGAAATGGTTAGGCTAAGCTAAAGTCAGCGACGCCCAGAGAATCTCGAGTCGAAAAATCATGGTGGTCGAGCGACACCGGGAGAACTTCGTGGGAGTCAAAGAATCCAGGTGGAGACCGGAAGCAAAGCGACAGGTCATAAAGAACCAGAGGTAAGCACGAGTGTGAAGAGAGACGGTAAGGTCATGTCCTCTGTACGAGGATGATCATAGACGGTTATCCGACTAAGACTTCCAGTGGAAGGTCTAGGTTGAGATCGGACGGTAAGGAACTGTCATATTTACCATATTCCGTGCTAACCTCTTATTGCATGAGAGTGACCAGGCTAGAAGTCGATTGTTGCACATCAGTCGACTGATGAAGGGTATCAGTCGATTGGTGGCGACGAATCAGCCAAATATGCAAGGTCAAAAAGGATAACGTTTGACGTCGCCACTTCGCGATAAGATAAGGTATCACCTCGTGATAAGTTTCACAAGTTGAGGATCTGGATCTAGACTTATTCCAAGGCACAAGTCTATAAAATGAGGGGAGGACTCGAACCCAAATATCATCTGTCTTGCTCTCAACATGATCTCACAACGCCAAAGTTCTAACGCCGCAACACCATCATAACGCTGACGCAACGCTAAGCTTACAATCTCTTCATCGACAACAGCAAGTTTGTTTTCATTTATTATATTCGTGGTTTTAATCGTAATGATGTGAGGTAGGTTTGTTGCCTCATCCTCGAGCTTTCATTTTTTTGATCGTTGTCTCCTACCTCCAACAAGGAGGAGACTCTATAGTGGATTACCCCTTCATACGTGGTCAAGGATCACAGGGCCTTGGAGTAGCAACTGCTGGGTTGTGAACCAAGTAAAAATAAATTTGTCTTATTTATTTTTCTGCTGTGCATGTCTTAGTTTTTATCGAATCGATGAATAGACGAAAAGTTTTATGCTCGCTATTCACCCCCCCCCTCTAGCGACGCTTTATGGATCCAACAATAGGTACATGATTTCTGATGGGGTCGAGCCTTTATGATCAGTTAGAAGGTTTTCCAAGCTATTTATATAGTTCCCAAGCAGTGTATGTGATGCCCAAGCCAGGTACGGGCGTGTATAGTAATTGTGTTTGCAGAGTAATTTGTGTACTAGCAAAGTAGTTTATGCTTTTCCCGAGCAGTCTATGTGTTTCCTGAGCCCAGTAGGAGTGAGTAGTGCAGTGTTTCTCAAAGTTAAGTATAGTGTTGATAGAGCAGTTTATGTGTTTCCCGAGCAGTGTATATATTTCCCGAGCCCAGTAGGGTGACAGAGGGCAGTGATGCTCAGAGTTAAGTTCTGTATTGGAAGAGTAGTTTATGTAAATCCTGAGCGACATATGTATTTCCCAGGCCCAGTAGGGTGACAGAGGGCAGTGATGCTCAGAGTTAAGTATTGTATTGGCGAAGCAGTTTATGTAAATCTCGAACGACCTATGTATTTCCCGGGCCTAGTAGGGTGACACAGGGCAGTGATGCTCAGAGTTAAGTACTATATTGGCAGAGTAATTTATGTAAATCTCGAGTGACATATGTATTTCCCGGGCCCAGTAGGTGACAGAGGGCAGTGATGCTCAGAGTTAAATATTATATTTGCAGAGCAGATTATGTAAATCCTGAGCGACTTATGTATTTCCCGATCTTAGTAAGATAATATAGGGTAATCATGATCATAGCTATGTATGGTATTGGCAGAGTAGTATATATAGTTCCCGAGCAGTTAGTATATTTCCCGAGGCATTTGTGTATTCCCCAACTAGTATGCTTGTTTCTCGAGCCATATATGGATTTTTGGGATTCTTTCTAAATACGGTGAAAGGAGGAGATATGGGTATTCTTGAGCACGGGAAGTGGCAGCAAGAGTTTTGGAATGAAAAATATGATTAATAGAAGATATTTTGTTATTTGTCATTTATTTTTATTTAATTAATGCTTGGTAGGGAAATAGAAAACACATAAGGGATTCAAAGGAGATATTTTGAAAAGGAGCACAAAAAGCGATTACATTTAACAGCTTGGCAAGGGTATTAAAGTAAATTTACTTCAAAGAGAAGGTGGGATAAATCATCTATAAAAGGGGCAGAGAAGGAACGAAGAGGGGATGATTATTTCTTCGCTATTCGGTACCTCAAAGATCTTCTTCTCACTTCTTCTTCTACATTATGTATTTCTACTTTTTTTCTTCATCCTACCGTTTCTGACTTGAGCGTCGGAGGGACCGTGCTGGGAAGTTGGCTCATCTCTAACACTCTCTTGTGAAGTGGCAGATTCAGCTTTCATCCCAAGAATCCAAGGCGATTGAGGGAAGTTCTCAATAAGGAGGAAGGGAAACCATTCATTATTTTGTTCTTAACATTCTTGTGTGACAGATCTAGCTAGGAGTTCTCGGATCTGAGATGATCGGAGGGGATCCATAAGGAGGTGGGAGGAGATCTTGGCAAGCCGAAGTAGTGAACACCATCAAATTGGCATCGTCTGTTGGAACCTGAACAAAAAGTCATGATAGTGAACACTAGGAGAACACTGAAGGAGTCGATGGACGAATAGAAATCTATGTCCAATACTTCTAAGGGGGCACTAGCAGAAGATGTCGCGAGCCCTTGTGCAAAGAGGATCTTATGCAAGTGGTGGTCGTTGTGATGGATCAGATGTCATAGAAAGTCACCCCGAAGAAGATGAAGGAGGATGATACATCTGATGATGATTCTGAAGAAGAGGTGATCAAAGTCTCTCGCTCGAAGAATGATTCCTCTTATGTCTGCAAGCAAGCAAAGGGGAAGAAAAGGAAGTGTGTAGCTCCTCTTGGGGGTGAACAACCAGAGGGGGATTTTCCTTTTGTAAGTACTATTTTAAAAGTAGAAGAGTTAAATCTCTTTACGGAGGCTATCTTGAATGAAGAGTTACCTCGGCATTTTCGAATTCCACATATGCCTAAGTATGCTGGTTCTTCATATCCCAAAGACCATTTGAGCAGATTTGAAAATGCAGCACTATTGTATCGCTATACTGAGGGAGTTAAATGTAGGGTGTTTCTTACTACATTAGTAGGGCCTACTCAACAATGGTTTAATACTCTCAAATCTCAAAGTATTGCTTCCTTTAAAGATTTTTCAACATTATTTCTAAGGCACTTTTCTAGTTCTAAGAAATATTTGTCTCAACCGTTAAGCCTCTTTAATCTTAAACAGAGAGAGCAGGAGATTCTTCGACAATATGTGTAGAGATTCACCTAATCAGCTTGAGAAATTCCTGCTATAGTTCCTGGCATGATAGTAGGAGGCTTCACTCAAGGGCTCAGAGAAGGAGATTTTTTCAAATCTTTAGCTAAAAAGCCTCCTACAGATCTTGACGATTTATTATCCTGAGTTGAGAAGTTCATTAATCTAGAGGATGCTCAGAAGTCTTGATAGGATTCTCGGGATTATAAAATGGCAGAAATGCCAGAGTGACAAGCTGAATGTGTAAGACCCACTCAGCTTTCAAGAGACAAATCTCTGTATGTTCCTCAGTTGAAGATTTCTAAGGAAAAAGCTACGAATATCTGTAAATAACATCAGTTACCGAGAAGACCCTTTGGAGCTGCTAGAGGGCCTAGGAGATTGTCGTCTTCTACTTTCCATGCTTATCATCAAGATTATGGGCATAACACTCAGGATTGTCATCAGTTAGATTTTGAGTTACAGAGAATTATGGGGGCTCATCCCCAAGTTAGAAATATGGTTATGAATCCGGATCCATATCAGCAGAGGTTTGGGGGTAGAAACTATAGCAGAGGAAATCCAGTAAGACCCCCTGTGAATTGACCTGTACAGCCTACTCAGCAAAGGGAGATGGCTTTTGACAGAAGGAAACAAGCTGTCCAAAAATTGGACAGCTTGGTGGAGGACTTGGTGCCTGCCAAAGGAGGTGGTCGGCTAATCCTTGGTCACCGGAGCCAAGGTGGATCGTCGGAGGGGAGGCCGGCAGCAGTTGGACGCCGACGACACAAAGGGGCGGCGGCTCAAGAGTTGGGTGTGGATCCTCTTAGGAGACAGCAAGGAGAAGAGAGGAAGAGAAATTTTCAAAAATAAACTTAGGGCTCTCCAAACCTCTAGCCACGCTTTTATAGAGCGTGTGTTTCTTAACCATTAAGAAACCTTCTCCTTAGAGTTATTGGTTCCTAACCAAAATTCATTAACCCGCTCCAATAACTTAAGTTAAAATAAACCGAACCGAGTTGGTCTATTTTAAGTTAAAATGAACCGAACTAACTTTAGTTCATTCATTTAAAACAAACCAAATCACTTTGGTTTATTTTCCACCATTGGATTAGAACCAAACCAATTTGGTTCATCCATCATGTCTTCATAAGACTCGGCCCATCCATGCTTCCGTTGCGATTGAAACGATTTCATGTTCGCTCCTTGTTTGGTCCAACCTAACCTTGTTTCTCTCGATCTGAGAATCTCATTCTCAAGCTAGTTTTAAATTTTTCGGATTACGCTCATTGTGCGTGTGATCAAATAGGTTCCCGATTTATATTGGCAGTCTATAATTAACCATTAATTATAGAATGATCATGAGTGGCACCTAGTAGTACATCATGATCCCCAATTAATCGGAAAATCAAAGGTTGATTCCAAAACCATTTCTGAAACTCTTCAGTAGCTACAATGAATCATGCCCTGTTCCCTTGACTTATCTTATACCCACTTGATTCAGAACATGGTCTATAGTGTCAGTCCCCACTAGGCTGACTACGTCACACCTAGCCCAAGTATCATTTCCTCATCCTACGGATTCTAGTTACTGCACATGTATCCTAGAGTACCTTACTCTAAACATGTAATGTTTTGGCCAAAGACTTTAGTAACAATCCAATGAGAGGCCCTGGGTATACATCTCCCCATAAGGAGTGGTGAATCCTTTATAGGCTATTCAAACACCTTCGGGCATTTCGACTTATAGCCAATCATCACGGGTCCACATCTCCTTAGAGATGTTTGCTTAAGATGTCAAAGCATAAGTCTCCATGATAGGAACATCGCACTTAAGTTGCAGTAAGAACTTCATTAACATATTCATATATGTAGAAAACCATATGAAGTCTTACAGCTGGTTACTCCAATGAACTAGTTACCATAACTAGCATCCACGTTCAACTTCGGACATCTCAATGTCTTCAGCCAGTGAGAAATAGCTGCTTGGATAAACCAAAGAGTACACCTCGTGCTAGTCTCAACAGAATCGATGGCATCTGAATGCATCAATTCATCGACTAGGGATAATTCCAATACATCACAATTACACATGTAGAGATACTCACTAGTTGTGATCCAATCACAAATTCTCTCATGTTGTGAATCATATTGTGGACATTCGGTAAATGAGTTTAAGATCTTATCAAATATATGAAAATATGTACACTCAAATAGTGAATCTTTATTTATCAAATAAATGGTACAATCATAAGGCAATTGCCTTAGAACACCTCTCATATATAACTAACAGTTAGATGATAAGTGTGTTGAACATATTACATTTATAGCTTGAGACCTTCCTCTACAGCTTAAAGCTGATTTGATACGATGCCTTATTAAAAATATTAATATTTTTGCATGGTCACCGCAGGACTTATCAGGAATTGATCCTACTATCATGGAGCATAAACTGTATATTTTACCTATTGTAGCTCCTGTGAAGCAGAAACATCAGCACTTTAGAGCTAGGAAGGATGCTATTATTAAGGAGGAAAATGGAGCATGTGTGTGGATTTCTGAGACCTCAACAAGGCTTGTCCCAAAGTCTATTATCCTTTGCCTCGCATCGATCAATTAGCAGACTCCACTGTGGGGACATTAATTTATTTCAATGATGAATGTTTATTAGGGATACCATCAGATACCATTAGCCTTGGAATATCAAAATAAAGTTAGCTTTATTACTACCGAAGGGACTTTCTGTTATATTGTAATGCCCTTTGGGTTAAAAAATATTGGGGCTACTTATCAAAGATTGATGGATAAAATTTTTGAGAAGCAGTTGGGGAGGAATGTAGAGGTGTATGTGGATGATATCTTGGTTAAAATCTGTAGCCCAAGCAGTTAATATTTGATCTAGAGGAAACTTTTAGCACTTTACGCATAGGATGAAGTTGAATCCAGAAAAGTGTGTATTTGGAATTACTCAAGGGTGTTTCTTGGGTTATATTGTTACTAAGCAGGATATAAAAGCTAATCCTACTAAGATTGATGTTATTCAACAAATGCAGCCTCCAAAAAACTTGAGAGAAGTGCAATGATTATTAGGCAAAATCACTTCTTTATCTCAGTTTATATCTCGGTCGGCAGATAAGAGTCTTCCTTTCTTTAAGATATTAAAAAGAGCTGCTCAGTTCCACTGGGATGAGCATTGTGATAAGGCTTTTCAATCTCTAAAAGAGTACTTGTCCGAACCACCTTTCCTAGCTAAGCCTCAGCTCGAGGAGATATTATGGGTATACTTGGCTCTTTCTGAAGTTGTTGTGAGTTCAGTGTTAGTACGACAGGATAAGAGTCAATAGCATCCAATTTATTATATCAATTATCTGTTAAAGAGACCTGAGGTTTGTTATAATAATTTGGATAAGCTAACTTGGGGATTGGTTTTAACTGCTCAGAGGTTACGACCCTAATTTTTTATTACATCCCTTGGTGGTGTTCACTGATACTCCTTTGGGCAGAATACTTACTCACCCAAAAGCTACAGGAAAACTTATTAAGTGTTGGACTATCCGGGCCGTAAAAATGACTTTTTCCATTGCAGAAACCCCGGAAGTCGGCCATGGACCCATGCGAAGATAAACAAAACTACATGTATGTGTTTAAAAACCTTAGATCTACTCTAGATCTACATGTTAAGAGTTTTACCCTTGATGCGACGCCCTTTTCTTATTCCGCTCGTCCAAACGGCTTACCGGAACTCGAGAATGTCAAGTGTACACTCCTCTATTGGTATCCACACAAGAAATAGGTGGAGAAAAGCAACCTAGAGTGTGCTAGCACCCCTTAGAGGCTCACGGAAAAATGACAAAGAGAGAGCTTGAGGGAAGAGAGGAGGAAGAAGATGAAGTTACACAACTTAACTTCACACTTTCATAACCCATCAATAGTGGTCGGCCACTATAAGGGGGTTACATGCATGCATGTAACTTCAAGAGCCAATGACTCTTGGTCTCCCTCATGAGGTGGCACCCCATGATGTGTCCATGATGATGTGGAACATCATCATTGGCCGGCCCCATTCCAAGTCACAATGAAATGGCAATTGGTCAAGTCAAAATAGACCATTTATCTTCCCTCTCAAGTCAAGTCAAACTTGACCTCTTATCTCCCTTGGTTGATCAAATCCAACCATTTGATACAAGTCAATTTAATTTAATGAACCTCTATTCATTATTTTAAATTGACTCAATGAATCAAACCTAAATTAGACTCATTCAACACTTGAATCAAATTGAGTCCAACTCAATTAGTCTAATTTGGATTACTCTTAATCCAATTTGGTTCATCCCATGATCCTAATCCTCATGGTCCATCATATGAACCTAATCTCCATCTAATTGTCCTTTGTGTGTGACCCTATAAGTTCTTGTAACATTGGCAATATCCCTAAACCGATTTAGAAACATAAGCAATGAGCAGTATCTAAAAACACATCATTGCTACCCAAGTTACAAGAATGTTGAGATCCAACATCACCTTTGTGACTACTAATTGTGACTCTCACAATATGTGACAATGTTCCTCTATCCTTGACATCTAGATTAACCAATTAAGGCATAGACCGTGTCATCCTCGGTACAATCTATATCTTGAACTCTAAGTAGACTCACTCTAATCAAATAAGCTCAATATCTCATATTGACTCATTTGGGCATGGCTCACTCTATCAAGAATAACGATGTCACTCCCGTCATATAGGAGGGATAGATCCCATCTACATCACTCACATCCCTCCGCATAATTTGTTACATACCTAGTAATCGCCTTTATAGTCTACTCATTTACGGGTGATGTTTGACGAAGCCAAAGTATGCAACTCCTTATGTAGGGAATCATGGTGACTTCGGGTCCAAGGACTAATAGTCATACTAATAGTCACATGAGAAAGTATATAACACTTATATAACAATCCATGATACTTTCTCATGGTGGGTCATTCAGTATACATTCTCCAATGCATACTCATGTGTCAACTTGATATCTCATATCCATGACTTGTGAGATCAAGTCATCGAGTTGACCTACATGCTAGTCTCTTCGCATTAACATTGTCCCTGAATGTTAATACTTGACTAGGAATGATTAAGAGTGGTGTTCTGTATATCATCTCATTATCGATTCAACCAATCGATTGATATAGATAAGAACCTTCTACTCAAGGACGTTATTATACTTAGTTATTTGGCACCAATAGAAGTAAGTATAATAACCATAAAGAAATGCTTTTATAAATAGGAATATGATACAACAAAGTTCATACAACAATCATCACATGATTGGCTCTAGGGCTTTCACTAACAACCTCCCACTAGCACTAATGCCAATCACTGTAGTATCTAATACCCAATAACCTAGTGTGACCATCATGCTTTTTCTATGCCAAAGCCTTGGTCAACAGATCTGTGACGTTAGCCTCTGTGGGTATTCTGTAAATCTTCACATCTCCTCTATCAATAATCTCTCGAATGAGATGGAAACGCCATAGTATATGTTTGGTCGGCTGGTGTGAGCGAGGTTCCTTAGCCTGCGCAATCACTCCATTGTTGTCACAATAGAGCTCTATAGGATCTGCTATGCTAGGAACCACCCCAAGCTCAGTAATGAACTTGCGGATCCAAACTGCCTCCTTTGCTACCTCTGATGCAGCAATATACTCGGCCTATGTTGTAGAATCAGCAATTGTGTCCTGCTTCGAACTCTTCCAGCTCATAGTGCAACCATTCAAGCAACACACGAACCCTGACTGTGATCTATAATCATCATGGTCAGTTTGGAAGTTGGCATCGCTGTAACCCTTTACAGCTAGCTCCTCATCGGCTCTAAATATTAAGAAATATTCTTGACTGCTATCCAGTGATGCTCACCTGGATCTGACTGGTATCTACTCTTCATGCTCAAAGCATACGAGACATCAAGACAAGTATATAGCATGGCATACATGATAGATCCTATGGCTGATGCATAAGAGATCTTATCCATGCGGTCTCTCTCCTCTCTAGAAGAGAGACTTTGAGTCTTCGAAAGACTCACACCATGTGACATCGATAGAAGTCCCTTCTTGGAATTCTACACGGTAAACCGTAGTAATACCGTGTCAATATATGTACTCTGTCTTAGGCCAAGCAATCTCTTAGATCTATCTCGATAGATCTTGATGCCTAGAATACAGGCTGCTTCACCTAAGTCCTTCATTGAGAAGCACGTCCCCAGCCAAGTCTTTACAGACTGTAGCGAAGGGATGTCATTCCCAATTAGTAGTATGTCATCTACATACAATACAAGGAAGACAACTGTGTTTCCATTAACCCTCTTGTAGACACAAGGTTCATCTTCATTCTTGATGAAACCAAACTGTCTGATCGCATCATCGAATCGAAGATTCTAGCCCCGATAAGCTTGCTTTAGCCTATAAATGGACTTTAAAGCTTGCATACTTTTCCAGTATGTTGTGGATCTACAAAACCCTCAAGTTGTGTCATGTACACATCCTCGAGCAAGTTTCCATTCAAAAATGAGGTTTTGACATCCATCTGCCATATCTCATAATGGTGGTATGCTGCAATAGCAAGCATGATCCGAATGGACTTAAACATCGCCATTGGAGAAAAAATTTTATCATAGTTAATACAATGAATTTGCTTGAAACCTTTAGCCACCAATCGGCCCTTATAGGTATGCGTAAGTCCATCCAGAGATAGGTTTGGTTAAACTCATTTGACTTGAACCTTTTGGTACTTATGTTATAGATGGGGCTCTCTAAGTCTAGAATGTAGAGTCCGTTCATCAGAGGTGCTCTACAATAGAACATATCATTTAAATAAACTGAAGAACATTTGTTCTTTATTATAAATGAAAATCCTTTCTTGTCCAAACAAGAAATTGAAATTATGTTCTTAGTCAAAGCAGGCACATAACAACATTCATCTAGTTCTAGTACAAGCCCAGAGGGCAAAGATAGAAAATAAGTTCCTACAGCAACCCTTGCTCCATTGCCTACTCGTAGGTCCACCTCGCCCTTCATCAATGCCCTGCTATTTCTCAACGCCTGCACATTAGTACAAATATGAGATGCACATCCGGTATCTAATACCCATGATGAAGAAATAGATAGATTGACTTCTATAACATTTATACCTGAAGTAGAAGTCTCACTTCTCTTCTTCATAAGATCTTCCAGGTATACTTTGTAGTTACGCTTCCAGTGTCCAACTTTCTTACAGTGGAAGCAAGTCCCTTCCTTGGCCACCCCTCCTTTCAGTTTCAGTGCCTTGCCTTTGCCCTTAGCTTGGGACTTTCCCTTACCTTTAGGCTTGCCCTTGCCTTTCTTCTTTTGCACCATCAAAATGGAGTCAGGTTTTTCCTTCTTAAGGTTGAGCTCAGCAATTCTCAACATGCTAAGCATCTCAGGCAGTGGCTTATCAATTTCATTCATGTTGTAATTCATGAGAAATTGATTGTAGCTTTGTGGCAAAGATTGCAAGATCAAGTCAATGGCTAGCTCTTGGCCAAGTGGGAATCTCAACCTCTGTAGGTTCTCTATGTACCCAATCATCTTGAGTACATATGGACCTACGGGAGTCTCATCTTGCATCTTGGACTGAAACAGTGCTTTAGAGATCTCATATCTCTCGTGCCTTGCTTGTCCTTGATATAGTTGACGAAGATGTTCAACCATATCAAAAGCATTCATGAACTCGTGTTGCTTCTGAAGCTCAGAGTTCATGGTCGCGAGCATGAGGCATGACACATCTAATGCATCATCTTGATGCTTCTTGTAAGCATCCCAGTCAGCTCGCGAGGTAGTAGCTGGAGGTGCCTCCAGAATGGGATGCACCAGGACGTATAATTTTCTTTCTTGGGTGAGAACGATTCTCAGATTCCTATACCAGTCCAGGAAATTAGCTCCATTGAGCTTGTCCTTCTCAAGGATAGAACGCAGGGAGAGAGTGTTCGTGTTTGTCGACATGGTAATCTACAACATACACAATGCAAAAAATTAATATCATATTCCATTTATCATTTAATTAGGCCTTTAATCAAATGATGCTCCCACTGAATTATAGGACTTTTGTAGAATCGAGTCATGGATGTGGTCAAACCACATTACTAGATTTATACAAACTAGCTATAATTCTCGCGGGATAAGATCCACATCATACTACGCCTTGATTTAGCTTTGGCTAAATCACTCAAGACTTAGTATGATCGGTAGTTAACAAATTACCAATTACATCTCTATGCAACTCTTGTTTAAAGGATCAAGATCCACATTTACAAAAGACCTTGTGTTAGCTTTGGCTAAATCGCCCAAGATTTAGTGTAAATGTGTTCTTATCCTATCTTTCCAATGGTTGGAATATGCCTATAGTTTTACTCGATCCAATTGAGTTAACTAGTTTTACTCAATCTAATTGAGCTTATTCTCACCCAAGTCATGATAGGCGGGACCAAGATTGTCCCTCCGCACCCTACCAAGATAATATGCATTGCTCTGCTTTGGCAGATTCAACAACAACAAATGATCGAGGTAGTGATGGGTATCAAAACTTGGTAGGAATTTTCTTGTTGATTCGATTAAGATCTAATCTAATCATGAATGTGTGTCATATATGCATTAAGGCCTTTATTACCCTACACTAGCATGCATCACATACATACAAAAAATATGCTAGCATGCATCATATACATACAAGCAAAATATCCTAGCATGCATCATATACATACAAGCAAAATTTACTAGCATGCATCACATACATACAAGCAAAAACAAATATATATATATATATATATATAAGATCGTAGTAGGGCCATGACCTCATCACAATTTATTTATATATATAAATATATATATAATGAGAAGATCGGATGGTCAACCTAGGGTTAGCAGCTTCTCCAAACTCCTCCTTTGACCGTCATGTGTCGTCGGCACCCTTCACGTAACTCCGTCTACTAGTGGACCTTCCACCACTCCATTTTTGTACATTACAATCATGAAACTCGAGTTACATTCGAGTCAAAAACTATTTACAACTGGAATATTAAAAGAAGAGGCATGACGCGCAGGTCGCATACCATATACAACATGCACAACTACAAAGACAGCGCGCAAGCCGTATTATGAATTACAACATATTTTATCCAATCACATTGGGGTTATTGGGCCATGACCATCACAGTATTATACATAATTCTAAATTATAAATTTTACAGAAATTTCTATAATTTTTCCAACTTTTTTTTCAATTTTATGAGTCACATCTCCGTAACGGTCCCGCTAAGCGATTTCTGGGCACGATCGCGGGACAATGCCCCTTTCGGGGTTAGGGGCAGAACCCCTACTCACAAAATAAACCTTGCAAGTGTCCCATCTTGATATTACAGTGACTTAAGTCACTGTCCCAAAAACTTAAAGCGAGAATTCGCCATTCCGGAGAGTTTTTCTCGGTGGTTGAAGCCTATAAGTGTCCCAACACTTGTTGCTTCGACTCTTCGAGAAAAATACCCAAAAAATCTATAAAATAGGAAATTTATAGAAACTTACAGATCTGTAATTTTTATATCTAATACATAAACTACAAAACTAAACCACATACATGCTTTGCACGTGGCTCTGATACCACTGTTGGACTATCCGAGCCGCAAAAAATGCTTTTTGCGTTGCGGAAACCCCGAAAGTCGGCCACGTATCTGTGCGAAGATAAACAAAACTACATGTATGTGTTTAAAAACCTTAGATCTACTCTACATCAACATGTTAAGAGTTTTACCCTTGATGCGACGCCCTTCGCTTATCCCGCTCGTCCAAACGGCTTGCCGGAACTCGAGAGTGTCAAGTGTACACTCCTCTATTAGTATCCACACAAGCAATAGGTGGAGAAAATCAACATAGAGTGTGCTAGCACCCCTTAGAGGCTCACAGCAAGATGAGGAAGAGAGAGCTTGAGGGAAGAGAGGAGGAAGAAGATGAAGTTACACAACTTAACTTCACACTTTCATAACCCATCAATAGTGGTCGGCCACTATAAGGGGGTTACATGCATGCATGTAACTCCAAGAGCCAATGGCTCTTGGTCTCCCTCATGAGGTGGCACCCCATGATGTGTCCATGATGATGTGGAACATCATCATTGGCCGGCCCCATGCCAAGTCACCATGACATGGAAATTGGTCAAGTCAAAATTGACCATTCATCTTCCCTCTCAAGTCAAGTCAAACTTGACCTCTTATCTCCCATGGTTGATCAAATCCAACCATTTGATTCAAGTCAATTTAATTTAATGAACCTCTATTCATTAGTTTAAATTGACTCAATGAATCAAACCTAAATTAGACTCATTCAACACTGAATCAAATTGAGTCCAACTCAATTAGTCTAATTTGAATTACTCTTAATCCAATTTGGTTCATCCCATGATTCTAATCCTCATGGTCCATCATATGAACCTAATCTCCATCTAATTGTCCTTTGTGTGTGACCCTATAGGTTCTTGTAACATTGGCAATGTCTCTAAACCGATTTAGAAACAGAAGTAATGAGCGGTATCTAGCAACACATCATTGCTACCCAAGTTACAAGAATGTTGAGATCCAACATCACCTTTGTGACTACTAATTGTGACTCTCACAATATGTGACAATGTCCCTCTATCCTTGACATCTAGATTGACCAATTGAGGCATAGACCGTGCCATCCTCAGTACAATCTATATCTTGAACTCTAAGTAGACTCACTCTAATCAAATGAGCTCAATATCTCATATTGACTCATTTAGGCATGGTCATGCACTTAGTGGTCTCACTCTATCAAGAATAACGATGTCACTCCCATCATATAGGAGGGATAGATCCCATCTACACCACTCACATCCCTCCGCATAATTTGTTACATACCCAGTAATTGCCTTTATAGTCCACCCATTTACGGGTGACGTTTGACAAAACTAAAGTATGCAACTCCTTATGTAGGGAACCATGGTGACTTCAGGTCCAAGGACTAATAGTCATACTAATAGTCACATGAGAAAGTATATGACACTCATATAATGATCCATGATACTTTCTCTTGGCGGGTCGTTCAGTATACATTCTCCAATGCATACCCATGTGTCAACCTGATATCTCATATCCATGACTTGTGAGATCAAGTCATCGAGTTGACCTACATGCTAGTCTCTTCGCATTAGCATTGTCCCTGAATGTTAATACTTGACTAGGAATGATTAAGAGTGGTGTTCTCTATATCATCTCATTATCGATTCAACCAATCGATTGATATAGATAAGAAACTTCTACTCAAGGATGTTATTATACTTAGTTATTTTGCACCAATACAAGTAAGTATAATAACCATAAAGAAATGCCTTTATAAATAGGAATATGATATAACAAAGTCCATACAACAATCATCACATGATTGACTCTAGGGCTTTCACTAACAATCTCCCACTAGCATTAACGTCAATCACTGTAGTATCTAATACCCAATGACCTAGTGTCACCATCATGCTTTTTCTGTGTCTAAGCCTTGGTCAACGAATCTGCAACGTTGGCCTCTGTGGGTATTCTGCAAATTTTCACATCTCCTCTATCGATAATCTCTCGAATAAGATGGAAGCGTCATAGTATATGTTTGGTTCGCTGGTGTGAGCGAGGTTCCTTAGCCTGCGCAATCGCTCCATTGTTGTCACAATAGAGCTCTATAGGATCTCCTTTGCTAGGAACCACCCAAGCTCAGTAATGAACTCATGATCCAAATCGCTTCTTCACGCTCGATGCAGAATATACTCGCCTCGCTAGAATCAAGAATCGTCATGCTTCGAACTCTTCCAGCTCACAGTGCTATCATTCAAGAAAAACACGAACCCTGACTGTGATCTATAATCATCATGGTCAGTTTGGAAGCTGGCATCACTGTAACCCTTTATAGCTAGCTCCTCATCGCCTCCAAATATCAAGAAATATTCTTTAGTCCTTCTCAAGTACTTAAGAATATTCTTGACTGCTATCCAGTGACGCTCACCTGGATCTAACTGGTATCTACTCGTCATACTCAAAGCATACGAGACATCAGGACAAGTACATAGCATGGCATACATGATAGATCCTATGGCTGATGCATAAGGGATCTTATCTATGCGGTCTCTCTCCTCTCTTGAAGAGGAACTTTGAGTCTTCGAAAGACTCACACCATGTGACATCGGCAGAAGTCCCTTCTTGGAATTCTACATGGCAAACTGTAGTAATACCGTGTCAATATATGTACTCTATCTTAGGCCAAGCAATCTCTTAGATCTATCTCTATAGATCTTGATGCCTAGAATACAGGCTGCTTCACCTAAGTCCTTCAGTGAGAAGCATGTCCCCAACCAAGTCTTTACAGACTGTAGCGAAGGGATGTCATTCCCAATGAGTAGTATGTCATCCACATACAATACAAGGAAGACAACTGTGTTTCCATTAACCCTCTTGTAGACACAGGGTTCATCTTCATTCTTGATGAAACCAAACTGTTTGATCGCATCATCGAATCGAAGATTCTATCTCCAAGAAGCTTGCTTTAGCCCATAAATGGACTTTGATGCTTGCATACTTTCCCAGTATACTGTGGATCTATAAACCCCTCAGGATGTGTCATGTACACATCCTCGAGCAAGTTTCCATTCAAAAATGCGATTTTGACATTCATCTGCCAAATCTCATAATGGTGGTATACTGCAATAGCAAGCATGATCCGAATGGACTTAAATATCGCCACTGGAGAAAAAGTTTCATCATAGTCAATACCATGAATTTTCTTGACACCTTTAGCCACCAATCGGCCCTTATAGGTATGTGTAAGTCTATCCATGTCAGTCTTTCTCCTAAAGACCCACTTACACCCAATGGGTTTGACACCTTCAGGTGGATCATCCAAAGCCCATACTTGGTTGGTGTACATGGATTCCATCTCGGATCTTATGGCCTCTAGCCATTTCTCAGATTTTGGGCTCATCACAACTTCCTGATAGGAGGTAGGCTCATTCTCAATGAGCATAACGTCATCATGGTCAGACAAGAGAAATGAGTATCTCTCAGGCTGACGACGTACCCTATCAGACCTGCGAAGAGGTAAGTCTACCTGAATAGGTTGTTGTTCCACAACTCTTTGTGCAACAATCTCATCACCTACAACACTTTGTGGTTCCTGTTCAACCTTCATCAAGGCATCAGTGTTATGGTCCTTATCTTGAATTTTTTTAAGATTGAACGTACTCCCACTAGTTTTTCTAGAAACAAAATCTCTTTCTAGAAATACCTCAGTCTTTGCCACAAACACTTTGTGCTAACTGGGAATGTAGAAGTAATATCTCTTTGTTTCCTTGGGATATCCAACAAAATAGCACTTATCGGATTTGGGTCCCAGTTTTTCTGAGACTTGACGTCGAACGTAAGCCTCACAACCCCAAATCCTCATGAAAGACATCTTGGGATCTTTCCCTGTTCATATCGTATATGGTGTCTTTATCAAAGCCTTGGATGGTACATGGTTAAGTGGTAAGGTTGCTGTGTCTAGAGCATATCCCCAAAAGGATATAGGAAGATCTGTGTGACTCATCATAGATCGTACCATATCTAATAGGGTATGATTCCTCCTTTTGGATACACCATTCTACTGTGGTGTTCCAGGAGGAGTGAGTTGGGATAGAATCCCACACTCAGCTAGATAGTCACGAAACTCATGGCTAAGGTATTCACCACCTTGATCTAATTAAAGTATCTTAATACTCTTGTCAAGCTGATTTTGTACTTTATTCTTGAATTCTTTGAACTTTTCAAAGGATTCCAACTTATGTGTCATCAGATACACATAACCATATCTACTGAAGTCATCAATAAATGTAATGAAGTACCTATAACCACCTCTAGCAGCAACATTGAAAGGGTCACATACATCACTATGTATAAGCCCTAACAAGTCCGTTGCTCTTTCGCTGTGTCCACTAATGGGAGTCTTGGTCATCTTGTCTAGAAGGAAAGACTCACATGTCTCATATGATTCAAAATCAAATGAGTCCAACAGTCCATCCTTATGGAGCTGGGATAAGCGACTCTCATTTATGTGACCTAAGCGACAATGCCAGAGATAGGTTTAATTCAACTCATTTGACTTGAACCTTTTGGTACTTATGTTATAGATGGGGCTCTCTAAGTCTAGAATGTAGAGTCCGTTAATCAGAGGTGCACTACAATAGAACATATCATTTAAATAAACTGAAGAACATTTGTTCTTTATTATAAATGAAAATCCTTTCTTGTCCAAATAAGAAACTGAAATTATGTTCTTAGTCAAAGCAGGTACATAACAATATTCATCTAGTTCTAGTACAAGCCCAGAAGGCAGAGATAGAAAATAAGTTCCTACAGCAACAGCAGCAACCCTTGCTCCATTGCCTGTCATAGGTCCACCTTGCCCTTCGTCAATGCCCTGCTATTTCTCAGCACCTGCACATTAGTACAAATGTGAGATGCACATCCAGTATCTAATACCCATGATGAAGAAATAGATAGATTGACTTCTATAACATTTATATCTGAAGTAGAAGTCTCACTTCTCTTCTTCTTAAGAACTTCCAGGTATGCATTACAGTTACGCTTCCAGTGTCCAGCTTCCTTACAGTGGAAGCAAGTCCCTTCCTTGGCCACCCCTCCTTTCAGTTTCAGTGCCTTGCCTTTGCCCTTAGCTTGGGACTTTCCCTTTCCTTTAGGCTTTCCCTTGCCTTTCTTCTTTTGCACCATCAAAATGGAGTCAGGTTTTTCCTTCTTAAGGTTGAGCTCAACAGTTCTCAACATGTTAAGCATCTCAGGCAGTGGCTTATCAATTTTATTCATGTTATAAATCATGAGAAATTGATTGTAGCTTTGTGGCAAAGATTGCAAGATCAACTCAGTGGCCAGCTCTTGACCAAGTGGGAATCCCAACCTCTGTAGGTTCTCTATGTACCCAATCATCTTGAGTACATATGGACCTACGGGAGTCCCATCTTGCATCTTGGACTAAAATAGTGCTTTAGAGATCTCATATCTCTCGTGCCTTGCTTGTCCTTGATACAGTTGATGAAGATGTTCAACCATATCAAAAGCATTCATGAACTCATGTTGCTTCTGAAGCTCAGATTTCATGGTCGCGAGCATGAGGCATGACACATCTAATGCATCATCTTGATGCTTCTTGTAAGCATCTCGGTCAACTCGCGAGGCAGTGGCAGGAGGTGCCTCTGGAATGGGCTGCTCTAGGACATACAATTTTCTTTCTTGGGTGAGAACGATTCTCAGATTCTTGTATCAGTCGAAGAAATTAGCTCCATTGAGCTTGTCTTTCTCAAGGACAGAACGCAGGGAGAGAGTGTTCGTGTTTGTCGACATGGTAATCTACAACATACACAATGTAGAAATTTAATATCATATTCCATTTATCATTTAATTAGGCCTTTAATCAAATGATGCTCCCACTAAATTATAGGACTTTTGTAGAATCGAGTCATGGATGTGGTCAAACCACATTACTAGATTCATACAAACTAGCTATAATTCTCGCGGGACAAGATCCACATCATACTACGCCTTGAGTTAGCTTTGGCTAAATCGCCCAAGACTTAGTATGATCGGTAGGTAACAAATTACCAATTACATCTTTATGCAATTCTTGTTTATAGGATCAAGATCCACATTTACAAAAGACCTTGAGTTAGCTTTGGCTAAATCGCCCAAGATTTAGTGTAAATGCGATCTTATCCTATCTTTCCAACGGTTGGAATATGCCTATAGTTTTACTCGATCCAATTGAGTTAACTAGTTTTACTCAATCTAATTGAGCTTATTCTCACCCAAGTCATGATAGGCAGGACCAAGATTGTCCCTCCGCACCCTACCAAGATAATATGCATTGCTCTGCTTTGGCAGATTCAACAACAACAAATGATCGAGGTAGTGATGGGTATCAAAACTTGGTAGGCATTTTCTAGTTGATTCGATTAAGATATAATCTAATCATGAATGTGTATCATATATGCATTAAGGCCTTTATTACCCTACACTAGCATGCATCACATACATACAAAAAATATGCTAGCATGCATCATATACATACAAGCAAAATATCCTAGCATGCATCATATACATACAAGCAAAATTTACTAGCATGCATCACATACATACAAGCAAAAACAAATATATATATATATATATATATATATATATATATATATATATATATATATATATATATATATATATATATATATATATATAAATTGTGATGAGGTCATGGCCCTACTACGATCTTCTCAAGCCAATGAGAAGATCGGACGGTCAACCTAGGGTTAGTGGCTTCTCCAAGCGCCTCCTTTGACCGTCATGTGTCGTCAGCACCCTTCTCGTAACTTTGTCTACTAGTGGACCTTCCACCGCTCCATTTTTGTACATTACAATCATGAAACTCTTGTTATAATCAAGTCTAAAACTATTTACAACTGGAATATTAAAAGAAGAGGCATAACGTGCAGGTCGGATACCATATACAACATGCACAACCACAAAAACGGCGCGCAAGCCGTATTATGAATTACAATATATTTATCCAATCACATTGGAGTTCTTGGGACATGACCATCAAAGTATTATACAAAATTCTAAATTATATATTTTACAGAAATTTCTATAATTTTTTCTATTTTTTCAATTTTATGAGTCACATCTCCGTAACGGTCTCGCTAAGCGATTTCCGGGCGCGATCGCAGAACAATGCCCCTTTTGGGGTTAGGGGAAGTGCCCCTACTCGCAAAATCAACCTTCTGAGTGTGCCATCTTGATCTTACAGTGACTTAAGTCACTGTCCCAAAATCCTAAAGCGAGAATTCACTGTTATTCTGAGAGTTTTCTCTGAAGTGTCCCAACACTCTGTGTGACTCACACTCTTCGAGAAAAATACCCAAAAAATATATAAAAATAGGAAATTTATAGAAACTTACAGATCTGTAATTTTTATATCTAATACAAAAACTACAAAACTAAACCACATACATGCTTTGCATGTGGCTCTGATACCACTGTTGGACTATCCGAGCCGCAAAAACCACTTTTTGCGTTGCGGAAACTCCGAAAGTCGGCCACAGATTCGTGCGAAGATAAACAAAACTACATGTACGTATTTAAAAACCTTATATCTACTCTAGATCTACATATTAAGAGTTTTACCCTTGATGCGACGCCCTCCGCTTACCCCGCTCATCCAAACGGCTTGTCGGAATTTGAGAGTGTCAAGTGTACACTCCTCTATTGGTATCCACACAAGAAATAGGTGGATAAAAGCAACCTAGAGTGTTCTAGCACCCCTTAGAGGCTCACAGGAAGATGAGGAAGAGAGAGCTTGAGGGAAGAGAGGAGGAAGAAGATGAAGTTACACAACTTAACTTCACACTTTCATAACCCATCAATAGTGGCCAGTCACTATAAGGGGGTTACATGCATGCATGTAACTCCAAGAGCCAATGGCTCTTGGTCTCCCTCATGAGGTGGCACCCCATGATGTGTCCTTGATGATGTGGAACATCATCATTGGCCGACCCCATGCCAAGTCACCATGACATGGAAATTGGTCAAGTCAAAATTGACCATTCATCTTCCCTCCCAAGTCAAGTCAAACTTGACCTCTTATCTCCCATGGTTAATCAAATCCAACCATTTGATTCAAGTCAATTTAATTTAATGAACCTCTATTCATTAGTTTAAATTGACTCAATGAATCAAACCTAAATTAGACTCATTCAACACTTGAATCAAATTGAGTCCAACTCAATTATTCTAATTTGGACTACTCTTAATCCAATTTGGTTCATCCCATGATCCTAATCCTCATGGTCCATCATATGAACCTAATCTTCATCTAATTGCCCTTTGTGTGTGACCCTATAGGTTCTTGTAACATTGGCAATGTCCCTAAACCGATTTAGAAACATAAGCAATGAACAGTATCTAGCAACACATCATTGCTACCCAAGTTACAAGAATGTTGAGATCCAACATCACCTTTGTGACTACTAATTGTGACTCTCAAATATGTGACAATGTCCCTCTACCCTTGACATCTAGATTGACCAATTGAGGTATAGACCATGTCATCCTCGGTACAATCTATATCTTGAACTCCAAGTAGACTCACTCTAATCAAATGAGCTCAATATCTCATATTAACTCATTTGGGCATGGCCATGCACTTAGTGGTCTCACTCTATCAAGAATAACGATGTCACTCCAGTCATATAGGAGGGATAGATCCCATCTACATCACTCACATCCCTCCGCATAATTTGTTACATACCCAGTAATCGCCTTTATAGTCCACCCATTTACGGGTGATGTTTGACGAAGCCAAAGTATGCAACTCCTTATATAGGGAACTATGGTGACTTCAGGTCCAAGGACTAATAGTCATACTAATAGTCACATGAGAAAGTATATAACACTCATATAACAATCCATAATACTTTCTCATGGCAGGTCATTCAGTATACATTTTTAATGCATACTCATGTGTCAACCTGATATTTCATATCCATGACTTGTGAGATCAAGTCATCGAGTTGACCTACATGCTAGTCTCTTCACATTAACATTGTCCCTGAATGTTAATACTTGACTAGGAATGATTAAGAGTGGTGTTCTCTATATCATCAAATTATCGATTCAACCAATCGATTGATATAGATAAGAACCTTCTACTCAAGGACGTTATTATACTTAGTTATTTGGCACCAATACAAGTAAGTATAATAACCATAAAGAAATGCCTTTATAAATAGGAATATGATACAACAATCATCACATGATTGGCTCTAAGGCTTTCACTAACATTAAGTGGCCTACTGAACTCAGTGAATATGATATTACCTATCAGCCTCGCACCTCTATTAAGGCTCAGCGATTAATTGATTTTTTGGTAAAGACTATACATAAAGAGGAATGGGATCCATGGATGATATATGTAGATGGGTCTTCTAAAAAGGAAGGTTGTGGAGTTAGAGTAATTCTGATTTCACCACAAGGGAAAAAAGTTAAGTTAGCGGTCAGATTGCATTTCCGGGCATCTAATAATAAAGTTGAATATGAAACTTTACTTATAGCTTTGCAAGATGCCAAGAATATAGGAGTCGAGTGGGTGTAGTGCATATGGATTCTCAATTGGTGGTACAATAGACTTTGGGAGGATTTGAAGTTAAGGATGATAGGTGTAGGAGTTATTTTGAATTAGTAGAGAAAACCATGGGGGATTTCTTAGAAGTATTGATAAAAAAGATCACTCGAGCCGAAAATCAGAAAGCTGATGAATTAGCTCAATTAGCTAGCTCTTTGGAGAATTGGAGTACTCATGAAGTGATTGCACAAATTGAATTACTACCTCAAGGAGAAAGATCGAAAGAATTAATAGAGGATGATTGGAGAAAAGAGTTGGTCTCATTTTTTCAAGATAAGAGGATGCCGAGTGACCCTATGAGAGCTCGGCAATTTAAGCAGCAGGTAGTGCATTTTTGTATGGTGAAGGGAATTCTATATAAAAGAGCTTATGTCGTACCTTTGTTATGCTATTTGGGAAAAACATAAGCAAGTTATGTTTCGAAAGAAGTGCATGAAGGAGCTTATGGGAGTCATATAGGAGGTCGATCATTGGCTCGGAAGGTGTTATTAGCTGAATATTTTTGGCCTACTTTAATGAAAGATTTTACACAGTTGGTACAGTAATGTGAAAGTTGTCAAAGGCATCATAATTGGCAACATCAGCCGACCGATTATATGAAATCAGTTGTATCAGCCTGTCCTTTTGACCAATAAGGTATGGATATAATAGGACCATTTTCGGTTGGGATAGGTCAAAGGAAATTCTTGTTAGTGGCTATTGATTATTTTTCTAAGTGGGTAGAAGATGAACCTTTAGATCGTATTACTGAGCAAATGGTATTAAAATTTCTATGGCAGAATATTGTATGTCATTTTGGTATTCCTAGAAGGTTGATATCAGATATTGGGTGACAGTTTAAGGATAAGAAATTGGCAAAATGGTGTCAGAATTTTAAAATTAAGTGTTTACATCAATAGCTTATCCTTAAAGTAATGGGGAGGCTGAGGTCACTAATAGAGAATTAGTGCGTGGATTAAAGACTAAGTTGGAGCATGTAAGAGGTAATTGGGTGGAAGAGTTACCTAGTATACTATGGTCTTTCCGAACCACTCCTAGGAGAGCTACAAAAGCAACTCACTTTAGTATGGTATATGGCTCAGAGGCAGTGCTGCCTGTAGAGTTCGGGATGGAGTCTTCCCAAGTAATGGCCTATATCTCGAGCGACAATAGGGTGGCTCAACACATGGAGTTAGATTTGATTCAAGAGAAGAGGGATGCTACTTTATATCCCGCTGAAAGGTATAGGTCACAAGTAATAAAAGCTTATAATAAAAAAGTAGTGTCTCATGCTTTTTATGTAGGAGACTTAGTTTTAAAGAAAGTACTACCCAAGGGATGCAAGGGTAAGCTAGGACCCAAGTGGGAAGGCCCCTTCCATGTGGAGAGTCGAGCGGGAATGGGAGCTTATTACTTAAAGGATGCTCAAGTAAGGCTTTTAGCAAGACCATGGAATGTGCATCACTTGCGCCCTTATTTCAGTGGATAAACATTGTAAAATTTATGTTTTTGTTCTTTTAAAATAGTACAATGTAGGCTAAGTCACATACTGTATTTCAAGTGTTATACTGAATACAAGTTGTTACATTTTTTCAATATTGGATGGAAAAGGAAAAGATAACAAGTCAGGTGAAGTACAATCAATTGTATTTCCTATATCTAAAAAATTGGTGGAATGCCTGGGAGGTGGATAGCCCGCTGCTTGGAATTGATTAAGGCAATCTTGGAAGCCCCATTGCAGGAAGGCAAAGCCTCGATCTAAGAACATGTTGTTGATGGTGGTCGAAGTCCAAAATGTATCTGGTGTAGTGCTTGTGCCTTCTTTGGATGATCTGGCTTTTAGAATGTCTAAGGTATTCTGTAAGTAGGTTGTTTGGAAGTGAAGAGCTGATAATTCTGCTCGATCAGCTTGAGTTTTTATGTAAGAAGCCTGAAGTTCTCTTTCGATTCTCTGATAATCATGTTGTCAGGATAGCTCTCTAGCTTGACATTCTTGTAATTCTTTCTTGAGAGTGTTACTGAACTCATTGGTCATTTAATTGAGTTATACTTGTAATGCCCTGCAAGGTTAATGGTTAGCATCATATAATAGTAATAAAGGAAATGTGTACTAAACTCATTAATACTGGATAAGAGAGAGTCGGGTAAGTCTCGGACTAAGGGGGAAGGAGGATTTTGTGTGGATGAGCAGGAAAGTGAAAGTTGAAGGGAAGGTGTTGAATGCTTGGGGGGAAGTTGAATAATGTTTCTATGTGGAGATGGTGGAACATTGTCGAAGGCCTGTAGTAGTAGTGATTCTATAAAAGAAAAGGAAAACAGTATTAGGTATATAATACTTAGATGTATGTAGTAGTAAAAGTATTACCCAGTGTATCAGTCGACTACAGGGGATAAGTTGTTCTGATTAATGACAATGTTGGTTTCATGAGTAGCTAATTTAAATTGAATTGATTTTCTGCTAGTGATGAATTATTACTTGGTATTCTGCATTATCTCGGTATTGACTTAAGGAAGGACGAGGAGGAAGAGTAGTCAACCAAATGGAAGAAAAGGGGAAGGGAGAAGGAGAGTGTACAAAGACATAATGCTCTTTCCATCCTTTGTGTGATGAGGGGATGTCAGTTAGGAATTGGAAGTCTGACCGAGCCTGGAAATAGAAAATACCCATTTCTGATAATTTTACTTGGAAAAATAGTGAAACAGAAAGGTCGAGGGGGTAATGAATAAGTAGGATGTGATAAGATAAAATCCTAGCATAAAACAGAAGGAGTTAGGACTTAATTGATTCAAGGGAATAGAAAAATATTCAGATACTTCTAAGAAGAAGGGATGAATAGGGAAGTATAAGCCAGCTTATATTTGTTTCGAGAAGAAGGCCTTTGTGTGCTCGGGAGGTAGATGAGGATGCTCGGTGGAGGTAGCTGGGATTATATGAAAACCTAGGGGAAGTTGCAATTGGGAAGATAAAGATCGGCAGTGCTCCCGTGTCACTTTAGAACGAGTAGAAGCAAACTAGGGACGTGGAATTAGAGAAATGGGTTACATCTTCTTGGACGTATAGAGTGAAAATTAGTGAGGATTGCTTCTATATTTATAGTAAAGAAGGGGGAGGAAAAAAGAGGAAAATAACAGCTTTTCCTGCTCATTGTTAGAGGAGTGGAGTTATGGAATCAGATGCAATTATTTTGTTAGGGTGAAAATGATGGGTAAGTAAGGAGTCCAGTTTTTAATAGGGTAAGAAGGGGGTATATCAGTTTCTGGTAAGGCATATGTAGTATTGACACTTTTTGATATGATGTGTAGGAGATGTATCAGTTTATATGAATTTTGTTATATGACACGTGTCCAAGTCACGGGGAAAATTAATGTGTTGTATATACAGTACAAATTCAAGAGTGATATGGTAAAAAGAAGATAATTATTCACTACAAATTGGGCAGTGTGGATAACTTGAGTGTTGGAAGTTATTAAAATGATATAAATAAGTAAAAAGTGTATAAGGGTATTCAAATTTTGTTACAAGACCTGTACGGTTATAGTATAAGGATGCAAAATTGATATCTGCAGGGTATTACCCGAATTTGGAAGTAAACTTTTATTACAGATTGATATGGAATCTCATGGAAACAAACACACATGAAGTATGCACAATGCAAATGCGGAAATAATAAGGTAGATTGATCATTGAAAATTGTAAATACAAATAACACTTGCAGAAAAGTTGGATATTCATTCACAAAATAAGACAAATTCATTACAAAAAGGTTGGTTGTTCATTACAGATAATGTTTAATACAGATCTAGGATTCCGAGTCGGTATCCGACTTGGTGTTGAAAGCCTCTAGTGGAAATTTGTTGTAGGTTGCTCCTATATCCAGATGGATGTTAGGCTGATTGGATGAGAAAAGGTTTTTTTCGTCAGCTTCCTGCAATGCTCTTTCAAAGCCTCTGTGGAAATACCTTTCGTACTTCTTTATTGTTTGTGCTAGGAGTTTTGTTTCTTGGGTTGCCCAGTGCTCAGATTCAGTTTCTTGCATATTAGTTAACTCTTTGTGGAGTTGAGTAGCCCGGCATGTTTGCTCATTGGCAACATCTGATATTCTTTGAAAGTGTTGCATCAGTATATGGAAGTGGAATTGAAATTCATCTAAGATGTTATATGTTCTATCCTTAAGCTCGATAAAGTCATCTATCATATCTTCCATAGGCTAGAAACACTAGCCAGATTGAAAGTGTCAATCCTTCTCTTTCTATGCCAATTTCTGGATTTCTGACTATGAGGAGGTTGTCTGTTGTGTTAGTGACTCTACTTGCTCTCGTAATAGCCTAATGGTGGTATTTTTGTTGGAACTCTCGCATCTGACCTTCTGTAGGTCTTGCCTATATTGAGTGGAGGTTTTTTCCTTTTCTAATAATAAATGGGCTCGCTCGGCAGAAAGGGTTTGTGCCTGAAATTGGAGCTCTTGTAGTTTTTGTTGATAGGTAGTCTCTTTCTCCATTCGGTCAGGAGAGGTAGGAGGGTTGGTCTACAATCCTTTTGAAGTTGAGGCTTTAGTGGGGTTGGTCTGGAGGCCCTTGGTTAAAGTGAAAGGTGCAAAAGGAGGCTAAGGCATCTGTACTTGAGAGGATGAAGGTTGAAATTGTTGAGTATGATATTCAGTGAACCATTTGTTGAAATCAAGAATTTTGGAGGTGCTCTGTAAAAAAAATAAGTATGGGTAATATGAGGAATGTACTGGTACAATAAAATAGGTTAGTAAGAATGAGAAATTTTTACCATATGGAGGTTTTACTGCAGCTCTTGTAAAAATAGTGGGACTTCAGAAGGGGTGAAAAAGGGGGCAATCTACGGTAGAGTAGAATCTGGTACGATGAGGGGAGTATCAAAGGGAATGAGAAATGAAGGAAGTGCAGGAGGAGAATCCGGACTAGGAGGAGGTATAGGGAGTATAAGAAGGGAAGAAAGGAGGTGGATGGGGTAAGTATTTGATATGGCTTGTACCAGGAAATCTAGAGGGGAGGATGTAGTGAATTCTGGAATTATGGGGTTGGATGGTGGTACGGGCTGTTGTTATTTAAAAGGAAAGAGGGAGGCCAGTGGAATGTCATCAATAGAGGAGGAGTGAGAAAGAGATGAAGAGAGTTCAATGGGATCATTGGAGGGGTCAAGAGGGGGGCTCTGAGTAAATGTATCAAGAGGCAGTGATTCCAAAGGAGGCTCTGTGGGGGGAAGGGTGTTAATAAAAATAAGAGGATTTTGAAGGGGTTCAGCAAGAGGAGGAAGTGAAGGGGATGGCTCTACGGGGAGTAAAATATCAAAAGGGGGTAAAGGATTTTGAAGTGGTTTTGGGGGAGGAGGAATAAGGTCAGTGGCAATTAGAGCGAGGGTTGGTTGGTCAAGCTCGGCAATGGTTATAATGGGGACTTGGTGAAGTTCAGAAGGAACTTGTAACATAGAAGTATAAATAACTCTTTGTGAAATTAAATCAAGGTAATTGAAGAAAGGAATAGTAGAGGAAGGGGTAATTACTAATGAAGAAGGCTCGGGGATGGAAGAAGAGGTAGATGTGCCTTTAGTTCTTTTTCATTTTTCTTTTGTTGTTTTGTCAGGGTTCTTGCAATGGCAACATGTATCATATCTTCTATAAAATATAATATTAGTATACATTTAAGGGTAAAGTCAATAGGTATGCAGAGTAAAATATTAGTATACATTCGAAGGTAAAATTAGTGAATATGTAGAATAGGGTATCACTATACATTTAAAGGAAAATTCAATAAATATGCAGATAAATAAAACTTACCAATGGGATGAGCTTCTTTTGATTGGATGGAGGACAGTCCTAGTAGGACAAAATTGGTTCTTGAAGAATTTCATTGATACTAAAGTATTTGCTTCTGAGTAGGAATTCAATGGAAGGAAAGTTGATGGTAGATTTGACACTCTTGAAGTCAGGAAGACGACGGAGAGTAGTCTTCCAAGTTAGAGAAAATTGTAGAACAAGATCTAAGTGAAGGGTTTTGCTTATCGAGTCCGTGAGGGGAAACTTCGCTTCCCACTTCACCTTGGTTGTTTGTTCATGGTGATCCCATCGATGTCCCCAGATTAAAAAATTTAATCCTAGACAAAAGGGATTGCTCAAACAATCAAGTCATCGTCGTGTTATTCGTTTAGAGAGGTCACTTGAACAAACTAGTTGTTCAAGCGACCATACTCTATTCTACGAGTAGCCACGGAATAGACGATGTCTGGATCACCGGTTTTCGTGTTTATGCTCAGGATCCAAGTTTTATTTATCCATTTACAGATTTATAACATGCTTATAATTGAAAAACAAAAACAAGCAACAAACAAAAGAGAAAAGAGAATAGATATACCCCTTGATCTTCTAATGTATGTCCTTCCTCCTGTTGGACGTCGTGTGGGCGACGATCTACCAAAAGTCAAAGCTCCAAGATCGCAAATCTTCCTTCCTTGCTTTTCCAAAGCAAGAGGAAGAATAGAAACAAGGTTCTTCTCCTCCCTAAAATCAACCAACAAGGAGCAAACAAAATCCTTGCCGCCGACCACAAAAGAGAAGAAGATGATGATGGAAAACAACCAAGACACCAAGGGAAGCCCTATATCTTGTATCCACCACCTAAGGAGAGGGAGAAGAGAAGCTTTGGCCGCTGGCCAAGGTTGGAAGAGGGCTGGGAGAGCTGCTGGACGCTGGCCAATGAAGGAAGAACAACCTTCCTTATTTGGTGTCGCCCAAGCCTCCAAACCCTAACCCTAATCCTATCTCAACTAGGATTCCTTCTCTTGCCGCCCAAACCCTAGCTCTCTTGATGATAGTTCATGCCAACTCCCATGCCCTCCTTTTATAGAGTTAGGGATAAGTCATGAATTAATCTCCACCATTGGTTCTAGGGATTTAATCTCAACCGTCGGATCTAGAGATTTAATCTCAACCGTCGGATCTTAGAGATTTAATCTCTAACTATGGATCTTAGAGTTTTGTTTCTATCCATTGGATCTAAGCTTCATGAGGTGTTAATAGGTTACATTAGGGACCATGAGGAGGAGTTGGATCTTGGCCACCCATGGATCAAGCCCACATAAAGTCTGATCCACTAATGATGATCCAATCCACTAAAGGATCATCATTGATCTACCTCACCAACCCCCATATGATAATATGGGCTCCATATATTATTTGTACATTTTCTCCCCGTGTTTAAGATCTCGAATATCCGTCGATTAATTAATTTACTGACCATTAATTAATCAACATCTAACTCCTTGAGTAGTACCACTCCACCTTTTCATCATGCCGGACCAAATCCACCTGCAGGGTTTACATGATGAACCTATGAGCTCCTCAAGGGGACATCATCATCCTAATATATAGGACACGGTTTCCTCCTATAATCAACGGCACACCATATAAATAATATCATCTCCCAACTTACCGAGCCTATCGATTTAATCTATAAATCTCGCCCATTGGTAAATCAAAGAGATGAGTACTAAGTATATGTGCCCGTTATTATATCGGGATTAAGAGAATGTACTAAATAATATCTGAGGTCTGATTCGATTATGTAGTCAGCAATAAATCGAATCACCTCTAAGTTGGTCCTGCTCAATACACACAAAGTGCACTAGTGTGATTCTATGGTCAAGACAAACCAATACCAAATCACACTACAACCATTCCGATGGTTTGTCCAAAGTCATCTCAGTTGTGAGCCTTTACTTATACTTTTCAAGGGGC
The DNA here is from genome assembly GCA_025175895.1 of Wurfbainia villosa. Lineage (NCBI taxonomy): Eukaryota > Viridiplantae > Streptophyta > Magnoliopsida > Zingiberales > Zingiberaceae > Wurfbainia > Wurfbainia villosa. The sequence goes on from CM046002.1 coordinate 52,551,630, forward strand.
CGATAACATGATCTCCTATGTGACACCACACACCATGTTGTTGGGAGATCGGGACGGCCGGCTAGAGGGGGGTGAATAGCCCTCGAACGTTGGATGTCGGTATTTGCTCGTCTACAAAGAGATTAGCGCAACGGAAACAATAAAGCAAGACAAGCAAATAGAAATACAAGAAATCAAACGCTAATAAGATGGTGTAACGTGGTTCACGGCTACGCCGCTAATCCACGGTCTCCGATTCATCCTCGGTGAATCACTCCGCCAAAACCAATCCACTAATGGTCTCTCCTTTGCACCAAGCTAGGTGGAGGTAACCTTTACAATCAAGATCACTCTTCTTACAATAAGAATGGAGTAAAAATAAGTAAGAAGAGTTTAGAGCTTATGGGGCACATAGATGGTCATTTGGAGTAAGAGCATTAGCCCCCCAAAGCTCCACACCCTCTCTTTTTATAGAGAGGAGGAGAGTCCAACTAACACTTGGCGCTTCATCGATGGACCTTATCACGATCGCCGCTCCGTAGTCGACGCACCGGCTACGAGCGGTTCGCGGGCTAAACCTTTCGACTACCGATCGCCGCTTTCAAGAATGATCCGCAATGCCGCCCACATATGGCAAGCCGATTGTCGGGCCTCAAACAAAACTGGGCCAATACCGGTCGAACTACATTCGACTCAGAGATCGACTACCATTACATGGCATGATCGGTGTCAGGTGAAACTCAAACTTAACATAAGTTTGAGCTTCCGGCGGTCGGGTAAACCTTAACCCTTGCAGTCAAGTCTCCGACACTCAGCCATTTGGCCAAGTTCACCTAATGAGCTACTTACATTTCACTCATTCTCTCATCTCACTCGAAGTCCCTCGCCGAAGCTCTCTTCGTTCGCGGCCACGTCCCTCGGCAGCATCAGGCGCACGGCTCTGCAATGCTCCTTCGCGTCTCTTGCCTCCGAAGTCTGCTGCCTTGGCTTCACTTCAAGTCATCTCGTCCGACGGTCCCTCGGTAGCATCAAGCGCACAGCTCTACAATGCTCCTTCTCCGACTCAGGCACGAGGTTGTGAGGGTGAACCCGCCAAGGCTCCATGTGCGAATTACTAAGTCCTACAAGACTCCAACGTACATATCAAATAACAATACCAACCTAACTTAAACCCTTTGCCACACACATTAAAACCTTATCATGGCAAGAGATTGCCCTAACAATCTCCCCCTTTTTGATGTGTGGCAATCCGTTTAAGTTAGGTAAAAAACATTTGATAGGAATTTCTAAGGTAAGAAAGCATGTAAACATAAACATGATATAACAACATGCAACTCCCCCTTAATCCATGAAACTCTCTCTACAAATTCTCCCCCTATCATAATTTACTTAAACACAATTATTTCCCCCCCTTTGACACCATCAAAAAGATTAATACTAAGTTATAAACCCATGGCATCAAATCTAATAGAAGGAAAATACCAAAAACATGTTTAAAATCTGAAATCAGAAAATATTAGACTGTTTTTCAGGTGAGCAGTCGACTGCTATAAGTATGGCAGCGGTCATTGGCACAATGGTTAGTAATTTTCAAAATTCTAGAAAATTCAAAAAATCATGAAATTTGGGGAACATATTTCTTTTAAGATTCTTTATCAGTGAAAAATAGGTCTTCATGAAAAATCATTATATTTTCACGTATTTGCCAAAAATCCAAAAAGCTTTAAAAACTACTAGGTTTTTTATTATGATAGTATCCATTTTAACACCTAGTTTCAGTTTGAATTGTTTCAAAACATGAATACACATATTTTAAGGTAAGAAATTGTTTTGAAAACATATGAAATATCCAACCATGATCTTTGGGCAATATGTCTATGAATTAAACATAAGTCTTCCCCATGATTGATCTATTATTGCTATTTTGATACCTTAAATGACCATCTAAGTGTCATAGGCATTAGTGGACATTTGTATCATCCTGACATCTCACTCATGCTAAGTTTTTAATCAAAGTAGCCTATGGTGAGTGTGAGATGCATCCTAGAGGGTATTTGTATATACTTAACCATTATATTCATACAATTCTATCAAGGTTAAGTATCATCCTAACACTCAACATGATCATAATGACATATATGAACTAAATTCATATTATGATCATGAAATACATGTATTCATCAAATTGTAATCATGCATTAGGTATTATATCATGATAATAAACAAAATATCACCTAAAGCATGATTTAAACCCTATTTCTCATGATGATGTGCCAAATTTCAAAATCATAAATCATGATTGCACATATACATAGCAATTATATTGATTATCATGATTTAAGCATTATTAACTATTTATAGGCACGTTATCATCACCTAACACTATTTAAAAATGTTGTCCCGCCATCCTAAGTCAACCAAAGATATGATATAGGTCAAGTCCATATGGTTGACTACCCTAGGGTTTTCCTAACCCTTAAGGATGGATTTTGGAACCCAAAATAGATTCTTGCCTATGGGGTTCACTAGAAATTCCTTAGGAATCCATTTCTTAGCAATTACTTTCTTCTTATCTTGTCCCCTAGCAATTAGGCATTTGTAGGCCTTTTCATTTTTCTTTTCTTTATAACCTAAGCCTTTCTTATTAAAGCTAGCTCTTTGGCTCCCTATGATCATGTTCAAGGTGTTTGAGCCAATTGTAAACTTTTCTAGGGCTTTGGTTAAATAATCTACCTTTTCCCTTAAAGCCCTATTTTCATCCATACATGCATCACTAACATTAAATGGGATATATTCATGTGAGTATGCATCATTATGGCAAGAAGAAATATTTTCATTTTCATTTAAGCATGTTTTTTCTAGTTTATTTTCTAAGTCTTTAATTTGATCTAGCATGCTTTTGTTCTTCTTCTTAGCTCTAAATAAATCCCTAGTTAATCTAGAAACCATGGAAACTATTTTCTTAGGAGTTAGATTCGTTACCATAGTTTCCATGTCCTCTTCTTCTTCTTCGGATGAGGAGGATGATGATGTGGAGGAGACTCCCCCTTCATTTGAGCTCTCTCCACTTGAGCTTGATCCTTCATTTTCGGTGGAAGAGCAATCCAAGTCATCAAAGGCCATTAAGGCCAAATTGGTGACAAAGGCATTCTCCTCTTCCGATGATGATGAAGAGGATGAGGATGGATCATCCCAAGTCCTTGCCTTGAGAGCTTTGGCCTTTCCCTTTTCCTTTGTCTTCTTCTCCTCTTTCTTCTTACTCCCCTTTTTCTTCTTCTTTTCTTCTTTCTTCTTCCTCTCTTCTTTGCTCTTGTTTAGGAGAGGACAATTGTCCCTTATGTGTCCCTCTCCTTGGCAATTGTAGCAAATAATTTTCCCCCTTGGTCTTCTACTCCTATCACTGGATGTATTAAATCGAAAACCTTTTAAAGCACGCCTTACCCTCCTTACCATATACGCTTCTTCCATGCTATCCATGGAGGAGGAGGAAGAGGCTTCATCATCGGAGGAGGAGGGGATCTCTATCTTCTTCTTCCCCTTATTTGCCATCAATGCTACTCCCCTTGAAGGTTGGATTCTAGGCTCTTCTTGTATACCTTCAAGCCTCGTTTCGTGGAGTTCCATTGTTGAGAAGAACTCCTCCAAGGTGCTCACTTCTAAATTCTTCGAGATATAGAAGGAGTCCACCATGGAGCTCCACTTTGAGGACTGGGGAAAGGCATCTATGGCCTTCATTACCATATCCCGGTTGGATAGCTTCTCACCTACACTTGACAAACTGGTTATAATTTCCTTGAAACGAGAATGTAAGGAAATTACTTTTTCTCCCTTTTCTAATTTAATGTTGTTGAGTTGGGAGCGGAGGAGGTCTCTCCTTGCTAGCTTTGCCTCGGATGTGCCTTCATGAAGCTCAATTAGCTTCTCCCACATCTCCTTGGCACTTAGGCATTCTCCAATTCGGTTGATCTCTTGTTGGGGGAGCACATTGAAAAGATGATGCTTGGCTTTTGAGTTTGCAAGGTGCTCTTCCCTTTGCTTTTTGGTCCACCTAGATTTCTCTATTGGCTTTCTTTCTTCATCCCTAGGCAAAACGAAACCAGATTCCATTGTAATCATAATATCAAAATCCGTTTCGAAAAATACCTCCATTCTCTTTTTCCACCAAGAGAATTCGCCGTCGAACTTTGGTGGGTGGATGTTGGAGCCGGCCATTTTGAATGTTGCTTGTTGTGGCGGTTAGTCCTCGACAAGCTTTCCTTGGCTCTGATACCACTTGTTGGGAGATCGGGACGGCCGGCTAGAGGGGGGTGAATAGCCCTCGAACATTGGATGTCGGTATTTGCTCGTCTACAATGAGATTAGCACAACGGAAACAATAAAGCAAGACAAGCAAATAGAAATACAAGAAATCAAACGCTAACAAGATGGTGTAACGTGGTTCACGGCTACGCCGCTAATCCACGGTCCCCGATTTGTCCTCGGTGAATCACTCCGCCAAAACCAATCCACTAATGGTCTCTCCTTTGCACCAAGCTAGGTGGAGGTAACCTTTACAATCAAGATCACTCTTCTTACAATAAGAATGGAGTAAAAACAAGTAAGAAGAGTTTAGAGCTTGTGGGGCACTTGGATGGTCGTTTGGAGTAAGAGCATTAGCCCCCCAAAGCTCCACACCCTCTCTTTTTATAGAGAGGAGGCTTTTCTTCCCGTTGGCCGCCACCAGTCGACTGCTGCCCTTGGCAGTCGACTGCCGCCACTACAATGGTCTCCGAACACGTCGGATCCCGACCGTTGTAGTCCAACGGAACACTTGGCAGTCGACTGATGGACCTCATCACGATCATTTCTCCGTAATCGACCGCCACGGCTACTACGAGCGGCCTGGGGCTAAACCTTTCGACCCGATCGTCGCTTTCAGAATGATCGCTTACATATGGCAATCGATCACCGCCTCAAACAAATACCGCCGAACTACATTCGACTGAGCCATTACATGGCAATGATCGGGTGTCGTGTGAAACTCAAACTTAACATAAGTTTGATCTTCCGACGGTCGGGTAAACCTTAACCCTTGCGGTCAAGTCTCCGACACTCAGCCATTCGGCCAAGTTCACCTAATGAGCTACTTACATTTCACTCATTCTCTCATCTCACTCGAAGTCCCTCGCCGAAGCTCTCTTCGTTCGCGGCCACATCCCTCGACAGCATCAGGCGCACGGCTCTGCAATGCTCCTTCGCGTCTCTTGCCTCCGAAGTCTGCTTCCTTGGCTTCACTTCAAGTCATCTCGTCCGGCGATCCCTCGGCAGCATCAAGCGCACGGCTCTGCAATGCTCCTTCTCCGACTCAGGCACAAAGTTGTGAGGGAGAACCCGCCAAGGCTCCATGTGCGAATTACTAAGTCCTGCAAGACTCCAACGCACATATCAAATAACAATACCAACCTAACTTAAACCCTTTGCCACACACATCAAAACCTTATCATGGCAAGAGATTGCCCTAACACATGTTATCTACAATGTAAAGTATTAGACAATATTGCATAACCATAAAAATATGCAAACAATGATCATGTGATTCTTATTTCAAAATAAAGATGTTCATACGAAAGATAGACTTTTCAGTATACATCCCTACAATCTCCCACTTATACTAAAAGACTATGTTGTCCTCAAAGTGTCATACATCTGATCCCCATTCCCTCCACATGCCTATCAAAAGCTCTCGCCGAAAGGGCCTTAGTGAAAGGATCGACCAGGTTATCCTCTGATGCAATCTTGGCCACAGCAACTTCTCCTCTCTTTACGATTTCTCGTATCAGGTGGTACTTGCGCTCTATGTATTTACTAGCCTTATGGGCTCGTGGTTCCTTCGAGTTTGCAACCACACCACTATTATCACAATAAATTGTGATAGTTCTGGGCAAATCAGGAATCACATCCAAGTCCATCAGAAATTTCCTGAGCCATACAGCTTCTTTGGCCGCCTCAGAGGCCGCCACATACTCAACTTCCATGGTGGAGTCCGCCACGCACGTCTGCTTGACACTCCTCCTTACAATGGCTCCACCTCCCAAAGTAAACACAAAACCTGAGGTAGACTTACTGTTATCCCTATCAGATTGGAAGTCGGAATCCGTGTAACCCACAGGGAGTAATTGGTCTGCCCGATAAACCAGCATATAATCCCTAGTCCTTCTCAGGTACTTCAATATATGCTTTACCGCAGTCCAATGTCCCTGTCCTGGATTACTCTGATATCTGCTGACCATGCCCACGATAAAGCAGATATCTAGTCTCGTACAGAGCATCGCATACATGAGGCTTCCTACTGTCGAAGCATAAGGAACCGCCTTCATCTCCTCTATCTCCTCAGATGATCTAGGACACATCTCCTTAGATAAAGGAACTCCATGCCTGAAAGGTAGAAAACCCTTCTTGGAGTTCTGCATGCTAAAATGTTCCATAATCGTGTCTATGTATGAAGCTTGGGATAAGCACAACATCCTTTTCCTGCGATCCCTTATAACCTTGATCCCAAGGATGTGTCCCACCTCTCCCAAGTCCTTCATATCAAACTGTTTGGACAACCATACCTTTACGTCTGATAACACCTTGATATTGTTGTCAATCAACAAAATGTCATCTACGTATAGTACAAGAAATACCACTATGTTTCCATCACATCTCTTGTATACACAAGACTCATCCGGACTTTGAATAAATCCATAAGACTGGATCACCTCATCAAAGCGGATGTTCCAAGACCTCGAAGCTTGTTTCAATCCATAAATGGACCGATTAAGCTTACATACAAGATGCTCTTTGCCCTTAGCAATGAATCCCTCTGGTTGCTTCATGTAGATCTTTTCCTCAAGACTTCCATTAAGGAAAGCTGTCTTGACATCCATCTGTCATACCTCATAATCCATATGAGCTGCTATGCATAAGAGAATCTGGATAGACTTAAGCATGGCTACCGGCGAAAAGGTCTCCTCATAATCGATACCCTCTTTCTGAGTATACCCCTTCGCAACAAGCCTCGCTTTGAAGGTTTCAACCTTCCCATCTATTCCTCTCTTTCTCTTGTAGATCCACTTGCATCCAATGATTTTTACACCATCGGGTGGTTCTTCTAGCTCCTAGACCTGATTTGAATCCATAGATTCAATCTCAGCATTCATTGCACTTTGCCAAGATACTGCATCTTTATCTTGGATTGCCTCGTCATATGTCCAAGGAGCAGGTTCATGTTCGCCAGGGACCAAATCAGAAGATTCTCCCAAGAACATGAATCTATCAGGCTATCTCACAGCCCTCCCACTACGACGAGGTATCATCTATGTATCCTCTGTGACACGCGGTGCAGTGACATGTAGTATATCCTCTTGTACCGGTGGTACTAAAAAAGTGAATTACCCTTTTAACTCCTCCAGAACAATTTTACACTTGGGCTTGTGGCTCATCACATAGTCTTCCTCTAGAAATCTGGCGTTCGTGCTAACGATCACCCTCTGATCTCTAGGACTATAAAACAATCCACCCTTCGTTCCCCTGGGATAGCCAACGAACAAGCGTACTTCTGTATGAGGTTCCAACTTACCAGCATCTGCCTTCAGCACATGTGCTGGAATCCCCCATATCCGAATATGTCTTAGACTAGGCTTTCGCCCAATCCACAACTCTGTGGGAGTAGAAGGCACTGATTTAGATGGAACCAAGTTTAGAATGTACACCGCCGTATCTAGAGCATATCCCCAAAACGAATCTGGCAAGTCAGAATAACTCATCATCGATCTAACCATCTCCATAAGAGTCTTATTCCTTCGCTCTGCTACACCGTTTTGCTGGGGTGTGCCAGGTGCAGTCAATTGGGATTGAATCCCAGCCTCTGATAAGTAGTTCCTAAACTCTCCCAAGAGGTACTCACCACCACGATCAGATCGTAGTGTCTTGATACTTTTACCTTGACGTTTCTCCACATCATCCTTGAATTCTTTGAACTTGTCAAAGCATTCAGACTTGCGGCGCATCAGGTAAATGTATCCATATCTTAAGTAATCATCTATAAAAGAGACGAAATACTCAAAACCACCTCTGGCCTGGATAGACATAGGACCACACAAATCAGAATGAACCAATTCTAACACATCTTTGGCTCTATACCCTTTGGCCTTAAAAGGCCTCTTGGTCATCTTACCCTCCAAGCAAGATTCACAGGATGGGAAATCCTCCACCACTAATGAACCCAAAGGTCCATCAGCTATCAACCTTTGAATTCTGCTTAGGTTAATGTGACCAAGTCTATGATGTCAAAGATATGTTTGGTTCATCTTCGAAGGTTCTTTTCTCTTATTGGAATTAGAAGATGAGTTATTAACTTCAATTTGCATCGTGGGAGGTTTTGGTTCAAGTGTGTACAAATTTCCTATCAATGCACCCGAACAGATAATGTCCCTATTCCTTCTTGTAACAACTCTGTCATTAAAAGAAATAGAATATCCATCCATAAACAATTTAGAAACCGAAATTAAATTCTTTCTAAATAAGGGTACATAAAGGCAATTCTTAAGAACCAAAAGTCTATTTTTCTCAAAAGATAAATGAACATCTTCCGCTGCAACAGTCGCCACCATCGTGGCATCGCCCAAGTACATGGTAATCTCCCCCGAAGCCAGTCGTCTGGTTTTCTGGAACCCCTGCAAAGTATTGCAGACATGATCAGTGGCTCCCGTATCTACACACCAGGTGTCGGTAGATAACACCGCTAAACATGTTTCAATGACTAGACCAAAAGATATACCTTTGTTCTTGCGGTTGAGACAGTCCTTCTTCCAGTGTCCAGTCTGCTTACAAGTGAAGCACTTGCCTTTTGGCTTCTTCACTCCTCCCTGAGTACCTCCCACCGCCTTCGCCTCGGTGTGTTTCTTCTTCTTCTTGCCTTTCGGCTTAGAAGTAGAAACCTTCTGGGTCACCACGGCATGCGCCTGAGCACTCTGACGAAATAGTCCCTCTATCGCCTGGAGTTCTGTCAGAAGTTCCGCCAACGAATACAACCTCTTGTTCATGTTGTAGTTCAGGCGAAACTACTCAAAACTCCTAGGTAGAGATGGGAGTATGATATCGACATGGGTTTCCCCATCGATCTCAGCTCCTAGGACCTCCAGCTCATTCAAATGAGCCATCATCTTGAGAACATGATCCCTCACGAGTGTTCCCTCGATCATGGTGGTTGTCATCAAGTTTCTCATGACCTCTTGCCTTGCAGCCCGATATTGGTGTCCGAAAAGCTCCTTGAGATTGAGCATCATATCATAAGTAGTGGACATGGCTTGATGCTGATGTTGCAGTACATTTGACATAGATGCCAAAATGTAACACCGTGCCATCTCATCGGCCTTGATCCACTTCTTATAGCTCTCTCTCTCCTTTTCCCCAGAATTATCTGTAGCTTGGGAGGGCACTCTTAGAGGAGTACATATTTGTATTCCTCAGCAGTCAAGACGATGTCTAGATTCCTCTTCCAATCAACATAGTTGGATCCAGTAAGTTTGTTCTCTTTCAGTATCACAGCAAGTGGGTTGAAAGTCATTTTAAAAGAAAACCTAAGAATCACATAAATCAAAACATTAGATTTCAAAAAATTATTGATTCCTCAAACAATAAAATTTTAAAATCAACCAACACCTCAAAACACCGAGAATATCGTATGCCACGATAGTGTGGACGTATACGAATTCTACATTTGTAAGAGGAGGTTTTACCCATTAATTTTACTATCTTGTCAACCTAACTTTTTGACAAGTAAAATTAATAGTTGGTTCCTCTTTGGCCCTACAAATAAAAGCAGTGACTCCGATGGGGAGGATACTTATATTTGTATCTAAGTGTTCACCATTACTCGGTACCAAGGTAATTATCTCGGGTTATGTGCCTTACGATGGGCAAGTACACACGCTCCTTAATAATTTCCTATAACCATATTCGACCTTGTGATCCGCAAACAAACCCATCCGATATGGAGGAAGGCACTCAGAGCCAACGCGCAAGTTTGTTTGCATCACTTGTCAAATTATAATGGAGGCCGTGGGAATTTTAAAAATTCCCTCTCCCACTTAGTAATTTGAAATTGAGGAATTTTCCTAGCCTACGACACGCATATCAAACAAAAAGCAATAAATATGAAAAATAAATTATTTTCCAACTATTATGGCTTTTGTCTTCAATATGACTCCCGTCGCATCGTCATCTCGTCCGCTCCTTTTACGCCATGTACGAGCCATCCGGAGATCCGAGCCGAGACTAAAACCTATTTTAATTTACATCCATCGATCCTATACTCCACGAGGGAGTGTACATGAAATCTAGATCGAAAGTAAAATAAAATAAAGAGTGGCTAAACAATGCCATATTTAATTTACAAAAACTAAATACTAGCCTCGTCAACCTCGAGGATTCAACAAAATAAATATTTACACACATACACACATATGGCCATAATAGTCGGATCTTATGCCTGCAACCAAAGAGTTAAATGACGCATTTCCTACTACTATCCGGCACATATAATATATGAAAAAGTGCATAAAAATTAACCGAATCCTAAACACACAAAACTGGAAACCTTGGCTCTGATACCAATTGAAGGGTTTTGCTTATCGAGTCTGTGAGGGGAAACTTCGCTTCCCACTTCACCTTGGTTGTTTGTTCATGGCGATCCCATCGATGTCTCCGGATTAAAAAATTTAATCCTAGACAAAAGGGATTGCCCAAACAATCAAGTCATCGTCGTGATATTCATTTAGAGAGGTCACTTGAACAAACTAGTTGTTCAAGCGACCATCCTCTATTCTACGAGTAGTCGCGGAATAGACGATGTCCGGATCGCTAGTTTTCGTGTTTATGCTCGGGATCCAAGTATTATTTATCCATTTACAGATTTATAACATGCTTATAATTGAAAAACAAAAACAAACAACAAACAAAAGAGAAAAGAGAATAGATATACCTCTTGATCTTCTAATGTATGTCCTTCCTCCTGTTGGACGTCGTGTGGGCGACGATCTACCAAAAGTCGAAGCTCCAAGATCGCAAATCTTCCTTTCTTTCTTTTCCAAAGAAAGAGGAAGAATAGAAACAAGGTTCTTCTCCTCCCTAAAACCAACCAACAAGGAGCAAACAAAATCCTTGCCGCCGGCCACAAAAGAGAAGAAGATGATGATGGAAAACAAAGAAGACACCAAGGGAAGCCCTATATCTTGTTTCCACCACCTAAGGAGAGGGAGAAGAGAAGATTTGGCTGTCGGCCAAGGTTGGAAGAGGGCTGGGAGAGCTTCTGGATGCTGACCAATGAAGCAAGAAGAAGGAAGAAGAACCTTCCTTATTTGGTGCCGCCCAAGCCTCCAAACCCTAACCCTAATCCTATCTCAACTAGGATTCCTTCTCTTGCCGCCCAAACCCTAGCTCTCTTGATGATAGTTCATGCCAACTCCCATGCTCTCCTTTTATAGAGTTAGGGAAAAGTCATGAATTAATCTCCTCCATTGGTTCTAGGGATTTAATCTCAACCGTCGGATCTAGAGATTTAATCTCAACCGTCGGATCTTAGAGATTTAATCTCTGCCTATGGATCTTAGAGTTTTGTTTCTATCCATTGGATCTAAGCTTCATGAGGTGTTAATAGGCTACATTAGGGACCATGAGGAGGAGTTGGATCTTGGCCACCCATGGATCAAGCCCATATAAAGTCCGATCCACTAATGATGATCCAATCCACTAAAGGATCATCATTGATCTACCTCACCAACCCCCATATGATAATATGGGTTCCATATATTATTTGTACATTTTCTCCCTATGTTTAAGATCTCGAATGTCCATCGATTAATTAATTTACTGACCATTAATTAATCAACATCTAACTCCTTGAGTAGTACCACTCAACCTTTTCATCATGCCGGACCAAGTCCACCTGCAGGGTTTACATGATGAACCTTATGAGCTCCTCAAGGGGACATCATCATCCTAATATATAGGACACGGTTTCCTCCTATAATCAACGACACACCATATAAATAATATCATCTCCCAACTTACCGAGCCTATCGATTTAATCTATAAATCTCGCCCATTGGTAAATCAAAGAGATGAGTACTAAGTATATGTGCCCGTTATTATATCGGGATTAAGAGCATGTAGAAAATAATATCTGAGGTCCGATTCGATTATGTAGTCAGCAATAAATCGAATCACCTCTAAGTCGGTCCTGCTCAATACACACAAAGTGCACTAGTGTGATTCTATGGTCAAGACAAACCAATACCAAATCATACTACAACCATTCCGATGGTTTGTCCAAAGTCATCTCGGTTGTGAGCCTTTACTTATACTTTTCAAGGGGCCGATAACATGATCTCCTGTGTGACACCACACACCATGTTATCTACAATGTAATGTATTAGACAATATTGCATAACCATAAAAATATGCAAACAATGATTATGTGATTCTTATTTCAAAATAAAGATGTTCATATAAAAGATAGACTTTTCAGTATACATCCCTACACTAAGGGGACATAGAAGTAGAGGTCTTTCCAGCCCTTGTGAGAGGAGGGCATGTCGGTTAAGAATTGATAATCTTGGCATGTCATAAAGTAGAACATGCCTGTATCAACCATTTTAAGTTGGTAAAGGCAATGGAAGATGTGGGGATTTTGGGGGATGTTAAGGTGCTGAAACACGATTAGGGTTCTGATCAAAATTCAAATAGAGTTAGGAGTTAGTTGGTTGATGGGGATGTCGTAATAGGTGAGGATATGGAAAAGGGGTTTTGGGACAGGAAGGCGGAGGCGTCCTTTTAGTTGGCCTATGAAGAAGGTGCTGGTGCCAGTCGGGGGTTGATGAGGTCATTGATGGGGGGAAGGAATGATGGTGGTGAAGGCCTCTGGAATGTATTTGGGCTTGTGAAGGAAGAAAGGGTGATCAAGAGTTAGTCGGCTGGGGTCGTTTCATACCAGGGAGGGTTAGAGGAGGAAGGAACCGTGAAGGGAGACTTGTCGCAGAGGGGTTGAAGGCGTTGGGGAAGAAGGAAGCTAGGGTTTTCGATAAAAGTAAGGAAGAGTTAACGGTTAAGTGCAAAAGTGTAGCGGTACCCTTTAAAGGAGAAGGAAAAAGTGAAGTTAAAGGAGAATGGTTTATATTCTTCTCAATTTTTTCTATGGAAGGAGTTAAAAATATTTTTTCTAAGGTATTTTACGCCTAATACAGAGTCTAAGGGCTAACTAATATGTTTTTGCAACGGTTATTAATATTTCTATGGTTTTTGACACCTAATCAAATTCTCTCTGGCGATAATCAAAGGCATTTTTTCTAAGGGTTTTATGCTTAATCAGAATTTCTTCTTGTATGCATCAATGATATTTTTTCTAAGGTTTTTCAAGCCTGAAACAATTTTCTAGTAGGATTAATAGTATTCTTTCTAGGTGTTATGGAGTACAAAACTAACTCAAGGCTCTTATGCCTCATATAATAGCCTATGGGCTAGGTAGCTACATTCTCCCATGGGGACTATAACGCCACCTATATGGCATATGTAAAATGTTCTCAGGGCTCTTGCACCTACTATAATAGCCTATGGGCTAGGTAGTTGCATTCCCCCACGAGAACTATAACACCATCTATATAGCATATGTAAAATGTTCTCAAGGCTCTTACGCCTACTATAACAGCCTATGGGCTAGGTAGCTACATTCCCCCACGGAGAACTATAATGTCAGTTATAATGGGCAAGTAAATTGCTAACATTCAAGGCCCAACGCCTCATATAAAATTCAAGGCCCAACACCTCATATAACATTCAAGGCCCTGTGACTCATATGACAGTTTAAGGCCCTGCGCCTCATATCACAATTTAAGTCCCTGCGCCTATTATGACAGCTTGTGGTTTATGGCATAATCTATATCAATAAATATTTGTGAAACTTCACTCAACTTTGCTCTTCAGTTTCACTAAAGAGGGGAAACTTATGATGGGTGTGGGGTTTTTAGTTAAGGTAAAGAAGTTTTTGTATCAATAGAAGCAGTTTCAATAAATATTTATGAAACTTCACTCAACTTTGCTCTTCAATTTCACTAAAGAGGGGAAACTTATGATGGGTGTGGAGTTTTTAGCTAAGGCAAAGAAGTTTTTGTTATTTTCAGCTAAGGTAGAGAAGTTTTTGTTGCTTTAGCTAAGGCAAAGAGGTTTTTGTTATTTTCAGCTAAAGTAGAGAAGTTTTTGTTGTTTCAGCTAAGGCAGAGAAGTTTTCATTGTTAAAGCATAGCAAAGAGGTTTTTGTTTTGTTAGTAAAGGCAGTTTCAATAGATACTTGTAAAACTTCACTCGACTTCACTCTTTAGTTTTACTAAAGAGGGAGAAATTATGATGGGGTCGGGGTTTTCTGATCAATTAGAAGGTTTTCAGAGTTGTTTATATAGTTCCCGAGCAGTATATGTGATATCCGAGCCAAGTAGGGGCGTGTATAGTAACTGTGTTTGTGGAGTAATTTGTGTACTGGCAGAGTAGTTTATATTTTTCCCGAGCAGTATATATAATTCCCGAGCCCAATAGAGGTGAGTAGTGCAGTGTTTCTCAGAGCTAAGTATAGTGTTGACAAACTAGTTTATGTGTTTCCCGAGCAGTTTATGTATTTCCCAGGCCCAATAGGGTGACAGAGGGCAGTGATGCTCAGAGTTAAGTACTGTATTGGTAGAGTATTTTATGTAAATTCTGAGCAACATATGTATTTCCCGGGAACAGTAGGATGACAGAGGGCAGTGATGCTCAGAGTTAAGTATTGTATTGGCAAAGCAATTTATGTAAATCACGAATGACCTATGTATTTCTCGAGCCCAGTAGTGTGACACAGGGTAGTGATGCTCAGAGTTAAGTACTGTATTGGCAGAGTAGTTTACGTAAATCCCGAGCGACATATGTATTTCCCAGGCTCAGTAGATGACAAAGGCCAGTGATGCTCAGAGTTAAATATTATATTGGCAGAGCAACTTATGTAAATCCCGAGCGACTTATGTATTTCCCAAGCTTAGTAGGATAACATAGGGAAATCATGATCAGAGCTATGTATGGTATTGGCAGAGCAGTGTATATAGTTCCCGAACAATTAGTATATTTCCTGAGTCATTTGTGTATTCCCCAAGCAGTATGCTTGTTTCCTGAGCTATGTATGGGATTTTGGGATTCTTTCTAAATACGGTGAAAGGAGGAGATATGGGTATTCTTGAGCACAGAAAGTGACAGGAAGAGTTCTGGAATGAAAAATATGATTAATATAAGATATTTTATTATTTGTCATTTATTTTATTTAATTAATGCTTGGCAGGGAAATAAAAAGCACATAAGGGATTCAAAGGAGATATTTTGAAAAGGAATGGGAAAAGCGATTACATCTGACAACTTGGCAAGGGTATTAAAGTAAATTTACTTCAAAGAGAAGGCGGGATAAATCATCTATAAAAGGGGCAAAGAAGGAAGGAAGAGGGGATAGTTGTTTCTTTGTTATTTAGTACCTCAAAGATCTTCTTCTCACTTCTTTTTCTACATTATGTATTTCTACTTTCTTTCTTCATCCCATTGTTTCTGACTTGAGCGTCGGAGGGGTCATGCTGGGAAGTCAACCCATCTCTAACACTCTCTTGTGAAGTGGTAGATTCAGCCTTCATCCTAAGAATCCAAGGCGATTAAGGGAGGTTCTCAAGGAGGAGGAAGGGAAACCATTCATTATTTTGTTCTTAACATTCTTGTGTGATAGATCTAGCTGAGAATTCTCATATTTGAGGTGATCGGAGGGGATCCGTAAGGAGGGGGGAAGGAGATGTTGGCAGGCCGAAGAAGTAAACACCATCAATTTCTAAGATAGATCCAAGGCTAGTTTCATTTTTTAAAAAAATGCAAAATAGATACTTATATAAATACAAGTCTTGCAAGTAAAAGTAACATTCTATTCTACTAAGTACATCCCTAATTTCCTTCTAGGTATGTTGAAGTCAGCTTTTGGTAAGGGTTTGGTAAAAATATCTATTAGGTTTGACTTAGATTCAACATAGTCAAGTATAATTTCACCATTGACTATATGATCTCTGATAAAATAATATTTTACTTCTATGTGTTTAGTCCTTGAATGATATATTATATTTTTTGGTAAATTAACTGAACAAATGCTATCAATTAATACCTTAGTATTTTTATAACTTAATTGAAAATCATTTAAAGCATGCATCATCCATATAAGTTGAGCTACACAATCTCCTATTGCTATATAATCTGCTTCAACAGTAGATAGCATGACACAATGTTGCTTTCTACTACACAGACTGACTGGACTTTGATCTAATAGTTGGCAACCATCACTTGTACTTTTTCTATCTAGTTTACATCGAAGTATCCTATTAAGTCAAAATTAGTGGTTCTAGGATATCAAATTCCTACATTTAGGGTTCCTTTAATATATCTATAAAAAAATTTACTAAAGTTAAGTGTAACTCTTTGGCACAAGATTGGTATCGTGCGCATATACTTACTACAAAAAGAATATATAGTTGGCTTGCAGTTAGATATAGAAGACTATCTATTGCCCTCCTATAATATTTTAAGTCTGTGGATTTTCCTTCTAAGTCATAATCAATTTTTTATATTTATTGTCATAGGTATATTTATTTCCTTGGCACTTTCCATGCCAAATTTCTTAACAAATTCCCTAGCATACTTGTTTTGATATATGTAATTTCCATCTTTAGGTTGTTTCATTTGTAGCCCTAAGAAAAATGTAAGTTCTCCTACCAAACTCATTTCAAATTCGCTTTCCATTAATATAATAAATTCATTTAAGAACGTTGTATTTTTTGAACCAAAGATTATATCATTTACATAAATTTAGGCTATAAATATATCTTAATTTAGGAGTTTTACAAATAAGATTGGATCAATTTTCCCTTGTTTAAACGCTTTTGACACTAAGTAAGTTGATAGTCTTTGATACCATTCCATAGGTGTTTGCTTTAATCCATACAAGGCTTTCTTTAATTTGAATACATGATTTGGTTGTTCTATGTTCTCAAATCCAGATGGTTGACTTACATACACTTCTTATTTTATGAAACCATTTTAAAATACATATTTAACATCCATTTGTTATAGTTTGAATACCTTATGTGCATCATAGGCTAGCAACATCCTTATGGATTCAAGTCTAGGTACTGCTACATAGGTTTCACCATAGTTTAACCCTTCCACCTGACTAAAATCTTTTGCTACTAGTCTAGCCTTATTTTTAATAATTTTACCCTTATAATCAAGTTTATTTCAAAAGACCCACTTAGTATCTATGGCAGACTTATCTTTAGTTACTAGTACTAAGTCCCAAACTTGATTTCTTTCGAATTGGGATAGTTCTTCTTACATAGCTATGATCCAATCAAGGCCAAGAAGAGCTTCTTCTTGTTAGTACCTATAAGATTCATATAGCTCCATAATGGCATGATATTGTCCACTTTGGGACTAAGCCCTCATGATTTTATTTTTGGACTTTACCCAAAAGGTCTCATACCAATGGAGATATCTTTTTATCTTATAAGCACATAATCTTTTCCATGTCTTACCAATGTGAGACTTTGATTGTATTCCCCATACACCCAACAAACCCCCCCCCCTCTCAAACGAAGGACCACATTGAGCCCCCCTCAAGCCTATCCATATGTCCTCGAAGGACTTCCTCTGCTTGATGTTCGATCCTCAATCCACTAGGACTTCCTGTCAATTGTCTGGTCCTCCTGACCTAGTTGTACTTTCTGCCAGTTGTCCAACCCTTCTTGAATAACTTGACTTCCTGCCAGTTGTTCGGTCCTCCTGACCCAACTGGACTTCCTGCCTAGTGTCTAGTTCTCTTAATCCGGATATGGGAGCTCCACTTCCTTCGTTCAAGGTTCATGGCTTGACATGAACCATGGCTTTGATACTAATTGTTAGTGCCTATAAGATTCATATGTCTCCACAATGGGATAATATTGTCCACTTTGGACCTAAGCTCTAATGGTTTTATTTTTGGACTTTACCCAAAAGGTCTCATACTAATAGAGATATCTTTTTTATCTTATAAGCAGATGATCTTTTCCATGTCTTATCAATGTGGGACTTTGATTATATTCCCCATACTCCCAATACTTCTATGGTTTTGGATTCAATTTTAGATATTAAAGAAATTTGACTTAGATTTCTATAGGATGATTGAGTTCAAAAGCCTAGATTGGAATCACCTAGAATTTGATATATTGGATGATCAATTCTTTCTCTAGATATTCTTGTACTAGGATAAATATATCGTTCTTCCTGCTCATCATGTCAAATATCACCTTCTAAAATTTCATTGTTTTATTCAACACTTGGTTCAGGTTCTGTAAGATTATTTTCTTCATTAAACACAATATTAGTCGTTTCTTTAACTTTCAATGTATTGTAGTTGTATACTCTATAGGCTATACTTGTTATTGAATATCCTAAGAAGATGTCATTTTTTTATTTTGATGTGAATTTTTCTAGATAATATTTTGTATTAAGTATGTGTACTTTGCATCAAAATACTCTAAAGTACTTTACATTAGGTATTTTATCTTAATATATTTCATATGGTGTTTTATTATATCATTTATTAACTAAGATCCTATTTTGAACATAACATGTTATATTTATTGCTTCAACCCAAAATTTACTAGGTAAGTTATATTCATTTAGCATGGTTCTAGAAGCCTCGTGTAATGTTCTATTCTTCCTTTCAACCAATTCATTTTGTTGAGGAGTTCTACGACAAGAAAACTCATTATGCTATTCTTTTATATACAAAAATTGATAAACCTATGATTTTCAAATTCACCTCCATGGTCACTTCTAATTCTTTTATTTTTAATGCTCTTTTAATTTTCTAATAATCTACACAAGTTAACCAATGTGCCATATGCTCCATCTTTATGTCTTAGAAATCTTATCCAAGTATACCTTAAGTAGTCATCTATTGCAACCAAACAATATTGACTTCCATTTAGTGGCTTGGCTCCATGTGAGTCAAATAGGTCTAAGTGTAATAGCTCAAGTACAGAATTAGTTTGATCTAGATTGGTTAATTTATGTAAGGACTTAGTTTGTTTACCTTGTTGGCAGGCATTGCAAGTCTGGTTTTCTAGATTGCTTAATTTAGGTAAACCTCTAACTAATCCATTTTGACTTATTTTTTAAATAAGTCTTAAGTGAGTGTGACCAAGTCTCCTGTGCCAAAACCATGCCTCCTCTTGCTATGTCAATAGACACTTGAGTGGGAACTTCGTAAATCGATCAAATATATATTATTTTTCCTAATTCCCTTAAGTATTAATTCAAACTTCTCAAGATTCTTGATTAGGAATTCAAATGGTGAAAATGTCACTAAATAGCCAGTGTCGCATAATTGACTAATACTTAGTAAATTATATTCAAAATTTTCAACTAATATGATGTTGTGTATAATAAAATTGAAATTTAGCTCAATATCACCTATTCCAATAATTTTTAGTTTACCATTGTTTCCGAAGGATAATGACCCTAAACTTTTAAATTTTAGCTTTGTGAACTTTAATTAGTCTCCGGTTATATGTCTAGAACACCCATTGTCTAACATCCATTAATCCAAACCTTTGTGCTCCTACACATAACATGTTTGAATTCAATTTGGAATGTTAAGGAGTTTATTGCTTCTGTCCTTATTTCCATCTCACCTTTTCTAAATGATCAATCAAGTGATTCATATACGTTATTATGAGATGAGTCTCAATTTAAGTTATGAAAATTACTTGACCTTGGATTAGATTCAGGTTTGACCTTTAGTTGACTAAGTGGACATTTCCAAAGTTGGCTTCTAGGTCATGGAAAGGCACAGAGACCTTCATTGATTGGAACAATGACCACTCCATTAGACAAAGTCAGCTTAGAAAATTATCCACTTAGCCTACTTAGTGAAAAACCTTGGGTCAGTTAGTTTAGGATGTGGTGAGGTAGCTTCGTTTATATTCACTTAGCTAAGTAGACCAACATGGACACTCCTTACTCATCTTGACCATACTCAAACTAAGTTTCACTAACTTACTATCATCTCACCGCATCCTGATACTATGTTATCAAAGTCAACTAACCATTTTTTCCTATCTAGCCATTCTACACAAAATAATAATCTAAAATAATTATGCAAATAAAGAAATCAACCAATTTAGCAATCTCATTTAATAGGGCATACATCTTTTGTATTGGCTCCCCTAGAACCATAGCTTCAATATGGTCTATCCACATAATGGGTTTGATCCTAGGGGACCCAATATTTGTTTATGCCTATCTAGTTAACTAGACTTGACTTAGGGATCCATGCTTGGATTCAGCTATTATTGCGATTAACTAAAGACATGAATGATCTATTTGTAGCTTTAGCCTTAAATCCAAGTCTGGATTTATTGTATACATCTCTTTGAGACCTAAGTATCATATCTAAATATTTGAAGTGTTAGGACCTCTTGGTGGCACTAGAAAGGGGGTGAATAGCGTTTGTCGATTTCATTCATTCGATTGCGTTCATGCTCGTCTACACCAATGTTAGTGCATAGTGGAAATAGAAATAGACACTAAAACAAAATACAAGACAAGCACGTGTTAGTGCAACAAGCCCCGGGTCAATGTTGACCAAACTCAAGTGGGACTCAAGTAGTGTTTTGATGTTTAACAATGGGTTGACATTGGGTTTGACCATTATTTGACAATATAGTTTGACCATATGTTGACCATTTGACTAGTGGATAATTGGGATATCCAAAATCATATGGGGGAGATTATTTGAGAGAGATTATTGGAGCAATCAACCTTGGAAGTCCAAGTTTGGATACTTTGCATGGAAAGTCCAAGTCATGGGTATTTGGTAATGGTAAAGTCCAAAGGTATAGTCTTAGCAGCATAAGTCTAAGTGTGTAGTCTTGGTGGCATAAAGTCCAAGTGAACTTTGGCAATTGGAAAGTCCAACATGGAGTTGGAAAGGAAAGTCCAAACATGTTCTTGGCAATTGGAAAGTCCAAGCCATGGGTACTTGGCAAAGGGAAAGTCCAAGGGTAGTTACGTAAAGTCCAAGCATGGGTCTTGGTGATGTAAGTCAAATGGATCTAGGCAAGGAAGCCCAAGAGTGAGATTTTGATAACGTAAAGCCCAAGCATGGAGTCTTGGTGGCATAAGTCCAAATGAATCTTGGCAAAGGACCCGGTTAGCATGACATAGCCGATGAAAGCACCTGAAGGCTAATGTGAAGGATGAAGAGTCATAGACTTGAGGGATCCGAGAGGTGTGAGGCTGATGGAGGTGGCTAGAAGGCATAGGCCTAGGCTATGGGTGAGTATCAAGTATGAGGGAATCATACTTGGGTTAAACCTCATGTTTGAGGTTTACTAGTCGATTGGCCGAGTGTTTAACACTTGAAAGCCTAGTTGACTCGGAGCAGTCGACTGGTCAAGTAGTCAACTGAGGCTTGGTTGTTAGTGCCTATAAGATCCATATATCTCTACAATGGTATGATATTGTCCACTTTGAGCCTAAGCCCTCATGGTTTTGTTTTTTGGGCTTTATCCAAAAGACCTCATACCAATGGAGATATCTTTTCATCTTATAAGCATATGATCTTTTCCATGTCTTACCAATGTGGGACTTTGATTGTATTCCCTATACTCCCAACAATCCCCCCCCCCCCCTCAAACGAAGGACCACATTGGGCCCCCCTCAAGCCTATTCCTCCTCGAAGGGCATCCTCTGCTTGATGTCTGATCCTTAACCCACTAGGACTTCCTGCCAACTGTCTAGTCCTCCTGACCTAGTTGGACTTCCTGCCAGTTGTTTGGTCCTCCCGACCCAACTGGACTTCCTGCCCAGTGTCTAGTTCTCTTGATCCGGACATGGGAGCTCAACTTCCTTCATTCGAGGTTCATGGCTTGACATGGATCATGGCTCTGATACCAATTGTTAGTGCCTATAAGATTCACATATCTCTACAATGGTATGATATTGTCCACTTTGGGACTAAACTCTCATGGTTTTGTTTTTGGTCTTTACCCAAAGGCCTCATATCAATGGAGATATCTTTTCATCTTATAAGACTTCGTTTCAGTTACGTATTGCTAAGACCTCAAACAAATAGTTTGAGATATGACCTTAGACTATTTTCAATTCAAGGGAGGCCGAGTTCCGTCCCGACTTCTGTAGGGTGATCCAGGGCACTAATACCATTTGAAGGAGGGTTTGATGAAGGTGAGGAATCTGAGATAGCTCCAGGAAGTCCCTCACGAATCTCTTAGTTACACACTCAACCTAATACATGAGATAACAATAATAGCGTAACTTTGATCCTTTGTCATAATCAAAACCTAGGTTCGATTATCTAGTGCCCTTGCACCAATAATCTCCCCCTTTTTTATCTATGGCAAATCGATTTAGAGTTAAGAAAAAATTAAGCATAAGTAAGCATGAGTAAACATGTAGTAAGCATGTAGTAACTATGTAGTAAGCATGTAGTAAACATGTAGTAAGCATGTAGTAAGTTAGTATGAGTAAGTTTCTTTTTCAAACCCTCCCCCTCAAGGTTATCTCCCCCTTGACCTTAGGTGAGTTTGTTGAAAAAAACTTATCCCTCCCCCTTAATGTTTGGTCACTTCTCGAAAGCATTTTGCTTTCTCCCCCTCTATTCGCCTTAAAAAACTTTTGGTACCTAAACTTATCTCTCACCCTTAACATTTGGTCACTTCTCAAAAGCATTTTGCTTTCTCCCCCTCTCTTCACCTTAAAAAACTTTTGGTTCCTTAACTTCGGCCTTATCTCCCCCTTTTGCCATATATCGAAAACACTTGGGAGTGTATTTATAAGATTTTAATGTGTAAAACATTTTGTAACGAAAATACTTGTGTATGTAATGTGTAAAACTTTAAAACGGAATTAATATTGAATGTGTGTTTGTAGGTCCAAGCATTTCCCCTTTTTGAAAAATAATAATTTCAATATATTTCATCTAATAAATATGTTCAACTCTTTTTGAATTAATTGATATAATATGATCAATAAGTCTTGATTAGAGTTGGTTATTTTGAATAATTATACTCCATGATTCATATCGATGCACTGGATCTACATCTGGAATCAGAAGTAAGGTCCTAACATCTTACGCCCATCTACGTGGCTCAGTACACAAACACATTGAACCTATGTGTTGTGAGATGTGTTGGCTCCTTAAATCTATAGGTGCATGCTTTCTAAGGTAAGACCTAAGCTAGTTCCATAAAGATAGATTATAAGTAAGAGTTAAATCCTAATCTACTACGCACATTCCTAATCTTCATCTAAATAGACTAAATTCTGCTTCAGGTAAGGGTTTCGTGAAAATGTCCGCTAGGTTCGATTTCAACTCAACGTACTCGAGTTTTATAGTTCTATTTGCTACATGTTCTCGTATAAAGTGATGTTTAACTTCTATGTGTTTAGTCTTAGAGTGACAAATCGGGTTCTTAGTCAGGTTAATAGAACTAATGTTGTCAATTAAAATTTTAGTGTTACTAAAGTTTAATTGAAAGTCTTGGAGAGTATGCTTTATCTAAAGAAGTTGAGCTACACACTCACCCATTGCAACGTATTTGGCTTCGGTGGTAGACAAGGCAACACAATGTTACTTTCTACTACACTAGCTGACTAGACTTGAGCCTAAGAGTTGGCAACATCCACTCGTGCTCTTCCTATCGAGTTTACTATCGGCATAATCCGAGTTAGAGTATTCTTTAGTGCAAGACTGAAATCTCGCACACATACTTACTGCAAAGGGTATGTCTAGTCGACTCGTAGTTAAGTATAGAAGGCTACCTATTGCGCTCCTATAGTATTTTAAATCGATTGCTTTCCTTTCTAAGTCTTCTCCTATGTTTACATTGGTAGTCATTGGTGTATTAATTTCCTTAGCGTTTTGCATTCCAAATTTACTAATTAGTTCTTTAGCATATTTATGTTGATGTAAATAAATTCCTTCTCTAGTTTGTTTAATTTGTAATCCTAAGAAAAAGGTAATTTCTCCTACTAAGTTCATTTCAAATTCATTTTCCATTAGTGAAATGAACTCATTTAATAATGTTGTCTTGGTTGTTCCAAAGATTATGTCATCTACATAAATTTGTGCAATAAAAATTTCTTTTCCTAACGATTTTACAAAAAGGGTTGGGGCAACTAAACCTTGATTAAATCCCTTAGACTTAAGGTAGATTGAAAGCCTTTCGTACCAAGCTCTAGGAGCTTGCTTTAATCCATATAAGGCATTTCTAAGTTTGAAAACATGGTTAGGTTTGTCTAGACTTTCAAATCCAAGTGGTTGGCTAACATAAACCTCTTCTTTAATAAATCCATTTAGAAACGATGACTTGACATCCATTTGAAATAATTTGAAACCTCGATGCGCAATGTAGGCTAACAACATTTTAATTTATTAGAGTCTAACTACGGGTGCATATGTCTCATCATAGACTAACCCCTCGACTTGACTAAATCCTTTAGCAACTAACCTAGCTTTATTCCTTATTACTTCTCCTTTGTCATCAAGTTTATTTCGAAATACCCATCTTATTCCAATGATTGTTTTTCCTTTAGGTGGGGGTACTAATTCTCAAACTTGACTTCTCAAAAATTGAGCTAACTCTTCTTGCATAGCTATAGTCCAATCGAGGTCAAGAAGAGCTTGCTCAATTGTTTTGGGTTCGATTTTAGAGATGAGTGAGATTTGACTTAGGTTCCTATAGGATGCCCTAGTTCGAACTCCTAAATTAGGATCACCTATTACTTGGTCAATAGGATGGTTCACTTGTGACCTAGATTGATTTGGGTTAGGATATATACTGGATTCATTTTGTAAGTTTGGTTCAGGCCTATTTTCAATTTGTTCATTGTTCAATTCTACTTCGAATTTTGTAGGATTGTTTTCTTCATCAAAAACTACATTGATTGTTTCTTCTATTTTTAGGGTTTCATTATTATACACCTTATATGCTTTACTAGTGGTTGAGTACCCTAAAAAGGTTCCGATACTAGTTTTAGATGTGAATTTCTCTAGGTAATCTTTAGGGTTTTATATGTGTACCCTACATCCAAAAACCCTAAAGTACTTAATGTTTGGTAGTTTTTCGTAATAGATTTCATATGATATTTTTTGATGTCATCTAACTAGTAAAATCCTATTTTGAACATAGCAAGCCGTATTGACCGCTTCTGTCCAAAACCTATTAGGTAGATTATACTCGTTTAACATGGTTCTAGCGGCTTCTTGTAGAGTTCTATTTTTACGTTCAACTAGACCATTTTGTTGAGGGGTCCTAGGGCAGGAGAACTCATGGTGGTATCCGTTTTGGTTACAAAAGTCGATGAACTTATGGTTTTCGAATTTACCACCATGATCACTTCTAATTCTTTTAGTCTTAAGGTTCTTTTCATTTTCTATTAGTTTGCATAAATTGATGAGTTGATCTAAGGTTTCACTCTTATGTTTTAAAAACCTGACCCATGTGACTTCCATTTAGTGACTTGGCTCCATGAGAGTCAAAAAGGTCTAAGTGTAATAGCTCAAGTACACTTTTAGTTCTTTCTTGATTAGTTAGTTGGTGTGAGGTCCTAGTTTGTTTACCTTGTTGGCAAGCATTACATATTTTATTTTATAGGTTATTTAGGTTGGGTAGACCTCTAACTAAGCCACTCTAACTCATTTTGTGTATGAATCTTGGATGGGAGTAGCCGAGTCATTGGTGCCACAATCATGATTCCTCTTGTTGTGTCATTAGACACTTGGTTGAGGAGTTAGATAAGCTAATTGTATAAATGTTACTATTCCTAGTCCCCTTAAGTATAGTTTTTGAAGAATCACTATTTTTAATTAAGCATTCATTTGGTAGGAAAATGACCTTAAAATTATTATCACACAATTGACTGACACTGAGGAGATTAAATTCAAAATGTTCAACTAAAAGTACTTGATGAATTATGAAGTTCGAGTTTAGCTCAATATCACCTGATCCGATGATTTTGAGCTTCTCATTGTTTCCGAAGGCTACCGATCCTTGGTTTTTGAATCTGAGCTTCGAAAACTTTAGTCAGTCTCCGGTCATATGTCGGGAGCACCCATTGTCCAACATCTATTGATCCTACACATATAGTAGTTGGATCGGATATTAGAATTTTAAGATTTGTTTGAAAATTTTAACCTAGGAATCATCTCACCCTTTCTACATGATCAAACATGTTAACCTTATATGTTTTGTGAGATGATTTCAATTTTACTTGGTTAAATTTAGTGATTTGAAGATAATCAACCTTGGGTTAGATTCGGATTTAACCTTTAGATCGTTAAGTAAACTTTTCGAGAAAATAGCTTCCAGGTCGTGGTGAGGCACAGAGGCCTTCTTTGATCGGAACAACGACCACTTCCTTAGACAAAGCCAATTTCAAGAAAATGTTTACTTAAGTGACTTAGGGTTACTTTCTAGTCTAACTAGTTTAGGATGTGGCGAGGTAGCTTCATCTAGTTCAACTTAGCCGAGTGCACTAAGCTAGATACGCCTTATCTAGCTCGGAAACACAAGACCTCGTTTCCCTAACATACTATCATCTCACTGCATCCTAATACTATGTTATCAAGGTTGATTAACTATTGATCCTATCTATCCGTTCTAAAAATTAAAACAAAAAGTAACTAAGCATGCAAAGATAAATCAAGAAGTAGAGCATACAAGTTTAGTATTAGCTCTCCCTGGACCATTGAACCGATGCGGTCTTTCCACATAGTGGATTTTGTTGGGCTTTTCCGGGCCGCAAAAACCGCTTTTTGCGTTGCGGAAACCCCGGAAGTCCCGGCCACGGATCCGTGCGAAGAAGTATTAAAACTAATTACATGTATGTGCTTACAAAATCCTCTAGATC
This sequence comes from Wurfbainia villosa, assembly GCA_025175895.1. Lineage (NCBI taxonomy): Eukaryota > Viridiplantae > Streptophyta > Magnoliopsida > Zingiberales > Zingiberaceae > Wurfbainia > Wurfbainia villosa. The sequence continues at coordinate 52,578,642 of CM046002.1, forward strand.
TACCTTAGAACTAAGAGATAAGGATGTTACCCTTGATGCGATGCCCTTCGCAAATCCCGCTCGTCCAAAGTCCGCCGGAACTCGAGAGTGTCAAGTGCACACTCCTCTATGGTATCCACACAAGCAATAGGTGGAAGAAAACTCAACCTTGAGTGTGCTAGCACTCCTTGGTTGGTTCGGCCAAAGAGAGGAAGGAGAGGGAGAGCTTGAGAGGAAAATTCCCAAGGAAGAAGAAATGAGTGATTACTCACAAAATGAATTTTCACTCACATAACCCCCAAATGGTGGCCGGCCACTTCATGGAGGGGGAGTTACATGCATGCATGTAACTCCCATGACCCTTGGTCTCCCTCATGATGTGGCACTAATTGACCAAGTCAATGATGATGTGGAGCATCATCATTGGCCGGCCATGCCTAGTCATCATCATGACATGGCATTTGGTCAAGTCAAACTTGACCTTTCAACTTCCTCTCAAGTCAAGTCAAACTTGACCTCTAATCTCCCATGGTTGATCAAATCTAACCACTTGACTCAAGTCAATTTAATATAATGAATCTCTATTCATTAATTTAAATTGATTTGATGAATCAAATCTCAATTAGACTCATTCAACACTTGAATCAACTTGAGTCTAACTCAATTAGTCTAATTTGGATTACTCTTAATCCAATTTGGTTCATCCCATGAACCTAATCCTCATGGTTCATCATATGAACCTAATCTCCATCTAATTGCTCTCATGTGTGTGACCCTATAGGTTCTTGTAACGTTGGCAATGTCCCTAAACCGATTTAGGAACATAAGCAATGAGCGGTATCTAGCAACACATCATTGCTACCCAAGTTACAAGAATGTTGAGCTCCAACATCACCTTTGTGACTACTAATTGTGACTCTCACAATATGTGACAATGTCCCTCTATCCTTGACATCTAGATTGACCAATCGAGGCATAGACCGTGTCATCTTCGGTACAATCTAAATCTTGAACTCCAAGTAGACTCACTCTAATCAAATGAGCTCAATATCTCATATTGACTCATTTGGGCATGGCCATGCACTTCGTGGTCTCACTCTATCAAGAATATCGATGTCACCCCGTCATATAGGAGGATAGATCCCATCTACATCACTCACATCCTCCTCGCATAATTCGTTACATACCCGATGTCGCCTTTATAATCCACCCATTTACGGGTGACGTTTGACGAAGCCAAAGTATGCAATTCATTATGTAGGAAACCATGGTGACTTCAGGTCTAAGGACTAATAGTCATACTAATAGCCACATGAGAAAGTATATGACACTCATATAATGATCCATGATACTTTCTCATGGCGGGTCATTCAGTATACATTCTCCAATGCATACCCATGTGTCAACTTGATATCTCATATCCATGACTTGTGAGATCAAGTCATCTTGTTGACCTACATGCTAGTCTCTACGCATTAACATTGTCCCTGAATGTTAATACTCGACTAGGAATGATTAAGAGTAGTGTTCTCTATATCATCTCATTATCGATTCAACCAATCGATTGATATAGATAAGAACCTACTACTCAAGGACATTATTATATTTAGTTATTTGGCACCAATACAAGTAAATATAATAACCATGCCTTAATAAATAGGAATATGATACAATAAAGTCCATACAACAATCATCATATGATTGGCTCTAGGGCTTTCACTAACAATCTCCCACTAGCACTAGTGCCAATCAACGTAGTATCTAATACCCAATGACCTAGTGTGACCATCATGCTTTTTCTGTGCCAAAGCCTTGGTCAAGGGATCTGCGATGTTAGCCTCTGTGGGTACTCTGCAAATCTTCACATCTCCTCTATCGATGATCTCTCGAATGAGATGGAAGCGCCGTAGTATGTGTTTGGTCCGGTGTGGCGAGGTTCCTTAGCCTGTGCAATCGCTCCATTGTTGTCACAATAGAGCTCTATAGGATCTGCAATGCTAGGAACCACCCCAAGCTCAGTAATGAACTTGCGGATCCAAACTGCCTCCTTTGCTGCCTCAGATGCAGCGATATACTCGGCCTCTGTTGTAGAATCAGCATGTCTCTTGAACTCTTCCTCACGCCACCATTCAAGCAAAACACGAACCACATTGCGATCTGTAATCATCTGGTCGGTTTGGAAGTCCATCGTAACCCTTCTGACTAGCTCCTCATCGCCTCGAATATCAAGAAATATTCTTTAGTCCTTCTCAAGTACTTAAGAATATTCTTCGCTATCGATGGACGCTCACGGATCATTAGTATCTACTCGTCATGCTCAAAGCATCGAGACATCGGGAACAATAACATGGCGTACATGATAGATCCTATAGCGGATCGTAGGGATCTTATCCATGCGGTCTCTCTCTAGAAGAAGGACTTTGAGTCTTGAAAGACTCACACCATGTGACATCGTGAAGTCCTTTCTTGGAATTCTGCATGGCAAACCCAGTATCTGAGTGTCAATGTATGTACTCGGACTTAGGCCAAGCAATCTCTTAGATCTATCTCTATAGATCTTGATGCCTAGAATACAGCTTCACCTAAGTCCTTCATTGAGAAGCACGTCCACCAAGTCTTCACAGTTGTGTGAAGGGATGTCATTCCCAATGAGTAGTATGTCATCCACATCTGATCAAGGAAGACAAGCTGTATTCCCATTAACCCTCTTGTAGACACGGGGTTCATCTTCATTCTTGATGAAACAAACTGTTTGATCGCATCATCGAATCGAAGATTCCACCTCAGAAGCTTGCTTTAGCCCATAAATGGACCTTTGCGGCTTGCATACCTTCCCGATATCTTGTGGATCTACAAAACCCTCGGGTTGTGTCATGTACACATCCTCGAGTAAGTTTCCATTGAAAGCGGTTTTGACATCCATCCGCCGGATCTCATAATCGTGGTATCTTTGCAATAGCAAGCAAGATCGAATGGACTTAAACATCGCCCGGAGAAAAGGTTTCATCATAGTCAATACCATGAATTTGCTTGAAACCTTTAGCCACCAATCGGCCCTTATAGGTATGCGTAAGTCCATCCATGTCGGTCTTTCTCCTAAAGACCCACTTACACCCAATGGGTTTGACCCCTTCAGGTGGATCAACCAAAGTCCATACTTGGTTAGTGTACATGGATTCCATCTCGAATCTCATGGCGTCTAGCCATTTCTCGAAATCTGGGCTCATCGCGGCTTCACGATAGGAGGTAGGCTCATTCTCAATGAGCATAACGTCATCATGGTCAGACAAGAGAAATGAGTATCTCTCAGGCTGACGACGTACCCTATCAGACCTGCGAAGAGGTAGGTCTACTTGAACAGGTGGTTGTTCCATAACTCTTTGTGCAACAACCTCATCACCCACAACACTTTGTGGTTCCTGTTCAACCTCCATCAAGGCCTCAGTGCTATGGTCCTTATCTTGAATTTCTTCAAGATCGAAGGTACTCCCACTAGTTTTTCTAGAAACAAAATCCCTTTCTAGAAAAACCCCAGTCTTTGCCACAAACACTTTGTGCTGACTGGGAATGTAGAAGTAATATCCCTTTGTATCCTTGGGATATCCAACAAAATAGCACCTATCAGATTTGGGTCTCAGTTTGTCTGAGACTTGACGTCGAACGTAAGCCTCACAACCCCAAATCCTCATAAAAGACATCTTGGGATTTTTCCCTGTCCATATCGTATATGGTGTCTTTACCATAGCCTTGGATGGTACGATTAAGGGTAAAGGCTCGTGTCGAGCATATCCCCAAAGGATATAGGAAGATCATGTGACTCATCATAGATCGTACCATATCCAATAGATGTACGATTCCTCCTTCGGATACACCATTCCACCGTGGTGTTCGGGAGGAGTGAGTTGAGATAGAATCCACACTCGGCTAGATAAGTCACGAAACTCATGGCTAAGGTATTCACCACCTCGATCCGATCAGTATCTTAATACTCTTGAAGTGGTTTTGTACTTCATTCTTGAATTCTTTGAACTTTTCAAAGGATTGATTTATGTGTCATAAGATACACATAACCATATCTGAAGTCATCGATAAATGTAATGAAGTACACTGTAACCACCTCTAGCGGCAAAGGACCACATACATCACTATGTATAAGTCCTAACAAATCTGTTGCTCTTCGCTATGTCCACTAAAGGGAGTCTTGGTCATCTTGCCTAAAAGGCAAGACTGCATGTCTCATATGATTCAAAATCAAATGAGTCTAGCACCCCACCTTATGGAAATTTGAGATAGCGACTCTCATTTATGTGACCTAGCGACAATGCGAGAGATAGGTTTGGTTCAACTCATTTGACTTGAACCTCTTGGTACTATGTTATAGATAGGGCTCTCTAAGTCTAGAAAGTAGAGTCCGTTCATTAGAAGTGCACTACAATAGAACATATCATTTAAATAAACTGAACAACATTTGTTCTTTATTATAAATGAAAATCCTTTCTTGTCCAAACAAGAAAGCTGAAATGATGTTCTTAGTTAAAGCGGGGCATAACAACATTCTTCTAATTCTAGTACAAGCCCGGAGGCGAGATAGATCATAAGTTCCTCTGACAGCGGCAACCCTTGCTCCATTGCCTACTCGTAGGTCCACCTGCGCCCTTTGTCAATGCCTTCTTGCTATTTCATGCACATTGGTACAAATGTGAGATGCACATCCGTTATCTAATACCCATGATGAAGAAATAGATAGATTGACTTCTATAACATTTATACCTGAAGCAGAAGTCTCACTTCTCTTCTTCTTAAGATCTTCAAGGTATGCCTTGCGATTCGCTTCGATGTCTGCTTCCTTTGCGGAAAAACAAGCCCCTTCCTTGGCTACCCCTCCTTTGGGTTTAAGTTCTTTGCCTTTGCCCTTGGCAGGACTTTCCCTTACCTTTAGGCTTGCCCTTGCCTTTCTTCTTACGCACCATCAAAATGGTGTGATTTACCCTTCTTAAGGTTAAGCTCTGCGATTCTCAACATCTTTGAGCATTTGAGCAATGGCTTATCAATTTCATTCATGTTATAATTCATGACAAATTGATTGAAGGCTCTTGGCAAGATTGCAAGATTAGGTCAGTGGCGACTCTTGGCCAGTGGGAATCCCGACCTTTGTAGGTTTTCTCGTACCCAATCATCTTGAGTACATATGTACCTCTGAGTCCCTTCTTGCATTTTGGACCCAAATAATGCCTTAGAGACTTCATATCTCTCATGCCTAGCTTGTCCTTGATATAGTTGTGAAGATGTCCAACCATATCATAAGCATTCATGAACTCGTGTTTACGAAGCTCGAGTTCATAGTTCGATGAACATTAGACATGACACATCTAATGCATCATCTTGATGCTTCTTGTAAGCATCTTTGTCATTTCGCGAGGCATTGGCGGAGGTGCCTCGGAATGGGGCTCCGGGCGTCTGACTTCCTTTCTTGGGTGAGAACAATTCTCGAGTTCTGTACGATCCGGAAATTTGCTCCATTGAGCTTGTCCTTCTCAGACGGATCGCGAGAGAGTGTTCGTGTTTGTTGACATAGTAATCTACAACATACAATGCGGAGGATTAATATCATATTCCTTTTATCATTTAATTAGGCCTTTAATCAAATGATGCTCCCGAATTATAGGAATTTTGTAGAATCGAGTTATGGATGTGGTGAACCACTTTTACTAGATTCATACAAACTAGCTATAATTCTTGGGACAAGATCCACATCATACTAAGCCTTGAGTTAGCTTTGGCTAAATCGCCCAAGACTTAATCGATCGGTGGGTAACACATTACGATTACATCTCTATGCAACTCTTGTTTATAGGATTAAGACCCACATTTACAAAAGACCTTGAGTTAGCTTTGGCTAAATCACCCAAGATTTAGTGTAAATGCGATCTTAACCTATCTTTCCAACGATTGGAATATGCCTATAGTTCTACTCGATCCAATTGAGTTAACCAGTTTTGCTCAATCTAATTGAGCTTACTCTAACCCGAGTCGTGATAGGCGGGACCAAGATTGTCCCTCCGCACCCTACCAAGATAATATGCGTTGCTCTGCTTTGGCAGATTCAACAACAATAAATGATCGAGGTAGTGATGGGTATCAAGGCTCGGTAGGCATTTTCGAGTTGATTCGATTATGATCTAATCTAATCGTAATGTGTATCTTATACGCATTTAGGCCTTTATTATCCTATATTAGCATGCATCATATACATACATTAATTATTCTAGCATGCATCATATACATACAAGAAAATTAACCTAGCATGCATCATATACATACAAACATGTTTCTACTAGCATGCATCACATACATACAAGCAAAATCAATTAAATATACATATATATATATCAACATATATATATATCATTAAATGTGATATAGTCATGGCCCTACTACGATCTTCTCAAGCCAATGAGAAGATCGGACGGTCAACCTAAGGCTAGCGGCTTCTCCAAGCGCTTCCTTTGACCGCCGTGTGTCGTCGTCACCCTTCTCGTAAGCTTCGTCTTCAAGTGGACTTTCCACGCTCCATTTTGTACATTACAAATACGAAACTCGAGTTACATTCGAGTCTAAAACTATTTACAACTAGAATATTAAAAAGAATAGGCGCGGCAGCGGTCATAAACACTTTACAACACACTGACCACAAAGCCGCACGCAGCGTATTATGAATTACAACACATAATCCAATCCAATTGGGTTATTGGGCCATGACAATCACAGAATTATACATAATTCTAAATTATGTATTTTTACAGAAATTTCTATAATTTTTTCCTAATTTATTTCAATTTATGAGTCAACTCTCATACGGTCCGCTAAGTGGTTTAGCGATCGCGGGACATGGCCCTTTCGGGGATAGGGGCAGCGCCCCTACTAAAATAAACTTGCGAGTGTCCTACAATGATCTTACAGCGACTTAAGTCGCTGTCCCAAAACCTAAGCGAGAACTCGCCGATTCGGAGAGAGTTTTTCTCGTGATTGAAGCCTACGAGTGTCCCAACACTCGTTGCTTGACTCTCTGAGAAAAATACCCAAAATTCTATAAAATAAGAAAATTTACAGAAACATATAAATCTGTAATTTTTATATCTAATAAAAACAACAAAAACGAAACACATACATGCTTCATGCGTGGCTCGATACCCTTTGTTGGGCTTTTAAGGCATGGCAAAAACGCTTTGCGTTGCGGAAACCCGGAAGTCCCGACCACGGATCCGTGCAAAGAAGTATTAAAACTAATTACATGTATGTGCTTACAAAATCCTCTAGATCTACCTTAGAACTAAGAGATAAGGATGTTACCCTTGATCACGTGCCCTTCGCCGTCCGCTAAATCAAAGTCATGGGAACTCGAGAGTGTCAAGTGCACACTCCTCTATGGTATCCACACAAGCAATAGGTGGAAGAAAACTCAACCTTGAGTGTGCTAGCACTCCTTGGTTGGTTCGGCCAAGAGAGGAAGGAGAGGGAGGCTTGAGAGGAAAATTCCCAAGGAAGAAGATGAAGTAATGAGTGATTACTCACAAAATGAATTTTCACTCACATAACCCCCAAATGGTGGCGGCCACTTCATGGAGGGAGTTACATGCATGCATGTAACTCCCATGACCCTTGGTCTCCCTCATGATGTGGCACTAATTGACAAGTCAATGATGATGTGGAGCATCATCATTGGCCGCCATGCCTAGTCATCATCATGACATGGCATTTGGTCAAGTCAAACTTGACCTTTCAACTTCCCTCTCAAGTCAAGTCAAACTTGACCTCTAATCTCCATGGTTGATCAAATCTAACCACTTGACTCAAGTCAATTTAATATAATGAATCTCTATTCATTAATTTAAATTGATTTGATGAATCAAATCTCAATTAGACTCATTCAACACTTGAATCAACTTGAGTCTAACTCAATTAGTCTAATTTGGATTACTCTTAATCCAATTTGGTTCATCCATGAACCTAATCCTCATGGTTCATCATATGAACCTAATCTCCATCTAATTGCTCTCATGTGTGTGACCCTATAGGTTCTTATAGCGTTGGCAATGTCCCTAAACCGATTTAGGAACATAAGCAATGGCGGTATCTAGCAACACATCATTGCTACCCAAGTTACAAGAATGTTGAGCTCAACATCACCTTTGTGACTACTAATTGTGACTCTCACAATATGTGACAATGTCCCTCTATCCTTGACATCTAGATTGACCAATCGAGGCATAGACCGTGTCATCCTCGGAATCTAAATCTTGAACTCAAGTAGACTCACTCTAATCAAATGAGCTCAATATCTCATATTGACTCATTTGGGCATAACCATACGCCGTGGTCTCACTCTATCAAGAATATCGATGTCACCCCGTCATATAGGAGGATAGATCCCATCTACATCACTCACATCCCTCGCATAATTTCGTTACATACCCGATGTCGCCTTTATAGTCCACCCATTTACGGGTGACGTTTGACGACGCCAAAGTATGCAACTCCTTATGTAGGGAACCATGGTGACTTCAGGTCTAAGGACTAATAGTCATACTAATAGCCACATGAGAAAGTATATGACACTCATATAACGATCCATGATACTTTCTCATGGCGGGTCATTCGTATACATTCTCGATGCATACCCATGTGTCAACTTGATATCTCATATCCATGACTTGTGAGATCAAGTCATCTTGTTGACCTACATGCTAGTCTCTACGCATTAACATTGTCCCTGAATGTTAATACTCGACTAGGAATGATTAAGAGTAGTGTTCTCTATATCATCTCATTATCGATTCAACCAATCGATTGATATAGATAAGAACCTACTACTCAAGGACATTATTATATTTAGTTATTTGGCACCAATACAAGTAAATATAATAACCATGCCTTAATAAATAGGAATATGATACAATAAAGTCCATACAACAATCATCATATGATTGGCTCTAGGGCTTTCACTAACAGATTTGATCCTTGGGAACCCAATACTTGGTTGATCCTATTTGTGAATTCAAAAAGGTCTTAGGGACCCATGCTTGGACTTTTTGTCTATTTCAATTAATAATCGACATATACGATTTATTTGTTGTGGTTGTTCTAAATCCAAGTCCGGTCTTATTATACACGGCCCTTTGTGATCCAAGTAGTAGGTCTACCCTTTGACCCCAAAGTAAACCTTTCCAATGACTTCCTAAGCTCTTGAACTTGTCTTTCAAGAGAGAATTCTCTTCCTCAAGTTTTTCAACTTGAGTTGAGTTTTCCTCTTGAACTTGACTAGTTGAAGAGGTTAGGGTAGCCTCTTGCTTAAGGAATTTAACCTCCTTAACCAAGGACTCGACCTTGGACTCGGACTTAGCTAACTTCTTAGTTAAATATTTAATTACACTATATAAAGTATCAATTAGGGACCGACTTACCTTGATTGAATCTTTTGAACCAAATGCGGATCCATGGCTTGTCTTGAATTGAAGCTCGTTGTTGGATCCGGAGTCGGACTCAGTCTCGAACTCGTAGTTTGTCTCGGGTTCAGATTTGGTCTCAAACTCGGTTGGCTTGGCCATGAATGCTAGGTTGTTGAGTTCATTTTCTTCCTCTGAGGACTCCTCTCAAGCTGCATTGAGAGCCTTCTTGGTTTGTGATTGTTTGTTCTTTAGCCTCGGGCACTCGGATTTGATGTGACCCCTCTTATTGCATTTGTAGCACTTGTAATTTGAGCTTTGCTCGGTTCTCTTCTCCTTAGATTGCTTTATAGGTCATCTTCTACTCTTGATCATCTTTCGAACTAAGTTGACTAGCTCGGTCTCCATTTCATCGTCGACCTCCAATTCATACTCTTCTTCTTTGGGAGGTGGCTTGCTTTTTCCCTTCCTACTTTGACCTACAATCAATGCAACACTTTTCTTGACTGGGGTCGAGTTAGCCTGCTCATGCAACTCAAATTCTGAAAATAACTCATCTAAGCTAATTTTTGATAAGTATCTAGATACTTTGTAGGCATCAACCATAGATGCCCACAAAGTAGTCCTATGAAATGCATTTAACGCGTACCTTATTACGTCTCGATTCTCCACTCTTTGCCCAATTGAATGGAGACCATTCATTATGTCTTGGATCCTCGTGTGGAGTTGCATCACCGTCTCATTGTCCTACATTTTTAGATTAAATAATTTATTTAAAAGGAGGTCCCATTTGCATACCTTTGTGTCGGTCATCCCTTCGTGTAGCTCGATGAGCTTGTTTCACAAGTCTTTTGCGCTGATGAAGAGGCCGACACGGTTGAGTTCTTCCTTGGAGAGGCCACACTACAGGATTTGCGTAGCTTTTGCATCGGCCTCCACTTGTCGCTTCATGGCGTTCATCCACTTGTCGCAGTCTAAGAACTCACCATCTTCATTGGTTGGTAGAGTGAAGCCGGTTTGGATGACTATCCACATCTCGACTTGGGTCTTGAGGTAGCACTCCATCCGACCCTTCCGATAACGAAAGTCATCTCCATTGAAAAATGGAGGTCGGACGGTGCTATACCCTTCGAGATGGGCCATTGAATAACCTTGCACACAAAACACGAAAAAACACGTGAATTGCCAAGACTTGGTCTTGGATTAGTAGTGTGGAATAAAAAAAACATAAATTAAATTATGAAATGAAAAAACACGAAAAGAAAAAACTTGCTAGATTGGTCGTTGCACCGAAACTGAGCACCCCGCTCTGATACCAATTGTTGGATCGAGTGAATACGCTAGAGGGGGTGAATAGAGTACTTAAATTTTTCTTTTCGTTTCGTTGAAAACACGAGTAAGCACAACGAAAGTAAAGATAATAAAAGAAAATAACACTTTTTATTTTTACTTGGTTCACAACCAAAAGGTTGCTAATCCAAGGCCCCGCGATCCTAGACCGCATACGATGGGGCAATCCACTAAAGTCTCCTCCTCGTTGGAGGTAGGAGATGACGGTTACAAGAAAAACAAGATAGAGGAAGAGGCAACAAGCCTACCTCTCCTCTTAGAAATGGAAAGCTCGAATACAAGAAAGTAAACAATTTAAATTAAACTACCGACGAAGAGATGGAAGCTCGGTGTGATGTCGGTGTTACGACGATGTAGTGTTATTGTCGGAAGCTTGGAATGGTTGGAGCACTTGGGAGCAAACTTAGATTATACAAAGAGGTGAAAAACCTATTCTTTTATAGCCCTTTGAGCCCTAGTTCATTGAGATCCAGATCTAGGTCAAAGCTGCTCATCCCCCCATTTTTGGTGGAGCTTATCTTGACTTTCTTCGAGATGATCAGCTTGACCAGCAATCAACTGATGATAGGATCAGTTGACTGCTAATAGCCTTCAGTCGACTATTAGCTTGATCACTCACCTGCAACAAAGAGTTAGCATAGAATACATGACCGATGGTAATTAAGACAGTTCCTTACCGTCCGACCTCGACCTAGACCTTCCTCTGGAAGTCTTGGTCGGATCGCCACCTACGATCATCCCCGTACGGAGGACACGGTCTTACCATCACTCCACACTCGGTGCTTACCTCTGGTCCTCCTGACCTGTCGCTTAGCTTCCGATCGCCACCTAGGTTCCTCAACTCCAACGAGGTTCTCCTGGTGTCACCCGACCACCACGGTTTCTCATCCTGAGATTCTCCAGGTGTCGTTGACCTTAGCATAGCTTAAATCATTTCCTGCACACTCAGCCTAACACATGAGATAACAATAATAGCTTAACTTTGGTCCTTTGCCATAATCAAAACCTAGGTTCGATTATCTGGTGTTGCTGCACCAACAATTCCCTCAGAATCCTAAGTCATATCAATGTCTAAGGTTGTCCTCCTATAAAGGACTTGACGTTACCAATTCTTCTTTCCATAAGAATCTTTCCACACAAGGTACCTACCTTGCTTACCTTTTGTCAAACCTTTGGTCTCACTGACTTATCTAGACTTCCTGCTCAGTATACAATCCCTTGACCCCCACGACCCTTTATGATGTCCAGTCCTTATTGACCCATCAATAATATGCCCAATTCCTTGATATGCTAAAACTTTCTTATGCCTAGTCTGGTCTAGCCAACCTACTAGGGCTTTCACTTGCCTAGTCCAGTCCAACCAACCTACTAGGGCTTCCACTTACCTAGTCTAGTCCTACCAACCTACTAGGGCTTCCACTTGCCTAATATGGTCCAATCGACCTACTAGGGCTTTCTTTGTTTAGTCCTACACACTTAATATACGTATCAAATCATAATGAATACTTAACTTTGAATTTTTGTCAACATCAAAACATAAGTTGGATTATCTGGTATGTTCTACACCAACACTCAATGCCCAAAGAAAGTGGCAACTTGATTTTCCCAAGAGGCTGAACCTCATGCCCCAAGAATTCAAATAAAGAAGTAGCCACATGTTGCATGTCTTCTATTTTCACACTCATTTGCTCTAAAGTTGACCAATAGAGGATATCCACTGAGCTATTTGCAAAGACAAAGACTCAACCAACATCAAAATTGGCTATGGTAGCTCGAATTATCAAGGCATCGGAGTGTAGGGTGACCACCCCTTCTAGGTCATTAGGACCAAATCTCAGCACTGGCCTTGTCGTAACTTCTAGCCTGATAATGATTATGCACTCTTCTTGGTTGTGTCGCTTCTGAGATCAGTTAGAATCATCATTGGTAGAACCTCTGATGATCATGTTGATGACACCCTGAATAAGGGGTGGGTTTGATGTAGATGCTCCCTATTGCTATGCAGTTCTCGGCCAGGTAGTCGGGGGGGATCCGTGGTGGGGGAGGACCTGAGAAGTTTTACCACGGTGGATATATGGATGGTTGTCATTGCAGGTAAGGTACTGGACCAATGATAAATGTTCACATTTAGGGGTGAGCCCTGATAACCCGCTCTAACTCTTGATATAGAAGTTGGCATTCATGAGTGGTATGCCTATACTCCTAGTGGTAATTGCAAAAAGTAGGGGTTGGGGATCTTTGTGGCCCTTGCTCAACACCAACCGACCTTCTCATAAGTTGATTCTCTTCACATATCTGCATCACCCTTTCCTTGGAAAATTACAGAGGAAGCGTATATCTGGGATACTGCATCAAAATGGGTTGAGAGAGGTGCTTGCTTGATCCGACGCTCTGGCATCTCTGCTACTCAAGACCCCCTTGATTCTTGACGAGCCCTCTAAACCTCCTCCATATTTATGTATTTCTCGGCCCAGATGAGAAGGGTGGCATAATCTATGGGGGATTTCTTAGATAGAGAATGAAAGAAATCTCCTTCCCGCAGTCCTTGAGTGAAAACCCCAGTCAATATCTCAGGTACCGCCAAAGGAATTTCCCACACGACATGGATGAATCTTTGGATGTACTACCACAACATTTCTTGATGTTTCTACTTGAAGTTGAATAAACTAAGTAGAGTGGGGGGGTACCGCTTAGAGATGGAGAAGTGGCATAAGAATAGTGTGGCAAAATCATCAAAAGATGCCACATACCTTGATTTCAATGTGGTGAACCACTGCTGAGCAGGTCTAACTAGAGTGGTGAGGAAGACTCAAAACTTAATGCCTTCAAAATATTGGTGTAATAAAGCGGCATTCTAAAATCAACATAAATGGCCTTCAGGATCAAAAGAACCATTATATTCAAAAATGTGAGGAGACCTAAAATGCTTAGGCAACTCTTCCCTTAGAATATCCTCCTTGAAGGCCCTTTGTCTCCCTGCTACCCTTCAAGCATTGGTAGGTGGGTCGAGTTTATCCCGAACAAGTTGCTTTCGCATATGCTAAACTATAGTCTCATCATTAGTTTGCAACCGTCTTGAATGAGAAGTAGAGATATCTCCTTTTGAACTTTGGGCCACCAATGGGGCTCCCGTCAATCTTCCAAAAGAGGTCATCTCTTTGTCTTCCACTCTCAACGAGTCCCAGTGTAAGACATCCTCTACTATTATGGCCACCAATCAAGTGAGGACCTCTCTCTATAGGAGACCTTCTGTCGCCTTTTTAGAGTTTTCTTGTGGCATGTTCAAGGTTGCCTCCTCACCTTGATGCTTTATTGCAACTCTACGGATTCGAACCATCATAACTTTTTGCTCACTTTCCCACAAACGGTGCCAATTTGGTAATGTCCTCTTTTCAACACGCTTGAATGATGCATGTGAGTACGACCTCAAATCTCCGACGAGAATCATCGAGGACTTGAAGCCGCACTCGCGCTCAACGCCCGCAAGTGCACGGATGTCAAGTAATAAAAGATTATCAATCCCACAGAGACTGAGATTCGAGTACCATATGTCCAGTGGATATTATTGTTCGAAGTGAATGTCCTAAAGATGAGGGTTGCGAGGTTGACGGCAATTCTAACTCTAGTATGGTGTCACTCAGAGGAAGCGAAGGAAGGTTCAAAGTTCCCTAGGAGGATTCTAGGACTTCAGTTTCACTTGTGTGTTATTGGAACATGCTATCAACTAAATGCTTTCTAAATCTCTAATTACAATCTTACGGGAGGATCATCATACATTTGTCCGATAAACTTTTACTTATACCGGGAACTATCTATTCCTAACTAAGCTGACCTTTTGGATCATTAGAGCTCAGGGGGTTAGTACCGTTGGGAGCCCTCTGTCACTAAGGTCCCTCAACCCTTCTAGAGTTAATTTCTCCTACTTTGGCCCTTCTGCTAAGATAGACTATTGAGTACGAGGATGTCCTAATAATCCCTATGAAGAGTCGGAATGTATTTCATCTCCTAATCTATCATATTCTACTATCTACGTTATCAGAGGAAGGACGACCGCAAAGTTCCTCCTTGGTTCTCCTAGATCTTTGATACAAAGGTTGTCACCCTTTGTATCATCTATGCGCACTAGATATAGAATCAAAACGTAATTTTCATCGATCCAAACAACACCAATTGCAAACATAAATTCAGGAACAGAAAATATGTTCGAACTAGCATGTCCAACATACACAAGCTACTTCTTAATCCTAGAATCAAAGTATCTACTCCATATATGTAAGAGAACAGACACAAGGCATCATAGAATGAATCATTACAACGTAAAGATATCTGAGAATGAAATTACAGTACTCTTGGTCATTCTCCTTGACATTGGAGCGCAAGTTTTCGATCCTCGAGCTACCTTTTTCCTCCTCGGTGTGAGTCTCCGGTGCTTTTTAGGGCACTTCTTGCTGTCGCAGCCATCGGGTCTCTTCCCTAGGGTTTGGGCATGTCTTCCTATTTATAAATGTGAAGTCGGCTCCTCAAAAATCCCATGAAAAACTCTAGTTACGTCAAAACATCCCAGCGCCACATGGCCGACCATGTGTGGCGCTGGGCCTGGCTGTCTTTGTGGTTTGGACATGACCGTGTGGAATTCACACAGCTGGTCATGTCTGCCTCAGTTCTATCCATTGAATGTCTTCACTTTGCTCCAAAAGTGTGTTGTTTTCCTGTAAAATGTCGTCCTGCACACAAAAGCAACAAGAGCAGATCTTTGAACCAAAAAATAAGAAATGCATGCAAAATAAAGTAGAATATGCATGAAACAAGTATAAAATGTAATGATATGTGAGCGAAAACTACTCCTGAAATTCTATATGTTTTGCTCACATCAATCCCGCTAGACTTAGATCTTTGCTTGTCCTCAAGCAAACCTCAGTGCCATGAATTTTTTTTTTTTAAAGCATTGTTCCATACTTAGCATGTTAACTAGATTTATCAAGTGGTATTTTCAAACAAAGCAAAATAGATGTGTTCTAAAAGTTCACTAAGTTAGCTTTTTTGTGTATGTGCAGAGTGAATTTTCCTAAGGGATCCTCGTTCCACAGTGAGTTAAGTTGTCATCTTATAGTTTTCCTAAGGTTTCCAGCTTTTAGGCACTTATCTGCCCTAAGCGAGGGTCGTTCCCTAGAATTAGCATAAAGTCTCAAAGGCGTGCTCGGTATTGACAAAAATTGATAGGTGTTTCCTCAGGTAACCTAACTCAATCTCAAAAGGGCACCTAACCATTTTCACCCACAACAACTATTTTTAACTCTCTCTTTTTTTCTCTCTCTCTCTCCTTTTTTTCCTTCTCTTTCTCTCTTTTTTTCTCTCTTTTTATTATTATTATTTTTTTTCAAGGAACTCTGTTCCTCTCTAGCTCACTGGTATTTTGATTTTTCCAAATGAGCTTGCACAATCTGAGCATCTTCAGTAACTAAAATGCTAAATATAGAGTCACCTATGGATTTCAAAGTACTAGACTACTGGGATGAATTATAACTATGTATGTAACAAATTCTCCCTTTCAGAATATTCGTCAAGTGTAAGTGGAAAATAAAAGCTAACCAGTGCAAGTCTAGAACATTCATTAGAGCAACAAAAAATAAAATACCAAAAGATAAATGAAGTTAGGCTATCTATGAAAATAATTCATGAAGAGATCTTAAAAATATTACTGAGACAGCTTAAAGATGGCCAAAACTAAGTGCTAGAAGGAAACTTAAACACTCTATGCATGTACAAATGAATGCAAACTAAAACTAAACTTTAAATGTCGAGAAAGAAACTATTTCTAGAAACAAAACATATCAAAATTTGGGGTCCCCTCTAGACTTAAGTGAAGCAGTACCTCTAATATGGAGGGCGAGGTGAGAAGTCTGGCAACGGCATGTCGGGCTCTTGGGAAAATCTGGTGCTCAACCGTTGGTGCCACATGTACATGTGGTCTATCTGAGAACTGATGGATGCAGCGGCGGCTCTGTGCTCCTCCTCCCTGGCCCACTATGATCGAGCGTCCCTCATGAACTGCCTAACCTCCTGCCGGTATATGGCCTCCTCTTGGAAATAGTGATGGGCCTGGTCATAGAAATCCTCGACCCGCTGGAAGTGATCTCGGAGGCCCTAGAACTCTGCCTGAGTGTAGGTCCTATGCTCCTCCCATCGCTGCCCCTGTGTCTGCTACTCAGCATAAATATCATCAAGGCGCGATCAAAACTTGGAGAAGTCATAGGCAGACATACCTGCATCCTACTCAAAAGTAGAAAAAGAAGGTGGTGCAGGTGTAGGTTCATGGCATGGACTAGGTGAGCAGAAAAAGTTCTGGATTTGGCACAACCGTGTGAAATTCACACGGTCGGGCGTGTGCAACTCTGGATTTCTCCCGGAGTCCAACACAGTCCGAGACTTTCAACATGCCCAGCCATGTGATTTTCTAACGATTGGGCACGACCATGTGAAATTCACACAGTCACCCGTGCTTCCTTCTGGGGTTCTAAAAAGGGATCTCTTTTCTACCTAGCAAGTTCTATCTAACCCTAAGATACTTGTGCAGATTCGAATGGACAAAAATTAAAGTCTAAACTAACAATGCATGAATGCAAAAAGACTAAAACATGTAAATTTAAACTTGAGTTGCCTTCCAAGAAGCACTTGTTTAAGGTCTTTAGCTTGATCGTACCCCTACGTTTCATCTTGGCTCTAGTGGCCCAAGGAGATTTTTCCTCCTCCCTTTCTTGATGCGTTTGAATCTTACTCGTAGGGGAGCAAGATACTTGCTCACTTTATTTCTCTTGCCTTGTGGTCCTCCATCACTATATCTCTTAAATCTTGTTCGTGGAGAAGCAAGATATTTGCTCACTTTTCGCTTCTTGCCATTTGGTCCTCCTTCACCATATCTCTTAAATCTTGCTCGTGGAGGGGCAAGATACTTGTTGGCTACTTTTCTTGGCTCGAGATCGAACATGCTTAGCCTCAAAGAATCTTCTGAAGTTTGATCATGATATTCCATTGTGTCCAAATGTTATAAATAATGTAACTCACCACAGACATCCTCACCAAAAGATTGATTGGTGGATTCTATTATGTCGAATGAAATTTTATCATCACAAATTACTAAAAGGGCTTCATTATTGGTAACTAAAATTTCGGTGAGGGTAAAGGCAGGCTCTTCTAGATCCTTGAGGTTATGAGGTATTTTAATTAAAGTAATGCACTCCTCTATTAAAGTATCAACTATATAATCCTCAAGTTCTCCTTCTAGTGGTGATTGAATGGATTGTCCTTCAGATTTTCTTGGTAATCGACCCGGTGTTCTAGCAGCCTGGTTGGCGATCTGTGATATCTGAATCTCCAGCTTCTTTTGTCAACTAGCAATGTTATTCACATATGACCTTAATTCTTCTAGTATCGTCTCTGTCTGCGAAGGTCGCCGCTAGAATTCAGTGTTCACCGCTTGTTGTGTTTGAATGATATTTTCTATCATCTGCTCAAGTCGGAATTTAGGCGGACAATATTGAGGGTTTAAGTAGCCAGAGTCATAACTATATGAATAGGAATCATCTTGTGGCCATTGGTTGTAATCGTAGGTGACATCTTCTTGTTCAAATTGTGAAGGTTCAAATATATCCGGACAATCGTTAATGGTATGTCATGTTTCACCACAATGCTCAAAATAAATGTTACCAAAACTCCCAACATTAAATTGATCATAACCATGAGTGAATGCATCGTTATATACAAAAAATTATAGATAAGGAAAGAAACAGCAGTACCTCAGCAAGAGACTAAAAAGAAAATATTATTAGAAAATAACTAAAGCTAAAAAAACTAAACTAAAGCCAGATGTAATATGACTAATAAAATTACCCTAAACTGAATATGAATAGTAAAAACCAAAATTGAATAAACTGAAATAAAATAAATAAATAAATAATGAAAACAAATCTAGCCTAGGTCCGATCCAAATTATCCACTTTCGATTCGATATCGAATCAACAGTCTCCGACAATGCCGCCAAAAACTTGATGCACGCGAGTACGACCTCAAATCTCCGACAGGAATCGTCGAGGACTTGAAGCGCGCGCTCGCGCTCAACGCTCACAAGTGTACGGATGTCGTCCAATAATAAAAGATGATCGATCCCACGGAGACTAAGATTCAAGTACCGTATGTCTAGTGAATCTTGTTGTTCGGAGTGAATGTCCTAAAGATGAGGGTTGCGAGGTTGATGGCAATCCTAACTCTAGTATGGTGTCACTCGGAGGAAGCAAAGGAAGGTTCAAAGTTCCCTAGGAGGATTCTAGGACTTTGATTTCACTTGTATATTATTGGAACATGCTATCAACTAAATATTTTCTAAATCTCTAATTACGATCTTGCGGGAGGATCATCGTACATTTGTCAGATGAACTTTTGTTTCTATCGAAAACTACCTATTTCTAACCAAGCTGACCTTTCGGATCATCAGAGCTCAAGGTGTTGGTACCATTGGGAGCCCTCTGCCACTAAGATCCCTCAACCCTTCTAGAGTTAATTTCTCCTACTTTGGCCTTTCTGCTAAGATAGGCTATTGGGTACGAGGATGTCCTAATAATCCCTATGAAGAGTCAGAACATATTTCATCTCCTAATCTATCATATTCTACCATCTGCGGTTATCAGAGGGAGGACGACCACAAAGTTCCTCCTTGCTTCTCCTAGATCTTTGATACAAAAATTATCACCCTTGGTTCTCAAGTCAATGTTCATCGAGGAGAGGGGTAGAGAACACAGTAGAGACCACAAAATAGAGAATAGAGCAAGAGAACAATGAAGCGAGAAAGTTCAGGGAAGAAGAGTTGTCTCCGCGTACCAAAATCGAGAAAGAACCATCTCCTTTCCTTTACCTCTCTAGTACCTTATATATAGTAGATTGGAGTCGTCTTACCGACCAAGCATATTTGACATCCATACCCCTTGTAAGATTGTTAGAGGATAACAATTATAAGGAATCTCCACTTGTCATACTTCATTCCTCATTTGTCGTACATTGAGTGGACCAGAATATAACATATGCATTGTCACATGAGATGTATACAATAAGTGCTCAGGAAAGCACTAGTACTCGGGAAGATCATGGTGCTCGGGAAAGCCAATAATGATCGAGAAGACTATAGTGCTCAAAAAAGTCGGTAATAATCGGGAAGACTATAATGCACAAGAAGGGCAGTAATGCTCGGGAAGATCATGGTGCTCAAGAAAGCCAATAATGATCGGGAAGACTATAGTGTTCGAGAAATCCAATAATGCTCGGGAAGGCCAATAATATTCGGAAAGATCATAATACTCGAGAAAGTCAATAATACTCCGGAAGATCAAATACTCGAGAAAGTCATAGTGCTCGGGAAAGCCAATGATACTCGATGTTCGGGAGGTTGGATAGTGCTCATGAAAAATCAATAGTATTTGGATAAACTATCGAACAACAACTTTTACCCAAGAATCCCGACTATCATCAACAAGCGAATTTATGACTACCCGAAGCCACAAGCAACCACGAGCGAGGCCACTTGTGGCCATGAGGTCAACATTGTTGGATCATAGCCGCGAGCGAGGCCACTTGTGGCCATGAGGTCAACATCGTTGGAAGAGATTATGCTCGATGGAAGATGAAAAGTTCATTTTGTCCGATTCAATCATATCAGATAAAAAAATATCTTAGAAATAGTCTGCGTATGAATTTTTAAATTAATCCGTCTATTATTTAATATAAAAAAAATAAACAAAGGAGAGGATAAATAATCCATTCTTACTTATAAAATAACAATACAAAATTACTATACAAAATTTTTCTTTAATTTTTATTTCTGCCCAAATAAAAAAGTTACCTTCGCAAAAAAAATAAATAAATAAATAAATATACATATATATATATATATATATATATATATATATATATATATATATATATATAGTAGAGACGACTAAACGCTGGACGAATTGAAGCGACTTACTATCCTTTTTTTTTTAAGTCGCATGTTCGTGATTATAATATAAATAATCATTTTTGAAAGAAAAAAAATACCATACAGTAAAACTTAAGTTTTAATATTATAAATTTTTAAAAAGAATACATAACCAAATATATGAACTACAATAGTCTCGTAGATTAAAATCATAAATATTTTTTGAAATGATAATTTTTATTAGCATTAATATCACTACACTATTAATATAATATTTCAAATTAGATAATCACATCCGATCAATGAACCAAATACAAGTATTTTAGGATGCATGAATCAATCTGAAATCCAAATGATCAGATTCTCTTGTCGACCACAATAAAAATAGCAAACAATAATGAAACCATATATATATATATATATATATGGTAGTTTAACCCTAAACAGGCATCGATAAGATCCTTAGCTTCTGGAAATTTGTAACTCGTGGATAAAGAATTAATATAGGATGGCGTTGTAAAGAAAAGTACATGGCCACTAAACATAACAAAAGTTCATCCAAGGATGATCAGTAAATTTCTTGTCCTCGCCTAGTTCTTCTGAGAGGGAATCTTAGGTTCAATTTGCAAAAATTTGTTCTAGTCTCCAACAAGAACAGTCAAGAAAAATCCGCAAGCAATCTGCAAAAATCTTTGAGCTCTCCGCCCTAAGATAGATGTAGTTGGAGGTAATCAGTTGCTAAATGAGATTGGCTCTCTTCAGGAAACGGATAGTTCTGCAGTAATATGGCCAAATTGATTCCAGGAAATTGATATACTTGTCAGCAGCCACAACTTTAAGTTGTTCATACTTCTGTCTAAAATAATCCTTGTATTTGAAGGCACTGATGTCGACGAAAGGCTTAACAAAAGTCCATAGGTATGCCCTGAGTTTTCCCTCGGATATGTAACTGTATACAAGTAACGAATACTTGGGTAGATCCATTACGAATTTACCAGCCTGGGCAACGAGGATAACATACAACGAGCATATCCTCTGAGTCACTTTTACATAGAGAGCAACTATAAGTGGCCCAGCTATCCACAATGGCACAAGTTCCCTTGCCGCTTCAGCTCCGTGGACGACTTTGATAGTTAGATACAAAGGGATACTGCCAGAAGAAAGGAGATCGATCAGAAGTAGATACTGTTAAGCATTTCTAGTAACTAAACTCGAGTGTCCAACTATCTTTGGAGCATGAAAAAACACTACAACATTTTTCTCCACCTTCAGCAAATCACAACTAAACAAAAAAATAATAATAAACTGAAATGTCAACGCCGAGTTGAGTTGAAGAATATAATATAACACCCCTTTACCCACAGTCGAACAATGTTTGCTTCTCTAACCAAGAGTAGAACCACGATAGATATGAAGAAGCATCACTTTACAAATGAACCATCACAAAGAGAAGAACTAAGAAACTAGTACAGTTGTTTTTATGAAAAAATATCTTTGCCATTACAAAAAAAAAATGGAAAGAGAAAAAAAAAAGGCGCATATAATGAAATTTGGAGGCAGGCACTAAAACTGAAAAGGGAAAAAAAACAAATCCTAATAAGCCAAGTCTTTTATTTTGCAGTTTGGATGTTTCTGTTTGAATTATGTTTAACTCTGGCAACTAAAAGAACGAATTAAACTAAATGTTAAGATGTAGCATAATATAGCCTACCTGTAAACAGTTCAAGAATATGTCCTACAAATTGTATTGTACATTAATATCTATTTTGACCAAAGAAGTAAGCCTCTTGACTTCAAGAGGCAGAGTAAAATATGAGAGTTATTGTTATTTCCTTTTTGTTCAAACCGAAACAATTGAAATTTTGGTTCAATTTGGATGCTTGAAAGTTACAATTGATATAATTTTAGTTTGTAAAATTAGAAACCAAAAAACACCCACATTTCCAAATTATGCTTGAAACCAACAAATCAACTCATGCTCAACCCCGAAAGTTATAGACAAAAAAAAAAAAAAACACAGCTCAATTATAGGTTGAATAGACTTAGATATTTAATCAACCCACTTTGATCAATTTAAGTCAACACAAATTACTAGTGTTGTAGGAACGTTGATGACACGCTAGAGGAAATGAATAGCGGTTTTGCTTCGTTTGATAGATTCGATCGCGTGGTCGTGTTGCTTGTCTACAATTGTCATTAGCGCAGCGGAATACAAATACAAATACAAATGATAAGAACAATACAAGCACAACACAAATACACAGCGATATAACGTAGTTCGAAACCTAGAGTTCCTACTCCACGGGTCGAGCTCAAGTGAGTTCTAGTGATGCACACCACCACTAATAAACTCCTCGGAACAATCCGGAGGTTGAGAAACCTCTTACAAGTGATTACAAAAGTAATACAACAATAAGAATAAGATACAAACAATTACACTAAGCAAATGAATACAAGTAAAGGAAACACTTTACAAATATGAGTTTTTGAATGTTTGATCTTTGATTGCTTTGAAATGCCCTTGAAGGTCTGGAACACAACAGCAATTCTCCTTCAAATCGCCCTAAGAACCAGGGTCAAAATCCTCCTTCTCGAGCTCCTTTTATAACTTGCATCAAGCTGATTTCGCGCCTAGCAATCGATTGCCAAAAGGTCCCAGTCGACTGTCCATAGTGTCGTTGTCTTATAACAGTTCAATCCACGTTGAAAAAATTTTAATGGATACACTAGTAGTCGACTGCCCTTACCAACAGTCGACTGCTAGCCTGATAGACGACTAATCAATCGACTACCAAAGTTTTTGTACTCGTATCCACTTAAATCAATCGACTGTCCTTCATGGCGATGGTCCAGGGACCGATCGGCCAAGCCAACGAGAACAATAGTCGTATCAATCGACTCTCGACCCGATCGGTGTCGTAATCGATCGTGATCCTAGTTAACTAGGCTGTCAAGTGTCAAATACTCGGCTAGTCAACTGATCCATAACCCCAGTCGACTGATAAACCCCAAACATAAGGTTTAATAGACCACCCTTAGCCTTAGACCTAAGCCTTTTAGCCACCTCCATCAGTCTAACGCCTATCAGATCCCTCCAAATCATCCATGACTTGTTCATCCATACACTAACCTTCAGGTGCTTCCATTGGCTATTGTCATGCTAAACGGGTCTACTTTGTCAAGGTACATTTGGACTTACACCGCCAAAACAAACGCTTGGACTTCGCTTGGACTTTACACCGCCAAACATTGGACTTATACCGCCAAGACTACAACTTGGGCTTTATGCCGCCAATATCACACTCGTGGACTTCCCAAATGCCAAGTATCCATACTTGAACTTTCACCGCCAAAATTCACTTGGACTTTACGCCCCCAATATTACAGCGTAGACTTATACTGCCAAGACTATACCATTGGACTTTCCTTGCCAAGTACACATGACTTGGACTTTACATGTCAAGTATCCAAGACTTGGACTTTCCATGTCAAGTACACAAGACTTAAACTTCTCAAATGTCAAGACCATTTTTGGACTTCCCATGACAATCACATTGTCAATCGTTTTGTCGAATATCAAAATCCCACTCGAGTCAAACTCGAGTCCGGTCAATCGTGACCTGGGTCGATTGCACCAATAATCTCTCCCTTTTTGATGTTTGGCAAAACCTTTGAGTTAGGCTACCTAACTCAAGACATCAATTCTCCCCCTTTTTAAAATACATCAAAAAGTCTCTCCCCAAGAGTATCAATGTCTTATATACCAATGAGATCTTACATTCTCCTCCTTGGTCCAAAAATATTTAGGATGTCTTCACTCTTCGTAGTGATAAATCACAAGTCACTAAATGAGAGACAATCCTCACTATTCTCCAATTCTCCCCTTATGACGAAAAATCCATCCATCATCTCTTGATGGAGAACCTCCCCCTAAAGGCTTACTCCCTATTGACCACTGCACCAACAATGTCCTTGGAAAATTCCTAAGCCAATAAGAAACTTAAACCATCGAAATTAAGGGCAAAGATTCAACATTGAACTTTCACCTCCTTTAAAATTCGATTTTCACCCTAAACACCCTCCTAATCCATTTCCAATGAATTTAACCTTCTAATGTTTTCCAAAGCATATCCTAGAGTAAAGAGACGTTAGGGTACCTAGGAATGGCTGAAAATGGGCTAAACAAACCTTATTTATCCAAATCGAAATCATTGACGATTAATCATCGATCAATCGATCAGATATTCAAA
Organism: Wurfbainia villosa; assembly: GCA_025175895.1. Lineage (NCBI taxonomy): Eukaryota > Viridiplantae > Streptophyta > Magnoliopsida > Zingiberales > Zingiberaceae > Wurfbainia > Wurfbainia villosa. The sequence goes on from CM046002.1 coordinate 52,603,628, forward strand.
ATTGATTTTAAATCGAATTTGAAAAATGCATAAGTAAAAATACGTATTTCGAAAATCTTGAAAATTCATACATACATTACTTACATGAAATACAATGGGTGAAAAATAGTTGTAAAATAAAATACCCATTAAAATGAGATATTGATACAAAGTTCAAAATCATTGAAACTTCCAATGTTTTGACCTACTTTGTATCAACTTCTTAAATAGTGAGTGCTATCAAAAGATAGGCTTCACCAAGGTTTTCTAAAATGATTTTAAAATATTTTTGAAAATCTATTTTGAACTATGGACTATAGGTTTAGATGTACATGACTTGTACATTAGCTTTCCTCATGATTCATCATTATTATTTAATGAGTTCTAAGTTCAATATGATGTACTAAATAAACACATGAACTTAACTCATTTGCTAACCTCTCACATGTGTCTAAGGTGTATTAAAATACACACAAGTCAATCTAATGTTCTTGTGAGATGTGGATTTAGGGTCTTAGAGTTTCATGCATTTTCTAGGCAACTCTATTTGATTCTCTTATACTTGGGAATTCAAATCATGTCATTATCTTTAAATCAATTTTCATTTATCCTAAAATACATGAAATATGATCATGGCCTAAAATGATAGCATAATTAAAGTATGTGCTAATGATACATGATGTCATGACATAAAGATATACTTTAATATAAGCATGACATTTATAAAAATATACTCATGACACATTAACATAACCATAAGAAGTATGATGTCATGATATATATGGATTTCATGGTTGAAATAGAGGTTATGGCTTATACATGATGACATGGCATAATAGTAATAAATGAACATACACATCACACGTTATCACAAGCAAATAATAGAAGATAAATAACACACAATTTTGTAAAATAAAATATTTCATTCATCTTAAAAGTCATTCCTACAAGTGAAAGACAGATGTTCAAACCCTCAACCTCACTGCGAAAATAAAAGAAAAGATACATAGTCGTAGTCCTAACTACCATCCACTAGTATCGTCGGCCGGAGGAGGTGGAGGTAGCTGACTCAGTCGACTCTACATCATCTAAATGCGTCTCGGTGTGCGCCCATCGACTAAGGCTTTGAGCCATGAAGGACTGCTCTAAGCTAAGCTCCTCCAACCGAGTGTCGACCTCCTCGTGAAAGTCCTCAAACCTGGACTCCAGTCGTGCAAAGCGCGCCGAGAGACCCTCAACCGGTGCATTTGGTAGCACAAGGACATCCTGCTCTACAGCTCCCTCTCCATGCTCCCCAGCTGGCTGAAGCAGCTCCGCTGACCACTCCATCCATCCATAACCCGTTCGCATCCCAGCTAATGCGAAGTGTCTCAGGGTGATGCAGTCGTAGGAGTCAGATAGTGGCCTCAAGGTCCCCCTGGAGATGTTTATGCCCCTAGATGCTAACCATAAGGTAATGATATGGCCAAAGGGCATATAAACCTTCCCTTGGACGGGGAACACAAAATGGACGATGCAATGAAAAATATTTAATGTCACATTGACATCTAATAGATTATGCATTGCATACATCAAAAATAAATGAGGAGGTCGGACCATGGCTTGACCCCTAGTGACTATAGATAATATTCATGCAACAATGACCTTATAGAGGACATTATCTGGAGCTGATAAGTCATTGATGGAAAATAAATTTTGACCTAAACGACGGAGACGGTGAAAGAAATGTTGATGCATATGATCCAGAGTAATATGATCAAAAGGTGCAGGGGGTGTCTGATCTAAGACAGGATAAAACACAAAAGTGCCATCCGATGGTTGACACTCCAAAAATTCCCGTAGGATTTCCGAAGTAAAGTCCAGATTACGTTTTACAATGCAAGTCTGATACACCGAACCATCCCCGACTCTTCTAAGATTGGAGTAAAACTCAGTGAGAATGTTAACATTAACAGGATGCGTGCAAAATGCTAGTTTCACTAATAGATAATGCATGATGATTTGAATTACATCTCCACAATAGGACCAAAAGAATGGTTCATCTAAATAACGTATAGCAATAGGCTGATACGTATGGGACGAAGCCTGGGATCCGTCACCGGCCTCTACCCGATGTTTTTGTCTAAATGTATGCAATGAATGAACACAAAAACTTGATTAGATCAAGGCATTTCATAAGAAAAACAGTTATGGTTTAGGGTTAAAAGTGTTGTTTAGGTGTCATTTGGATTTGAAGTTGTAGGAGTCAGCCAGAATACGTGAATGCTGGAGGAGAATGGCTGAAAATGGTCTCTTGAGCCTAGAACCCTAACTTGGACGGAATCAACAAAAATAGAGAAGGAAAGGGCCTCTATTAGCCTGATATAGAGAAAGAATAGGGAAAAAAAGGTTTGGCTTGAAGATCTAGGGCTTACCGAGGGCTAAAGTCGTCGGCGAAAATTCAGACGGGAAGAAACGAGATTGTCGGAGGAGAGGAGTGTGCGTGAAGAAGCCGAACCGCTAGGGTTCGGGCTTATAAAATCGCGGCCATCAGTCGACTGTTGTGCCAAAGCAATTGACTACTCAAGGTTCTGTGACCGGGTCACAACACTAGCATTCAACTGATAGGGTCCAAATCGATCATTGCTTAACTCTGTCGTCGTATCTGATAACCGATCGACTACTCAGCGATCGTGATGCCTGATTATTTGGCTAGAATTTCTAAGGATTTAATTTGTTCACCTAATTTTATTTCATTTGGTGTGTTTATTACATGTGTATCGATTATATCAGTATTATACTTGCATTTGTGTATTTGTTAATGTGTTTTGATATTTTTATTTTATTTTCACAAGCATTAATATCCAAGGATTTTATTCCTAACATCTCACCCTTTCTAGATGTTGAAATACACAGTCAAGCTAAACCCTATATTCTTGTGAGATGCAATACATCATAAACACACCTTTCATGCAAACATACGATATGGCATATGAAGCATGGCAAGTGTATGACATACAAAGGTATATAATACCTAAGTGTTAGGCCAAATTGTCATTTTCTAAAATTAAAATAATTTTTGCCTTAAGCCCAATTTCCCAAATGTGCCAAAAATCCAAAATGACACACCATGACCTTTAAACCTAATTGTACTAATTTTGATCAATTTTCCATACTTCTCAAATTCATTGGCACATCCTAAAATCCTTTAGGATTAAATTTCAATTTCATTTCCAAAGTATGACAACTTTGAAAGTGCTCTAAAGTATCAACTTTACTATGGTTAGGTTAACTACTCATTCATTCAAGTTGACACACCCTAATTCATCTAGCGTGAGAGAATCACGCTCCTAGGAACCCAAAATCTATTTGAGCTCCTTGGGTTTACTAGGTACTCACTAGAGACATCCTCCCTTAATACCTTCCTAATGACCCTCTTAGGCTTAGAAGCCTTGGTCATTTAGGTCTTGTTAAGGTTAACCTTAGGGGTAACTCCCCTTGTAACCTTCTTAGTGACCTTCCTAAGTGTCTTTGAACCCTTAGTCACTAGACATACATTATGGTCAACTCTAGGGATGACCTCCCTTGTGACCTTAACTTTCCTAGACCTATACTTGGTTCCATAATCAAATGGAACATTACAATAAGTAGGCTTATTTACCTTGGACCTAGGCTAGTGACTCAAGCCTTTCTTGCCCATAGATGAGTCTTGCCTATTAACCCCTAGATTTTGTCCATTAGATCCTAGAATCATATTATCCATCTTCTTTAAGGGTATTATTCATTTTCTCAAGCTTTGACCTTAAAGCTTGATTTTCCAACTCTAATTGCCCAATTTTTTAATTTTCATTTATTCTTTGAGCATTGTTCTTTCTTTTAGGTATATGTCTATCCCTCTTAGGGTTAATGCCTAAATAGTTCTCAACCTTCCTAATAGCTTCCTTAGGTAAAGTAGTCTTAGGGGTAGTGGTTCTAGAACTATCCTTAGTCCTAATTTCATATGACTTAGCCCCTAAGCAATAAGATTTATTTCTAGCATGCTTTTGTTCACGAGCAATAGCAATAAAATTCCTAGCATACTTTTGACTATTAATTAAAGGAGTATAATTTAAATTTACCTTCGGGTTTGCCACAGCTCCCCCTACATTTGAAACTCCTCCTTTGCCCTTGATTTGCTTCCTCCTCCTAGGGCATCGAGTCCTATAGTGCCCCTTTTGATTGCACTTGAAGCACATAATGTACTCTTTGCTCTTGATTGTTGGGGCTCCGGCATCCTTACTTGTCCTTAACTTTTGGTGTCGGTTGAGGCTTCTTGACTCGCTTTGGACACTTACTCTTGTAATGTCCATTTTCCCTACACTCAAAGTATTAAATATGATTTTTATTTTTAATCAAAATGCTTGAATTACCTAGGCCGGAAATAAAATTTTGAGCTTGCTCTTCTTCTCTCACAGAGGTGAATGGTTCTTCTTCTTGCTCCGGCATCGGAGGCCTAATCTCCTCCCCCTCAATCCTAGAGGTGGAGGCTTCTTCTACTTCTTTTATTTCTTCTATCGATCCGCATGTTGATTCCCTCTCAACCTCCAAATCCGCAAGCTCTTGTGAAGATGATGTACTTGCTTCTTCTTCGAGCTCCTTCTCTATTTGGGCCGGTGAAGGTGTTAGTGAAAGCCCTAGAGTCAATCATGTGATGATTGTTGTATGGACTTTATTATATCATATTCCTATTTATAAAGGCATGGTTATTATATTTACTTGTATTGGTGTCAAATAACTAAATATAATAATGTCCTTGAGTAGTAGGTTCTTATCTATATCAATCGATTGGTTGAATCGATAATGAGATGATATAGAAAACACTACTCTTAATCATTCCTAGTCGAGTATTAACATTCAGGGACAATGTTAATGCGTAGAGACTAGCATGTAGGTCAACATGATGACTTGATCTCACAAGTCATGGATATGAGATATCAAGTTGACACATGGATATGCATTGGAGAATGTATACTGAATGACCCGCCATGAGAAAGTATCATGGATCGTTATATGAGTGTCATATACTTTCTCATGTGGCTATTAGTATGACTATTAGTCCTTAGACCTGAAGTCACCATGGTTCCCTACATAAGGAGTTACATACTATGGCTTCGTCAAACATCACCCGTAAATGGGTGGACTATAAAGGCGATTACTGGGTATGTAACAAATTATGCGGAGGGATGTGAGTGATGTAGATGGGATCTATCCCTCCTATATGACAGGAGTGACATCGATATTCTTGATAGAGTGAGACCACGAAGTACATGGCCATGCCCAAATGAGTCAATATGAGATTAGAGTGAGTCTACTTGGAGTTCAAGATTTAGATTGTACCGAGGATGACACGGTCTATGTCTCGATTGGTCAATCTAGATGTTAAGGATAAAGGGACATTGTCACATATTGTGAGAGTCACAATTAGTAGTCACAAAGGTGATGTTGGAGCTCAACATTCTTGTAACTTGGGTAGCAATGATGTGTTGCTAGATACCGCTCATTGCTTATGTTCCTAAATCGGTTTAGGGACATTGCTAACGTTACAAGAACCTATAGGGTCACACACATAAGAGCAATTAGATGGATATTAGGTTCATATGATGAACCATGAGGATTAGGTTCATGGGATGAACCAAATTGGATTAAGAGTAATCCAAATTAGACTAATTGAGTTAGACTCAAGTTGATTCAAGTGTTGAATGAGTCTAATTTAAATTTGATTCATCAAATCAATTTAAATTAATGAATAGAGATTCATTAAATTAAATTGACTTGAGTCAAGTGGTTAGATTTGATCAACCATGGGAGATTAGAGGTCAAGTTTGACTTGACTTGAGAGGGAAGATGAAAGGTCAAGTTTGACTTGACCAAATGTCATGTCATGATGATGACTTGGCATGGTCGGCCAATGATGATGCTCCACATCATCATTGACTTTGTCAATTGGTGTCATATCATGAGGGAGACCAAGAGGCATTGGAGTTGCATGCATGCATGTAACCTCCCAAGCCATAATGTGGCCGGCTAACCCCATTAGATGTGGGAATTCATTTTGGTGGGTTACACAACTTCATCTTCAACCTTGGATCAACTTCCCTCAAGCTCTCTCCCTCTCCCAACCTCTTGGCCGAACCATCCATAGAGTGCTAGCACACTCAAGGGTGTGTTTTCTCCACCTATTGCTTGTGTGGATACCAATAGAGGAGTGTGCACTTGACACTCTTGTGTTCCGGCGAACCTTTTGGACAAGCGGGATTTGCGAAGGGCATCGCATGGAGGGTAACGTCCTTATCATGTAGATCTAAGGTAGATCTAGGGTTTTATATAAACACATACATGCTTTTGTTTTAATACATCTTCGCACGGATCCGTGGTCGGGGCTTCCGAGGTTTCCGCAACGCAAAAAGCGGTTTTTGTGGCTCGGAAAAACCCAACAGAAGGATTCTTATGGAGCTTGATCAACTTGCTCCATAATTCTTTAGCATCCTTACAGTCTCCTATCTTGACCAAAATATCATTAGGTAACACATTAACCAAAATATTTATTACCTTATTGTTTATGTTGAAATATCGGATTTGCTCCTTGGTCCACTTCTTCTTGAGTATTCTCACCTTTTCATCCTTCGGAGCATCGAACCCTACTATAACACTAATCCAATTGTCATAATCACACATAAGAAAATGCATCATTTTACCTTTCCAATATTCGAAATTCTCGCGATTAAAGGTAGGTGGAACCGTAACGTCATCACTCAATCTTTCTTGAAAATCCATCTTCACCTCTAGCGATGCTCCCTTGGCGGTTAGTCCGTAGAAGAGCTCCTAGCTCTGATACCAATTGTAGAAACGTTAATGACGCGCTAGAGGGGGGTGAATAGCAGTTTTGCTTCGTTTGATAGATTTGATCGCATGGTCATGTTGCTTGTCTACAATTGTCGTTAGCGCAACGAAATACAAATACAAATGATAACAACAATACAAGCACAACACAAATACACGGCGATATAACGTAGTTCGGAACCTAGGATTCTTACTCCACGGGTCGAGCTCCAGTGAGCTCTAGTGATGCACACCACCACTAATAAACTCCTCGGAACAATCCGGAGGTGGAGAAATCTTACAAGTGATTACAAAAGAAATACAACAATAAGAACAAGATATAAGCAATTACACTAAGCAAATTAATACAAGTAAAGGAAACACTTTACAAATATGAGCTTTTGAATGCTTAATCATTGGTTGCTTTGGAATGCCCTTGAAGGTCTGAAATGCAGCAACAATTCCCTTTCAAATCGTCCTAAGAACCATGACCAAAATCCTCCTTCACGAGCTCCTATTATAACCTGCATCGAGCTGATTTCGCGCCTAACAGTCGACTGCCCATAGTGTCGTTGTCTCACAACGGCTCAATCTACATTGGAAAAACTCTAACGGATACACTAGCGATCTTGCCCTTACGTGATCGATTGCTAGCGATAATCGTGATCGATCAACTACCAAAGCTTCGTGCTCGTGTCCACTTAAATCGGCCTGAAGGACAATCGATCGCCAGGACCGATCGACCGCTAAGCCAGCAGAATAGCGATCGAGCATCGATCGGTAGTCGTAATCCCGATCGATCCTAGTTGACTAGGCTACCAAGTGTCAAACACTCGACTAGTCGACTTATCCATAACCCCAGTCGACTGATAAACTCCAAACATGAGGTTTAACTCAAGTATGATCCTTTCATACTTGATAGACTACCCTTAGCCTAGAATTAAGTCTTCTAGCCACCTCCATCAACCTAACACCTATCGGATCCCTCCAAGTCATCTATGACTTGTTCATCCATACGCTAGCCTTCAGGTGCTTCCATCGACTATTGTCATGCTAAACGGGTCTACTTTGCCAAGATACATTTGGACTTGCGCTGCCAAAACAAACACTTGGACTTTACGCCACCAAACATTGGACTTATGCCGCTAAGACTACAGCTTGGACTTTACGCCGCCAATATCACACCCTTAGACTTCTCAAATGCCAAGTATTCATATTTGGACTTTCACCGTCAAAGTTCACTTGGACTTTACGCCGCCAAGACTACAGCTTGGACTTATGCTGTCAAGACTATACCTTTGGACTTTCCATGCCAAGTATCCATGACTTGGACTTTACATGCCAAGTATCTAAGACTTGGACTTTCCATGTCAAGTACACAAGACTTGGACTTTCCATACCAAGTACACAAGACTTGGACTTCTCAAATGTCAAAACCATTCTTGGACTTATCATGACAATCACATTATCAATCGTTTTTGTCGAACATCAAAATACTACTCGAGTCCGGTCAATTGTGATATGGGCTCATTGCACCAACAAGTGTTTGAATCATGATTCTTCATGCAGGTTGATATTGTTTATCTATTTAATGAGATATCCCTATATAAAGATTTTTGCAACTCGCCAATTCCCACCAATTGATTAAAATTACAACAATAACGTGCTACATACCTTGACTATTTGTAATGAGCTGCATATATCCTCTCATTGAATTGTCTCAGGTGAAAGCTTTGATAATGCAAGAATCATTCATATCTTTTAATTGTATTTGTATCACGGTAGTAATAAGGTGGGTCCATTGCACATCATATACGTGACAAGCAGACGTGTATGTGGGTCTATATCCAATCTATGTTTTCTAAACAAATAGCATTTATTATATTGATAATAATGTATAACATCTTGTCTCCATAAATATAAGTCCTATGCAAGATTATATGGTTGACCAATTACATGGCACATATGTGATTTGCTACACATATATGGAGGCATATGAAATCCAAATTTTTACTAGAGTTGTTTTGACAACAATGTAACATATAATTGGAAACTTGGATATGTTATTCACACTAAAACAGGCTGAAATAGGAATACAAGTGGCATGTTTGAAGACTCCAGAATAACTAACTAATCTAATAACTATGGAATTAAACTAGGTTAATACAACACTATTTTATTTCTACTCTAGCTAATATTCCCCTCTCAAACTGGAGCACTTGATAAAATATCAGCAATTTGTTCTTCAAAGGCACATGACATTTCCTTTGATGCAACAACATCATTAGATAAAGTAGCAATCAACCGCTCAAAGTGTTTAGGGTGCGTTTGGTTGGGAATCATCTGTGATAACCTTGGTTATCCATCCAAGATTATCAAAGAAAACCTTGTTTGGTTTAGGATTTGAACAATTACCAAGTCATAATGGATGCCCGACACGTCATGTCACGTCAGAAAAAGGGTTATGGATGAGGGAATTGGAAAACCTCCAAGAAGTTTGATTTTTCTTGATTCTCTTGGTTATGGAATTTTTTTTCCAAAAATACCCTCTAATTTTTACCATTTAAGACAAAACTATCCTTATCAATTTATCAAATTACAATCTAGCCGATTGTCGGTTGGTCGTCGACCATCGCCGCCGCCGTCGGTCGCCGCCGTCGATCGCCGATCGTCGGCCGCCGTGATCGTGACGGCCAAACCGGTATCGCCGTCGATCGCCCGATCGGCCGCCGATCGCCGATCGTCGCGATCGCCGCCGCCGATCGCCGTCGTTCATGTGCTTGGTTGGGGGTAATATTGTAAATGTCACAGTAAATAATACATTAAAACCTTCAAACAAATAAGATTTTATCTCATTATCTAGGATTAAACCAAACATTAAGTTATATTTTATTCCCCATAACCTTGATTATGTGATTACTTGGTAATCACATGGCTAAGGTAATCACAGATGACCCCAAACCAAATGCACCCTTAGTGCATTCATAAAACACTAGATTATTTGCATATAAATGACCATCTAATTATCACAATATGTATTTAATTTGTTAAAATTGAGTATGGTTAGCTGTTCATAATGATTATAACATACTCTGTGTTTATTTACCTTCTTAATTTGCACCAATCATCATAAATGACGGTAAGGATCTGCATGGCTAAGAAACTTATAAGAAAAGTGTAGTACAGTGGTTTTACAGACTGTTATATGAGGATAGGATCACATATTGTATAATATCTTGATCTACTTTGCCAAACAAAAAGGCTTGCTTGATAATTTTCATTAATTGGTTCATTCTCCAGGGATAAAAGAGTGATGAAAGAGATATTGAGATATTTTCATCAACTTTTTAATGAAAATTTAAATAATCAAATTAACTTGGGTAATTTAAGTAGGTCAAAAGAGTATAGAAATTTAAATTTTTATCGTCGAATTCAACTTTCAGAAGTAGAACAGGCTTTAAATGGGATGCAAAATGAAAAAATAATTAGATCAGATAATATTCCGATAGAGATATGAAAGTGTCTAGGTAAATAAGATATTAAATGACTTACAAAATTGGAAAAAAAAAAAAAATTTGATCAGTGGAGGATAAGTTCTCTAGTTCCTTTATATAAAAACAAAGGAGACATATAAAATTATGCAAATTATAGAGGTATTAAACTAATGAGTCGTACCATGAAACTATGAAAAAAAAGTAGCAGAAAAAAAATTAAGGATGGAAACCACAGTAATCGAAAATCAATTTGAATTTATGTTGGAAAGATCAACAATAGAAGTTAAATATCTTCTTCTCATATAACTAATTAAAAAGTCTCGGGAACGAAAACAAGATTTACACATAGTATTTATTATTCTTGAAAAAACTTATGATAGAGTTCCAAAAAAAATTATATAGAGATTTTTAGAAAATGTGTTAGTGTAGTATATATTAAAATAATTAAGGATATGTATGAGGATGCAATAACAAGAGTGAAAACACCCGGAGGATTAATCGAAGTATTTTCCATAAAGATAAGGTTACATCAATGATCAGTTTTAAGTCCTTGTCTTTTTACACTAATCATGAATGAACTCATTAGACACATCCAAGATATGGTATCATGGTGCTTGTTATTTGCAGATAATATTATTTTGGTAAATGAAACACGTGAAGAAGTAATTACTAAACTTAAATCTTAAAGAAAAATACTAAAAGTGAAAGGTTATATACTTAGTAGAGTAAACACAGAATATATAAAATTTAAATTTAACAATGTTAGATACAATGAGACCATTGTTAAATTAAGAGATAATGACTTATCTATAACTGAAAGTTTTAAATATTTATCATCAGTTTTGCAAAAGGATGAAGGGGTTGAAAGAGATATCTTACGTATATGAACAGGATGATTGAAATAGGGGAAAGCATCTGGTATTCTTTATAATCGAAAGGTACCTTTAAAACTTAAAGAAAAATTTTACAAAATGACAGTTAGACCTACTATATTATATGGAGTTGAATATTGGACTATAACTTGAGCACATAAGCAGAAGATGAGAGTTGAAGAAATGAAAATGTTAAAATGGATATGTAGACATACGAGGATAGATAAAATAAGAAATGAAAACATTAGAATGAAAGTTAAGGTTGCACCTATTGAGGAAAAACTTCGAGAGACATTTAAGATGGTACGAATATGTACTTAAATGACCGATAAATATTCCAATTAGGCGATATGAAACTATTACAAATATACAAATCAAACGAGAAAGAGAAAAACCAAAGAAAACTTGGTTAGCAACATTAAAACAAGATAAAATTTATTTAAATATAGATGATGATATAGTAAGGAATAGAGTCCAATGGTGTAGGAGGATCCAAATAGTCACCCCCACCTAATGGGATATGATTTGTTGTTGTTGTTGTTGTTGTTGTTGTTGGTTCATTTTCGAGGAACATAATTGCAAACTAGACAGTGAATTACAATCATTTCTATAGGCATACTAGTACCTAGATGCCCAAAATTGATTAATCTAGGCAGGATCATGTGAAAATTCAATCAAACAACCTAATAAAGCAATTTACATAACAAATACTCAAACTCTGTTCATGATAATGAAAACAATGAATTAGAGACATAGTAATAGTAGGGAGTTTGGTAAGGTGAAGAGAAATAAGTAGTCATGTTGAAACTTACAATATCAAAAATGGGATAGATATAGCTGCATCCACTCCCAAGAGGTATACAAGCATAGCTTTTGGAATACTTCCTGCCTTTGTTCCAACTATACTGTGCTGAGTTTCAGATGTAGCACATTGGGATGCTCTTTCATTAAGATTATTATCCATTGTTGGGTTGGATGGTGATGACCGCAACATGATGAGCCACTTCACAAATAATTTTCTAATTGCTAGAGATCTCACTGTCAGGCTATCTTTCTCTGGAGGTGCATAAGGTATCGGATGTTTTGGGATATCAAGAGATTCAGATAGAAATTCCTCTTTTCCTTGCTGCATCCTAGAAATCTGGATTGGTGGTCTAGAAACCATTGAGTCCTTTCTATCAGGCTTATTGCTCTGTGCATTGCCTTTAAAAGAAGAAACTCTGAAATCTTTCTTCTTGAAATAAATAGGATGCCCTTGGTCACAGCATTTGTAGCTAACCATGAGAATAGCTGACCTGCAAAGTCAATAGGAACCATATGTATCGGAAATTAAATCTAGCAAACCCACATACGTTTTCATATTAGGAAAACAATATTGCACAGAATATGAAAACAATATTGCACACCAAAAAATCCAAAGAAAACCAACTAAATGAAATAAAAATTAAAAAAAAACTGCTCTTCTTTCCATTATACAAAGGAAAACCAACAAAATTCAAAACCTATTCCATTGAACTGTGAAATAATATTAACACCATCAAGTACAATTACAGTATAGAATAAGTCTTGACAAAAGACATCACTTTAGTCTCATTCCAAGACAAGCCCAATAAAAGGATAAGGAGATTTAAAACAACACTAGAAGCAAAGTAACATTTTTCAACACTGCCATAGTTATGTGAGCATAAAAAGAAAAAAGGTTGCTTCATCGCCATCTACTGAGTCAAACATCTATACAAATGCCCATGAAAAGAGAAAACAAATAAGAAAATAATAATTCCAAGAAACCAAACTGATGTAATTTGAAAATTGGAGATCAATTTACAATTTTTTTTTAAACTAAAAAAAATAGTCCAATGCACGAAGCTCCCACCATTGCAAGGTCCCGAAAAGGGTAAGACCACATTAGGTTTATTATATAGTATATACAACCTTACCTTATATTACAAGAGACTATTTCTACGACTTGAATCCATAACCACAAGGTCATACAATAGCAACTATAGAATTTAAAAATTATATAATTTTTAAGAGTTGTTAAAAGTTTATTATAGTTTTAAAGATAAATTAAATCTTTCAAAGTTTATTAAAATTTGTAGAGATAAACATATTTTTTTATATAATTTGATCATATATTTCAAGTTAATAAAAGAAGTTAGGATCTCATGAATTATGTATTAAATTAACCTTTGGTTAATAATAATATTACTCTTTAGTAAGTTGTTTCAACTTTTCGAATCCAATTTTTCATGTTGCATATATCGGTATCCTAATTTGGTCTCCATACTAGTTCTTTGATCAAACATGAATTCTTGTTCCAAAATAGTTAGGTTTTGTTCCAAAATTTGGGTGCCCCTTCGAACCTTCCTCTCAAGATTTCCAAATCACGGTCTTTTGCCACTGTGGTGCTACCTCCTATTCTGCGAACACAATGGACCTTGCAGTTATAATTGCTCCCACGGCACCAGAACCCATTGATAGTCTCTACCATCTATACAACTCAGTCATCACACACAACTATCGACACCCGCCTCTTCCACTCCCACGATGATGGTTCTCTCTCGAAGATGCCCGCAATTCCTCATTTGTAACCAATAGTTGCATCCCCAAGCTAGATCATGTCAAATTCACCTCTACTCTGCAACCTCCTATGCCTTACAACCTAACATCGCTACGTCACTCGTGCACCACCATAGAGGGGATTAAACCTTTAAATAACCAATGCAAGAAATCAAACATCTTCATTTGGCTTTGCTTCTAATGGCACCACTCATTATCCATTGCATCATGCAATCTCCCCTCCAGGGAGCACACCTCACATTTGTGCACCCTTGGTCTCCTACGTCCCGCAACATTGCATCATCATTACTCACCCACGTTGTCGCTACTCAAAGCTACTTAGTTGGCTCACTATGCGTGAGCCACCCACCTCTCATTCGGCATTTTCACACCTGCATAAAGATGTCTCGTCCTTCTAATCAAGAGAAGATAAACCTCCTCCCAACACAAGTTTTTCATACCTACCCCATCAAACCACTCCTAGAACATTATTCTCAAATCAATGAATCCTTTACTATAGACCCATCATGACCACTTTTGGCGTTATCATTCTCTCTTTTGGCATTATCTCTTTTAGTGGTATTAATGATAAAGGTAGTTTAGCATAATTATCATCCATTGAAAAATAAATAATCATCATATTCATGACTCATTTAATTGCACTCTAATTAGATAACATTGTGATCAATCATTGTGCCCACGGGGATGGCGTGGTGGCTAAGGCACGGCGGTGTTTGCAGATATGACGTGGGTCAATTTCAAAGGGAGTCTAAAGCATTTTCCTGGATTCAGATGACTCCCACGTATCTTGGCCACCACGTCAAGGCCCATAGGGCCCTCCGTGATTTACTTCTCTCACAATGGTCGTGGAACAGGTCGGTGGGGATGGCTAGGTTGGCCGTTCCAACCTTTTGCAGATTGTGATCCATCATTGTTTTTTGAATTATGTTTAATTTATCATATAACTTTATTTTGCAAGCATCTTCCTTACATATATACATAGCTCAACATGATTAAAGGAAACAATATTAGCACTAAATAAATTTTAGAAGTAAGCATTATATAAGCTATACTCAAATAGAGGACAAGCTTAAATTCATGAAAACTAAATTAGACCATGAATAATCGCAATGCACATTACCTTTCAAAAACATATACCGCCATCAACTATAGAAACTAGTTATAGACCAAATTGTTATCAAGTCACTTTCATGAAAATAATAATAGTTATAGGCCTAGACATATAAGGGTAAAATCCCTTATTTTTTATGGAAGAATGAATCCTGATACATTCCATAATTCTTTAATTGGTTAATTAAAATAGAAGAGTACTTTGGCTATCATGAAATGACTGATATTAAATGAGAACAATTTGCCAAATATAGATTCATTACAATTTTTAAGAAATTTTAGCAAAGTGTCAAAGTTAATTCAAACTGATATAGAAAACCACCTATCGAACATTTACATAAAATGAGAAGTAATCTCAAAGAAAAATATATTCTCAAAGATTTTGATAATGAACTACACTTATACTACAAAGACTTTGATAATAATGAACTATACTACAACTTTATAATACAAGCAATCATATGTAAGTGTAATAGAATAGAAATCACAATTTGAAATTTTATATAGGCATTGTGATATTAAAAGATATTATGACTCCTTTTGATTTACTTTAGTAGGAGATGTGCATTACTAAAAACAAAAGGATTCAATACAACCTTAAACATAAGATAATTTTAAAGAACAATTACAATTCCACATTTAAAATATAACAGTCTAATACCACACACAACCTCAAGTTGAAAAATGTTATAGATTATATAAATAAAATAGAAAATATAGAAATATAGTTTACCTTGATTGTAGTGATATGATTTACCTTTATTGTAAAGATTTGATGAAGTTTAGATACTATCTATATATATGTCTGAATCGATGAATAAAAAAATACAACATATTTTTAATTGGTTGTCACTATTTCATTTGTCATACTCCATACAACATCTTCACGTACGTGATTGAGTCAACATCTGTTTAGGTATAGGCCTTTTTTGTGTGACAGATTCCAAGTTTCTTTGGTATTTTAGATTTAGCTCCGTGTTTTCTTTTGTTCTTGTTGCTCTTTAATGATATGGCTAGGAAGAAATTTGTGATGATCTCTGCCAATAAATATGTCAAATTATCTCGATGCCAAGAATCGTTAAAATCTTCATCAACATTAAGTACTACTATCACCGAATCAAGTAAATCAAATAGATGTCTTGTTTCCTCATCCTCCAAACAGGTCAGTAATCCTAATATGTTCTCTACTTTTTTATCACATGTCTCTACTTTTGCTATTACTTTAGTAGATGGGTCAAGCTCTTATATTCTTGATCGGGCACAATTACTAAACTCCTTCAATTCTATTACACTCTATCTTAAACTTACCTCAGTTATCTTTTAATCTAATTTTTATAAGCAAACTCACCCGTACTCTTAACTATTTCCTAATTATTGTCTTTTTAAAGATCTTACAATGAAGAAGATTATCATCAAAGAACATGAGTCTAGAGGCCTCTACATCCTTGATCCATAGGTACCAAAGTTCATCGCCTATTCTGAAATAATCACTCCGTTTGAAGCACATTGTTGATTGGATCATTCTTCTCTCTCAATATTAAAAAAACTTTGTCCCTAATTATATAGTATATCCTCATTAGATTCTAAGTTATGTTAATTTACTAATATTATTGTCTCAATTCAAGTCCAAGAATCAATAAACGAGCTTATGTTCCTTTTGAATTAATTCATTCAGATATTTGGGACCTTGTCCTATTATGTCTCAAATTAGATTTAAGTATTTTGTTAATTTTGTTGATCATTATTCTCATATGACATGGTTATATTTGATGAAAAATTGTTCCAAGTTATTCTTTCATTTCTTTGCCTTTTATGCTAAAGATTAAAACTCAATTTAATGTTCTTGCACAAACATTGTGAAGTGATAATGCTAAAGAAGGAATCTTTTCAAACTTACATGACTCTCAACATGGCATTCTCCATCAAATCTCTTGTGCAGGCACACCATCTCAAAATGATATTGTTGAGAGAAAGAATAAACACATTCTTGAAATTGCAAGAGCTTTATTATTTCAAATGCAAGTTTTTAAATGGTTTTGGGTTGTTGCAATTTCAATAGTTTGCTTTCTAATTAATCATATATCATCATTTGTTGTTCATGGTGAGACTCCTTATCACATTCTCTTTCAAAATAAGTCATTATTTCCTATTGAACTTAGAACATTTGGTTGTACCTACTTTGTTCGAGGTACTTGTCTTCGAATCACAAAACTTGCTCTAAAACTTCTAAAGTGTCTTTTTCTTGAGTATTCTCGGTTTCAAAAAGAATATAAATGTTTCTGTCCTAATCTTAACAAGTATTTAGTGTCATCTGATGTCACTTTTCTTGAAACCACACCTTTCTTTCCCTCTACTGATTATCCTAGTCAGAGGGAGGATATTGATTTGTTATTCTATCTCGTCACATCCTCTATTTCTAATCCTAAAATCAGTTCTTATTAAACCTCTCATAAACAGATTTATTTGCAGCGATATATTCGTCCTAATCCATGTCTTGTGTCAATTTCTTCGTCAACGGTTCCAATTTCAAATGATGTTCTACCAATTGCTCTTCACAAAGGTAAATGTCAATGTCCTCGTCCAATCTTCTTTTATGTCTTGTAATCACTTGTCATCATGTTCCTGGTCCTTTATTGCATCTTTGGATTCTGCATCCTTTCCTAAAATTATTCATGAAGCTCTATCTCATCCTGGTTGGTGTAATGGTATGATCAAAGAGAAGAATGCTCTAGATGACAATGGAACTTGGCCCCTAATCAAATTACCTATAGAGGAGAAGGCAATTGGATGCAAATGAGTGTTCCCATTTAAAATCAATCATAATGAGTTTGTTGCTCGATTGGAAGTTCGTCTTGTTGCTAAAGGTTGTCTAAACCTATAAAGTGAATTTTTTTAATACTTTTTCTCCTGTTGCTAAACTTCAATCCGTTATTCATTTCCATAGTAGTCATTCATAATAGGCTCTTACATCAGTTAGACATCAAAAATACTCTTTCCCATGATAACCTTGGGAAGAAAGACAATATGGAGCAATCACCAATCTTTATTGCTCAGGGAGAGTATATGGGAAACTCTATCGTCTTTGTAAATCCTTATATGGTTTGAAACAAAGTCCCCATGCCTAGTTTAACAAATTTAGTGGGGAGATTGAAAAGTTAGATCAAAGACATACAAGTCTCATCTTTCTGTGTTCTATAAACAGTCTTAATGGGAATCATCTTGTTGGCTATATCTGTGCACAATATTGTCAATACTAGAGATAGAAAAAATATTGCAAGTATTTCATCTCTTAACTCCCTTCTTCATAGTCAGTTTCATACAAAGGATTTAGAGATTTTAAAATACTTCTTGGGTATTGAAATAACAAGAAGTAAAAAAAGGATCTCAGAGGAAATATGTATTTGACTTATTGTCTAAGAAAAAGTAGGGGCTAATCCATGTAGTACTCCAATAACCCTTAATTTGCAACTCACAAAAGATAGTAAATTATTTGAGAATCCCGAGGGTCATAGAAGATTGATTGGAAAGTTAAATTATTTCAATATGACCCGTCCAAATATTGCATCATCTTGATATTGTAAGTCAATACATGGTTTCTCCAATGGTTAATCATTGGGCAGGTGTAGAATAAATTTTATGTTATTTTAAAGGAGAATTTGGGCAAGGTATCTTATATAACAATCATGGTCATGCCAAGGTTGAGTGTTTTTTAGATGTCCAGGCAAATCTAAGGATGATCAAAGATCCACATCTGGTCATTGTGTCTTTGTTGGGGGAAATCTAGTTTCGTGGAAAAGTAAAAAAGCAGAATATTATCTCAGTTCAAATGCAAAATCACCATATAGAACTATGGCAAAAGCTATATGTGAGATAATGTGAATATATCAACTACTAACTAAAAGTCTTAAAACTTCAGTACCAATCAAATTATGGTGTGATAACCAAGTGACTTTACATATTGCTTCCAATCCTATATTTCATTAAGAAACTAAGAATATTGAAATTGACTATTATTTTGTCCGTGAAAAAATTCAACAAGATTTAATCTCTACAAGATATGTGAAGATAGGAGAACAAATGAGAGATATTTTCGCAAAAGCTTTAAATGGGATTCGGATCCATACTCCAGTTTGAGGAGTGTTATGAATTATATAAAAATAGATAATATAGAGATATGATTTGCTTAATTGTAGGGACATAATTTTTCTTGATTATAAGAATTTGATTAAGTCTAGATATTCTCTATGTATGAGATTGATGGATAAAAAAAATAAAACATATTTTTAATTCTTCAAAAATTTCTTAACAAAAAAGAAATAGATTATTGAAAAGTAACACTTGCTTTAGAAATAACAACGAAGTTTCCACCTTAGCTAAATTTCATGAACTTGTTAAATACACCCCTTGATATTATAATTTTAAAAGACTCTCTTGTAAATTATTAGTATTATAAATTACATCATTATAATATTCAAAACACTTAACTTTACAAATCACATCATCATAATCCCAATTTCAAGTGTCGATCATGTCAATCAACACAAGGAGCTTCGACATGGAAAGTTTGGGAAAGAAAGAGAAATTGAAAGAAAAAGAGAAGAGAACGAGAAGAGGAAGTTTAGGTAGCGTTTGGTAGAGAGAAAATTTTTCATTTTCTGTTTTCTATTTTCCTTTTCCAAAAAACAGAAAACGATTTTTTAGTGTTTTCTAATTTTCTAGAAAATACTTTTTTATTTTTTGGAAAACGAAAATGAAAACAGAAAATGATTTTCTGGAGTTTTCCAGTTTTCCAGAAAACGCTCCTTTATTTTTTAGAAAACGGAAATGGAAAACACAAACCAAATGCATTTTCTTATTTTCTCAGAAAATGAAAATTGAAAATTTTCTCTCTACCAAACGCCCCCTTAGTATCTAAGAGATAAAGATGTTGAAGGGGCGAAAGAGGCGGGAACAACAACTACTCCGAGCGGCAAGTAAACTGCTATCAAATGTGGGGGCAATGGTCATTCTCGACAATGAGAATAGCAAACACCTTAGAGCATAGCCAGCTAGTGCAAAGAAGGGGGGGAAAGAGGATCAAGCCTGGACGATTGGTGTGGAGAAGGGCAGAGGGAAAACAGAAAAAATATAACCTAATTATTAATTAAATAGCTATATAAATTCCTAACTTTATAAAAATACAAATTAATGCAATTAAATACAGTTAAACCAATCTTTCCTATATATAAATTGGCTTAGTTTTAAATAAATTCAAATTGAGTTCTCTATGAACCCCACCCCCACCCCCCCTTCCCTCCCTGATTCTAATCATCATATCTACTCGATGAGCTTTATTTAACACTAAATTAACTTCAACTCAACAATAAAATTTAAAGATATTAGTTTAATCTAACTTAATTAGTTATTTAAACATTTTAAAATTTTAAATTGGATAGAATTTAGTATATAACATCGATAAATATTTTTTTATGATTATGAGATAAGAAATAAATAGGGACATGTATTAAATGTTAATTGTTTATCCTCCTTAATGTTTTCAAAAGATTAAATTAAAAAATAACTAGAATTTGACATGTCACTTTAATTAAATAAAAAATATATTTGATTTATTAAAAAAATATTTTTTCTATAATTATTAATTAGATAAAATTATTTTTAAACTTGAATGTGATTTGATTGAAAAAATTTTAAACCCAAAATTTAATATTTTACATCGTAAAATTTTAAAAATTTTGAATTGATTATTTTCAGTCCACCTAATAATTATAATTACATAAAAAACATAAAAAAAAAAATTATATGATATAATTTTAAATTATTTCACTGCATCTAAGAACTTTTTATTTAGTTTTACCAAACAAAATATAAAAAGTAATATTTAATTCCCTATTAAATGCTTATAAATAAATTTAAAATATAATTACATGAATTTATAAAATATAAATTCTTCAAACAAAATTCCATCGTTAACAATTAAAAAAAATATAGAACCGCCACATTAACGGCCCCCTCAGCTGCCTCTAACTGAAGAGGGAGGTAAATCGAGCAGTTGCGAACGTAAGCTGCCTCAGCAGACTTGAGCGTCCCAAGGGACCGACCCCCATTTGAGAAAAAATCTGCAAATACATCGTAGCTAGGAATCGACTCAGGGATTCCTAGTTATCTGCATAGACGCCCTACCACTACACCATAGCTCAGGGCTACATCATTAACAATTAAAGCTTCTTGGACTCATGCTTTCAAAAATGAAAATACACTAACTTTGCAGAATTTCAAACTATGAATGCTAAGTTTACAAAGTACTAGAAAAGCTCTCATTCGTTCTAGCATATTACCTACAAAAATTGAATAAATTATAAGTCTAAATTATTATAAAATGAAAGAAATAGAATTTAATCTAAAAAATATATAAAAATTAAAAAGTATTATAATCGAATTAATTATTAAAAAATCATAAACAATTAATTAAAAATTACTTATGTTAAGTAAAACTAATTATGTCATAATTAATAATTCAATTAAATAAGTATCAAAATCATATCGATGTGGCATATGGTATCGAAATCATATCGTCCCAGTGAAAGATTAAATTTTGGCGCGTCTCAAAATTTTAACCCTTAGTAATAATATCTTAAAAGATCAAAAGAAAAAAATAAAACAAGAATAATGAGACAAGAATGCAATGCATCAATTTTAAAATCAACTAAGACATTAATTAATATGTATCCATTTACAATTCATGACTGTCAAGTTAATCATCATAGAGGGTTTAGTTTTCTTGTCTAGTTCTAAGAGCTCTACCATGAGCATAAGAGAGGCACATATCAAAACTAGCAAAAAAATTGTTAAGTAATGATTCTTAAAAAGTAACTAATGATATAATTGATTATATTCTTGCACATGAACTTGAATTATCTCAAAGTTACTCCAAAGAACAACATTTCTTGTGAAAAAAATAAATTTAATGCTTATTTAATTTCTCAACTTATGTAAACATTAATTCAATTTTTAATTAGAGAGCAAAAGAAAGTACTATGACACATTGAGCCTTCGTCTTTGCATGATGATTTCGGGATAGGAGAACCATAAAGAGGGTATCCACCTCTAGATCATCGTAATTTTTTTGCAGATGACCAAAAAGAAAAAAAAAACTAAAATTAGGCTCACTTTATCAATGATCAATAGGCAGACAAATACTATTATTCCTTACTAATTACAAGGGGCATCTAGAAGAAGGTAGTAACAAATATTAACTTCCCAAGAAACAAAAAAAAGGACAGATTCATTAATTTCTCACATATTAGAGAGGCCACCAAAGAAAAGCTACTAAAGAAACTATGCTTGACAAATCCATTATAACTTACTTTAGAAACGACAACTAAAGAAAATAATTGCCAATTTGACTGGAGTTAAGTTCTCCTTGGTCAGAAAGAATGACACAATTTGAAAATTACGATTAATTTAGAAGTTTCCTTAGATTCTATGTATTTTTTACATTTTTGAAGGTTGTTGAGAATTCCTGGAGTTTTAAGATAAATTTTCCTTAGATTCTAAAGATTCAATGTTTTTTTTTTTAAGTTGGTGAGAATTTACCAGAGCTTTTAAGATTAAGCCTTCCAAAGTTGGTTATAAACATTAGAGATAAGATAGGTTCTTAGAACTTGGTCTTATTTCAAATTATAAAAGTAGTTGGGATTTCACATGTGTAAGAGCATTTTTTTTAGTTGATGCTAACATTCTTCATCAAGAGTTCTTTTATTTTTGTTGTATGATTTTGTGTTGCATAATAAACTATTTCACTTCAAACATTTGATGACATCAAACATCTATACAAATACAACAGCAATCAAGTCTTTATACCATTATATAAGATTGGCTACATGATCCTTTTATATCATTGGGTTTGATCTCCTACTATATTATCATTTAAATTTAAATGAATTTTATCTTGTTTATCAATAGTAATCAAGCTTTTTTTTGTTTCCCTCTTTCTCAATTAATGTGTGTATTTATCATGATATCACATCGCCTAACTAGGGTATTTATTGATATACTAAATATATGTCTATATTATTTTAAATGTCTCTCAGAGTTTTTCTTCAATAGGTGTAATCCGACTTTTTCTCTAATATTCTCATTTGTTATCGTGTTCATCCTCGTATGTATGCATATCCACCTTAACATTTTTATTTTTGCAACTATCATCTTTTACTCATATACTCACTTCATAACCATTCATTCAACTTCAAATAACATAACAGATTTAACCATTATTTTATAAAACTTCTCTTTAAACTTTAGAGATACCTAACGATCACCAAGAACACCTAGTATTGCCCTCCATTTTAACTATCCTACTCGTATCCAATGTAAAGCATCTCTTTCAACCACTTCATTCTTTTATAAAAGAATCCTAAATACTTAAAACTTTTGATTACAAGTAACTTGTTATTTCATATTTTAACAATTGTCTTACTATGTCTACTACTACTAAATTTAGATTTTATATATTCTATTTTTAGTCTACTAAACCTAAAACCTTTTATCTTTCAGCATCTCCCACCAAGATCCGATCTGAGAATTTACTCCTTCACGTATTTCATCAACAAAAACAATATTATCTACAAATAACATGCACCATATTAGTGTATCTTGGATGTGTCCAATGAATTCCATGTTCAAATACCCTCAAAAAAAGACTAATGTGCATATAATAGTTCCAAGAATGCAGAATATTCTCTTCAAGCACTTTACATTTGTAGAATGCCCATAAAATGAATAAGCTAACGAGCAACTAACAGTTCTAAAAATGTAAACTATTTCACTCCACATGCATGATGACAGCAAACTAGAAGAAGTGGAATGAATGAGATAACTAAAAGAATGGTTTTGAGACTTGTCCAGTAACCTCGGCTTGTGCTTTATGAGTGTGGCATTAGTTGGTTTGATACTAAATGCATTCTTCTTACAATGTTTTCTCAGTTATTTTAGGGTGTAGGTAGTATATCTTTGTTTTAATAATTGTGTACATTGGACTATAGAAGAAAACAAGGAAAACTGTAAATAAAAATCTTTGAAGTCCATGATATACTCTAGAAGTTTAACTCTGTTATTGTAAACCTGCCTTTTAGTATAACCTAGGATAACATACTTGATATTACTGTTGTTTACATTAATTAGTTTACAAGATTTAACTCCCAAATCCCTCAATCTAGATTGCATATTGTCCAAAAGTAATAAGCAAGAATGATACACGAGAATAAGCCATTTGAAGAAAACAAGGGGAATTTAAATTTAAAAGCAGTCAACACCACCATATACTTTAGATGTTTAGCACTGCTATTTAGAGTCTGTCTTGATGATTATTGACATTTTCATAACCAGTTCGCACAATTGATTTCACAAATTTCTCAATCTGGATTCCATATACCTGAAATGCAATAAGTAAAAATGATGCAAAATCCAAGAATTAACCATTGGTTATAATATGCATTGAGATATAATCACGTGGTTATTGTTGTTTTAGATACCACAACTAAGTTGTGTTTCATACTGGATAGCAGACGCACAATATAAAGACAGACTAACAGCCATAATAGAACTGTCCCAATTATTTTAAGCAGACTTACCTGAAATTGATATCATGCTTCAATGATGCAAAATCAGGAATTTTGTTATTGGAATGAACCGTCAAGGTTCTCCAGTTCACCCCTCTTGCCGATGGTTTAGAACTAGGTGAATGTGGAGAAAGAGGACCCTAAAAAACAACAAAAATAGCATACCCTGAGAAAAACATATTTAATCATGAAGTAAAAAAAATAAGCATGGAGAGCAACAAAGATACAGCTAAATGTATGAACTGCACAATAACGTTACGGAGTATGGAATCTAGGAGTTAAAAAATTGTCTGAGATATACACTTCGTCAGATAGCTTAACAAAAACCTGCATCTGATGAACTAGCAACGCCATTGCACCTTCAGATCCACATATCAATCATCAATGGCCACTGGAGTTCCAGTACAGAACTGAAAATTTGCAAGCAGACAAGTATTTAGTTGATCTCAAGGTCAATAAGCATGTTATACTTAAGGATTCAGGAGAAAAAATGGGGAAAACAATGACACCATGATCAACTACATCTTCATCATTCCAAAGAACAAAAAGCTGCCAACAAAAAGCATGCGCTTTGTTAGCATGAAAGATAAACAAAAACTAACTTCTTACTAGAAGCATCCACAGGGAAAGCATAGATGATAAAATTACCATCAAAAGTAACTTACTTTTGCAATCCTAGTAAAGGAAACTCGATCATTTTAAAGACTGATTGGGAAAAATATATGGGAAACTTTACCCAGGTTTGCAAAAAGATGACAAACTAACCCAAAAAAAAAGTACAAAATGGATCACAGTTGAATGAAAAAGAATTAGTCGAAGGAGGGAAATGGAAAAGCAAGGAGAGAAGACGAACACGAGAGAAACGTCTACTCAAACCCGATTCTAGACGACGGTCGGCTTACGGCGTCGTGCTTCCCCTCGATGGGAGATGCGCGAAAGAAACTTGGATGAAGATAAGAAGACGAGGAGGACGACAACGATGGGAGGGAGAGAATCGGACGGTGAAGGAAGAGAAGGGGGAGCGGGAGGGAACTTGGATTAGGTTTTATTTGTTGATGGAGATGGGAAGCTTTGAGAGGAGAATAATGATAATTCAGAAAACAAAATGCTTTTATACGCGTGGTGAAAATGATATATTATAAAGTTCTATTGCCATTTTAGTGAACGCGCCACAATTCCTTCCGATCCACAAAATCTAGATCCAATCCCGAGCCGGATTCAGCTCGGACCTAGCCTAGACCCATAATCAGATTATCGGACTAGTTATCCGTTAGTCTAGGTTAACATAATCGACCTGTCACATGAGGGTCGATTACCGTTCAATGGATTTTTTTTTAAATTTGATTTCCAATGTTAATTTCTTTTTTATATTTTTATCTGATCCTACCGTAATCTAGTGAAATATATGAGATGAAGAGTTAAGAGGTTGATTCGTGTGGATTGAAAATCAAGATAAAGGAAGAGCTCAGCTTGGAGAATAAATTGAGAGTCGAGTTGAGATAAATCAGTTCGAAAAATAAGTGAAGAGTTGAAGTGAAGAAGATCAACTCGGAGAACAAGTGGAGAGTCAAGCTGAGGTTAGCCAACTCGGAGAATAAGTGAAGAGTTGAGCTGAAAAAGATCAGCTCGGAGAACAAGTGGAGAACTGAGTTGAGGTAGATAAGCTCAAATAACAAGTGAAGAGCTGAGCTAAGGTAGATCAGCTCAGAGAATAAATTGAGAGGCGAGCTGGGTAAGATCAACTCGGAGAACAAATAGAGAGCTAAGCTGAGGTAGATCAGCTTGGAGAACAAGTGGAGAGTTGAGCTACGAAAGGTCAGCTCGGGGAATAAATTGAGAGTCAAGCTAGTAAGATCAGCTTGGAAGGTAGATTGAAGGCGGAGTTCAGAAGGGATAGCTCGGAAAGCGAGGCAAATGGTATATCAAAAAAGAGGGCAATTCAAAAGGTAGGTTGGTTGGTAGATTAAGAGTTACTTAAGATAGATATTCGATTATTAAACTTCATGGGGGAATAATGAAAAAGGGAAACAATATATTAACGACCATGGGACCTCTTTACGAAGAAGGAAGCGATCAAGTTGTTAAGAGATAGAGATCTCGTGAAATATTCTTTTATCAGTTTGTTACAACAAATGCGTATTCACCCTCCTTGAGGATCACCACTAGAGACTCTTCAGGGGTCCCATAAAAGAATCATTCTCTAACGGCATAAAAAGAAGCCTCACCTGGGTCCACGTGGCCTTTCCATGTGGACAGTCATCATCACAGGTGGTTACGCAACAGCTTGCTCTAGGGGAAGAGGGAAATAAAAGGAGAGAGAGGTGAAGGAAGAAAAGATCTGATCTCATTTTTTATAGATATTTACTGTTATCTACTACATTCATCTTCTTCACTACTACTACTACTTGTTCTCTCTTCCTTATACAGGCTCTAACTTAAGCATCGGAGGATCTCCGCGGGGTAAGCTAACGGTGGTCTAACATGTGTTAACTTTCACAGGAATTGAGCAAGGATATATTTACTACTGCAGTTGGAGAGAACCCGTCCTCAATCGTCCAACTTTGAGGAGAAAAATCCATACCGCATCAGTTGATGTCATTTGTGGGAACCTTTTACTGAGCAAGACGTTGAGATGCATTTATAAGAGATCTCTCCCCTGGCTACCTCCTCCTCCTCTAAAGAAGCTCCCCTCACCCTATTACCTTCCCAATTAAATGCCCTAATAGAGAATACAATATCAGAGGCATTGATGAAGGAGAGAAAGAGGATGGGATATCATCAACCTCATTCCGGCGAACCCTCCCAAAGAGAGCCACTACATGGAGGACCTTCTCAGATTCCTGTACCTGGTCCTCAAGAAACGGAGATACTACTTGGGAAAGGAATGGTAGGAGGAGGGGATCAATATCACTTTCCTGTGTTACCTGCGAGAAGGGAAGGTCAAGGGGAGAGTCGCTCCACTAAGACTATGAAAACATATGAACCTTCCCCTTTTACCGAAGACATATCTTTAGAGGATCCACCTCCTCACTTTTGTGCCCTTAATATCGGACTGTATAATGGTACTTCTGACCTTGAAGAGCATTTATCACAGTTTGAAGGTGCAGCTGCGCTTCATCATTATTCTGACGCCATCAAGTGTTGGGTCTTTCGTACCACCCTGGCAGCTTCTACACAGATGTGGTTTGGATTTTTATACCCTGGTTCAATTACTTGTTTCAGAGACCTGAAGGAAGTCTTTCTCAAATATTTTGCCACCAGTAAGAGTTATAAATACACTGCCTCTAGTTTACTCCATGTGAAATAGGAACCTATGGAATCGCTACGTAGTTACATCCACCAGTTCACCAATGTTGCCCTGGGGGTACCTTCAGCGACCCTGGATTTCTTAATGGTTGTTGTATCCCATGTGATGAAGAAAGGACCTTTCCTTAGTTCTCTACTAAGGAAGTCTACCGTTAGCTACGATGAATTGTTAAGACGGGCTGAAGAATATATGAACGAAGAAGAAATTCTAAAAGTGTGGAGAGCTAAGAAGAAGCCTGTCGCCTGTCCCATGGAGAAAAGTCAACCTTCCGCTTCTCGAGTACCCCTCAAGGAAACCTTTAATGCGGGGAGTTCCTTATTCCCGGGCGCTCATGATGGAGGCTCCACCCCATCGCTCCTCTGCATTATAGCTATCGAATTCTCACCTCCACCCCAAACCCCGAAGGAGATAGAGCTTGAAATGTATGAAAAGTATGGTATGCTCCAACGTCCTGGAGGTTACAAGGGAATTCCTCGTAATCCCCCCAGGTCCACTTTTCTGTCAGTATCATATGGAGTATGGGCATTCCAGTGAGAGATGCTTCGGTTTGCAGCAAGAGTTGAAGATCATCAGAATGGAGTATCCTACTTTGCAACCCCAAGTGAGAGGGGGTGTAGGGAGAGGTCAGAGACCTCTTGTCGTCGGACCTGGACCTTACATCAGAAAGCCTCCAACTCTCCCCTCCCCGAGACAAGTTCAATTGAATAAGAATTTCATCCCTAAGGAGGAGGGTACCCATGGTGGAGCGTCAATTGCTCTTGAAGATGACCCAACTAGGGGTGTTATTAATGTTATTGCTGGAGGACCCACTAATGAGATTTTAACAGAGCTCGAAAGTCTTATGCCCAACTTATAGAGAGTCTGACCATCAGAAAAGACCGTGCTATACAAGAGATGTCAGATTTAAGTTTTGGACCCGATGATTTGCTATGTATTCTCTTATCTCATACTGATGCTTTGGTAGTTAAAATTAACCTTGCTAACTATGAGGTGACACGAGTACTGGTAGACTCGGGGAGTTCTGTCAACATATTATTTTCAGGAAGCCTTCAGTCAGATGCAGTTGGAGAATGCAGAATTAGAAGATGTGATCACGCCCCTCTTTGGATTCGCTGGCCACATGGTACATCTGGTCGGCCAGATAATCTTACCGCTCACTTTGGGAAGGAAGCCAAGCTAGAAGACCTGTATAACTCCATTCCTAGTGGTGGATGCCCCCTCGGTGTATAATGTTATTTTAGGGCGGCCATTCCTATATGCTTTTAAGGCGGTGACCTCCCCCTACCATTAGAAGATTAAATTTCCAATGGGACACTTGTGGAGGAAGTCAGAGGGGAGTAGAAAGCAGCTCAAAGTTGTTATGTATAAATGATTTGAGCTGATCAAAAGAAAGTTCGGACGGAGGATCCTAAAGGAAGAGCAACAATAAATTCTGAGGTTTACATGCTGGAGGAGGCAGTCCCTATAAAAGAAGTAACATGGGAAGGGGAGTCTATAGAGATAGCTTCGGGAAAGGTGACTCAGGAGGCCAAACAACTTGAAGTTAAGGAAGATCTTATCGCATGTTTACAGAGAAACAAAGATATTTTTACCAAATACATTCATGATCTAACTAGAATTGATCCTCAGATAGTTGAACATCACCTGAATATCACCCAAGGAGCTAGGCCGGTACAACAAAAGAGGCGACACTTCGGGCCTAAGAAGGATAAAATCATTGCTGAGGAAGTTAATAAATTAGTACAAGCAGGGAATGTAAAGGAAATTCAATTTCCTGAGTGGGTGTCCAATGTAGTGTTAGTCCCCAAGCCCTCCAGGCAATGGCGTATATGTGTTGACTTTCATGATTTGAATAAAGCATGTCCTAAAGACTGCTACCCCTTGCCGTATTGATCAACTTGTGAATTCTACTGTAGGATATGAAGTTGTTTCACTCATGGATGTGTACCAAGGATATCATTAGATCCCTTTGGCTCGGGAAGATCAGAGGAGAGTCAATTATCATTGTACTCTTACATGGTGATGTCTTTTACACTTAAGAATGCTGGAGTCACTTATCAAAGACTCATGGATAAGATTTTTGCTGAACAAAAGGAGAGAAATGTAGAGGTGTATAATGATGATATCATGGTAAAATCCCACCTAGTTCAAGATATAATACAAGACTTGGAAGAAATATTTTCCACCTTAAGGCGGTATAACATGAAATTGAATCCTAAAAAGTGCTTGTTTGGCATGCGGAGTGGAAAGTTTTTAGGATATATTGTCACCGAAAAGGGGTTACAGGCTAATCCAGACAAAGTTCAGGCCTTTTGCAATATGAAATCTCCCATTAATCGACGGGAGACACAGAGATTAGTGGGAAGGATTGTTTCATTATCCCGCTTTATCTCTCGATTAGCGGATAGAGGATTACCCTTCTTTCAGAAACTCAGAAAAGCTGTCTGATTTCAGTGGGACGATCAATGTGAGGTCGCTTTTCAAGAGATGAAACAATATCTAGCTCAACTTCCTCTGCTGACCAAACCTATTTTCGGGGAACCTTTGTGGATATATGTCACGCCCCGAGAGTATGCCGTGCCGAAAAGTAAACGGACGACATCTCCCCTGTACGTGACAACATATCGGGTTAATATAAGGCCCGTAGGCCCACAACTACATAACATATATATGGACAATACTAAACAATACAACCACAACACAAAGGTGCGTACCGGTGCGACTCTAACATACTACACAAAAATAACATACAAACCAACAGCCAAATACAACACTGATTATACATGGCCATAATACAAAACAATAGAGGAAGCAAATACGTGGAAAACCCCAATTGTTTGGTGTGAGATGGGATCAGCTGGCGGAGCTCCGAACGTCCAAGGAAATCTTCTACCTGTTACCTGGGCGACAGGAAACTCAGGATCTGGGGTGGTGAGTATAAACTCAGAGATAATATATAGAAAGTGCATGAACAACATATAGGATAACGAGATCTACAAGTATACATGTGAAGATCTACAGGTATACATCATGAGTCCAATAGACATACAATCCTAACCAAATCTAATAACAAGTAACCACAGTATAGTCATACTCAATGTATATACCAACCTGATCAACTGAACAGGAAGTAATGTACCAACGTATCTGACGGTCTGCAACACCATAAGCTATATCATCCTGACAGATATACAATAACATAACTCATATAACGTACAAAGTCAATCTCATACCTGACCAATACTCGGATATATGAACAGTATATAATCACATGTAATAACATCCCGGTCCATACCACACTATGACATAACGTTAATCAAATGCATACGACAGTCTGGACCAACACATATATCATGCTCAACACACAACAGTATATAAAATATGCAAATGGCATGTATCATAATGTACAACCATATGCAACAATCAAATGCAGCTTCTCACAGGCATATGTAAAACATATATCAAATACATGCATACATATATACCAGCAATGCATATGCATGACCATGTCTACGGACCCGTCCAACCACGACCCCAATATGGCCCGGGTGGCACAACAGGACAACTATCCCGACTCCAGCTGCCACCACTCTCGAGTGATCGAGTTGGATAATATGAAACAGTAGTTAGGCGCAATAGAGCAATATGCTACTCAAACGGGGGTCCCTGCTGCTAGCCGCTCTGTCCCTACCCATGAGTAGACGAGCACCGCACCCAGGACAACTACACATTACACGACCACCGTCTATAGTGGGTGAGTGTGCTAACTACCACTCCGCACAGTGGCCAAGTGCGCATCTCTAGCTACCACCATCCATAGTGGCCGAGAACGGCACACACAATAATGCTCTGCCCTCAACCCTGCTACCACTACCCCGAGTGGTCGGGGAGGCAGGATGACTAGCGACCCGTCTCAACCACAAGGGAGACCCAGTCGTCAGCATACATGCAAGGTAATGATGCATAACTCCATACATGTATCCTCGCCACACTCCCTATCCCACGGGGAGTCCTGGTCAACCAAAAGTCAACTATGCAAGAACTACAATCCATATGACTCTCTCTATCGCACAAAGAGTCATACACATCTGACAGTCAACCACGCTAAGACCTCTAGTCAGTAGCGATAAACTATCGACAATCCATATAACCACACACAGATACACGATCCATAATGGATATACCATCACGCTAGGACCTCTAGTCCATGACCACATACTGACAACCACACACTTATCTATGCACAAACAACTAGATTCACCATAGATGCACAATTAATATGTGTACGATACAACAATCGACTCCATAACCCAAACCATCACCTAACCCTAGTGATGTAACACAGTAATCCAATATGAGGTCACAAAGATAACCCTAATCACCTGTACTTACTGAACATCCATCGGCTAATACATAATAGGATTTATAGTTCCTATCCGTGCTAGATAATCAATGAAGTAACAGAGTATATATCTCAAAGGTCAAGGCAGTACAAGCATATGATTAAATAAGAGTGGATCTAAGATCAAAGTAATAGCATAAGTCCAAATTTATGCACCAGATTCAGATCAAAACTACCTGACCAGGGTAGATATTACCCACCTGATACGTAATCCGTGCTATTCATCTTCACGTCCATGTATCTATCACAATCAAGGTCCTGCAAGATAGAACATGGAATATAACTAAGTTCTATCACGAACCTAGTTACCAAAACAATTCCTACATCGCTTCTGCCTTAGCTATTTATCCAATGTAACAACTTCTTCCAATGTGAAACATAGAAATACGACCGAATCATAAATCAATACAGATCTTACCTCCATCTGCTCTCGAGTTCATAGTTTCCTGTCACCACAGAGATCTAGCTTCAAGATTAACAATTCATCAACTCACCTTCCTCAATCACAGTTGCAAAATTCCTGGATCTTGCTACAGTAAATCTGTTCAACGACAGTCCACTATTCCGATCGTCCTTCCTATCCAAAATCACAATATTACTTCATTTACAGCTCCACAGAACAACACATTTCACCATAATGCATCCAATTAGCATCTAAAATAGGGTTACAATTTTGACTCACCTTCACGTCTTATACACACACAGATCGGCCACCATCCGAATAGAGCCCGATCACCGATCCCCCAGCTGCAAGCTCTGCGATAAACAGAGGCTGAAACTACCCAATCAACACCTCTGATCTAATGAAACAATAAGGATAACAAAGCTTACCGATCAACTCTTCACCGGCAGCACCCCTCCCCCAGTTGCTTTGTTCACCGGAACAACCGAGCTCCACCACTGCCAAACCAATCACCTAATCCACCGACGATAGCTCCAACACCTTGCAGAGAGGATCGAGAGAGACTAGGTTAAGCTCAAGTCCTTGATCTAATGAACGCAAGCTCTGAATCGAAAGGGAGAAATCGAGCTGGCCTGTGGTCGAAACGATCAGCTAGGGCGATGATGATCTGAGCTCGAGCGACACCGGAGATTATCCTCGCGAGGCAAACTCATGGCTAGAGGAGCTTGTCGCCGCATCGACGGAGAGGGCGCACGACCGAGAGCTCACGATCGGAGACCCGTAATTCCACCGCTAACCCTGGCCTCCCAACCAAAGACTCTTCGCCGAACTCTTGCTGAAACTCGCGATCGAGGTCTTCAAATGAGGCGATCCTGCAGGCTAAGAAAGAATGCGATTCTAGGACGAGAGGCGGAGAAGAAGTGGAAATCGCGATGGAAATGCGCCGATTGGTTAGCCTTTAAGGGACGTTTCAATGATTTGGTCGACTCAACCCAAACCCTAACTAACTCAATCCAATTTGGTTCAACCCAACCAGTTCAGTCAATTTCAAGCCCAGTAATTTGGGCCCAATGGACTCAGCCCAACAGGTTTTAGCCCAAGCCCAATCCTTAATAAATCCCTTGATTAAGCCCAATTAGCTAATCAAACCTAACCGCTAACTAAACCCAATTAACCCATTAATTAAACTCAATTAATTAAAGGGGTTAATCCATATAATAATATTTTTTTTCTTATCTTACATTCTCCCCCACTAATAAAAATTTGGTCCCCAAATTTCCGACTCATGTACGAGTATGAGATGTCACAACAACCATCTCAAGTATTTGGAGAAAAGTCACACACCTCAAGTGACTAAGTAGGGTACTGAGCTCGAATATTATATTTTTAGCTCTTATATACACTCTCAACCGACCTATTAAAAGGTAAATAACTGTACCAAAATGGAGCTCTATACCCGTAATCGATGGGAGACTTTGCCAGAATCGTAAGGTGAATCATGAATCACTATCAGAAATGATACTCAAGGATACTCCATAAATATAATTCTGTCAAGCGATCCAACAAAATTCATCTTACGACTCGGAAGGAAATGAGCGAACCTAGCTAATCGATCATCGATTACCCAAATCCTATCAAGTCCTTTCCAAATTCTAGATAATCTTCCAACATAGTCTAACGTACTAGGCTCCCACTTCATCACGGTACGTAACCCTACCGATCACAATATTCCACCTTTACTTGTTGGCATACCCAACATCAAACTACGGAATCATCCATGTCCCACATATCGTTCCACCAACTGGAACGTCTCAATACTCACTATTTTCGGATACACTCCGAATAAATCATTACTCTCGAATAAAGAGTCTCCTAAAACAACTCTTCCTAAAACGAATGCAACTCTGGGAACCATTATCCTTCCCAGAGACGGAGATTTATTCTCACAAGAGAAATTAATCTAATGTCCAAAATTCATTCTATCACACAGCACTGAAAGTAACTGGAAGACTATAATGATCAATCTCGCTAGTTTCTCAACTAGCGTACACATAATATACGTCTTATTTAACTGCATCGGGATCGCTCCTAATCCCTGAAATGATGCATCAACGTACAATACCCTTCTATCCATATCGGACGGATTAACTAACACTGACGCAAAAGTCAGCCACCGTCTAGGCCTTGAAACCTAGCTTCAAAGCTTTTGACCAAGTGATTCCCAGTACCTTCTTGGTCCAACAAATCAGTGGTATAGTATCGCTAGAACATCCTATCCACATTTATGGTGAATACCAAATCAATCTAAAGAAACATAACTTCCCTTAAGATCGTGAATATATCTCAAAAATATATCATCCACAGATATAATGACAATCGATCTCAAATACTCCAAGAGTACTTGATTCCTCAAATCCATGAACGACTAAATCGTTAATAAGTCTAACGACATTATCAACATCTCCGAAAATTCATACCAAGTATGAAATGTCGTCTTCTACACACTTGCATCCTTTTTACTCCAAGCTGATGATAGCTCAATCATCACACCAACAATGATAATTGTATGACACTAAGTCACTATAATATCAACCCTCCAATCGTAGATCAACCCTAGGATATACACAGGTGTCCTTTAGCTGATCTAAACATTGTTGTGGATCGAATCGGTACGAATGGCCGGCTAGAGGGGGGTGAATAGCCCTCTTTCGATGGTCGTCGTATTTTGCTCGTCTACAAAAATGTTAGCGCAAGCGGAATATACAAATACAAACAAAGACAAACAAAATATAAGCAAGCAATACAAACACCGAGATATAACGTGATTCACGGCTACGCCGCTAATCCACGGTCCGATTCGTCCACGGTGAATCACTCCGCAATCTATCCACTAGATCTCTTCTTTGCATAAAGCTAGGTGGAGGTAACCTCTTTACAATCAACACTCCTCTTACAAGTATAATGAAAATAAGCTTGGGTAAGAGGATGGAAAGCTTTAGGGAACTTTGGGAGAGTGTTAGAGTGTAAGCATTTTCCTCCCAAACCCTTACCCCCTTCCTTTTTATAGAGGAAGAGGGTTTCTTCGACGATCGAGTCCTCGACCAATGTCGACTCCATCGAATGCCGTGATCGACATCGATCGATCGTCCTATCACGTCGTGATCAATCCCTCACGATCATTGCCGCATCGCTGGCGATCGTTGATCAGTCGCATCGATCGGCCGATCATTGATCAAATCGATAGACCACGATCGACCATCGATTTCGGAAGCGATCGCCATTGCCATGACAATGGCGATCGGGTGTGTCGAAAACTCATCCGACACTTGGCCAAATGGCCAAGTTTCACCTAAGAGCTACCCTTCGGGTTACAATCGCCACTCTCATCCCTGAGTCCCTCGCATTTGAAGTTCTTCGCTTCGCGCCACGCCCCTCAGCAAGATCAGCGCACGACTCGCAATGCTCCTTCATGTCTCTTGCCTCGAAGTCTACGTCCTCCGGCTTCACTCCAAGCTTCTCGTCCGGCGGTCCCTCGGATGCTCCAAGCGCACGGCTTCCGCAAAGCTATCCTTCACCGACTCAAGGCACGAGTCATGAGATGTGAAACTCGCCATGGCTCCATGTGCGAATTACTAAGTCATGCACGACTTCAACGCACATATCAAATCAACATATCAAACTAACTTAAACCCTTTGCCACACCATCAAAACCATATTACGGCAAGAGATTGCCCTAACAATCTCCCCCTTTTTGATGTGTGACAATCCGTTTAAGTTAGGTAAAAACATTTGATATAAATTTTAAAGGAAAGAAAGCATGTAAACATAATCATGATATAACAACATGCAACTCCCCCTTAATCCATGAAATTCCCCCTTAATTTCTCCCCCTATCATAATTAACTTAAACATAATCATTTCTCCCCCTTTGACACCATCAAAAAGATTATTACTAAGTTAAAAACACATGACATCAAGTCTAATAGAAGGAAAATACCATAAGTTGATTTAAAATCAGAATTCAGCTTTCGATATTGAGCCATCGATCGATAGTTCGAGATACGATCGACCGCACGATAATTCGGGATTTTCTGATTTTCAGACCGAATTTCAGAAATGCATTAAAAATTCCAGAAAATTCAAAAAATCATGAAATTTGGGGAACACATTTCTTTTAAGTATATCTATATGTGAAAAATATGTTTTCATGAAAAATCATTATATTTTCACGTATTTGCCAAAAATCCAAAAGCTTTAAAAACTACTAGGTTTTTGATCATAAGAGTATCCATTTTAACACCTAGTCTTGCATCCAATTGTTTCAAAACATGAATACATATATTTTAAAGTAAGAAATTATTTTGAAAATATATGAAATATCCAACCATGATCTTTGGGCAATATGTCTATGAATTAAACATAAGTCTTCCCCATGATTGGTCTATTATTGCTATTTTGATACTTTAAATGACCATCTAAATGCCATAGGCATTAGTGAACATTTGTATCATCCTAACATCTCACTCATGCTAAGTTTTCAATCAAGTTAGCCTATAGTGAGTGTGAGATGCATCCTAGGGGGTATTTGTATATACTTAACCAATATGTTCATGTAATTCTATCATGGTTAAGTATCAACCTAACAATTAACATGATCATAATGACATATATGAATTAATTTTACATTATGATCATGAAATACATGTCTTCATCAAATTATAATCATGCATTAGGTAATGTATGATGATAATAACCAAGTATCACCTAAAACATGATTCAAACCTATTTCTCATGATGATGTGCCCAATATCATAAATCATGATTACACATATACATAGCAATTACATTAATCAACATGATTTAAGCATTATTATCTATTTATGGGCACGTTATCATCACCCAACACTATTCTAAAAATATTGTCCCGCCATCCTAAGTCAACCAAAATATGATATAGGTCAATTCCATATGGTTGACTACCCTAGGGTTTTTCTAACCCTTAAGGATGGATTTTGGAACCCAAAATAAGTTCTTTCCTATTGGGTTCACTAAGTATTTCTTGGAGATCCATTTCCTAGCTATTACTTTCTTCTTATCTTGTCCCCTAGCTATTAGGCATTTGTAGGCATTTTCATTTTTCTTTTCCTTATATCCTAGGCCTTTCTTATTGAAGCTAGCTCTTTGGCTCCCAATAATCATATTTAATGTGTTGGAGCCTATTGTGAATTTCTCTAGGGCTTTGGTTAAATAATCTACCTTTTCCCTTAAGGCCCTATTTTCATCCATACATGCATCACTAACATTAAATGACATATATTCAT
This sequence comes from Wurfbainia villosa, assembly GCA_025175895.1. Classification (NCBI taxonomy): domain Eukaryota; kingdom Viridiplantae; phylum Streptophyta; class Magnoliopsida; order Zingiberales; family Zingiberaceae; genus Wurfbainia; species Wurfbainia villosa. Next base: position 52,641,550 of record CM046002.1, read on the forward strand.
GTGAGCATGCATCATCATGGCAAGAAGAAACATTATGATTTAAGCATGCATTTTCTAGCTTATTTTCCAAATCCTTAATTTTATCTAGCATGCTCTTATTTTTATTTTTCATGCCAAATAAGTCCTTAGTTAAACTAGAGATTATGAAAACTATTTTCTTAGGAGAAGCATTCGTTACCATACTTTCCATGTCTTCTTCTTCTTCGGATGATGAGGATGTAGAGGCTCCCCCTTCATTTGAGCTCTCCCCACTTGAGCTTGATTCTTCATTTTCGGTGGAGGAGGAGCAATCCGAGTCATGAAGAGCCATTAGTGCTAGGTTGGAGTAGACATGCTCTTCTTCTTCGGATGAGGAGGATGGGGCAACATCATCCCAAGTCTTGGCTTTGAGTGCCATGGCCTTCCCTTTTCCTTTTGCCTTCTTTTCTTCTTCCTTTCTCTTGCTCCCCTTCTTCTTCTTCTTTTCTTCCTTCTGTTTCTTCTCTTCCTTGCTCTTGTTTAGGAGGGGGCAATTGTCCCTTATGTGCCCCTCTCCTTGGCAATTATAGCATATGACCTTCCCCCTTGGTCTTCTATTCCTATCATGAGATTTATCAAATCTAAGATTCTTAAATGCACGCCTTACCTTCCTTACCATGTAGGCTTCTTCCGTGCTATCCATGGAGGAGGTAGAGGCTTCATCGGATGAGGAGGAAGGGACTTCCATCTTCTTCTTTCCCTTGTTCGCTATCAAAGCTACTCCCCTTGAATTTTGGACTCTAGGCTCTTCTTGTATACCTTCAAGCCTTGTCTCATGAAGCTCCATTGTTGAGAAAAATTCCTCCAAGGTACTTACTTCTAAGTTCTTGGAGATATAAAATGAGTCCACCATGGAGCTCCATTTTGAGGACCGGGGAAAAGCATCTATGACCTTCATTACCATATCCCGGTTTGATAGCTTCTCACCTACACTTGTTAGCCCAATTAATATTTCTTTAAATCTAGAATGTAGGGAAGTTACCTTTTCTCCCTTTTCTAATTTGATGTTTGAGAGTTGGGAGCGGAGGAGGTCTCTTCTTGCTAGCTTAGCCTCCGAGGTACCTTCATGAAGCTCCACTAGCTTCTCCCACATCTCCTTAGTACTAGAACATTCCCCTATCCTATTGACTTCTTGTTGGGGGAGGACATTGTATAGGTGGTGCTTGGCCTTTGAATTTGCCAAATATTCTTCTCTTTGCCTTTTGCTCCACCTCGATTTCTCCAATGGCTCCCCATCCTCGTTCCTAGGCAACTCGAAACCATTTTCCATTATTAAAAGGATTTCAAAGTCGGTTTCGAAGAATACCTCCATTCTCTTTTTCCACCAAGAGAATTCGCCGTCGAACTTCGGTGGGTGGATGTTTGAGTCGGCCATCTTTAGATGAAGTGTTTGTTGCGGCGGTTAGTCCTCGACAAACAACTTGGCTCTGATACCACTTGCACGAATGGCGGCTAGAGGGGGTGAATAGCCCTCTTCGATGGTCGTCGATATTTTGCTCTACAAAACGCGTTAGCGCAATATACAAATACAAACAAAGACAAACAAAATATAAGCAAGCAATACAAACACCGAGATATAACGTGGTTCACGGCTATGCCGCTAATCCACGGTCTGATTCGTCCACGGTGAATCACTCCGCAATCTATCCACTAGATCTCTCCTTTGCACAAAACTAGGTGGAGGTAACCTCTTTACAATCAACACTCCTCTTACAAGTATAATGAAAATAAGCTTGGGTAAGAGGATGGAAAGCTTTAGGGAACTTTGGGAGAGTGTTAGAGTGTAAGCATTTTCCTCCCAAACCCTTACCCCCTTCCTTTTTATAGAGGAAGAGGGTTTCTTTTGATGGCACCCATCGTAGCCGTTGCCCAATAACGGCCGCTTTCCACGTTGGATACCATCCAGTCGCATCATCGATCGTGATGGCACCCATCGATCCGATCGATGTCAACGGTCGAGTCCTCAACGAGGTCGACTCCATTCGTACCGTGCTGCAGGTGACATCGATCATTGCCGTCCCTTAGCGTCGACTTATCAAGCCATCATCGATCGCCCTCGGCGATCGTGATCAACTTGATTCACCACATTAGACCGATCGATCGACCATCGACTTCAGAAGCGATCGGGCCGCCGCATGACATGGCGATCGGTGTGTCGGAAAACTCATCCGACACTTGGCCAAATGGCCAAGTTTCACCTAAGAGCTACCCTTCTTACAATCGCTCGCTCACTCTCATCCCTCGGAGTCCCTCGCCTTTGAAGTTCTCTTCGTTCGCGGCCACGTCCCTCGGCAGCATCAGGCGCACGACTCTGCAATGCTCCTTCGCGTCTCTTGCCTCGAAGTCTACTTCCTCCGGCTTCACTCCAAGCTCCTCGTCCGGCGGTCCCTCGGATGCTCCAAGCGCACGGCTTCCGCAAAGCTATCCTTCACCGACTCAAGGCACGAGTCATGAGATGTGAAACTCGCCATGGCTCCATGTGCGAATTACTAAGTCCTGCATGACTTCAACACACATATCAAATCAACATATCAAACTAACTTCAACCCTTTGCCACACCATCAAAACCATATTACGGCAAGAGATTGCCCTAACAAACATATCATCTATCCATGACGAAGGATATTCATTCTCAACTACTACATTTCAATCATCGATAATCGATGCATAACCTCAAAGGTTCATCTCTCTTTTTACAAAGAATTACGAGTCTTCTCAAGAAGAAACACTAGGAAAGATAAATCTCCCATAGTGTTTAGCAACACTAATACCCGTAAAATCATCTCCCGATATGAGGTCTTCAATATCGGAATTATTCCTGAAATCACCCCAATCGCATATTCCACTTGCCCATGCAGTGACAAACCCAGAAGTTCATCCAAAACTACATCCGAATACTCTCAAATTATATGCACATCCGAGATACAAGTTATACTCTCATTTCAACAATTTAACTACCCGTAAAGATTTGTTTATAGTGAAGGTATGTCTATCAAAGTCTAAGGGCATCCCTTGACTTCGTGATCGTTGGTCAACATCTCACCTGATGGTAGAGATACCACCAACCCACAAGTTAATAGGAACCCATCTAATCCTATCTAAGAAATCGTAGCTCTCTAAATATTGCAGAATCAGAATCGACCGTATCGCAGTAAGCTCCTCTATAAAGCATACGGAAGGTAATAGTTGTTGTCGATGGAGACGCATTGGTTAACCTACGAGCGTCACATTCTCTTTCTCGAGATGTCTTCTACCGATATCACGAGTAACTTACTTCTTCCTGATGAAAGTATCAAAGAACTCCAACTATATCCGAGGTAGTAGATCGCCGATGTGATAATCCAATCTTCTATAATGATCTCGATTCCGAGGTTGTGGATCGTCCCGCCAAAGCATCATCCATAGTCTTCAATCCGAGTCTTCAAAGTACATACTCTCCTTGTAGATATCGCCGCTTATAGTAGAAACAGATAAAATGGTCCATCGGATAACCGACTGTGTCTCGTGACCCGCACTTCACGCACATAATCTCCTTCGAGTCTTTCCTCCGAAGTTCACCGATAAACATGAGAAGATCACGACTGCAATCGGTCTTCTATGATCGGAAAACTCCAATAGTCGCTCATGGCTCATGACTCTAATCTTGCTCATTTTGTCAAACATTCGGAGACTTCTGATTCCAATAATTTGACTTGCAATATATGCTAATCAAATCTCCAACTCTTAAAACACTTGCTACAGAATCATTTATATACACATGACTCGGTCTAAGGACTTCCGGTAGGATCCGATAGGAGATCCAAACATCATGATCAAGATGTCAGCCAATAAACCATGGGTGGCCGAAATCAACTCAATCACATTCTTGAGTTATTAGGTGGTCGTAACCTTCGCAAGTCTAACGACTTTGCTTGGTACCTTCGTTACCAAACAATCACCCAACCTGAAGCTCAAGAATTCCCTGACGATGAGTCGAAGAAGATGACGTCGGGAAATACTATCTCACAACATCACTGAACTGTGACTAAGTGATACATTATTTCTCGTAGATTATTTCCTATATCTTCCACCAAGTACCGACTAGATCCGGATAATGGTATTCCACTAACACTACTTTCTTCGTATAACATGAGTTAAGTACTCAAAAGTACTCTCAAAGTTATACTACCTAGAACGACCATCTCAGGGATCAAAATTCCTATGAATATCATCCCCTAATTTTCTACTATCTGCATCAGCAATAGTATACTCGCTTAGTCCATTACCCCTCAGATAGCAATCTAACAAGTATAATTAGTGAAAATCTTTAGGACTGTAATCTTTGATCTCCACAAGAGATGTGACTACCTAACCCCTGCTTTTCGACTAGATATCAGTCGGCTCTCAAAGGTAATTACCTTTTCGATAGCAGGTACATGTCTAATAACCTCCACATGTCGTTCCCGTGACCAACTCAAACCATGGTTACGAACACTAACCAACACCCTACAAGTCATCCCTGTTATAAGCAACTAAATGCATAGCCAACAGAAGGATATATGTAATAACAACTAACATACCTTAAACCTTATAGCTCGGAGATGTCCGCAACAGCCAGATCTCAGAACTCACAAAACCAAAACCGAGTAAAGAAAAACTTGATGTCCGAACGAAATCAAATTCGAAAGTGGACTTCGCAACCTAGGCTCTTATACCAATAAAATTGTCATGCCCCGAGAGTATGCCGTGCCAAAAAGCAAACGGACGATATCTCCCCTGTACGTGGCAACATATCGGGTTAATACAATGCCCGTAGGACCACAACTACATAACATATATATAGACAATACTAAATAATACAACCACAACACAAAGGTGCACACCGGTGCGACTCTAACATACTACACAAAAACAACATACAAACCAACAGCCAAATACAATACTGATTATACATGGCCATAATACAAAACAACAGCGGAAGCAAATATGTGGAAAAACCCCAATTGTTTGGTGTGAGATGGGATCAGTTGGCAGAACTCTGAACGTCCAAGAAAATCTTCTACTTGTTACCTGGGCGACAGGAAACCTAGGGTCAAGGGTGGTGAGTATAAACTCAAGGGTAATATATAGAAAGTGCATGAACAACATATAGGATAACGAGATCTACAAGTATACATGTGAAGATCTACAGGTATACAACATGAGTCCAATAGACATACAGTCCTATCCAAATCTAATAACAAGTAACCACAGTATAGTCATACTCAATGTATATACCAAACTGATCAACTGAACAGGAAGTAATGTACCAACGTACCTGACGGTCTGCAACACCATAAGCTATATCATCCTAACAGATATACAATAACATAACCCATATAACGTACAAAGTCAATCCAATACCTGACCAACACTCGAACATATGAACAGTATATAATCACATGTAATAACATCCCGGTCCATACCACACTATGACATGACGCTAATCAAATGCATACGACAGTCTGGACCAACACATATATCATGCTCAACACACATCAGTATATAAAATATGCAAATGATATGTATCATGATGTACAACCATATGCAACAATCAAATGCAGAATCTCACAGGCATATGTAAAACATATATCAAATACATGCATACATATATATCAGTAATGCATATGCATAACCATGTCTGCGGACCCGTCCAACCACGACCCCAGTATGGCCTGGGTGGCACAACATGACAACTATCCCGACTCTAGCCGCCACCACTCTCGAGTGACCGAGTTAGGTAGTATGAAACAGTATCTAGCCGCCATAGAGCTATATGCTACTCACACGGGGGTCCCTGCTGCTAGCCGCTCCGTCCCTACCCATAGGTAGATGAGCACCGCACCCAGGACAACTGCACATCACACGACCACCGTCTATAGTGGGTGAGTGCACTAACTACCACTCCGTACAATGGCCAAGTGTGCATCTCCAACTACCACCATCCATAGTGGCCGAGAACGACACACACAACAATGCTCTGCCCTTAACCCTGCTACCACTGTTGGGTTTCCGGCACCGCGGTGAGTGTGTGTTCGAACATGTTTCGCAAACATGTGCACAGCGGAAGAAATAAAAATAATAAATCTACATTTATTACAACACACACATCACACGCATGCATAGTACAACATGTGTAGACATAGCCGTAAATTTAAATTTGCAATAAAAGGAAATTTAACTACGTAATATCTTTCGTATCACGTGTAGCGGGAACGGCATCAACCGGAACGATCCTCGCTAGAATCGTCTCTATCCGTATCCACGTCGAGTATCCTTAGGATGACTTCGCTAAGCCACGAGCTTCGTCTTCATACGGGTTACTAGCCTCGTGTTGAAGACGACGTGATCGAGACATGATCACGATCCGAATCCAAAGACGAGTCCTCAAAACTCGCTTCTCCAGAGAGGTATTCGTCAACCGTTTGACGAATCCTTCATCCTCCACCTATGAGGATTACCGGAGATCGAATCCCCGGTAAGTTAGGCGCTGTCGGAGCTCTAACCGTCATCCAAACGATGCTCCGACGAGAGAAGAACAAGCTGTCTAGAAAACTGGACAGCTTTGGTGGAGGAGTAGGCGCCGGCCAACCAAGGGAAGCCAAGTGCTCACCTTATCGCCGAAGCCTAGGAAGATCACCGGAGGGTCGCCGGAGGATGACCGGCTGAAGCTTGGACGCCGGCAAGGAGTTGGACGGCGGCACAAGGGGCTGGGCGGCAACCTAGGGTTGGTGCCGAAATTCCAAGGAGAGGACGGAGAGGTGGGGCGGCAACCACAAGCTAGGGTTTTTGGATTAGCTTAATTATCCCTTAAGCCCTCTTTTATAGAGAACTAATTCTCTTAACGGTTATTGGATCATAACCATTAGGCCCGTTAACCCGCTCCATTAAGATAAGTTAAAATAAACCAAACCATGATGGTTTATTTTAAGTTAAAACGAACCGAACCATGTTTTGGTTCATTCGTTTAAAATAAACCAAACCCTTTGGTTTATTCTCCTCCATTGGATTAGAACCAAACCATTTTGGTTCATCCATTATGTCTTCATAAGACATGGCCCATCCACTCTTCCATTGCGACTGAAACGATTTCATGCTCGCTTCTTGTTTGGTCCAACCAAACCTAGTTTCCCTCGGTCTGAGAATCCCATTCTCATGCTCATTTTAAATCCTTCGGATTACGCTGCGGTCGACCAAATAGGTTCTCGGTTTATGTTGGCCGTCTATAATTAACCATTAATTATAGAATGATCATGAGTGGCACCTAGTAGTACATCATGATCCCCAATTAACCGAAAAGATCAACGGTTGATCCGTAACTATTTCAAACCCTTCAGGCTCGAATGAATCGTGCCCCATTCCCTTCACTCATCTTATACCCACTTGGTTCAGGACATGGTCTATAGTGTCAGTCCCCACTAGGCTGACTACGTCACACCTAGCCCAAGTATCATTTCCTCGTCCTACGGATTCTAGTTACTCAACATGTATCGAAGAGTACCTTACTCTAAACATGTAATGCTTTGGCCAAAGACTTTAGTAACAATCCGACGAGAGGCTATGGGTATACATCTCCTCGCAATGAGTGGTGAATCCTTTATAGGCTATTCAAACACCTTCGATCATTTCGACTTATACCCAATCATCCTGGGTCCACATCTCCTTAGAGATGTTTGCTTAAGATGTCAAAGCATAAGTCTCCATGATCAAGATGACTTGAATACCGCAAGTCAAAGAAACATCGCACTTAAGCTACAGTAAGAACTTCATTGACATATCTATATATGCAGAGAACCATATGAAGTCTTACGGCTGGTCACTCCAATGAACTAGTTACCATAACTAGCATCCACGATTAACTCCGGACATCACAATGTCTCCAGCCAGTGAGAATCAGCTACTTGGATACACCAAGGAGTATACCTCGTGCTAGTCTCGACAGAATCGATGGTGTCCAAATCTATCAATTCATCGACTAGGGATAATTCCGATACATCACAATTACACATGTAGAGATACTCACTAGTTGTGATCCAATCACAAATTCTCTCATGCGGTGAATCGTATCGTGGACATTCAGTAAATGAGTTTAAGATCCAATCAAATACATGAAACATGTATACTCAAATAGTGAATCTTCATTTATCATATAAATGGTTCATATATAAAGCGATTGCCTTAGGACATCTCTCATATATTACTAACAACCACTACCCCGAGTAGCCGGGGAGGCAGGATGACTAGTGACTCATCTCAACCACAAGGAATGGTGGATTCTAATTTGTTCATCCGATAGTTCATCACAAATTATAAAAAAACTCTTGGGCAAACAATGCAGAATTAAGTCAATACTTAACTCATGATCGATGTACCCTGCTCTTTAGCATCGCACTATAGACGAACCTTCTTGCATCTTCGTGGTGAAGAGGAGCCTAGAGACCTCGAACCTTTCGGATCTCGCTTGCTCATCGAACAACTCATGAAGATGGAAGACCATGGTATTAGCATCCATATGCTCATGCTGCTTTTGCAGCTCAGGTACCATCGCCGCTAGCATGATGCAACTCGCTAGCTCAGAATCTGCCACATGCTTCTGATAGACCAACATTTGGTCTGGAGTTGCATCGTCCTTAGAACGGTTGGGAAGAGGCTCTTCAAGGACATATGCTAGCTTTTCCGCCTTGAGAACAATTCTCAGGTTTCTAAGCCAGTTCAGGAAGTTAGGCCCAGTCAGTTTGTTTGAATCCAAAATAGTGCGCAAATTCAAAGACGTCATGATCAATTTATTGACCTAGAAATACAAAATGAGCATATATGAGAAAATGATTTTAAAATGCATCAATATACATTTATAAATCCCATTCATTTTTCGAATTTCAAAAAACCTCAAAATCACTTCGGGAGATCGTAGGTCCATCTCCGAATGGGCTGATATCCATCATAGATATGAACAACCTTGGAGAGAGTCTAACAAGCCATTCATAACTACGACGGTAGGTATCAACTATACCGATTTCATATCACGTATATGCAACTATTACAATGTGCTATCAACTAATTGAATGTTCACACATACATCGGATTGTTAATACATTAACAAGTATGCATCATATGCATAGCACCCAACTTCACCTTCCTTTACATCGACCTTGGAGAGAGTTCAACAAGCCGATGCTCCAGGTTAAAGCCAACCCATTAATCGAGAAATAGTTTTAATATGGTTAGAGCGCATTCAACCAATTAGCCCGGCTTGGAGAGAGTCCAACAACCAAAGCTAACGATTGACCTCTGACTCTTACCATATTAGTATCAAACTATTCCATGGTTTGAACATGTTCGGGTTCGAGCCGGGCTTGGAGAGAGTCCAACAACCCAAACAAGAAACGGAACTCTGGTTCTAACCATATTAATGGAAGGTGTAGGCTTTAATATTGAGTTAGGGTTTTTATGTCTCATCCTCTTTGCATGGAAATAACTATTATCTACATGGCATGACATACATGACATACATCTACATGTCACGACACACATGACATAATGATATGCATCTAATGCAATTACATGACATACAATTATGTCATGTACATAATTTCCTTATTTGTCATAACTATTTATGGAAATAAAATATGTTTAAGATTTGATTCTCCAAATCAAATCATGATTAAACTAGGAAACAAATTTCCAAATCTAATCACATATTTTATTTATGAAAATAGTTGATTAAGAAAAATCAATTTAGGAAACCAATTTCCTAAATCATCAAATCTACTTATGGAAATAAAAATATTTTAAGATTTGATTTCCCAAATCAAATCATGATTAAATTAGGAAACAAATTTCCAGAATCTAATCAAATATTTTATTTATGGAAAATGTCAATTTCCATAAATACTTCTAACTTTCCAAAAGTGGAAGATTTCCATAAATACTTCTAGACTTTCCAAAATTGAAAAATTTCCATAAATACTTCTAAATTTCCAAAATTAGAAAATTTCCAGAAATAACATTATGACTATCACAAAACCATTTTACGATTATGTCGAAACACAACCTGGGCTATGATACCACTTGTTGGGTTTCCGGCACCGCGGTGAGTGTGTGTTCGAACATGTTTCGCAAACATGTGCACAGCGGAAGAAATAAAAATAATAAATCTACATTTATTACAACACACACATCACACGCATGCATAGTACAACATGTGTAGACATAGCCGTAAATTTAAATTTGCAATAAAAGGAAATTTAACTACGTAATATCTTTCGTATCACGTGTAGCGGGAACGACATCAACCGGAACGATCCTCGCTAGAATCGTCTCTATCCGTATCCACACCGAGTATCCTTAGGATGACTTCGCTAAGCCACGAGCTTCATCTTCATACGGGTTACTAGCCTCGTGTTGAAGACGACGTGATCGAGACATGATCACGATCCGAATCCAAATTCGGATCCAAAGATGAGTCCTCAAAACTCGCTTCTCCAGAGAGGTATTCGTCAACCATTTGACGAATCCTTCATCCTCCACCTATGAGGATTACCGGAGATCGAATCCCCGGTAAGTTAGGCGCTGTCGGAGCTCTAACCGTCGTCCAAACGATGCTCCGACGAGAGAAGAACAAGCTGTCTAGAAAACTGGACAGCTTTGGTGGAGGAGTAGGCGCCGGCCAACCAAGGGAAGCCAAGTGCTCACCTTATCGCCGAAGCCTAGGAAGATCACCGGAGGGTCGCCGGAGGATGACCGGCTGAAGCTTGGACGCCGGCAAGGAGTTGGACGGCGGCACAAGGGGTCAAGGCGGCAACCTAGGGTTGGCGCCGAAAATCCAAGGAGAGGATGGAGAGGTGGGCGGCAACCACAAGCTAGGGGTTTTTGGATTAGGGCTTAATTATCCCTTAAGCCCTCTTTTATAGAGAACTAATTCTCTTAACGGTTATTGGATCATAACCATTAGGCCCGTTAACCCGCTCCATTAAGATAAGTTAAAATAAACCAAACCATGATGGTTTATTTTAAGTTAAAACGAACCGAACCAACTTTTGGTTCATTCGTTTAAAATAAACCAAACCCTTTGGTTTATTCTCCTCCATTGGATTAGAACCAAACCATTTTGGTTCATCCATTATGTCTTCATAAGACATGGCCCATCCACTCTTCCATTGCGACTGAAACGATTTCATGCTCGCTTCTTGTTTGGTCCAACCAAACCTAGTTCCCCTCGGTCTGAGAATCCCATTCTCATGCTCGTTTTAAATCCTTCGGATTACGCTCGTTGTGCGTCTGACCAAATAGGTTCTCGGTTTATGTTGGCCGTCTATAATTAACCATTAATTATAGAACGATCATGAGTGGCACCTAGTAGTACATCATGATCCCCAATTAACCGAAAAGATCAACGGTTGATCCAGAACTATTTCTGAAACCCTTCAGCAGCTCGAATAAATCGTGCCCCATTCCCTTCACTTATCTTATACCCACTTGGTTCAGGACATGGTCTATAGTGTCAGTCCCCACTAGGCTGACTACGTCACACCTAGCCCAAGTATCATTTCCTCGTCCTACGGATTCTAGTTACTCAACATGTATCGAAGAGTACCTTACTCTAAACATGTAATGCTTTGGCCAAAGACTTTAGTAACAATCCGACGAGAGGCTATGGGTATACATCTCCTCGCAAGGAGTGGTGAATCCTTTATAGGCTATTCAAACACCTTCGATCACTTCGACTTATACCCAATCATCCCGGGTCCACATCTCCTTAGAGATGTTTGCTTAAAATGTCAAAGCATAAGTCTCCATGATCAAGATGACTTGAATACCGCAAGTCAAAGGAACATCGCACTTAAGCTACAGTAAGAACTTCATTGACATATCTATATATGCAGAGAACCATATGAAGTCTTACGGCTGGTCACTCCAATGAACTAGTTACCATAACTAGCATCCACGATTAACTCCGGACATCACAATGTCTCCAGCCAGTGAGAATCAGCTACTTGGATACACCAAGGAGTATACCTCGTGCTAGTCTCGACAGAATCGATGGTGTCCAAATCTATCAATTCATCGACTAGGGATAATTCCGATACATCACAATTACACATGTAGAGATACTCACTAGTTGTGATCCAATCACAAATTCTCTCATGCGGTGAATCGTATCGTGGACATTCAGTAAATGAGTTTAAGATCCAATCAAATACATGAAACATGTATACTCAAATAGTGAATCTTCATTTATCATATAAATGGTTCATACATAAGGCGATTGCCTTAGGACATCTCTCATATATTACTAACAACCACTACCCCGAGTAGCCGGGGAGGCAGGATGACTAGTGACTCATCTCAACCACAAGGAATGGTGGATTCTAATTTGTTCATCCGATAGTTCATCACAAATTATAAAAAAACTCTTGGGCAAACAATGCAGAATTAAGTCAATACTTAACTCATGATCCATCACAAACCCGAGGGTAGCCAGCCGCTCGATGTACCCGTTCATCTTTAGCACAAACTGCACTATAGACGAACCTTCTTGCATCTTCGTGGTGAAGAGGAGCCTAGAGACCTCGAACCTTTCGGATCTCGCTTGCTCATCGAACAACTCATGAAGATGGAAGACCATGGTATTAGCATCCATATGCTCATGCTGCTTTTGCAGCTCAGGTACCATCGCCGCTAGCATGATGCAACTCGCTAGCTCAGAATCTGCCACATGCTTCTGATAGACCAACATTTGGTCTGGAGTTGCATCGTCCTTAGAACGGTTGGGAAGAGGCTCTTCAAGGACATATGCTAGCTTTTCCGCCTTGAGAACAATTCTCAGGTTTCTAAGCCAGTTCAGGAAGTTAGGCCCAGTCAGTTTGTTTGAATCCAAAATAGTGCACAAATTCAAAGACGTCATGATCAATTTATTGACCTAGAAATACAAAATGAGCATATATGAGAAAATGATTTTAAAATGCATCAATATACATTTATAAATCCCATTCATTTTTCGAATTTCAAAAACCCCAAAATCACTTCAGGAGATCGTAGGTCCATCTCCGAATGGGCTGATATCCATCATAGTTATGAACAACCTTGGAGAGAGTCCAACAAGCCATTCATAACTACGACGGTAGGTGTCAACTATACCGATTTCATATCACGTATATGCAACTATCACAATGTGCTATCAACTAATTGAATGTTCACACATACATCGGGTTGTTAACACATTAACAAGTATGCATCATATGCATAGCACCCAACTTCACCTTCCTTTACATCGACCTTGGAGAGAGTTTAACAAGCCGATGCTCCAGGTTAAAGCCAACCCATTAATCGAGAAATAGTTTTAATATGGTTAGAGCGCATTCAACCAATTAGCCCGGCTTGGAGAGAGTCCAACAACCAAAGCTAACGATTGACCTCTGACTCTTACCATATTAGTATCAAACTATTCCATGGTTTGAACATGTTCGGGTTCGAGCCGGGCTTGGAGAGAGTCCAACAACCCAAACAAGAAACGGAACTCTGGTTCTAACCATATTAATGGAAGGTGTAGGCTTTAATATTGAGTTAGGGTTTTTATGTCTCATCCTCTTTGCATGGAAATAACTATTATCTACATGGCATGACATACATGACATACATCTACATGTCACGACACACATGACATAATGATATGCATCTAATGCAATTACATGACATACAATTATGTCATGTACATAATTTCCTTATTTGTCATAACTATTTATGGAAATAAAATATGTTTAAGATTTGATTCTCCAAATCAAATCATGATTAAATTAGGAAACAAATTTCCAAATCTAATCACATATTTTATTTATGAAAATAGTTGATTAAGAAAAATCAATTTAGGAAACCAATTTCCTAAATCATCAAATCTACTTATGGAAATAAAAATATTTTAAGATTTGATTTCCCAAATCAAATCATGATTAAATTAGGAAACAAATTTCCAGAATCTAATCAAATATTTTATTTATGGAAAATGTCAATTTCCATAAATACTTCCAACTTTCCAAAAGTGGAAGATTTCCATAAATACTTCTAGACTTTCCAAAATTGAAAAATTTCTATAAATACTTCTAAATTTCCAAAATTAGAAAATTTCCAGAAATAACATTATGACTATCGCAAAACAATTTTACGATTATGTCGAAACACAACCTGGGCTATGATACCACTTGTTGGGTTTCCGGCACCGCGGCGAGTGTGTGTTCGAACATGTTTCGCAAACATGTGCACAGCGGAAGAAATAAAAATAATAAATCTATATTTATTACAACACACACATCACACGCATGCATAGTACAACATGTGTAGACATAACCGTAAATTTAAATTTGCAATAAAAGGAAATTTAACTACGTTATACCTTTCGTATCACGTGTAGCGGGAACGACATCAACAGGAACGATCCTCGCTAGAATCGTCACTATCCATATCCACGCCGAGTATCCTTAGGATGACTTCGCTAAGCCACGAGCTTCGTCTTCATACGGGTTACTAGCCTCGTGTTGAAGACGACGTGATCGAGAGATGATCACAATCCGAATCCAAATTCGGATCCAAAGACGAGTCCTCAAAACTCGCTTCTCCAGAGAGGTATTCGTCAACCGTTTGACGAATCCTTCATCCTCCACCTATGAGGATTACCGGAGATCGAATCCCCGGTAAGTTAGGCGCTGTCGGAGCTCTAACCGTCGTCCAAACGATGCTCCGACGAGAGAAGAACAAGCTGTCCAGAAAACTGGACAGCTTTGGTGGAGGAGTAGGCGCCGGCCAACCAAGGGAAGCCAAGTGCTCACCTTATCGCCGAAGCCTAGGAAGATCACCGGAGGGTCGCCGGAGGATGACCGGCTGAAGCTTGGACGCCGGCAAGGAGTTGGACGGCGGCACAAGGGGCTGGGCGGCAACCTAGGGTTGGCGCCGAAAATCCAAGGAGAGGATGGAGAGGTGGGCGGCAACCACAAGCTAGGGGTTTTTGGATTAGGGCTTAATTATCCCTTAAGCCCTCTTTTATAGAGAACTAATTCTCTTAACGGTTATTGGATCATAACCATTAGGCCCGTTAACCCGCTCCATTAAGATAAGTTAAAATAAACCAAACCATGATGGTTTATTTTAAGTTAAAACGAACCGAACCAACTTTTGGTTCATTCGTTTAAAATAAACCAAACCCTTTGGTTTATTCTCCTCCATTGGATTAGAACCAAACCATTTTGGTTCATCCATTATGTCTTCATAAGACATGGCCCATCCACTCTTCCATTGCGACTGAAACGATTTCATGCTCGCTTCTTGTTTGGTCCAACCAAACCTAGTTTCTCTCAGTCTGAGAATCCCATTCTCATGCTCATTTTAAATCCTTTGGATTACGCTCATTGTGCGTATGACCAAATAGGTTCTCGGTTTATGTTGGCCATCTATAATTAACCATTAATTATAGAACGATCATGAGTGGCACCTAGTAGTACATCATGATCCCCAATTAACCGAAAAGATCAACGGTTGATCCAGAACTATTTCTGAAACCCTTCAAAGAATGAATGAATCGTGCCCCATTCCCTTCACTCATCTTATACCCACTTGGTTTAGGACATGGTCTATAGTTTCAGTCCCCACTAGGCTGACTACGTCACACCTAACCCAAGTATCATTTCCTCGTCCTACGGATTCTAGTTACTCAACATGTATCGAAGAGTACCTTACTCTAAACATGTAATGCTTTGGCCAAAGACTTTAGTAACAATCCGACGAGAGGCTATGGGTATACATCTCCTCGCAAGGAGTGGTGAATCCTTTATAGGCTATTCAAACACCTTCGATCATTTCGACTTATACCCAATCATCCCGGGTCCACATCTCCTTAGAGATGTTTGCTTAAGATGTCAAAGCATAAGTCTCCATGATCAAGATGACTTGAATACCGCAAGTCAAAGGAACATCGCACTTAAGCTACAAGAAGAACTTCATTGACATATCTATATATGCAGAGAACCATATGAAGTCTTACTACTGTCACTCCAATGAACTAGTTACCATAACTAGCATCCACGATTAACTCCGGACATCACAATGTCTCCAGCCAGTGAGAATCAGCTGCTTGGATACACCAAGGAGTATACCTCGTGCTAGTCTCGACAGAATCGATGGTGTCCAAATCTATCAATTCATCGACTAGGGATAATTCCGATACATCATAATTACACATGTAGAGATACTCACTAGTTGTGATCCAATCACAAATTCTCTCATGCTGTGAATCGTATCGTGGACATTCAGTAAATGAGTTTAAGATCCAATCAAATACATGAAACATGTATACTCAAATAGTGAATCTTCATTTATCATATAAATGGTTCATACATAAGGCGATTGCCTTAGGACATCTCTCATATATTACTAACAACCACTACCCCGAGTAGCCGGGGAGGCAGGATGACTAGTGACTCATCTCAACCACAAGGGAGACTCAGTCGTCAGCATGCATGCAATGTAATGATGCATAGCTCCATACATATATCCTCGCCACACTCCCTATCCCACGGAGAGTCCTGGTCAACCAAAAGTCAACTATGCAAGGACTACAATCCACATGACTCTCTCTATCGCACAAAGAGTCATACAAATCTGACAGTCAACCACGCTAAGACCTCTAGTCAGTAGCGATATACTATCAACAATCCATATAACCACACAAAGATACACGATCCATAATGGATATACCATCACGCTAGGACCTCTAGTCCATGGCCACATACTGACAACCACACACTTATCTATGCACAGACAACTAGATTCACCATAGATGCACAATTAATATGTGTACGATACAACGATCGACTCCATAACCCAAACCATCACCTAACCCTAGTGATGTAACACAGTAATCCAATCTGAGGTCACAAAGATAACCCTAACCACCTGTACTTACTTAACATCCATCGGCAAACACATAATAGGATTTATAGTTCCTTTCCATGCTAGATAATCAATGAAGTAACAGAGTATATATCTCAAAGGTCAAGACATTACAAGCATATGATTAAATAAGAGTGGATCTAAGATCAAAGTAATAGCATAAGTCTAAATTTATGCACCAGATTCAGATCAAAACTACCTGACCAGGGTAGATATTACCCACCTGATACGTAATCCGTGCTATTTATCTCCACGTCCATGTATCTATCACAATCAAGGTCCTGCAAGATAGAACATGGAATATAACTAAGTTCTATCACGAACCTAGTTACCAAAACAATTCCTACATCGCTTCTGCCTTAGCTATTTATCCAATGTAACAACTTCTTCCAATGTGAAACATAGAAATACGACCGAATCATAAATCAATATAGATCTTACCTCCATCTGCTCTCGAGTTCATAGTTTCCTGTCACCACAGAGATCTAGCTTCAAGATTAACAATTCATCAACTCACCTTCCTCAATCACAGTTGTAAAATTCCTGGATCTTGCTACAGTAAATCTATTCAACGGCAGTCCACTATTCCGATCGTCCTTCATATCCAAAATCACAATATTACTTCATTTACAGCTCCACAGAACAACACATTTCACCATAATGCATCCAATTAGCATCTAAAATAGGGTTACAATTTTGACTCACCTTCACGTCTTATACACACACAGATCGGCCACCACCCGAATAGAGCCCGATCACCGATCCCCCAGCTGCAAGCTCTGCGACAAACAGAGGCTGAAACTACCCAATCAACACCTCTGATCTAATGAAACAATAAGGATAACAAAGCTTACCGATCAACTCTTCACCGACAGCACCCCTCCCCCAGTTGCTTTATTCACCGGAACAACCGAGCTCCACCACTGCCAAACCAATCACCTAATCCACCAACGACAGCTCCAACACCCTGCAGAGAGGATCGAGAGAGACCAGGTTAAGCTTGAGTCCTTGATCAAATGAATGCAAGCTCAGAATCGAAATGGAGAAATCGAGCTGGCCTGTGGTCGAAACGATCAGCTAGGGCGATGATGATCTGAGCTCGAGCGACACCGGAGATTATCCCTTGCGCCAAGGCAAACTCCATGGCTAGAGGAGCTTGCTGCCGCTTGCATCGACGGAGAGCGGCACGACTGGGAGAGCTCACGATCGGAGACCTGGCAGTTCCACCGCCGACCCTCAGCTCCCAACAAAGACTATTCGTCGGAACTCTTGCTTGGAAACTCTCGATCGGAGGTCTTCCAGTGAGGCGATCCCGTGTGCGTCGGCAGCAGCTAGCATGCGGAGGAAAAGGAACGGAGAAATCACGAGGAAGAGATCGCGATGGAAATGTGATCGGGTTAATTCGGCGACTTATAAGGGACGTTCCAATGTGGTTAGGCTAGCTCAAAGTGAATCCTAACTAACTCAATCCAATTTGGTTTAGCCCAACCAGTTCAGTCAATTTCAAGCCAAGTAATTTGGGCCCAATGGACTCAGCCCAACAGGTTTTAGCCCAAGCCCAATCCTTAATAAATCCCTTATTTAAGCCCAATTAGCTAATCGAACCTAACCGCTAAGTAAACCCAATTAACCCATTAATTAAACCCAATTAATTAAAGGAGTTAATCCATATAATAATAATTTTTTTTCGTATCTTACAATATACTTGTTAGTTTCCAAAGGGGCAATTAGCTCAGTTCTATTAAGACAGAAAGGTTCTCAATAACAACCTATCTATTATACCATCCATATATTGAAGGGAGCAAAACAGAGATATACAGAGTCGGAGAAGTTAGCTTGTATCTTGATACTAACAACTTGGAAATTGAGACCTTATTTTTTACCTCACTCTGTCAATGTGTTGACAAATAGTGAACTGGGGTGAGTAGTTACAAAACCTAATGCTTCGGGCAGTTTATCTAAATGGGAAGTAGAGTTGAGTGAATATGATATTCACTACAAACCTCATACTACTATCAAAGCTCAGTCCTTGGCTGATTTTCTAGCGGAGGTACCAACCCATCCTGAAAGTGACTCGACTAAAAAAAGAGAAGGAGAAAATGTATGGAAAATCTTAGATGGGTCATCTGGAGCTGAAGGAAGTGGAGTAGGGATACTGCTGGTCTCTCCCTTGGAAGAAGAAACTCGCATCTCTCTACAATTGGGGTATAAGGCTTCCAATTATGAAGTTGAGTATGAGGCTATCTTGGTCGAGCTACAAGCAGCTCGGGCGATAGGAGTTGATTCTATTATGGTATATTCAGATTCTCAATTGGTCGTATCCCAACTCCAAGGCACTTTTGCTCTTCGAGAAGAAACACTAAAGAAATATTTTGAGGCCTTTGAGCAGCTAAAATCCCAATTTTGAGAAGTACAACTCCAACAAATTCCGATAGAGGAAAATATGAAGGCAGATGAATTGGCTCGGTTAGCTAGTACTATAACAGAATGGGCATCCCGGGATCCTTTATGCTTGGAAATCTCGGCACAAGCAGCGATTTATAATACAAAGGAGGCATCCGCTGAAGATAGCTGCATACCTGATTGGAGAACGACCTAATAATTTATCTACAACGAGGAAATCTTCTTGTAGAACCCCTAAAATTCTCATCCTTGGTGAAAAGAGCAAAGCGTTTTGTACTCATTGATGGAGTTCTTTATAAAGCATCATTTGGTAGGCCTCTATTAAAGTTTCTGAGAAAGGAGGACGCCGAGTGGATATTGAGGGAAATTCATGAAGGATGTTGCAGTAGTCACATAGGAGGGCGAGCTTTGACGCGGAAAGTGTGGCTGGCTGGATATTTCTGGTCGATTCTTCATCAAGATGCAGTTCAACTTATCAAGACATGTAGAGCTTGTCAAATGCATAGTAACAGGTCGGATAGACCTACCGAGCTGATGAAGTCCATAGTGACTTCTTTTCCTTTTGATCAATGGAGAATAGACATAGTGGGGTCAATGTCTACCGCTCATCTACAGAAGAAGTTCTTGTTAGTAGTCGTGGATTATTTTGCTAAATGGGTGGAAGCTAAACCTTTGGCTAAAATTACAGAAAAGGTTGTTATACATTTTTTATGGGAAAACATTATATGTAGGTATGGAATCCCTCAGAAGAATCAGTGCTAACGGATGTCATTTTCAAGGTTGGAAATTCTGAGAATGGTGACAAAGTCTTAACATTAAACAAGCATTCACCTTCGTAGCACATCCTCAAGCTAATGGGCAGGTAGAAGTGGTTAATCGGATATTGATACAAGGGCTGAGAACCAGGTTGGGAACTAGTCAAGGAAATTGGGTGGTAGACCTTCCGGGAGTATTTTGGTCTTATTGAACTGCGCCTAAAGCAACAATTGGAGAAATAGCTTTTAGTATAGTGTATGTGATTGAGGTTGTAATACCTGTCAAATCTATCTTGAATAGTACCCAAGTCCAAGCTTATAACTCAGAACACAATCAAGCGCTACGAAGCATGGAGCTAGATCTAGTGGAAGAGAAGCGAGAATAAGCCCTGGTCCGAGCAGAAGCTTCTAAATAGAGAATACAACAAACTTTTAACAAAAGGGTGTCACCTCGAGCTTTTCAAGTAGGAGACTTGGTTCTTCGGAAAGTTAGCCCTGTTAAAGACCCTGGGAAGTTAGCTCCTAATTGGGAAAGAACATACAAGGTTACACGGTGGGTGGTAGGAGCTGCTTACTATCTTCAAGATAGAAATGGAAAAGAATTACTTAGACCATGTAACGTTGTACATTTGAAGTGTTTTTACTATTGATAACAAAGTGTGAAAGTTCAAATAAGGAAATATACATGCACATGATAAATATAATGTGATATGTAATCTAATCGATGTGGTTCATATAATAACTCTGTTGGAGCTAAGTAAGAGCTATACTAGCGATGTGATATCACACACCATACTAAATAACACAATCAGCCAATGGAGGAAATTGGAGAAACCTCGTACAAAGATTACACTAAGTAATATAAGAGATACAAGCAACTATGAATATGAAATGCAATACAAGTAAAGGAAAATACTTTACAAAGGCCTTTTGATTGCTTGATCTTTGATTGCCTTGGACTGGAAAGCACCAACTATTCCCCTTTAAATTGCCCAAGAGAACCATGGCAAAAACCTCCTCCACGAGCTGCTTTTATAACTGCAAATTTGCATAGCATGCGATCGATTGATCGAGACCACGATGAGCCTTTGATCAATGGAGACAACTTGTCATTACCACCGATGAAGTTGGATACGAATGGATACACCATCAATCGGATCGATCATACCCATCAGTCGGTCATGGCTTTCAGACGATGCACTCGTGATTGGACTTTCGTACTCTAAAGCTCCTAACCAACCAAGAATTGATCTCAAGATCACGCCTAAATCCTCAAATCCACTTCCACGCAATGATCTCATGACTCAAACTTACTCGATCCCATCGGTGACCAAAGGACTATCGGGATACACCTCAAACCCATGTTTGAGGTTTCTAACCCAAGTATGGTGCCTCCATTCGCTAGACCACCCTTTTCATGCTAAGTGCCCTAAGACTTTCCATGACTCATCGAACATTCTCACTTGCATCATCCCTCCAAGTCATCTCATGACTTATTCATATACCTCCATTATGAATGCTCATCTTGTCAATCATACACGACAATGAGCCTATTGACTAATTTTTTCCCCAAATTGATAATTTTCCCAAATTGATAATTTCATACATTCTCCCCCTTTTGACATACATCAAAAAGATTCTCCCCAAGGAGGTCAATGTCTTATATTCCAATGAGATCTTACAATCTCCCCCTTGGTCCAAAGACACTTAAGATGCCTACAATCTTCCTAGTGATAAGTCTCATATCACTCAAGAGAGGCACTCCTATGAAGTCTTCCAATTTCTAAATTGGGCATCTCAAATTCCCATTTCTCTCCCTCATGAGAAAAAACAAACATGCTTGAAAAGATAATCAATTAGACTCTTACATGTGGCATTGTCGTCTTGGCCATGTGAGTAAGAAACGCATGTCCGAATTACACCGATGTGGAATTCTGGAATCATTTGAATTAGATTCATACGATACATGCGAATCAAGCTTAAAAGGCAAGATGACCAAGTTACCTTTTACTAGAAAAGGTGAACCGGTGGGTGAGTTGCTTGGTCTAATATATACTAATGTATGTGGACCTATGTCAACTCAAGCCTTAGAAGGTTATAGCTACTTCATTATCTTCACCGATGATCACTCACAGTTTGGGTATGTGTTCTTGATGAAACACAAGTCTAAAGCCTTTGAAAGGTTCAAAGAATTCAGAAATGAAGTAGAGAAATAACTTGGCAAGAGTATTAAAATACTTTGATCGGATCGAGGTGGTAAATACTTGAGTCAAGAGTTTCTAGATTATCTGAGGGACAATGGTATATTGTCTCAATGGACTCCGCCGTATACACCACAACTTAATGGTGTATCTGAGAGGCGAAATCAGACCTTGTTGGACATGGTCTGGTCAATGATGAATCATGCAAATCTTCCCAAGTCCTTTTGGGGCTATGCACTTCAGACAACTGTTTACTTGTTAAACAGAGTCCCAACCAAGGTAGTCTCTACTACTCCATATGAGATATGGGCTAGTAAGAAACCTCATTTATCAAGATATGGGGTTGTCCTACTTATGTGAAGCGGACTGTGTCAGACAAATTGGATGCTAAGTCTGATAAATGTCTATTTATTAGATACCCTAAGGAAATGAGGGGTTACCAATTCTATCATCCCTTGGAACAAAAGGTGTTTGTTTCATGGAATGCTGTGTTTCTAGAGAGAGAGTTTCTCTTACAAGAAAATAGTGGGAGTGTCATTGAATTTGAGGAGGTTCAAGAGACTCCAGTAGACATTGAAGAGATATCTGGTAAAGCACCTCGATCGATGACTCATAGTGATGAGACATTGGCTGAACCTATTGTGACACCACATCTTCGTAGATCTGGTAGGACACGTAACATTCCTGAGAGATATGAATTTCTCGTAAGTGAATCGAATGACGTGTTACTCATTGACGATGAGGAGCCTACCAATTATGAAGAAGTTCTGAAAAGTTCAGAAAGGGACAAATGGCTTGAAGCCATGAAGTCGAAAATGGATTCCGTGTATGAAAATCAAGTTTGGAACTTAGTTGATCCACCTGAAGGCATAAAGCCTATAGGGTGCAAGTGGATTTTGAAGAAGAAAACCAACATGGATGGTAATGTGATTACCTATAAGGCTAGATTGGTGGCAAAAGGATATTGTCAAAAGTAAGGAGTTGATTATGACGAAACATATTCGCCTATTGCTATGCTTAAATCCATTCAGATGCTCCTAGCTATAGCGGCTCATTATGATTATGAGATATGACAGATGAATGTGAAAACTGCTTTCCTTAATTGAAACCTGCTCGAGGACGTGTATATGATACAGCCTGAGGGTTTCACATCGGTTGATAAAATCAAGGTATGCAAATTGCGACGGTCCATATATGGATTGAAGCAAGCATCCAGGAGCTGGAATATCCGTTTTGATGAGACAATCAAAAAGTTTGATTTCTCACAAAATCCAGATGAACCTTATGTGTACAAGCAGGTTAGTGGGAGTGCAGTCGTGTTCCTAGTATTGTTTGTCGATGACATATTACTTATAGGAAACGATGTTTCAGTCTTACAGTCAGTTAAGATTTGGTTGGCCAAGACATTCTCCATGAAAGACTTGGGAGAAGCAACCTACATCCTCGGGATTAAGATCTATAGGGATAGATCGAAATGGTTGTTTGGTCTTTTGCAGTCTACACATATAGATCGAGTGCTAAAGAGGTTTAGCATGTCGGAATCCAAGAAAGGTTACCTTCCCATCAGGCATGGGATACACCTTTCGAAGTCTATGTGTCCGTGCACAGAAGACAAGAGGATTTGCATGAGTAAGATTCCCTATGCATCCGCAATAGGATCTATCATGTATGCTATGTTATGTATGAGGCCCGATGTATCGTATGCTCTGAGTGTCACGAGTAGATATCAGTCTGATCTAGGAATAGATCATTGGGCGGCTGTTAAGACGATCCTTAAGTACTTAAGAAGAACTAAGAATGTGTTCCTAATATATGGAGAAGGGGACATGGTGATACGCGGGTATACGGATGCTAACTTCTAGACAGACAAGAATGATTCCAGGTCTCAGTCTGGATATGTGTTCACCTTGAATGGGGGCGCAGTGAGTTGGAAAAGTTCCAAATAAGACACTGTAGCGGATTCTTCCACTGAGACAGAATATAATGCAGCTTCGGAAGTAGCAAAGGAAGCAGTTTGGATCAAGAAGTTCATTTATGAACTTGGTGTGGTTCCAGCCATTGTTGAAGCAATATCAGTTTACTGCGACAACAATGGAGAAATTGCACAGGTGAAAGAGCCAAGGTCTCATCAACGATCCAAACATATACTTCGCCGCTATCATTTGATCAGAGAGATCATAAGTAGGAAGGAAATACAAATCGAGAAGATTCTCACTGAAAGGAACTTAGCGGATCCTTTAACTAAGGCATTACCTCAAAGTAAGTTTGAGGGTCATGTTAGAGCTTATGGTATTGGATACTATAGCGATTGACATTTGGCCAAGTGGGAGTTTATTAGTGATATATGAGAGATGTCCTAAGGCAATCGCCTTATGTTTGAACCATTTATATGATAAATGAAGATTCACTATTTGAGTATACATATTTTCATGTATTTTATTAGATCTTAAACTCATTTACTGAACATCCACGATACGATTCACAGCAAAAGAGAATTTGTGATTGGATCACAACTAGTGAGTATCTCTACATGTGTAATTGTGATGTATCGGATTATTCCTAGTCGAAGAATTGATGGATTTGGACACCATCAATTCTGTCGAGACTAGCACGAGATATACTCCTTGGTGTATCCAAGCAGCTGATTCTCACTGGCTAGTGACATTGTGATTTCCGGAGTTAATTGTGGATGCTAGTTATGGTAACTAGTTCATTAGAGTGACCGGTTGTAAAACTTCATATGATTCTTTGCATATATAAATATGTCAATAAAGTTTTTACTGCAGCTTATGTGCGATGCTCCTTTGACTTGCGGTATTCAAGTCATCTTGGTCATGAAGACTTATGCTTTGACATCTTAAGCAAGAATCTTTGAAAAGATGTGGACTCGGGATGATTGGGAATAAGTTGAAGTGATCGAAGGTGTTTGAATAGCCTATAAAGGATTCATCACTCCTTGCGAGGAGATGTATACCCATGACCTCTCATCGGATTGTTACTAAAGTCTTTGGCCAAAGCATTACATGTTTAGAGTAAGGTACTCTTGGATACATGTGCACTAACTAGAATCCGTAGGACGAGGAAATGATACTTGGGCTAGGTGTGACGTAGTCAACCTAGTGGAGACTGACACTATTGACCATGTCCTGAACCAAGTGGGTATAAGATGAGTGAAAGAAATGGGGCACGATTCATTGTAGCTGCTGAAGGGTTTCAGAAATAGTTCTGGATCAACCGTTGATCTTTTGGTTAATTAGGGATCATGATGTACAACTAGGTGTCACTCATGATCGTTCTATAATTAATGGTTAATTATAGACGACCAACATAAACCGAGAACCTATTTGGTCACACGCACAACGAGCGTAATCCGAAGGATTTAAAATGAGTTTGAGAATGAGATTCTCATACCGAGAGAAACTAGGTTTGGTTGGACCAAACAAGGATCTAGCATGAAATTGTTTCAGTCGCAATGGAAGCATAGATGGGCAGTGTCTTATGAAGACATGATGGATGAACCAAATTGGTTTGGTTCAAATCCAATGGTGAAGAATAAACCAAAGGGATTTTGTTTGTGTTAAATGAATGAACCAAAAATTAGTTCGGTTCGTTTTAACTTAAAATAGACCAACGCGGTTTGGTTTATTTTAACTTAAGTTATTGGAGCGGGTTAACGGGTTTTGGTTATGAACCAATAACCGTTATGAGAATGTGTTCTCTATAAAACATGGCTTAAGGGTTTTTCGAGGAGAACTTTTGGTTGTTGGAAAAACCTAGCCGCCCAACCCCTCTCCCTCTCTTCTCCTTGCCGCCGCCCAACCTTGTTGCCGCCCAGCTTTTGTGGTGCCGTCCTAGCTGCTGTCGGCATCCAAGCTGCTGCCGACCATCCTCCCGCGACCCTCCAGCGACTCACCTTGGTTCCGATGACCAAGGGTTGGCCGACCATCCTCTTTGGTCTGCGCAACATCCTCCACCAAGCTATCCATTTTTCTGGACCGCTTGCTTCCTTATGTGTCAGAGCGTTGTTTGGACAACGTTTTGAGCTCCAACAGTGGCTACTTTATCGAGGATTCGATCTCCGATAATCTTCATAGGTGTAGGACTAAGGATTCGTCGAACTGTTGACAAATACCTCTTCGGAGAAGCGAGTTATTGGGACTCGATTTTTAATCCGAATTTTTGATTTGGATTGTGATCTTCTCTTGATCACATCGTCTTCGACACGAGGCTAGTGACTCCTACGAAGATGAGGCTCGTGGCTTTGTGAAGCTATCCCGAAGATACTCAGCGTGGATATGGATAGAGGCGATTCTAGCGAGAGTCGCTCCGGTTGATGTCATTCCTGCTGCACATGATACGTCAGGTATAACTAGAGTAATTTCCTTTATTGCAAAATTTGAAATTGCAATTATGTCTACACATGTTATACTATGCATGCGTGTGATGTGTGTATTATAATAAATTAGATTTATTATTTTTAATTCTTTCGCTGTACACATGTTTACGAAACATGTTCGAACACAAAATCGCCGTGGTGCCGGAAACCCAACAATCAGGCCATCAGTTGACTGCCCAATGCTGGCAGTCGACTGCTAGGTCAATTCCAGTAGTCAAACTCTAGTCGACTCCCATCAATCGACTGACCATAGTCTTAGTCGACTGATACACCTCAAACATGAGGTTTTAACCCAAGTATGGTGCCCCCATACTTGCTAGATCACCCATAGCCTAGACCTAAGCCTTCTAGCCACCTCGGTCAGCCTCACGCCTATCGGATCCCTCCAAGTCATCCATGACTTGTTCATCCATACGCTAGTCTTCAGGTGCTTCCATAAGCTATTGTCATGCTAATGTGGTCTACACCGCCAAGGCACATTGGACTTACACTGCCAAGACTCCACTTGGACTTTACGCCGCCAACCATTGGACTTATGCTGCCAAGACTCCACCCTTGGACTTTATGCCATCAATATTCCCTTTGGACTTCTCAATTGCCAAGTACCCATGACTTGGACTTTCACCGCCAAGACTATACCCTTGGACTTATGTAGCCAAGACTACACCCTTGGACTTCCTTGCCAACCCAATGTTGGACTTTTCAAATGCCAAGACTCAAGCTTGGACTTTCCCTTGCCAAGTACCTATGACTTGGACTTTACCATTGCCAAGATTCATGATTGGACTTTCCCTGCCAACCCATGTTGGACTTTCCATGCCAAGACTCAAGCTTGGACTTTTCATGCCAAGTACCCATGACTTGGACTTCTCCCATGACAATGGTCAAACCATCGTCAAACATCAAATATGACCTGGGTCGATTGCATCAGCAATCTCCACAACACATGTCAAACATCAATGTCAGACATCAATGTCAAACATCAAAATACTACTCGAGTCAAACTCGAGTCTGGTCAATAGTGACTTGGGCCGATTGCACCAACAAGTCCAAGGGTGGAGTCTTGGCAGCATAAGTCCAATTGTTTGACGACGTAAAGTCCAAGCGGTAGTCTTGGAAGCGTAAGCCCAAATGTGCCTTGGCGGTGTAGACCAGCTTAGCATGACAATAGCCGATGGAAGAACCTGAAGGCTAGCGTATGGATGAACAAGTCATGGATGACTTGGAGGGATCCGATAGGCGTGAGGCTGATGGAGGTGACTAGAAAGCTTAGGTCTAGGATAAGGGTGGCCTAGCAAGTATGAGGGCATCATACTTGAGGTTAAACCTCATGGTTGAGGTTATCAGTCGACTGGGGCTTTGGACCAGTCGATTGATTAAGTGTTTTGAGACTTGACAGCTGAGTTGACTCTTGACAGTTGACTGGGGTTATAAGTAGCTGACTGCCATGAGTCGACTAGGGTTTAACTGCGGCAAAATGCCTTGGTAGTCGATTGACAGAATTGGTCAGTCTACTAATGGCAGTCGACTATTAGTCGAGGTTACAGGAGCAGAATGCTTGGTAGTCGACTGATCAGTCGGCTACGACCCTGACAGTCGACTACTGGTAATGACAGTCGAATGTCTGTGTATCCGTTGGCTTGAATGCTGACGTGGATTAAGTCCGTTGTGAGATAACGACATTGTTGGCAGTCGACTGGGGCCTTATGGCAGTCGATTGCCAGGAAAAAATCCAGGTCGCGAGGAGGCTTAAAAGGAGCTCGATGGGAGGGATTGCAACAACAATTTTGAAGCGATTTCTTGGGCGATTTTGACGCGATTTGCTGGTGCAAATAAAGATCTTCAAGCTCGGTTCAAGCAATCAACAAGCAAGCATCCAAAGCAATAGTTGTAAAGTTTTCTTTACGTTGTATTATATATTTCATTTATATTTGCTTGTATATCTCGTGTATTACTTTTGTAATCGTTGTAAGAGGTTTTTCTACCTCTGACTTATTGTCGAGAAGGAGTGTTTGTGATTAGTGGTGTTTGGCACGCTAGGGCTCGTTCGAGCCCAATCCATGGAGTAGGAACCTCTAAGGTTCTGAACCATGTTATATCTTGTGTTATTGTGTGATTGTATTTGTGTCTTTGTTTTTTTTATTGCTATTATATACATTCTGCTGTGCATAACAAGTTTTGTAAAGAAGAACACGATCAATTTCCATCGATGCAACGAACGCGCTATTCACCCCCCTCTAGTGGTCACCAATGTTCCTACAATAATGTAAAGGGAAGGAAGGGGAAAAGAGATGTATAAATCATACACACTCAAATTAAAATGAAGAAAATACAATGTTTGAAGTATAGGCATACAAATTGCCTTGATTCCTATGATATACATTAATAGATGAGCCTTTAGGGTTTGAAATAATCTGGAGGATAGCATTGAAGAGTTGTTTCCCAATCTAGAAAGGGTACTGGTTGCTGAGTTGGAGGAAACCCTTGTGCCTCATATTGATGAACTACTTCTCGAAAATCGTCTTGGAAAGTGGCTCTTATTCAGGAAGCTATATGTTCTTGTCATTGGCTTTTAGAAGACTCTATTTCTTGACGGAATTTGATACAACGCTCTCGATGCTCTCCAAAGTCTTTCCAGAGTCGACGGTATTGACGGGAGGTTTGATGAAGGCAAGAAACTAATGCTTGTAAATTATCAACATAAGTAACTTGGTCTTGCTGAAAAATTATGGATATCTCTACAAAATCCTGGCATAAAGAAAGCGATACATCTCTAAGGGATGCAGAGTGAGTCCTAAAGTATGCCACTTCTTGGTTCACTTTGTTGTAAAGAAGTTTTGTGTTGTTGTACATGGGAAAGGTCTTAGTCCCTTTCTGTTGTAAGGTAAGAGCTTTGGTAGTTTTATTTGGTAACTTGCCTTCTTAGAACGGATATTGTCTCTTTATTTTGCCTCTGTTGCGAGTGTGCCTCCGCCAGTCGAGCACACCATATGTTCAGTTCTTGAAGAAGAGAATCCTCATGCCGATGAGCCACTTCTAGAGTGGCTTGATGGGTTTGATTTTGATAAGAAGTTTGTTGCTAGATTATAAGTTGATATTGAGAAAGGGAACATGTCAGCTCTTGATAATTGGTCATTGCCCGTATCAATTTGGGTTAGGAGGGGAAGTTGGTCACAAAAATGAGGAACTAATTTAGAAAATTTAACAATTCTAAAGCCTGCTGCATGCTCTCCATTCGGGGTGTCAACTCTTCTTGATGGAGGATACACTCTTCTTGTGAGGACAGAGAAGGAGAAAAGGAAAGAAGAGGAAAGGAGGTTGACTCACATTCGTGAGGAGCAACTATAGATACTGTGTCGCAATAGCGAATAACTTCGATGAAAAGCGAAAGAAAAGCCTCAGAAGTTGGTGGAAGAGGAGGGGTGAGTTTGTGGAGTGGACGAGGGGTTTATTGATATCTCCTCTAATAAGGAAAACAGACAGTAGCTGGGATAATTCTAGAGTAAGGGAAGGAGGGTTTATAGCAGGGGGAGGGACCTCTACCTGAAAAGAGAAGGGAGGGGAGGAGGAATTAAGATATGGATTAGAGGAGGAGATGGTTATCTCCTCTGAAAATGGGGAAAGATAAGAAATGGTAGGGAACCTGGTCAGAGATGCCAGTGGGGAAGAAGGGGAGGCTGCGAAGAAAAGGGGAGAGGTAGAGGGAAGGAGGTTAATTATGGTAGAAATGGCTTCCTCTAAAAGAAAAAGTGAAAAAGAAGGGAGATTAGGGTTTTGTGGTACCGAAAGAAGAGTGGGCTCTTCAGTAGACCCGGTGAAGACAATAGCAGGAGGATTGGTGGGAACTGAAAGGGGAGGTGAGGGAAGTATGAGGGGTGCATGAGCAGGAGGGGAGAAGACCGGGGGAGTAATATCAATAATTGGAGATGACGTAGAGGAAGATAGCGGTGGATACCTCAGGGCTTCTAGCCCATTTCTTATGAAGCCTTTTACGAATGGCTTCCAACATGCCTGCATGCATCTTTGCAGGGAAATGGAATAACGACGATGTCGAAGAAGGAGGAATAAATGCAATAGTGGAAATAGTGACGTTGAATTATAACAGGTTGCAAAAGAAACACACAACAACCCTATAATCGGTACAAGGAAACAGAATAAAAGGTTTGTAGGTAAATTCTCGAAGGTCCAGGTCATAAGCAAATTATGGGCCCGAAGATGGGTCGGTAGTGAGGAAGCCCCCAGGTTCAAAACAACATTGTTATGGAAGAATGGCAGAGTATTTCTATAATCGGTCAAGGCGGTTCATAAGTCCTCAGGTCAGGTCTATATTCTACACAGCTCGGTGACTAGCTGAAGCTATAATCCCCGTGCGGTGGTGGAATGAAAGAGTTGAGTTTAGTTTAAAATTCATTCATGGAAGAACAACGAAGTATTTCTACGACTGACCAAGGCAATTTGTAAGTCATCAAGTCATGTCTATATTCTACATAGCTTGGCCACTAGCCGAAGCTATAATCCCCGTGCGGTGGTGGAATAGAGGAGTTGGGTTTAAGTTAGAATTCATTTATGGAAGAACGACGAAGTATTTCTACGATCGACCGAGGCAGTTCGTAAGGCCTCAGGTCAGGTCTATATTTTACATAGCTCGGTGACTAGCCGAAACTATAATCCACATACGGTGGTGGAATGGAGGAGTTGGGTTTAGGTTAGAGTTCATTCATGGAAGAACGGTGGAGTATTTCTACTATCGATCGAGGAGGTTCATAAGTCCTCAGGTCAGGTCTATATTCTACACAGCTCGGCGATTAGCCGAAGCTACAATCCCCGTGTGGTGGTGGAACAGAGGAGTCAGGTTTAGGTTAGAATTCATTTGCAGAAGAACGATAGAGTATGTCTACAATCGGCTGAGAGGGTTCGTAAGTCCTCAGGTCAGGTTTATATTCTACATAGCTCGGCGACTAGCTAAAGCTACAATCCCTGTGTGGTTGTGGAATGGAGTAGTTGAGTTTAGGTTAGAATTCATTCATAGAAGAATGACAAAGTATTTCTATGACCGGCCAAGGCGACTCATAAGTCCTCAGGTCAGGTCTATATTATACACAGCTCGGCGACTAATCGAAGCTACAATCCCCGTATGGTGGTGGAACGGAGGAGTTGGGTTTAGGTTAGAATTCATTCATGGAAGAACGACGAAGCATTTCTATAACCGACCGAGATGGTTCGTAAGTCCTTAGGTCAAGTCTATATTCTACACAACTTGGCGACTAGCCGAAGCTACAATCCCCATACGGTGGTAGAACGGAGAAATTGGGTTTAGGTTAGAATTTATTCATGGAAGAACGACGGAGTATTTCTATGATCGACCGAGGTAGTTCGTAAGTCCTCAGGTCAGGTCTATATTCTATACAATTCGGCGACTAGTCGAAGCTACAATCCCCGTGCGGTGGTGGAATGGAGGAGTCAGGTTTAGGTTAGAATTCATTTATGGAAGAAAGGCGGAGTATGTCTACGACCGACTGAGGTGGTTCGTAAGACCTCAAGTGAGGTCTATATTCTACACAACTTGGCGACTAGTTGAAGTTACAATCTGTGGGGGGTCGAATGGCCGGCTAGAGCGGGGTGAATAGCCCTCAAACATTGGATGTCAGTATTTGCTCGTCTACAAAGAGATTAGCGCAACGGAAATAATAAAGCAAGACAAGCAAATAGAAATACAAGAAACCAAACGCTAACAAGATGGTGTAACGTGGTTCACGGCTACGCCGCTAATCCACGGTCCCCGATTCGTCCTCGGTGAATCACTCCGCCAAAACCAATCCACTAATGGTCTCTCCTTTGCACCAAGCTAGGTGGAGGTAACCTTTACAATCAAGATCACTCTTCTTACAATAAGAATGAAGTAAAAACAAGTAAGAAGAGTTTAAAGCTTGTGGGGCACTTGGATGGTCGTTTGGAGTAAGAGCATTAGTCATCCAAAAGCCCACACCCTCTCTTTTTATAGAGAGGAAGCTTTTCTTCCCGTTGGCCGCCACCAGTCGACTGCTGCCCTTGGCAGTCGACTGCCGCCACTCCAACGACCACCGAACACGTCGGATCCCGACCGTTGTAGTCCAACGGAACACTTGGCAGTCGACTGATGGACCTCATCGGGCCGATCCGCCTCCGTAGTCGACGCCTTGCCGCTACGAGCGGTTCTGTGGCTAAACCCTTTGGACTACCGATCGCAGCTTTTCAGAATGATCGATGGTCTTGGCAATGATCGCCGACATATGGCAATGATCACTGGCCTCAAAACACTGGGCCGAATACCGCCGAACCACGCTCGATTCAGAGTGCCGATCGCCATGGAATGGCTGATCCGTGTGTCGAAAACTCATCCGACACTTGGCCAAATGGCCAAGTTTCACCTAAGAGCTACCCTTCCCGGTTACACGCCACTCTCATCTTCGAGTCCTCGCTCAAGTTCTCTCGCTTATGCCACGCCCCTAAGCAAAGATCAGCGCACGACTCTGCAATGCTCCTTCGTGTCTCTTGCCTCGAAGTCTACTTCCTCCGACTTCACTCCAAGCTCCTCGTCCGGCGGTCCCTCGGATGCTCCAAGCGCACGGCTTCCGCAAAGCTATCCTTCACCGACTCAAGGCCCGAGTCATGAGATGTGAAACTCGCCACGACTCTATGTGCGAATTACTATGTCCTGCACGACTTCAACGCATATATCAAATCAATATACCAACCTAACTTAAACCCTTTGCCACACACATCAAAATCTTATCATGGCAAGAGATTGCCCTAACAATCTCCCCCTTTTTGATGTGTGGCAATCCGTTTAAGTTAGGTAAAAACATTTGATAGAAATTTCTAAGGTAAGAAAGCATGTAAACATAAACATGATATAGCAACATGCAACTCCGCCTTAATCCATGAAACTCCCATACAAATTTTCTCCCCCTATCATAATTAACTTAAACATAATCAATTCTCCCCCTTTGACACCATCAAAAAGATTAACACTAAGTTATAAACCCATGACATCAAGTCTAATAGAAGGAAAAATACCAAAAACATGTTTAAAATCTGAATTGATGTATCGTTATAAGATGGCAATGATCGACACAATGGATTCAAATTTTAATTTTTCAAGGGATTTAAATGTATTAAAAAGTCTAAAAAATTCAAAAAATAGTGAAATTTGGGGAACACATTTCTTGTAAGGTTCTTTATGAGTGAAAAATAATTTTTTTTTATGAAAGATCATTATATTTTCACGTTTTTGCCAAAAATCCAAAAGTTTTAAAAATCACTAGGTTTTTGACCATTTTAGTATCAAGTTTAACACCTAGTTTTGCATCCAATTGTTTCAAAACATGAATACATAGATTTTAAAGTAAGAAATTGTTTTGAAAACATATGAAATATCCAACCATGATCTTTGGGCAATATGTCTATGAATTAAACATAAGTCTTCCCCATGATTGGTCTATTATTGCTATTTTGATACTTTAAATGACCATTTAAATGCCATAGGCATTAGTGGACATTTGTATCATCCTAACATCTCACTCATGCTAAGTTTTCAATCATGGTAGCCTATAGTGAGTGTGAGATGTATCCTAAAGGTATTGGTATATACTTAACCATTATATTTATGCAATTCTATCAAGGTTAAGTATCACCCTAACAATCCACATGATCATAATGACATATATGAATGAATTACACATTATGATCACGAAACACATGTATTCATTGAATTGTTATCATGCATTAGGTATTATATCATGATAATAAGCAAAGTATCACCCAAAGCATGATTTAGCCCTATTTCTCATGATTATGTGCCAAAACTCAAAATCATAAATCATGATTGCAAACGTACATAGAAATTACATTAAATATCATGATTTAAGCATTATTATCTATTTATAGGCACATTATCATCACCCAACACTATTTCTAAAAGTGAGGTCCCACCATCCTAAGTCAACCAACATATGATATAGGTCAAGTCCATATGGTTGACTATCCTGTTAGGACCCTTGGAATGGCTAGAGGGGGGGGGGTGATTAGCCTTTCTTTCTTTCTACAAAAATGTTAGCGAAAGCAAGACAAATATAAGCACAAACAAAAACAAGAAACAAAGCTAACACCCGATGTAACGTGGTTCAGAGATGACGCTCCTACTCCACGGCAATCCGTAAGGTGGATTAGCCCTAATCAATCTTCACTAGAACCTCCTTTGGATGAACCAAGGTGGAGAAACCTTATCTTACAATGCACTCCTCTTCTTTACAATGATGGAAGATTAGGATTAGAGAAGAGGAGGTTTTGGATTGCTAAAAACACTTGGAAAGCTTGGTGAGCACGCAGGTGTAGTTTGGAGCAAGAGCACTAGCCTCACCAAGCTCCCCATGACCCCTTTTTATAGAAGAGGGGCTGTTTTTCCCGTTGGGCTTCGATCAGTCGACTGATGCTTACCATCGATCTTGCCGCCAACGGCTCAAATGCGATCTCCGCGAGATTCGTAGCTACAATCTCTAACGGCCGTGATCACCGATCGATCCTCCATCGATCGATCGATGGGGTGATCGATCCGAGTGATCAAGGCAGCAATGAGTGCGATCGCATTCTATGGCGATATTTCGATCACCGATCGATTCTCGGAATGATCGATCAGCGATCGGTGCCGATCGCTTGCCAAGGCATGATCGATGATTAGGTTTCACCGACTCACCGATCGCCGACTCCGATCGATACATCGTATCAGTCGACTGATACTCATCAAGTATGAGTAATTCATACTTGATTTTATACCCTAGACCTAGACTCAACCTTCTAGCTCCTCAATAAGCCTTGCGCCTTTAGGATCCCTCCGAGTCCGCGACTTGTTCATCCTTTGCGCTTTGCTTCCAAGAGCTTCCTTCGGTTTCGTCATGTCTTGGGTTGCCAAATGCTTGGACTTTACGCCGCCAAGACTACAAGCTTGGACTTATGCTGCCAAGACATTACTTTGGACTTCCTTTGTCAAGGTTCACTTGGACTTTACGCTGCCAAGACTACAAGCTTGGTCTTACGCTGCCAAGTCCATCCCTTGTACTTCCTTTGCCAAGATCATACTTGGACTTCCTTTGCCAAGATCATACTTGGACTTTCCTGTCACTTAAACATTTTCGCAATTAGATCACAAGATATTGCCTAACTTAGATGATTATCCAAACATCAAAACATATATAAATGCTTGGAGCATTGTTGCACCAACAATCTCCCCCTTTTTGATGTTTGGCAATCATTTGAGTTAGGTCTTTAAATACACACATAATCAAATTTTCAATATGAATTATAACTTAAACACTCCTCCCCCTTTGACATACATCAAAAAGAGAAGGATTCAAACATGAAGGAAATAATGTGTTAGATCTTGGACTAAGGTACAATATTGAAATTAAGCTCCCCCTTAATCCAAGATATACTTTATAATGTGTAAACAATAGTTGAAGCAAAGCATACCAAAAATTCAAAAATTAAGTCCTAACTTTGCACCAACAATGGTTTTGGGGATGAAAAAGATATAATTTATGAAAACTCCCCCTAAAACACGATTAGTCCCCTAAATCTTGCTTATACGCAATATTATCATACTATAGTGTTAGGACATCAAAGATACACCAAATATCAGAAAATGGAGTTTATTATCAGAAAACATAGATCACTGACTGGTTTCAAAATACTGATCACAGTTTGAAATCGAAATTTCAACCTTTTCAAATTTCAAATTCAAAATGCGTAGAAATTCTAGAAATCTCGAAAAATCACGAAATTTTGCGTACACATTTCTGAAATCATAGTTTATCAAGGAAAAATAATTTGAAAAATATATGTTTTCTAGATTACAAGATTGATACAAACTTGGAACCTATCAAAAGTTCTAAAGATTTTGCAAATATTGTATCACTTTTATGTTCCAATTGAAAACTGTTTGTCAGAATATGATGAACATAGTTTAAAATATATATTATTTGGAATTTCCAACCATGTTCTTTGAGCTATGTATTCATTACTTGAATACAAGTCTTCCCCATGATTGGTCCATAAGGTTTTTATGTCTCTAGGTGTGTCATTGGCTCATAGTAATGCATCATAACAAGCATGATGAGCCAAGTACACCTTCCCTATCATCTCACATGTTTCTAAGTATTTCAATACAAAAATCAAGATTTCTTAAGGCTTTTGTGAGATGCATCAAGGTATTAAAGAAGCTATATAGGATCATGCAAACCTAGAATTTTACTCTACAAAGCACATACCAAGCTCTTTCCTTAATGATGAAAATTCAGCTTCGGGAAGAGCTTTGGTAAAGATATCGGCAAAGTTGGACTTAGATTCTACATAATTGAGTTCAATGTCCCCTCTTGCCACATGATCTCTTATGAAGTGATGTTTCACTTCAATGTGCTTGGTTCGAGAGTGATGTACCGGATTTTTGGTCAAGTTGATGGTACTCACATTATCACAATAAACTTTAATGTTAGAGTAGTGTATCTCATAGTCCACAAGAGTATGTCTCATCCAAAGTAATTGAGCTACACAACCACCCATAGCCACATATTCGGCTTCGGTGGTTGATAAAGCAACACAATGTTGCTTCCTACTACTCCAACTAACTAGGGAGGACCCAAGAAATTGGCATCCACCACTAGTACTCTTCCTATCCAATTTGCACCCGGCATAATCGGAATCGGTATAACCAAGCAATTCAAATGACTTAGTCCTAGGATACCAAAGTCCTACATTTAGGGTGCCTTTAATATATCTTAATATTCTTTTGATGGCTACCAAATGTGATTCTTTGGCACAAGATTGGTATCTTGCACACATACCTACCACAAATAAAATGTCGGGTCTACTAGCGGTTAGGTATAGTAAGCTACCAATCATACTCCTATAAAGTTTAAGATCAATTGATTTACCTTCATGATCACTATCTATCCTAGTGCTAGTGGCCATAGGAGTGGTTACAATTTTGGCATTTTCCAAACTAAATTTCTTGATCATTTCATTTGCATATTTGGTTTGATAAATATGAATACCCTCATTAGTTTGTTTGACTTGTAAACCTAGGAAAAAGGTAAGCTCTCCAACCAAACTCATTTCAAATTCATTTTCCATATTTTTTATAAAGTCTTGAAGAAGATCATCATTTGTTGACCCAAAAATGATATCATCAACATATACTTGGGCTATGAATATATCTTTTAACGTTGACTTTATAAACAAAGTTTGATCTACTTGGCCTCTTCTAAAATCCTTAGAAATTAAGAAGAATGACAATCTTTCATACCATGCCCGGGGAGCTTGTTTTAACCCATATAATGCTTTCCTAAGCTTACATACATGATTTGGATAATCTATGTTCTCAAATCCGGGTGGTTGCTCTACATATACTTCCTCCTTAATAAAACCATTTAAGAATGCCGATTTAACATCCATTTGGTAAAGTTTAAATCCCATGTAGGAAGCATACCCTAAGAGAATCCTAATAGATTCTAACCTTGCAACCGGGGCATAAGTCTCATCATAGTCAAGCCCCTCAACTTGATTGAATCCCCTAGCAACCAATCTAGCCTTATTTCTAGTGATATTTCCTTGATCATCTAGCTTATTCCTAAAGACCCATCTTGTAGTAATTATGGTGCTATCATTGGGTCTAGGTACTAATTCCCACACTTGACTTCTTTCAAATTGAGCCAATTCATCTTGCATTGCCAAAATCCAATCCGGATCATGTAATGCATCATTGATCGATTTGGGCTCAATTTGTGAGATAAGAGCAACTTGACTAGTAGGAGGTCTATGAAATGACCTAGTTCTTACTCCTTGAGATAGATCTCCTACTACTTGGTCAAGTGGATGATCTTGATGAATTCTTAGGTTTCTAGAAGGGGTTTCAATTTGATCATTGTTATCTTCCACCCTTCTTTCATCATCGGAGTCTCCTCTTCCTCCCCCTAGATCATTACCCCTAATGGTCAAATTTTGAAGTTTTTGGGTAATGTCTTGATTATTGTCATTAATATCCTTATCAATGGAGGACTTTCTAGAGTAGGTACTAGTAGTTTCATCAAATTGAACATTGGAAGACTCCTCAATCCCTTTAGTTCTCTTATTGTAGACTCTATACCCTCTACTTGTGGATGAGTATCCAACTAGGATTCCCTCATCCGCTTTTGATTCAAATTTTCCTAAGTTATCTTTGGTGTTTAGAATATAAACTTTACATCCAAAGACTTTGAAATAATGAATTGTGGGTATAGTCCCATTCCATAATTCAAATGGTGTTTTTCCTAAAAACCTATGGATTTGAACTCTATTTTGGATATAGCAAGCGGTATTAACCGCTTCCGCCCACAAGTAGCTAGGTAGAGAATATGCATTAAACATAGTCCTAGCCGCCTCTTGTAGGGCACGCTTTCTCCTTTCCACCACCCCATTTTGTTAGGGTGTTCTAGGACAAGAGAACTCATGCTTGTACCCTTGCTCTAAACAAAATTGTGAAAATTTTAGGTTTTCAAATTCACCACCATGATCACTACGGATCCGGTTGATTTTGAGACTCTTTTCATTTTCAACCCTTTTACTAAATCCTATGATTATTTCTAAGGTATCATCCTTATGTTTCATAAAATAGACCCAAGTATACCTAGAAAAATCATCTACTATAACCAAACAATATTTATTACCATTTAAAGATGGAGTACTATGGCAATCAAATAAGTCAAGATGCAATAATTCTAATGGTAAAGAGGTATTGGTTAGGGTTTTACCTTTGTGTGATGCCTTTGTTTGTTTTCCTTCTTGGCATGCATCACACAATTTGTTCTTGACATACTTGATCTTTGGTAGCCCTTTGACCAACTCCATCTTGGCTACCTTGGCTATGTTTTTCATGTTGATGTGCCCCAATCTTCTATGCCATAGCCAACTTTCCTCTTCTTTTGCAACAAAACACTTAGTAGAAATGTTAGAAGCATATGAAAGATCAACATAATAGATATTTGATTTCTTATATCCAACTAACATGCAATCAATTAATTCCTTGTGTCTAATCATGCATTTAGAGGATTCAAAGGAGACATGATAGTTTGCATCACAAAGTTGACTAACACTTAATAAATTGAATTTCATATTTTCAACTAGTAAAACTTTGTGAATGACAATCTTGGGGGATACCTCAATTGTACCTCTACCTAATATCTTGAGTTTTCCACTATTCCCAAAGGACACCGATCCCTTCTTCACATATTTTTTTGTGGAGAACTTGCTCACATCCCCGGTCATATGTGTTGAGCAACCGCTATCCACAATCCACATACCTCGCTCTCCTACCTAAATCACATGAAAAACACAAGCTTTTGGTACCCAAACATTCGGACCGGTAACATTAAGTAAAAACTTCTTAGGTACCCATGCTTTCTTAACTTTTCCCTTAATGGTTGCTTTCCTATTTATTAATGAAATATAAGCAACTTCTTTTCTTTGGCTTATATCCTAAACTGCCTTGTTATAAACCGCTCTTTACTACTAAGAATCATATCAAGACACTTTGAGCCATTTGAAAATTTTTCTAAACATGCTTTCAATTCACTAACCTCATCCTTAAGTTTGTCATTTTCTTCCTTAAGCATGCAAGAGTCAATATGTGAAAGCTTTTCATCCCTAATGGCCTTTAGTTCTACCTTCATGCTCTTAACCTTAGATTTTGACTTATCTAGAGCTTCTTTAAGATAGGCAATTGATTTATAAAGAAGCTTAATCTTGGGAGAATTCATTACCTCATCGTCACTAGATGACGATTCATCACTTGAAGAGTCTTCTTGGCTTGATGTGCCGGAATCATCTTCTAATGCCATGAGTGCCACATGGCGTGTAATGTGGCAAAGCTCATCATCGGAGGAAGAGTCTTCAACGCTTGGTGTGTCCCATGTGGTTTGAGCCACCATAGCCTCCTTCTTCTTCTTCTCCTTTTTGTCCTTCTTTTTCTTTTCTTTTTCCTCCTTCTTTTTTAGCTCCGGGCAATTCGGCTTTATGTGTCCCTTCTTGTTGCAAGCATGACAAATCACATTATTACTAAAACTTGAATTACCACTAAATTTACCTTTTGAGGAATGAGACCCCTTCCTTGCTTCTCTATTCTTGAACTCTTTTGACCTTCTATAAAGCTTCTTGACAAAATTTGCCATTTCACTAGATGAGTCTTCATCACTTCTTGACCTTTTGAGGACGGCCTTTGCATTTGATTCAAATTTCTTGTTTATTTCTCTTGTCCAATCCTTGCTTGGAATAGGATGTCCATGTTCATCCACCGGTTCTTCGAAGCCATCTACAATACTATGCCAAATTTCAATATTACTCATAAGATAGTACTTCATCCTACCTTTCCAATATGCAAAATGGCTCCCATCGAAGAGCGGTGGCTTGGCGGTGCTATATCCCTCTTGAAGAGCCATTGATGTCTTGGTTGATGTTGAGATCTTCCAAGCTATCCGGGCTCTGATACCACTTGTTAGGACCCTTGGAATGGCTAGAGGGGGGGGGGTGATTAGCCTTTCTTTCTTTCTACAAAAATGTTAGCGGAAGCAATACAAATATAAGCACAAACAAAAACAAGAAACAAAGCTAACACCCGATGTAACGTGGTTCGAGATGACGCTACCTACTCCACAATCCGTGAAGGTGGATTAGCCCTAATCAATCTTCACTAGAACCTCCTTTGGATGAACCAAGGTGGAGAAACCTTATCTTACAATGCACTCCTCTTCTTTACAATGATGGAAGATTAGGATTAGAGAAGAGGAGGTTTTGGATTGATAAAAACACTTGGAAAGCTTGGTGAGCACGTAGGTGTAGTTTGGAGCAAGAGCACTAGCCTCACCAAGCTCCCCATGGCCCCTTTTTATAGAAGAGGGGCTGTTTTTCCCGATTAGTCGATCGATGCTTACCATCACGATCGCCGGCCAACGGCAACGCGATCTCCGCAGAGATTCGTGAGTCGCAATCTCTAACGGCCAGTGATCACGATCGATCCTCCATCACGATCGATGGGGTGATCACGAGTGATCAAGAGCGCGAGGCGATATTTCCTTCGATCACCGATCGATTCCTTGGCGATCGATCAAACCACGGCTTCGGTCGAACGCTGACGGTCAGCCCGATACATCGTATCGATCATTGGCTCTCATCAAGTATGAGTAATTCATACTTGATTTTATACCCTAGACCTAGACTCAACCTTCTAGCTCCTCAATAAGCCTTGCGCCTTCAGGATCCCTCCGAGTCCGCGACTTGTTCATCCTTTACGCTTTGCTTCCAAGAGCTTCCTTCGGTTTCGTCATGTCTTGGGTTGCCAAATGCTTGGACTTTACGCCGCCAAGACTACAAGCTTGGACTTATGCTGCCAAGACATTACTTTGGACTTCCTTTGTCAAGGTTCACTTGGACTTTACGCTGCCAAGACTACAAGCTTGGTCTTACGCTGCCAAGTCCATCCCTTGTACTTCCTTTGCCAAGATCATACTTGGACTTCCTTTGCCAAGATCATACTTGGACTTTCCTGTCACTTAAACATTTTCGCAATTAGATCACAAGATATTGCCTAACTTAGATGATTATCCAAACATCAAAACATATATAAATGCTTGGAGCATTGTTGCACCAACATATCCTAGGGTTTTCCTAACCCTTAAGAATGGATTTAGGAACCCAAAATAAGTTCTTTCCTATTGGGTTCACTAAGTACTCCTTGGGGATCCGTTTTCTAGCAATTATCTTCTTCTTATCTTGTCCCCTAGCAATTAGACATTTATAGGCCTTTTCATTTTTCTTTTCTTTATAACCTAGGCCCTTCTTGTTGAAACTTGCCCTTTGGCTCCCAATTATCATGTTCAAGGTGTTGGAGCCTATTGTGAATTTTTCTAGGGCTTTTGTCAAATAATCTACCTTTTCCCTTAATGCCCTATTTTCTTCTATGCATGCATCATTTACATCTAATGACATGTAATTATCATGTGAGCAAGCATCATCATTAACACATGCTTTTTCTAGTTTTTGTTCTAAATCCTTAATTTGTTCAAGCATGCATTTATTCTTTTTCTTGGCTCTAAATAAGTCCTTAGTGAGGCTAGAGGGGGGTCGAATGGCCGGCTAGAGGGGGGGGGGTGAATAGCCCTCAAACGTTGGATGTCGGTATTTGCTCGTCTACAAAGAGATTAGCGCAACGGAAACAATAAAGCAAGACAAGCAAATAGAAATACAAGAAACCAAACGCTAACAAGATGGTGTAACGTGGTTCACAGTTACGCCGCTAATCCACGGTCCCCGATTCGTCCTCGGTGAATCACTCCGCCAAAACCAATCCACTAATGGTCAATCTTTTTCACCAAGCTAGGTGGAGGTAACCTTTACAATCAAGATCACTCTTCTTACAATAATAATGAAGTAAAAATAAGTAAGAAGAGTTTAAAGCTTGTGGGGCACTTGGATGGTCGTTTGGAGTAAGAGCATTAGCCATTCAAAAGCCCACACCCTCTCTTTTTATAAAGAGGAAGCTTTTCTTCCCGTTGGCCGCCACCAGTCGACTGCTTCCCTTGGCAGTCGACTGCCGCCACTTCAACGGCCTCCGAACAAGTCGGATCCCAACAATTGTAGTCCAACGGAACACTTGGCAGCCAACTGATGGACCTCATCACGATGTAGTCGATCGCGACTATGAGCGGTTCTGCGACTAAACCTTGACGATCAATGATCACGCTTTCGCCGATCGATGGTCTTGGCAATGATCGCCACATATGGTAGTCGATCGTTGGCCTCAAAACACTGGGCCGAATACCCAACCACGCTCGATAAGCCGACCGCCATGGAATGGCAATGATCGGTGTCGAAAACTCATCCGACACTTGGCCAAATGGCCAAGTTTCACCTAAGAGCTACCCCTTCCTGGGTTACATCGCTCACTCTCATCCCTGAGTCCTCGCCTTCGTTCTTCGCTTATGGCCACGCCTCTAAAGACATCAGCGCACGACTCTGCAATGCTCCTTCGCGTCTCTTGCCTCGAAGTCTACTTCCTCCGACTTCACTCCAAGCTCCTCGTCCGGCGGTCCCTCGGATGATCCAAGCGAATGGCTTCCGCAAAGCTATCCTTCACCGACTCAAGGCCCGAGTCATGAGATGTGAAACTCGCCACGGCTCCATGTGCGAATTACTATGTCCTGCACGACTTCAACGCACATATCAAATCAACATACCAACCTAACTTAAATCCTTTGCCACACACATCAAAACCTTATCATGGCAAGAGATTGCCCTAACACAATCCCCGTGCGGTGGTGGAACGGAGGAGTTGTGTTTAGGTTAGAATTCATTCATGGAAGAATGGAGGAGTATTTCTACGACCGATCGAGGCAGTTTGTAAGTCCTCAAGTCAGGTCTATATTCTACATAGCTCGATGACTAGCCGAAGCTATAATCCCCATGTGGTGGTGGAACGGAGGAGTCAAGTTTAGGTTAGAATTCATTTGTGGAAGAACGACTGAGTATTTCTATGACCGACTGAGGCAGTTTGTAATACCTCAGGTCAGGTCTATATTCTATATAGCTCGATAGCTAGCTGAAGCTATAATCTCTGTGTGGTGGTGGAACGGAGGAGTTGGGCTTAGGTTAAAATTTAGTTATGGAAGAACGGTGAAGCATTTCTATAGTCGGCCAAGGCAATTCGTA
The DNA here is from genome assembly GCA_025175895.1 of Wurfbainia villosa. Classification (NCBI taxonomy): domain Eukaryota; kingdom Viridiplantae; phylum Streptophyta; class Magnoliopsida; order Zingiberales; family Zingiberaceae; genus Wurfbainia; species Wurfbainia villosa. The sequence continues at coordinate 52,686,042 of CM046002.1, forward strand.
AGTCCTCAGGTCGAGCCTATATTCTTGCACAACTCGGTGCTAGCCAAAGCCACAATCCCTGTGTGGTGGTGGAACGGAGGAGTCGGATGTAAATTGGGAATCATCTAGAAAGAATGGTGGAGTATACTTTCACAACTTGCCGAGGTATCCCTCGAGTTAATCTCTATCTTTATACAGTTCGGCTATGGACAAAGCTATAATCCTCATGTGGTGGTGGAACGGAGGCTTGAAGTTTGGAGTAGAAGTCATTATTGTAGGACATTGGAGTATTCTGGCCAAGGTATTTCTCCAAGCAGTCTGCATTTATGTTAATCCTTACATAATTTCAACATAACTATTTTTGTCGGGCAAGGGCGTAAAAGGGAAATAATATCTATCTAAATTATATACCGATGGGGTTTCATGAGATGTTAAGCATCATATATGTTTCTATGGCAAGATGACCCCCATTTTGGGGTTTATTTCTATGTCTATGTTCAATTATTCTACCAAAGACAGTTCACAAGACCTCGGGGAGAGTGATTCCAGATGGGTTATCATGTGTGCTTAGTTTAGGCTCCAGAGGTGTTTCGTTATATATATATATATATATATATATATATATATATATATATATATGGCGAGATTTTTGGGTAGGTATCGTTATTGTGTTTATTCTATATCGGAGAGTTATTTCTCCAAGGATCATAATACTTACTCAAGGAAACAAAGTCAAGGCCACGATTCAGAGAAAGTATACTACCTTAATTTTCAGAAATTATATTGATTCATGGTATAGTTGACATAACTCATCTTGTGCTACATTTATATAAAATAAACTTAGTTCTTCTAACTTACTAAAGAAGGAAATACATTATAATAGAATAGAAATCAGGGAGCCTCGCGAATAATTCTCTCTGGGGGTGTAAGCTGGGTAAAGCTATTTGACAAGAGACTGATTGATATTGTGAAGCCTCGATATGGTGCGCTGAGCTATTGCTAGTTCTTGGCGCAATGAGTAGTTGTGGGTAGAGGTGGAACGTAATCGGGAACACAGACTTTTTACCAGCTCTTCCAATTCCGCTATGCGTTGTTGATTTGTACTAGGTAGTCCCTCGGAAGAAAGCTCCTCTTAGAGGGAAGGAAGGTTGGCCATTAAAATAGGAATACTTGTGAGGGATCGAGGAAGTACTAGAGGAATGCTTAGTGGAAAGATGTCTATAGTGGTAGGAGGAGTAAGGCCTCAATTTATAAAGGAAGAAAGGTATGGAAGTCAAAGGATTTTCTGTATTAAAGAAGGAAGGTGGAGAATCAGAGTCTTTAATGAGGTGTGTGTTCCAAAGAAATGGATGGAAAAAATCGGCACAGATGAGGGAGTAGATAAGAATGCATAGGGGTATCATTTATCATAGATACAACCCCTTGGTCAGAGGTTGGCTCGATGGATGTCCATAAGATCCCCAAGCGTCAGACAATCGATAGGGAAATAGGCCAATGACTGTTTCAACCATGCTGGATAGGATGTACATTCCTTTTTCATGATCTAAGTATTAGGACAAAAGGAAATAAGAAAATGTTTTCTTTTTGGTACAATCTGAGCAGTATTACAAGTAGTCAAAAGAAAATATCCTTATTTACAGGAAAGGAGTCGGGGAGGAAGACCTCGTAGAGGATTCCTATTTTAATGTAGGTATTGGAGTTCTCAGAAAGGGATGAGTAATAGATTTTTATAAAGCATCTCGGGAAGCAAATGAAGCGAGATTCGCTTCCCTTGTAAGTAATAATGAGAACAAGAGGAATTAAAGAAGTAAATTAAGCTAGTAGAATTGCTAATCTATTTTGCATGAAGGTAGGGAGGAGGTACCAGCCTAGAAAATATACAATGGCAATTTAGCTAAGGGACATGAGTCACAAGGTCATAACGCTTTGACAATCGGAAGTGTGTTAAGATCTTATTGTATCAGTCAACTGATATGAATATAAGAATAGAAGGTATCAATTAATTATTTTCGAGCAGAGCATATATATAAACAGTGAAAAAGGAAAATACCTACAATGCCTACTGAAAAAATAAAGAAATTATGTCACTATAGGAAGTTGAAAAATTACATATAAAAAAATTTTAGGGGGATATTTAGCAAGCAAGAGCTCTAGTAATGTCTAAGAATGCATTGTCCCCCCCCGGTGGAGGATATCCTTGCTTTTCAAATTGCTCCACTGCCCCATCAAAGCCCAAGATAAAAATATCTGCTACTTTAGGGCTAAACTTGCTTATCATCTCTTGTTCTCTGACCTTCCAGCGGGTTTCTTCAGCAAATTGGTAGGTGGTGAAGGCTAATCGAAGATCTTATTTCTCTTTAGAAATAGCCAATGCCTTCTGTCCACACACCTCTAATTCAGTGGTACAATTGGTCTTCAAGGCGTCGGTGCAATTAACTATCTCTAGGAGATCTCTAGAAATTTCAGAAGCCATAGAAGAAAGATACTCTAATTGGGTACGATGGGAAGATTGGGTCATTTCCCAAGTCTTGACCAACGACAGGACATGAGTTAGCTCGGCCAAAGACTCTGACCGCCTAGTTTGAGTTTCTTGTAATTGAATTTTACATTTCTTTAACTCTCAGGATATTATTTCAATCTAGTGCACTTATTCTTTCTGAAGCAATAACTGAGCTCGCAATCGATCAACTTCATGAAGTAACTCTTCTCTGTCGCGCTTGACCGTTGTCAACTCAATCTTTAGGTCAGTGCATGTTTTCTTTGAATGTTCTGCTGAGGCAGCTAGGGATGATTCCCGCTGTTTGGACTGAGCCAGTTGGTTTGCCATGTCTTTTAATTGATTCTCTGAGGCCATATGGCAGGCCTCCATGGTAGATTGGTATGTGATCAAATGTTAAATGACCTCATTATAATCCGTAGTGACCTGTGTTAAGAAAAGAAATATACATGTATAAGTAGAGGAGAAAGGTCAGAGGCAGTACCTTAATAAGGTCCACTCTCATGAGTTCTAGGGGACCCTACACCCCTGACTATGTAAAAAGTTTTACCCCTTGAGGGGTGCAGATGCGAAGAATAGAATTTAAAGAAGTGAGTGGAGGATCCATAGGGGCAGGGATATTAACAGGATCAGTTGAGGAAGGAGGCTCCAAGATTATATAAGGAAAAAGCGACTCAGGCAAAGAAGAATCAAGGCGAGTAAAGGAGGTTGTACATTCTCTTGGGGATGAGGAAGTGGGCAGAATAGGGTGAGAAGGATCTTCTTCGGGAAGAGGAGAAGAAGACCTATCAAGAGAACGAAGTGGTGAAGTATCCCCAGGTTGGGAAAAAAGATCTTTAATGGGGAGTATATCTTCTTCTATGACAAGGGAGGGAGGATTGTAAGGACGAAGGTGACAGCGATGAAGAGGAGGAGGACCAAGGGAGGAAGAGGAGGAAGGGGGTATGAATTGTGTATAAGTGGAAGTGTTAGGGCAATCAACCCAAGTATGGTTTGGTTTTGATGTGTGTGGCAAAAGATTTTAAGTTAGGTTGTTTATGTGATTTGATGTGTGTGTTTAAGTTGTACAGGACTTAAGTGAATCACACAAGGCTAACTTTATTTAAAACATAGTAATGGGTGAGATGTTAGGTTGATACAAGTGATTCACTAATGCTTATGACATTTGGATGGGTCGTTTAGAGTATCATAACATAACAATCATAGACTAACTTTGGGGAAAGCATATATTTAATTCATGAATATATTGCCCAAAGATCATAGTTGGATATTTTTCATGTTTTAAAACCATTTCATGTTTTAAATTCTGTGAGTTCATGTTTTAAAATGTTTCAAGGCAAAACTAGGCTTTCAAGTTGATAAAAATTTGAGTCATTTTCAAACTTTTAAGATTTTGCCTTATTTTTGAAAATTGATTGAATTTTTATGAAAAATTATTTTTCATTGATAGAAGGACTCATAAGAAATGTGTTCCTCGAATTTTATGATTTTTTTGAATTTTTTAGAATTTTTAATACATTTCTGAATTTGGGTTCAGAAATCAGAAATCTACGTTCTTAGGTGCCAGTCGACTGCCTATCTGAACCAATCGACTGATGTACTGTGCACGAGCACAGTAACCTATTTTAAATGGGGTTTAGCTTGATTTTGATAAATTTCTTCCCTTATATAGTGATGTCATGTTGTATAACATATATTTGATGTTTTTGATGTTGTCAAAGGGGGAGAAATGTTAGTGTTTAAGTGAATCATGCTAGGGGAAGAATTAACATGTGTTAAGGGGGAGTTGCATGTATTAAGGGGGAGTGTTTTGATACTCATGTTATGTTTACATGCTTTCCCTGCCTTAGTATTTTGTTAATGTTTTCCCTAACTTAAACATGTTGTCACACGTCAAAAAGGGGGAGATTGTTAGGGCAATCAACCCAAGTATGGTTTGATTTTGATGTATGTGACAAAAGGTTTTAAGTTAGGTTGTTTATGTGATTTAATGTGTGTGTTTAAGTTGTGCAGGACTTAAGTGAATCACACATGATTGACTTGATAAAAACATTGGCGAGTTCACCATCTCATGGCTCGGGTTCTTGAGTCGGTGAAGGATGACATTGCAGAAGCCGTGCGCTTGGTGCATTTGAGGGACCGCTGGACGAGGGCATTGGAGTGAAGCCAAAGGAAGCAGACTTCAGGGCGAGACACGAAGGATGACACTGGAGGAGCCGCGGGCTTAGTGCATCCAAGGGATATGGCTGGACGAAGAGAGCTTCGGTGAGGGACTCCATGGGAAGATGAGAGATTAAGCGATTGTAACGGGATGGGGTAGCTCATAGGTGAACTTGGCTGAATGGCTAAGACAAGTGTTGGATGCTCAAACTTGTGTTTGAGGTTTTACCCGACAAGTCAGACGCTCAAACATGTGTTTGAGGTTTTATCCGACGATGGGAAGTGTCAGATGCTCAAACAGGTGGTTTGAGGTTTACTCGACCGTCGGATGCTTAAACAAGTGTTTGTTTGAGGTTTTACCCGACACCAGTTGACTATTATAGATAGCAGTCGACTGATTCAAGTCGAGAGCAATTGATTGGTGTTTGATGGGTTTTGCCCAAAGAGCGATGCAAGAGTTTGGCTGATCGCTAAGGACAACGATTGGTATCAAGGTGTCACAGTACGTAACCATTTTTATTCGACTGATTTCTTGGAGCAATCGACTGATGGTTCGATCAGTCGACTGCTAGGGTCTGACAGTCGACTGATGAGTTATCCGTTGGCTGGATGCCAACGTGGATAAAGCCATTGTGAGACAACGACTACAATAGCAATCGACTGCTGGCATGCAGCAGTTGACTGCTGCATGCCCAACGGGAAGAATGACTTCCTCTCTATAAGAGGAGGCCTTGGGTGTCTTGGGGAGGTTAATGCTTAACTCCTATTCATACTCCCAAGTGCTCTAAATGTTTTCCACTCCTCTTCCTTGTGCTTACTTCTATTCTATTGTAAGAGAGTGAGTGAATTGTTGTAAAGAGGTTACCTCCACCTTGTTTAAGCTAAAGGAGAGATTAGTGATTTGAGTTGGGGAGTGATTCGCCTTACGAATCGTCCGCGGATTAGCGACAAGGGCCGTGAACCACGTTACATACTTTGTTAGCATTCACATCTCTTAATCTTTGTCTTTAGTCTTAATTGTTTTTGTTTTAGCATATTCCGCTGTGCTTATTACTCTTATAGACGATTAAGACGCGAGCGATTTCCATCTACGACATCGAGGCTATTCAACCCCCCTTCTAGCCGAGCCACGATCTTTCAACAGGAAGGACCCTCCAACAACCATGGCGATCTCCTTTGAGAAGGAGGAGGGAGAAGTAAATGAGAGGGGTTGGGGGTGTCATGATCTTCCCTCAGCAGTAGATATAGAAGGAGGAGTTGTTGGTTCTACTCGTTTTCTCTTCTTTTTCTCCTTCTCCACCCTGACCTCTATAAAGCTCATCATCGACTTCTTCATTAGCTCGTCTGTTACAAGGAAAGAAAATGATAGAGTGTTAATCATAACTGCAATCTTGTAAAAACATTTATGATAAGACACCACCTAATACAACTACGTCGTCTATGATGAAAGGGAATAATTCAAAACCTCCCATAAGAGGATCATTCAGTAGAATGTCAGAATTGTATTGGTGGTCCTAGAGAACTCTCTTGCCCTAGACGAAGGGGCATTGCAGTCGGATCTCCTGGAACGGGGGAAGGTCAGGAATGTCTATCTTCTAAAGGTCAGAATGAAATAGGGGTGTAGGAAGCTGGGCAAAAAAGTATTGTTCTTTCCACCCTGTGTGGGAAGAAGGAAGATTATGTTTGAACTGACAATCCGAGCGTCTTGCAAAATAGAATACCCCTACATCAGCTGACTTAATTTGGAAGAGACTGTGGAACATCAAAGGGGATAGAAGAAGACCTATATGTTTGAAGATGACAACCGTGTTCGATAAGATACAAAAAACATTAGGCGAAAATTGACTCACAACTATCTTGTAAAAGTCTAAGATGTAGAAATATACAGAGGGGATAAGGAGGCGAAGACCATTTTCTAGTTGGTCTAAGAAGGAAGCATAGTGTCTTGGGGGAGGTAGATGAGGTCGTTGTGTGGGTAAGGCGAATCTACATTTGACGCTATTGTCTATATATGATTTCTTAACACTACGAAAATAATGACTACCATCTATGCTAGGAGTGGTTTCATACCAGGGGCTCTTGCTAGGGTTTTGAAAAGGAGGAGCCATGGAAGATGATGTTGTTGGGAGTATGGGAAATACAATCAAAGTTCTACATTAGTAAGACATGGAAAAGATCATGTGTTTCTAAGATAAAAAGATATCTCCATTGGTATGAGCGGACAATATCATGTCATTGTGGAGATATATAATTCTTATAGGCACTAACAATTGGTATCAGAACTATGATCCATGTCAAGCCATGAACCTCAAATGAAGAAAGTGGAGCTCCCATGTCTGGATCAATAGAACCAGACACCAAGTAAGAAGTCCAGTTAGGTCGGGAGGACCGAACAACTGGTAGGAAGTCTAGTTGGGCCAGAAGGGATGGACAACTAGCAGGAAGTTTAGCCGGGTTAGGAGGACTAGACAGTTGGCAGGAAGTCCTGGTGGATTAAGGATCGAACATCAATCAAAGGAAGTCCTTCGAGGACAGATAGACTTGAGGGGGGCTCAATGTGGTCCTTCATTTGAGGGGGGAATTGTTGGGAGTATGAGGAATACAATCAAAGTCCCACATTGGTAAGACATGAAAAATATCATGTGCTTATAAGATAAAAAGATATCTCCATTGGTATGAGACATTTTGGGTAAATCCCAAAAATAAAACCATGAGGGCTTTGGCTTAAAGTGGACAAAATCATGTCATTGTGGAGATATATGATTCTTATAGGCACTAACAGATGTTACTTACTTGGAATAAAAAAGAGGCACTTAAGAAAAAGAGAAAAGGCTTCAAATAGTTGAAGGATACCTGAGGAGGAGAGCAACGGCTGGCTGGAGTAACTAAGCAGGAAGAAAAACTTGAAGTCAGAGGAAAAGGGAGGACGATGAAAGGGGGCAGTGAGGAGGCGAGGTCTTTAGAGTTCGGTATTAAAATACTTCATCCTATAAGGTAAACAGGTGCTGCTCGATAATTGAATAATCCACTAGGGGTTTCCTGTGGAAAATGGGTGAAAATATGTCGATGTGTCTGCTCTAAATAAAAGTTAAGGTTCATGAATAATTAGGACAGGGGAGGAGTCATGAAGAAAAGGAAAGAGTCAACCCACACACCTTACTAACGCCAGATAAAATAATTCGTCTGAGGGTAGCTAATGATACTACCATAATCTAGCTAAATATGTTAAGTGAGGAGTTAAGAGGTTGATTTGTGTGGACTGAAGGTCAAGATAAGGGAGGAGCTTAGCTCAGAGAATAAATTGAAAGCTGAGATGAGGTAAGTCAGCTCGAAAAACAAGTGAAGAGTTGAGCTGAAGAAGATCAGCTCTGAGAATAAGTGGAGAGATGAGCTGAGGTAGGCCAGCACGGAGAATAAGTGGAGAGATGAGCTGAGTAGGTCAGCTCAGAGAATAAATTGAGAGCTAAGTTGAGTAAGATTAGCTCAGAGAACAAGTAGAGAGTCGAGTTGAGGTTAGTCAGCTCGGAGAACAAGTGAAGAGCTGAGCTAAAGAAGATCAGCTCGGAGAACAAGTGGAGAGCTGAGCTGAGGTAGGTCAGTTCGGAGAATAAATTGAGAGTTGAGCTTAGTAAGATCAACTTGGAGAACAAGTGGAGAGATGAGCTGAGGTAGGTTAGCTCGAAGAACAAGTGGAGAGTTGAGCTGCGGAAGGTTAGCTCGGGGAATAAATTGAGAGTCGAGCTGAGTAAGATCAGCTTGGGAGGTAGATTGAAGGCGGAGTTCAGAAGGGATAGCTCAGAAAGCAAGGCGAATGGTATATCAGAAAGAGGGCAATTCAGAAGGCAAGTCGGTTGGTGGATTAAGAGTTACTTAAGATAGATGTTCGATTATTAAGCTTCATGGGGGAATAATGAAAAAGGGAAACAATATATTAATGACCATGGGACCTCTTTACGAAGAAGGAACAATCAGGTTGTTAAGAGGTGGGGACTTCATGAAATATTCTTTTATCAGTTTGTTACAACAAAGGTGTATTCGCCCTCCTTGAGGATAACCACTGGAGACTCTTCAGGGGTCCCATAAAAGACTCATTCTCTAATGACATAAAGAGGAGCCTCACCTGGGTCCACGTGGCCTTTCAACGTGGACAGTCATCATCACAAGTGGTTATGCAACAGCTTGCTCTAGGGGAAGAGGGAAATAAAAGGAGAGAGAGGTGAAGGAAGAAAGAATCAGATCTCATTTTTACAAATATTTACTGTTTTCAACTACATTCATCTTCTTCACTACTACTACTACTACTACCTATTCTCTCTTCCTCATATATGCTTTAACTTAAACATCGGAGGATCTCCGCCGGGTAGGCCGATGGTAGTCTAGCATGTGTTAACTTTCACAGGAAGGGAGCAAGGATATATTTACTACTGCGGTTGGAGAGAATTCACCCTCAATCGTCCAACCTTGAGGAGAAAAATCCATACCGCATCATTACCGTTTGAGATTATTTGATTTTTTTTTACAACAACTATGATTTAGTGATCATTATATTTCAAACTCTATATATAATATACTCATTTTATCATTTTCATATTATTTTCTCAATTATTCGCTCTGAATTCTAAAATTTCAATTGCTTTAAATTCGATTCGCCGATTCTAATGGAAGGAGATTCATCTCATTCTCAGAAGGACAAAAGAGTAATCATTTGAATATTGTGTTGGGACCGATTTGATGCACTAGAGAGGGAGTGAATAGTGGTTTCTCGATTTCGTTGTTTTGATCATGTTCGTTTATAAAATGTTAGCACAGTGGAATATACAAAATAATAGAAATAAATACAAGACAAACACAACACACGAACACAACATTTTTAATGTGGTTTAGAACCTATGGTTCCTATTCCACGGTGGCGCTTAGTGATCTACCCTCACTAAAATCTCTCATTTTCGGTATGACACTGAAGGTGGAGAAACCTCTTACAATATCTTACAATAATAAGAAAAACCAAATATAATACAAGACAAGCAAATACAAATGTAAAGAAGGAATGAAATACAAATAACACTCTATAAGATTGCTTGATCACTTGAATGATTTTGGTTGCTTTGAGATGCCCTTGAAAGTCTGGAATGCAACATCACTTCCCCTTCAAAATCTCCCAAAAAATCACTGTGAAATCCTCCATCTCGAGCTCCTTTTATAACTTGTGTATATCTAGATTTCTGTCTAGAAGTCGACTGCTCACCTATCCGTTGTCTCACAATGGATTACTCCATGTTAGATTCTACCCAACGGATACCCTAGCGGTTGACTTCCCTTACCAGCAGTCGACTGCCAAGCCAGTAGTCAACTGCCCAGTCGACTACGAGACCATCTACGCTCTAACCACTTATTACCAATCGACTGTTATACTCTTATAGTTAACTACTCAAGGTCAGTCGACTGCCAGAGCCACAGTCAACAGTCAAGCCACCGTCGACTACTCGACCAGTAGACTGGGTCATAACCCTAGCCGACTGCTTGAGTCAACAAGGCCTCCTGAGTATCGTACATTCAACTAGTCAATTGGACAAAGCTATCAGTCGATTGGTAAACCTCAAACATGAGGTTTAGCCTAAGTAGGATCTCCTCATACTTGATCAATAACCCTTGGCCTAGACGTGAGCTTTCTAGACACCTCCATTAGTCTCATGCCCTTAAGGTCCATTCGAGCCCTCCTTGACTCGTTCACCCTTCATGTTTGCCTTCAGGTGCTTCCATCGGCTATGTCATGCCTTCGGGTACCCTTAGCCTAGACCTTAAGCCTTCTAGCCACCTCCATCAGCTTCACACCCTCAGGGTCCATCTGAGTCCTCCACGACTCTTTCACTCTTCGCGTTAGCCTTCATGCGCTCCCATTGTTTATGTCATCCTAACTGGGTCTCCTTTGCCAAGAGATTATGCCTCCTGGACTTTTCCATTACTAAGCCTCAATGCTTAGACTTTTCACCACCAAGACTACACACTTGGACTTACGTGGCCAAGGCTACACCCTTGGACTTTCTTTTGCCAAATATCCATATTTGGATTTTCACCACCAAGACTATACACTTGGACTTACATGGCCAAGACTACTCCCTTAGACTTTTCCTTGCCAAGTATCTATACTTGGACTTCTCCATTTCCAAGAATCCAATCTTAGACTTTCCTTGATAAGTCTCCAAACTTGGACTTCCACTTGAGTCTCACTCAAGTTAGGTCAACCTTGACCTGAGACCGATTGCTCCAACAATCGCCTCCTAACATTCTTTCCCATATGACATTGGATATCCCAAACATCCACTTATCATATGATCAACATATGATCAAACTATATTATCAAACAATGGTCAACTCCATTGTCAAATATCAAAATACTACTCGAGTCCAACTCGAGTCTGGTCAATTGTGACCTGGGTCGATTGCACCAACAATCTCTCCCTTTTTGATGTTTGACAATACATTTAAGTTAGGTTGTCCCATAAACCCAACTTAATGTAGAGGAATCGCTGACCGCACAAAAGTGGGGGGTGAATAGCGATTTCATTTCGTTCGATTGCGATCACATGCTTGTTGGATCGAGAAGCGTCGCTAGAGGGGGGGGTGAATAGCGAGCATAAAAATTTCTTTCGTTCGTTCAATAATAACAAGCACAGTGGAAAAATAAATAACACAATTTATTTTTACTTGGTTCATAACCCACCGGTTGCTAATCCAAGGCTCCGCGATCCTTGACCGCGTACGAAGGGGCAATCCACTATAAAGTATTCTCCTCGTTGGAGGTAGGAGACAACGATCACAAAACCGAAAGTACGAGGATGAGGCAACAAGCCTACCTCACCTCGTTATGATTAAAACCATGATCGAATACAGTAAATAAAAAAAGTACTTACTATAGACGAATAGATTCTGAAGTTGGCGTTACATCGGCGTTACGACGTTAGAACTTTGGCATTGCGGGAGTACTTTTTGAGAATAGAATTGATTGATCTTTGGGTTGGAGTCCTCCCCTCCTTTGATAGAGTTTTACCTTGGAATAAGTCTTGATGTAGATCCTCATCTTTTGGAACTGATCACGAGGTGATACCATATTTTATCGTGAAGTGGTCGTGTCAAACATTATCCATTTTGACCTAGCGTAAAAGGCTGATTCGTCGCCATCAGTCGACTAATACCTTCCATCGGATCGATGTGCATCACCGACTTCCCTAATGGCCAAATGATCGTACCGTCACTTCCCTATAGTAAGAGGTTAGCACGAAAAATGGTAAATGTGATGGTTTCTAACCATCCGATCTCGATCTAGACCTTCCACAAGAAGTTTTAGTTGGATCGCCGCCTACGGTCGTCCCCGTACAGAGGACATGACCTTACCATCTCTCTTCGCACTCGTGCTTACTTCTGGTTCTTTATGACCTATCGCTTTGCTTCCAGTCTTCCAATTGGGTTCTTCGACTCCCACGAAGTTCCCCCGGTGTCGCCCGACCACCACAGTTTCCCGACTCAGGATTCTCCGGGTGTCGCTGACCTTCGGCTTAGCTTAACCATTTTCTGCACACTTAATTCAGCTCATGAGATAACAATATAACCTTAACTTTGGATCTTTATCATAATCAAAATCTAGGTTCAATTATCTAGTGCCCCTGCACCAAAAATCTCCCCCTTTTTGATCTATGGCAAACCAATACAAAGTTAAGGGAAAAATTAAAGCATTAAACAAGTAGAGTAAATGATGAATGCCATTTTCAAAAACTCCCCCTTAACCCTAGGTGAGTTTTGAAAGAGATTAAATTTTTTAAATTAAATTTTGTGTTACTCCCCCTTAACTTGCACTCTTCTCCCCCTTTTGCCATAAATAAAAAAAAATATTGGGGTTTTTTTTATATAAAATAGGGGTTTAAAAACAACATTGTATATGCATGCCTCTAGATAAATCAACTATGAGTCCAAGCATGCGTTTAGCAGTAGTTAGATAGATTGGTTCGAGGTGTGTCCCTCTACACCAATAATCTAAAGGTTTGTAATATAACCATTAGGGTTAGTTTGCTCTCCCCCTTAATCAAATATATGAAGTATAAGAGATGTAGGGGGCGCTAAACTTTAGCCTAGAGAGTTGTAAATAGTCGTTAAGTACAATAGTTGAGAAAATAAGTAACATTTTGAAAAGGTTATATTTCAATTATCCTTAACATCTCACCCATTCTATGTGTCTTAGAATTTGTTCACCGTATATGTTTTGTGAGATGATTTGAAATCGATTAAAGATAGTCAACCTTGGGTTAGATTCAGATTTAACCTTTAGATCGTTAAGTAACTTTTCGAGAACCTGGCTTCCAGGTCGTGGCGAGGCATAGGGGCCTTCTTTGATCGGAATAATGACCACTTCTTTAGACAAAGCCAAATTTAAGAAAATATCACTTAAGTCACTTAGGGTTACTTCTTGGTCTAACTAGTTTAGAATACGATGAGGTAGCTTCAGTTAGTTTGACTCGGTCAAGTGCACCAAGCTAGATACGCCTTATCTAGCTCGAATACACGAGACTTTATTTTCCTAACGTACTATCATCTCACTACATCCTGATACTATGTTGTCAACTATTTTCCCTATCTAGCCATTCTAAAAATTAAAATAAAATAACTAATCATGCAATGGTTTTGCTAAGGAAGCGGATATACTATTTTAGTGTTAGCTCCCCCTGGACCATTGAACCAATATGGTCTATTCAAATAATGAACTTGATTCTGGGGAATCCAATACTTATTAGTCCTTATATGTTAGTTCAATAAAACCTTTGGGACCCATGCTTGAACTCTTTGATGACTATGATTCACAATAGACATGTAAGATCTATTCGTAGTCGTTGACCTAAATCCGAGTCCGGCTTTGTTGTACATGGCTCTTTGGGTTCCAAGTAGCCAGTTAAGATTCTTAGATCCCAACGTGAATCTTTCCATCCTAGCCTCGACCTCTTGAACTCGAACCTTCAAGAGAGAATTCTCCTCCTCAAGTTTTTCAACTTGGGTAGAGTTTCCCTCTTGAACTTGACTACTTGAAGAGGTTAGAGTAGCCTTTAACTTGAGGGTTTCAACCTCCTCAAGTTACGACTCAATCCTATACTCGAACTTAGTTAATTTCCTAGTAAGCATTTTAATTGTAAGGTAAAGTGTACTAATTAAAGAGCGGCTAATCTTGACTTTCCCTTTTGGTCTGACTTTGAGTTTCCTCTCGAAGTAGTCTTTGGGGTCGGAGTCGGAGTTGTAGTTGGACTCGGCTTCGGATTCTGACTTGGACTCCTCCGGTCTTGCCATGTAAGCTATGTCAACGCCTTCTTCTCCGTTGTTCCAAGTTGCATGGAAAGCTTTACTTGCTCCCTTTTGCTTTGGCCGCCTCCTTGACTTGAATTACTCTTGGTTCTCTTTCTTCAATTGCCTTCTTTCTTGTCGAACTATTCTCCACACCATGTTGACTATTGTGCCCTCCTCTTCGGATTCGTATTCGGGTTCATCCTCGAGTTCGGATCCATCTTCTTGCTCAGGAGGTGGCTTGCTCTTCTCGTTTCTTCTTCGTCCTGCAAGTAAAGCAACACCTCTCTCGACCGAGACCACGTTAGTTTGTTTATGTAACTCAAACTCCGAAAAGAATTCATCTAACTTAATCTTAGATAAATCTTTAGATACCTTGTAGACATCAACCATGGATGCCCTGTTGGGTTTCGGGCACCGCGGCGAGTGTGTATTCGAACATGTTTCATAAACATGTGTGCAGCGGAAGAAATAAATCTAATTTATTACAACACACACACCACACGCATGCATAGTACAACATGTGTAGACATAATAGTAGTTTTAAATTTTGTAATAAAAGGAAATTATTCTAGGTAAACCTGACGTATCACGTGCAGTGGGAAAGACATCAACCGGAGCGACTCTCGCTAGAATCGTCTCTATCCGTATCCATGCCTAGTATCGTCGGGATGAATTCACAAAGCCATGAGCCTCGTCTTCATAGGAGTCACTAGCCTCGTGGTCGAGCGATGTGATACGAGAGAAGATCAATCCAGATCAAAAATTCGGATTCAGCGAATCCTCAAAACTACGCTTCTCGGAGGTATTAGTCAACCGTTGTGAATCCGTCCTCCACCTGAAGATTACGGAGATCGAATCCCCGAAGTAGCCATTGTGAGCTCTAACATCGTCCAAGCGGCTCCAACATGAAGGAGGAAGCTGTCAGAAAGCGACAGCTTTGGTGGAGGTTGTGCGCCCAAAGATGATGATCACCTTGTCACCTAAGCCAAGATCACAGAGTCGCGGGAATTGGATCAGATAGCTTGGATGCGGCACAAGGCAGTGGCGCCAACCTTGTTGGCGGCGACAAAGGAGAAGAGGAGGCAACAACTAGGATTAGGTTTTCACAAACCCTTAAGCTCTATTTTATAGAAGAACATTCTCTTAATGGTTATTGGTTCATAACCAAAAACCGTTAACACCGCTCCATAACTTAAGTTAAAATAAAAAACCATGATGGTTGGTCTATTTTAAGTTAAAATGAACCGAACCAACTTTGGTTCATTCATTTAAAACAAACTAAACCCCTTTGGTTTATTCTTCACCATTGGATTAGAACCAAACCAATTTGGTTCATCCATTATGTCTTCATAAGACATGACCCATCCACCCTTCCATTGTGACGGAAACCATTTCATGCTCGATCCTTGTTTGTTCCAACCAAACCTAGTTTCTCTTGGTCTGAGAATCTCATTCTCAAGCTCATTTTAAATCCTTCAGATTACACTCGTTGTGCGTGTGACCAAATAGGTTTTCAATTTTTGTTGGCCGTCTATAATTAACCATTAATTATAGTACGATCATGAGTGGCACCTAGTAGTACATCATGATCCCCAATTAACCAAAAGATCAACGGTTAATCCAGAACTATTTCTGAAACCCTTCAGCAGCTACAATGAATCGTGCCCCATTCCCTTCACACATCTTATACCCACTTGGTTCAGGACATGGTCTATAGTGTCAGTCCCCACTAGGTTGACTACGTCACACATAGCCCAAGTATCATTTCCTCGTCCTACGGATTCTAGTTACTGCACATGTATTCAAGAGTACCTTACTCTAAACATGTAATGCTTTGGCCAAAGACTTTAGTAACAATCCGACGAGAGGCCATGGGTATACATCTCCTTGCAAGGAGTGGTGAATCCTTTATAGGCTATTCAAACACCTTCGATCACTTCGACTTATGCCAATCATCCCGGGTCTACATCTTTTCAGATATGCTTGCTTAATATGTCAATGCATAAGTCTTCATAACCAAGATGACTTGAATACCGCAAGTCAAAGGAACATTGCAGTTAAGATACAGTAAGAACTTCATTGATATATCTATATATGCAGAGAACTATATGAAGTTTTACAGCTGGTCACTCCAATGAACTAGTTACCATAACTAGCATCCATGATTAACTCTGAACACTACAATGTCTCCAGCCAGTGAGAATCAACTGCTTGGATACACCAAGGAGTATACCTTGTGCTAGTCTCGACAGAATTGATGGTGTTCAAATCCATCAATTCATTGACTAGGGATAATTCTGATACATCACAATTACACATATAGAGATACTCACTAGTTGTGATCCAATCACAAATTCTCTCATGCTGTGAATCGCATCGTGGACATTCAGTAAATGACTTTATGATCTAATCAAATACATGAAAATATGTATACTCAAATAGTGAATCTTCATTTATCATATAAATGGTTCAAACATAAGGCGATTGCCTTAGGACATCTCTCATATATTACTAACAAACTCCCACTTGGCCTAATGTCAATCGCTACGGTATCCAATACCATAAGCTCTAACATGACCCTCAAACTTACTTTGAGGTAATGCCTTAGTTAAAGGATCCACTAAGTTCCTTTCAGTGGGAATCTTCTCGATTTGTATTTCCTTCCTACTTATGATCTCTCTGATCAAATGGTAGCGGCGAAACACATGTTTGGATCGTTGATGAGACCTTGGCTCTTTCCTGTGCAATTGCTCCATTATTGTCACAGTAAACCGATATTGCTTCAACAATGGATGGAACCACACCAAGTTCAAAAATGAACTTCTTGATCCAAATCGCTTCCTTTGCAGCTTCCGAAGCTGCAATGTATTTTGCCTCAGTGGTAGAATTCGCTACATTATCTTGTTTGGAACTTTTCTAACTCACTGCGCCCCCATTTAAGGTGAACATGTACCCAGACTGAGACCTGGAATCATCCTTGTCTGTCTGGAAGCTGGCATCCACATACCCGTGCACCATCATATCCCCTTCTCCATAAATTAGGAACACATCATTAGTTCTTCTTAAGTACTTAAGGATCGTCTTAATAGCCACCCAATGATCCATTCCTAGATCTGACTGGTATCTGCTCATGACACTCAGAACATACGATACATCGGGCCTCATACATAACATAACATACATGATAGATCCTATTGTGGATGCATAGGAAATCTTACTCATGCAAATCCTCTCGTATTCTGTGCGCAGACACATAGACTTCGAAAGGTGTATCCCATGCCTGATGGATAGGAAACCTTTCTTGGATTCCGACATGCTAAACCTCTTTAGCACTCGGTCTATATATGTAGATTGCGAAAGACCAAGCAACCATTTCGATCTATCTCTATATATCTTAATTCCGAGGATGTAGGTTGCTTCTCCCAGGTCTTTCATGGAGAACGTCTTGGACAACCAAATTTTAACTGACTGTAAGATAGAAACATCATTTCCTATAAGTAATATGTGATCCACATACAATACTAGGAACACGACTGCACTCCCACTAACCTTCTTGTACACACAAGATTCGTCCGGATTTTGTGAGAAATCAAACTTTTTGATTGTCTCATCAAAATGGATATTCCAGCTCCTGGATGCTTGCTTCAGTCCATATATGGATCGTCGCAATTTGCATACTTTGGTTTTATCAACTGATGTGAAACCCTCAGGCTGTATCATATACACATCCTCGAGTAGGTTTCCATTAAGGAAAGCTATTTTCACATCCATTTGCCATATCTCATAATCATAATGAGCCGCTATGGCTAGGAGCATCTGAATGGATTTAAGCATAGCAACAGGCGAATAGGTTTCGTCATAATCAACACCTTACTTTTGACGATATCCTTTTGTCACCAATCTAGCCTTACAGGTAATCACATTACCATCCATGTCGGTTTTCTTCTTGAAAACCCACTTGCACCCTATAGGCTTTAAGCCTTCAGGTGGGTCAACCAAGTTCCAAACTTGGTTTTCATACATGGAATCCATTTCCGACTTCATGGCATCAAGCCACTTATCCCTTTCTGAACTTGTCAGCACTTCTTCATAACTAGTAAGCACATCATCATCAATGAGTAACACGTCATTCGATTCACTTACGAGAAATCCATATCTCTTAGGAATGTTGCGTGTTCTACCAAATCTACGAAGATGTGGTGTCTCAATAGGTCCAGCCGATGGCTCATCACTATGAGTTATTGGCTGTAGTGCTTCACCAGGTGTCTCATCAATGTCTATTTGAGTCTCTCGAGCCTCCTCAAGCTCAATGACACTCCCACTATTTTCTTACAAGAGAAACTCTTTCTCTAGAAACACAGCATGCCTTGAAACAAACACCTTTTGTTCCACAGGATGATAGATTTGGTAACCCCTTGTTTCCTTAGGGTATCCAATAAATAGACATTTATGAGACTTAGCATCCAATTTGTCTGATACAGTCCGCTTCACATAAGCAGGACAACCCCGTATCTTCAAGTAAGATACATGAGGTTTCTTACTATTCCATATCTCATATGGAGTAGTTGAGACTACCTTGGTTGACATTCTGTTTAACAAGTAAACAGCTGTTTGAAGTGCATAGCCCCAAAAGGACTTGGGAAGATTCACATGATTCATCATTGACCTGACCATGTCCAACAAGATCCGGTTATGCCTCTCAGATACACCATTATGTTGCGGTGTATATGGCGGAGTCCATTAAGATAATATACCATTGTCTCTTAGATAATCTAGAAACTCTTGACTTAAGTATTCACCATCTCGTTCCGATCGAAGTGTTTTAATACTCTTGTCATGTTGTTTCTCTACTTCATTTATGAATTCTTTGAACCTTTCAAAGGCTTCAGACTTGTGTTTCATCAAGAACACATACCCAAACTGTGAGTGATCATCGGTTAAGGTAATGAAGTAGCTATAACCTTCTAAAGCTTGAGTTGACATAGGTCCACATACATTAGTATGTATTAGACCTAGCAACTCTTCCACCTGTTCACCTTTTCTAGTAAAAGGGAACTTAGTCATCTTGCCTTTTAAGCATGATTTGCATGTATCGTATGAATCCAATTCAAACGATTCTAGAATTCCATATCGGTGCAATTCAGACATGCGTTTCTTGCTTACATGGCCAAGACGACAATGTCACATATAGGAGTCTAATTGATTTTCCTTTTGAGCACGCTTGTTGCTCGCTTCGATATTGAAAATATCACTAGATACGTCCAACGTATAAATACCATTGCTTAAAGTTTCAGTCCCTTAAAGAACGCCATTTAAAGTTATGTAACAACAATTGTTACTAAAAGTCAAATGGTACCCATTTCTATTTAAACAAGAAATAGAAATGATGTTCTTTATCAACGAAGGAACATAAAAGCAATTGTCTAGTTCTAAGGCAAGTCTTGTAGGGAGTTTCAACAAATACGTTCCGATGGCGAGTGCAGCAACCTTTGCTCCATTCCCAACACGTAAATTTGACTCTCCCTTGATGAGTCTTCTTCTATTCCTTAGCCTATGTATGTCATTACATATATGTGAGCCACACCCAGTATCCAATACCCAAGTGTTTGAAGAAATAGAATGACAATCAATAATGAATATATCTAAAGAAGATGGGGCATTCGAGGCCTTATTCTTCTTCATGGACTCAAGATAAATCTTGCAATTTCTTCGCCAATGGTTCTCCTTGCTACAATGATGGCAAGTGTCATTATGTGTTGGTTCTGCCTTCTTAGTCTTTTTCTTCCCCTTCTACTATTCCTTTGACTTCCTCTTAGAACCTTTCTTCGAGGAATCAACTAACAGCACCGTCCCCTGATCATGCTTCATAGAAGGCTCCATAGTCTTCAGCATGTTGAGCAGTACCACAGATGAACCTTCTTGCATCTCAGAGGTGAAGAGGAGCTTGGAGACTTTGAACCTTTCGAATCTCACTTACTCATCAAACAACTTATAAAGATGAAAGACTATGGTATGAGCATCCATATGCTCATGCTGCTTCCGTAGCTCAGGTACCATCGCGGCTAGCATGATGCAACTCACCATTCCAGAATCAGTCACATATTTCTGATAAGCCAACAATTGGTCCGGAGTTGCATTGTCACTAGGACTGGCGGGAAGAGGCGCTTCGAGGACATACGCGAGCTTTTCTGCCTTGAGAACAATTCTCAAGTTTCTAAGCCAGTCCAAGAAGTTTGGCCCAGTCAATTTTTTTGAATCCAAAATAGTGTGCAAATTCAAAGACGTCATGATTAATCGATTAACCTAGAAATACAAAATGAGCATGTATGAGAAAGATGATTTAAAATGCATCAACAAATATTCATAAATCCCATTCATTTTTTGAATTTCATAAACCCAAAAAATTACTTCGGGAGATCGTAGGTCCATCTCCGAATGGGCTGATATCCAACATAGATATGAACAACCTTGGAGAGAGTCCAACAAGTCATTCATAACTATGATGGTAGGTATCAAATATACCGATTGCATATCACATATATGCAACTATCACAATGTGCTATCAACTAATTGAATATTCACACATACATCGGGTTGTTAACACATTAACAAGTATGCATCATATGCATAACACCCAACATCACCTCCCTTCACATCGACCTTGGAGAGAGTCCATCAAGTCGATGCTCCAGGTTAAAGACAACCCATTAATCGAGAAATAGTTTTAATATGGTTATAGCGCATTCAACCAATTAGCTTGGCTTGGAGAGAGTCCAACAACCAAAGCTAACGATTGACCTCTGACTCTTACCATATTAGTATTAAACTATTCCATGGTTTGAACATGTTCGGGTTCGAGCCGGGCTTGGAGAGAGCCAACAACCTAAACAGGAAATAGAACTTTGGTTCTAACCATATTAATAGAAGATGTAGGCTTTAATATTGAGTAAGGGGTTTTATGTCTCATTCTCTTTGCATGCAAACAACTATTATCTACATGGCATGACATACATGATATACATCTACATGTCACGACACACATGACATAATGATATGCATCTAATGCAATTACATGACATACAATTATGACATGTACAAAAATTTCCTTATTTGTCATAACTATTTATGGAAATAAAATATGTTTGAGATTTGATTCTCCAAATCAAATCATGATTAAATTAGGAAATAAATTTCCAAATCTAATCACATATTTTATTTATGGAAAGTGTTAATTAAGGAAAGCCAAATTTAATTTAGGAAATAAATTTCCTAAATTGTCAAAACTAATTATGAAAATAAAATATATTTTAGATTTGATTTCCCAAATCAAATCATAATTAAATTAGGAAATAAATTTCCAAATCTAATCAAATATTTTATTTATGGAAAGTGTTAATTTCCATAAATACTTTTAACTTTCCAAAAGTAGAAGATTTCCATAAATACTTCGAAACTTTCCAAAAGTAGAAAATTTTCATAAATATAATTATGACTATCGCAAAATAATTTTAACGATTATGTTGAAACACAACCTGGCTCTGATACCACTGTTGGATTTTCGGCATCACGGCGAGTATGTGTTCGAACATATTTCGTAAACATGTACACAGCGAAAGAAATAAAAAGTAATAAATCTAATTTATTACAACACACACACCGCACGCATGCATAGTACAACATGTGTAAACATAATAATAGTTTCAAATTTTACAATAAAAGGAAATTATTCTAGGTATACCTGACGTATCACGTGCAGCGGAAAAAACATCAACCGGAGCAACTCTCGCTAGAATCGCCTCTATCCGTATCCATGCCGAGTATCGTCAGGATGGCTTCACAAAGCCACAAGCCTCATCTTCGTAGGAGTCACTAGCCTCGAGTCGAAGACGATGTGATCGAGAGAAGATCACAATCCGAATCAAAATTCGAATTCGAAAATGAGTCCCAAAACTCACTTCTCCGGAGAGGTATTCGTCAACCGTTTGACGAATCCTTCGTCCTCCACCTATGAGGATTATCGGAGATCGAATCCCCGGTAAGGTAGACATTATCGGAGCTCCAAACGTCATCTAAACAACACTCCAACATGAAGGGATAAAGTTGTACAGAATTCTGGACAGATTAGTGGAGGGGTTGCGTCGGCCCAAAGAGGATGACCGACTGCTCCTTGGTCACCTGAGACAAGGGAAGTCGCCGGAGGGTCGTCGGCAGAAGCTTGGACGCTGGCAGTAGCTTGGATGGCGACACAAAAGCTGGGCGGCAACCTTGTTGGGTGGCGACAAGGAGAAGAGAGGGAGGGGGAGGCAAGACTAGGATTAGGTTTTCACAAAACCCTTAAGCCCTGTTTTTATAGATAACACATTCTCCTAATGGTTATTGGTTCACAACCAAAAACCCGTTAACCTGCTCCAATAAGTTAAGTTAAAATAAACCGAACTGAGTTGGTCTATTTTAAGTTAAAACGAACCGAACCAACTTTGGTTCATTCGTTTAAAACAAACCAAACCCCTTTGGTTTATTCTTCACCATTGGAATAGAACCAAACCAATTTGGTTCATCCATCATGTCTTCATAAGACACGGCTCATCCACGCTTCCATTGCGACTCAAAACGATTTCATGCTCGATCCTTGTTTGTTCCAACCAAACCTTGTTTCTCTCGGTCTGAGAATCTCATTCTCAAGCTCATTTTAAATCCTTCGGATTATGCTCATTGTGTGCGTGACCAAATAGGTTCTCGATTTATATTGGCCGTCTATAATTAACCATTAATTATAGAACGATCATGAGTGGAACCTAGTAGTACATCATGATCCCCAATTAACCAAAAGATCAACGGTTGATCCAGAACTATTTCTGAAACCCTTCAGCAGCTACAATGAATCGTGCCCCGTTCCCTTCATGCATCTTATACCCACATGGTTCAGGACATGGTCTATAGTGTCAGTCCCCACTAGGTTGAGTACGTCACACCTAGCCCAAGTATCATTTCCTCATCCTACGGATTCTAGTTATTGCACATGTATCCAAGAGTACCTTACTCTAAACATGTAATGCTTTGGCCAAAGACTTTAGTAACAATTCGACGAGAGGCCATGGGTATACATCTCCTTGCAAGGAGTGGTGAATCCTTTATAGGCTATTCAAACACCTTCGATCACTTCGACTTATGCCCAATCATCCCGGGTCTACATCTTTTCAGAGATGCTTGCTTAAGATGTCAATGCATAAGTCTTCATGACCAAGATGACTTGAATACTGCAAGTCAAAGGAACATTACACTTAAGCTGCAGTAAGAACTTCATTGACATATCTATATATGCAAAGAACCATATGAAGTTTTACAGCTGGTCACTCTAATGAACTAGTTACCACAACTAGCATCTACGATTAACTTTGGACATCACAATGTCTCCAGTCAGTGAGAATCAGCTGCTTGGATACACCAAGGAGTATACCTCGTGCTAGTCTCGACAGAATTGATGGTGTTCAAATCCATCAATTCATCGACTAGGGATAATTTTGATACATCACAATTACACATGTAGAGATACTCACTAGTTGTGATCCAATCACAAATTCTCTCATGCTGTGAATCGTATCGTGGACATTAAGTAAATGAGTTTATGATCTAATCAAATACATGAAAATATGTATACTCAAATAGTGAATCTTCATTTATCATATAAATGGTTCAAACATAAGGCGATTGCCTTAGGACATCTCTCATATATTACTAACAAACTCCCACTTAGCCTAATGCCAATTTCTACGGTATCTAATACCATAAGCTCTAACATGGCCCTCAAACTTACTTTGAGGTAATGCCTTAGTTAAAGGATCCACTAAGTTCCTTTCAGTGGGAAATTTCTCGATTTTGTATTTCCTTCATACTTATGATCTCTATAATCAAATGATAGCGGAAAAGCACATATTTGGATCGTTGATGAGACCTTAGCTCGTTCGCCTATGCAATTGCTCCATTATTGTCGCAGTAAATCGGTATTGCTTCAATAATGGCTGGAACCACACCAAGTTCATAAATGAACTTTTTGATCCAAACCGCTTCCTTTTGCTGCTTCCGAAGCTGCAATATATTTTGCCTCAGTGGTAGAATCCACTACAGTATCTTGTTTGGAACTTTTCCAACTCACTGCTCCCCCATTCAAGGTGAACACGCACCCAGACTGAGACCTGGAATCATCCTTGTATGTCTGGAAGCTAGCATCCGTATACCCATATATCACCATATCCCATTCTCCATATATTAGGAACACATCCTTAGTTCTTCTTAAGTACTTAAGGATCGTCTTAACAGCTGTCGAATGATCCATTCCTGGATCAAAATAGTATCTAATCGTGACACTCAGAGCATACGATACATCGGACCTCATACATAACATAGCATACATGATAGATCCTATTGCGGATGCATAGGGAATCTTACTCATGCAAATCCTCTCGTCTTTTGTGCGCGGACACATAGACTTCGAAAGGTGTATCCCATGCCTGATGGGTAGGAAACCTTTCTTGGATTCCAACAAACTAAACCTCTTTAGCACTCGGTCTATATATGTAGACTGCGAAAGACCAAGCAACTATTTCGATCCATCTCTATAGATCTTAATTCCGAGAATGTAGGTTGCTTCTCCCAGGTCTTTCATGGACAACATCTTGGACAACCAAATTTTAACTGACTGTAAGACAGAAACATCATTTCCTATAAGTAATATGTCATCGACACACAATACTAGGAACACGACTGCACTCTCACTAACCTTCTTGTACACACAAGGTTCATCTGGATTTTGTGAGAAATCAAACTTTTTTGATTGTCTCATCGAGAAAAACTCTCCGAAACGATGAGTTCTCGCTTTAGGTTTTTGGGACAGTGACTTAAGTTCTTGTAAGATCGTAGTAGAGACACTCGCAAAGTTTATTTTGTGAGTAGGGGGGCTTCCCCTATCCCCGAAAGGGGCCTTGTCTCGCGATCGCGCCCGGAAATCGCTTAGCGGGACCGTTACGGAGAGGTGACTCATAAAATTGAAAAAAATTAGGAAAAATTATAGAAATTTTCTGTAAAAATATATAATTTAGAATTATGTATAATTCTGTAATTGTCATGGACCAAGAACCCCAATATGATTGGATGATGATGTGCTGTAATTCATAATACGGTCTGCGTGCCATTTTAGTGGTTGTGCGTGTTGTATAATGTATGCGACCTGCGGGTCGTACCTCTTCTTTTAAAATTCTAGTTGTAAATAGTTTTAGACTTGAATGTAACTTGAGTTTCATATTTGTAATGTACAAAATGGAGTGGTGGAAAGTCCACTTGTAGATGAAGTTACGAGAAGAGTGCCGACGACATATGGCGGTCAAAGGAAGTGCTTGGAGAAGCCGCTAGCCCAAGGTTGACCGTCAGATCTTCTCATTGGCTTGAGAAGATCGTAGTAGGGACAACCACATCACAGTTAATTATATATATATATATATATATATATATTTTTATATATATATATATATATATATATATATATATAT
This sequence comes from Wurfbainia villosa, assembly GCA_025175895.1. Classification (NCBI taxonomy): domain Eukaryota; kingdom Viridiplantae; phylum Streptophyta; class Magnoliopsida; order Zingiberales; family Zingiberaceae; genus Wurfbainia; species Wurfbainia villosa. Next base: position 52,711,545 of record CM046002.1, read on the forward strand.
ATATATATATATTGTATGTATATTATGCATGCTAGGCTATTTTTCTTGTATGTATATGATGCATGCTCGAATAATGCTTGTATGTATGTGATGCATGCTAGTGTAGGATAATAAAGGCCTTAATGCGTATATGATACACATTACGATTAGATTAGATCTTAATCGAATCAACTCGTAAATGCCTACCAAGTCCTTGATACCCATCACTACCTCGATCATTTGTAGTTGTTGAATCTGCCAAAGCAGAGCAATGCATATTATCTTGGTAGGGTGCGGAGGGACAATCGTGGTCCCGCCTATCACGGCTTGGGTTAGAGTAAGCTCAATTAGATTGGGTAAAACTAGTTAACTCAATTGGATCGAGTAGAACTATAGGCATATTCCAACCGTTGGAAAGATAGGATAAGATCGCATTTACACTAAATCTTGGGCGATTTAGCCAAAGCTAACTCAAGGTCTTTTGTAAATGTGGGTCTTGATCCTATAAACAAGAGTTGCATAGAGATGTAATCGGTAATGTGTTACCCACCGATCGTACTAAGTCTTGGACGATTTAGCCAAAACTAACTCAAGTCTTAGTATGATGTGAATCTTGTCCCACAGGAATTATAGCTAGTTTGTATGAATCTAGTAATGTGGTTTGACCACATCCATAACTCGATTCTATAAAATTCCTATAAATTCAGGGGGAGCATCATTTGATTAATGGCCTAATTAAATAATAAAAGGAATATGATATTAATTCTCTGCATTGTATGTTGTAGATTACTATGTCAACAAACACGAACACTCTCTCTGCATTCTGTCTATGAGAAGGACAAGCTCAATAGAGCAAATTTCCTTGACTGGTACAGGAACTTGAGAATTGTTCTTACCCAAGAAAGGAAATTGTACGTTCTGGAGTAGCCTATTCAGGAGGCACCTCCTGCCACCGCCTCACGAGCTGACAAAGATGCTTACAAGAAGCATCAAGATGATGCATTAGATGTGTCATGTCTAATGCTCGCGACCATGAACTCTGAGTTTCAGAAGCAATACGAGTTCATGAATGCTTATGATATGGTTGAACATCTTCGTCAACTATATCAAGGACAAGCAAGGCACGAGAGATATGAAGTCTCTAAGGCATTGTTTGGGTCCAAAATGCAAGATGGGACTCCCGTAGGTCCATATATACTCAAGATGATTGGGTACGTAGAAAACCTGCAGAGATTGGGATTCCCCCTTGGCCATGAGCTGGCCACTGACTTGATCTTGCAGTCTTTTCCACAAAGCTACAATCAATTTGTCATGAATTACAACATGAATGAAATTGATAAGTCACTGCCTGAGATGCTCAGCATGTTGAGAACTGCTAAGCTCAACCTTAAGAAGGGAAAATCTGATGCCATTTTGATGGTGCAAAAGAAGAAAGGCAAGGGCAAGCCTAAAGGTAAGGGAAAGTCCCAAGCCAAGGGCAAAGGCAAAGAACTTAAACCCAAAGGAGGGGTGGCCAAGGAAGGGGCTTGCTTCCACTGCAAGGAAGCTGGACATTGGAAGCGTAACTGCAAGGCATACCTGGAAGATCTTAAGAAGAAGAGAAGTGAGACTTCTACTTCAGGTATAAATGTTATAGAAGTCAATCTATCTATTTCTTCATCATGGGTATTAGATACCGGATGTGCATCTCACATTTGTACCAATGTGCAGGCGCTGAGAAATAGCAGGGCATTGACAAAGGGCTAGGTGGACCTATGAGTAGGCAATGGAGCAAGGGTTGCTATTGTTGCTGTAGGAATTTATGATCTATCTCTGCCCTCTGGGCTTGTACTAGAATTAGATGAATGTTGTTATGTGTCTTCTTTGACTAAGAACATAATTTCGGTTTCTTGTTTGGACAAGAAAGGATTTACATTTATAATAAAGAATAAATGTTGTTTAGTTTATTTAAATGATATGTTCTATTGTAGTGCACCTCTAATGAACGGACTCTACTTTCTAGACTTAAAGAGCCCTATCTATAACATAAGTACCAAAAGGTACAAGTTAAATGAGTTGAACTAAACCTATCTCTAGCATTGTCGCTTAGGTCACATAAATGAGAGTCGCTTATCTCAGCTCCATAAGGATGGACTGCTAGACTCATTTGATTTTGAATCATATGAGACATGCGAGTCTTGCCTTTTAGGCAAGATGACCAAGACTCCCTTTAGTGGACACAGCGAAAGAGCAACAGACTTGTTAGGACTTATACATAGGAATGTATGTGGCCCTTTCAATGTTGTAGCTAGAGGTGGTTACAGGTACTTCATTACATTTACTGATGACTTCAGTAGATATAGTTATGTGTATCTTATGACACATAAATCAGAATCCTTTGAAAAGTTCAAAGAATTGAAGAATGAAGTACAAAACCAGCTTGGCAAAAGTATTAAGATACTTCGATCAGATCGAGGTGGTGAATACCTTAGCCATGAGTTTCGTGACTATCTAGCTGAGTGTGAGATTCTATCCCAACTCACTCCTCCTAGAACACCATAGTGGAATGGTGTATCCGAAAGGAGGAATCATACCCTATTAGATATGGTACAATATATGATGAGTCACACAGATCTTCCTATATCCTTTTGGGGATATGCTCTAGACACAGCAGCCTTTACCCTTAACCGTGTACCAACCAAGGCTGTCATAAAGACACCATATACGATATGGACAGGGAGAAATCCCATGTTGTCTTTCATGAGGATTTGGGATTGTGAGGCTTACGTTCGACGTCAAGTCTCAGACAAACTGGGATCCAAATCCGATAGGTGCTATTTTGTTGGATATCCCAAGGATACAAAGGGATATTACTTCTACATTCCCAGTCAGCACAAAGTGTTTGTACCAAAGACTGGGGTTTTTCTAGAAAGGGATTTTGTTTCTATAAAAACTAGTGGGAGTAAGTTCGATCTTGAAGAAATTCAAGATAGGGACCATAGCATTGAGGCCTTGATGAAGGTTGACCATGAACCACAAAGTGTTGTGGCTGATGAGATTGTTGCACAAAGAGTTATGGAACAACCACCTATTCATGTAGACCTACCTCTTCATAGGTCTGATAGGGTACGTCGTCAGCCTGAGAGATATTCATTTCTCTTGTCTGACCATGATGATGTTATGCTCATTGAGAATGAGCCTACCTCCTATCAGGAAGCTGTGATGAGCCCAGATTCTGAGAAATGGCTAGAAGCCATGAGATTCGAAATGGAATTCATGTACACCAACCAAGTATGGACTTTGGTTGATCCACCTGAAGGGGTTAAACCCATTGGGTGTAAGTGGGTCTTTAGGAGAAAGACTGACATGGATGGACTTACGCATACCTATAAGGGTCGATTGGTGGCTAAAGGTTTCAAGAAAATTCATGGTATTGACTATGATGAAACCTTTTCTCCAGTGGCGATGTTTAAGTCCATTCGGATCTTGCTTGCTATTGCAGCATATCACGATTATGAGATCTGGCAGATAGATATCAAAACCGCGTTTCTGAATGGAAACTTACTCGAGGATGTGTACATGACACAACCTGAGGGTTTTGAAGATCCACAGCATACTGGGAAGGTATGCAAATTGCAAAGGTCTATTTATGGGCTAAAGCAATCCTCTCGGAGCTGAAATCTTCGATTCGATGATGCGATCAAATAGTTTGGTTTCATCAAGAATGAAGATGAACCCTGTGTCTACAAGAGGGTTAATAGGAACACAGTTGTCTTCCTTGTATTGTATGTGGATGACATACTACTCATTGGGAATGACCTCCCTTCGCTACAGTCTGTGAAGACTTGGCTGGGGACGTGCTTCCTAATGAAGGACTTAGGTGAAGCATCCTGTATTCTATGCATCAAGATCTATAAAGATAGATCTAAGAGATTGCTTGGCCTAAGTCAGAGTACATACATTGACACGGTATTACTACGGTCTACCATGCAGAATTCCAAGAAGGGACTTCTGCCAATGTCACATGGTGTGAGTCTTTCGAAGACTCAAAGTCTCTCTTTTAGAGAGGAGAGAGACCGCATGGATAAGATCCCTTTTGCATCTGCTACAGGATCTATTATGTACATCATGCTGTGCACTCGTCCTGATGTCTCGTATGCTTTGAGCATGACGAGTAGATACCAGTCATATCCAGGTGAGCGTCACTGGATAGCAGTCAAGAATATTCTTAAGTACTTGAGAAGGACTAAAGAATATTTCTTGATATTTGAAGGCAATGAGGAGCTTGCTGTAAAGGGTTACAACGATGCCAGCTTTCAAACTAACCAGGATGATTATAGAGCACAGTCAGGATTCGTGTTTTGCTTGAATGGTGGCGCTGTGAGCTGGAAGAGTTCGAAGGAGGACACAGTTGCTGATTCTACAACAGAAGCCGAGTATATTGCTGCATCTGAGGCAGCAAAGGAGGCAGTTTGGATCCGCAAGTTCATTACTGAGCTTGGGGTGGTTCCTAGCATAGCAGATCCCATAGAGCTCTATTGTGACAACAATGGAGTGATTGCACAGGCTAAGGAACCTCGCTCACACCAGCGGACCAAACACATACTAAGGCGCTTCCATCTCATTCGAGAGATTATCGATAGAGGAGATGTGAAGATTTGTAGAGTACCCACAGAGGCTAACATCGCAGATCCCTTGACCAAGGCTTTGACACAGAAAAAGCATGATGGTCACACTAGATCATTGGGTATTAGATACTACGGTGATTGGCACTAGTGTTAGTGGGAGATTGTTAGTGAAAGCCCTAGAGTCAATCATGTGATTATTGTTGTATGGACTTTATTGTATCATATTCCTATTTATAAAGGCATGGTTATTATATTTACTTGTATTGGTACCAAATAACTAAATATAATAATGTCCTTGAGTAGTAGGTTCTTATCTATATCAATCGATTGGTTGAATCGATAATGAGATAATATAGAGAACACTACTCTTAATCATTCCTAATCAAGCATTAACATTCAGGGACAATGTTAATACGTAGAGACCAGCATGTAGGTCAACACGATGACTTGATCTCATAAGTCATGGATATGAGATATCAAGTTGACACATAGGTATGCATTGGAGAATGTATACTCAATGACCCGCCATGAGAAAGTATCATGGATCGTTATATGAGTGTCATATACTTTCTCATGTGGCTATTTGGATGACTATTAGTCCTTAGACCTGAAGTCACCATGGTTCCCTACAAAGGAGTTGCATACTTTGGCTTCGTCAAACGTCACCCGTAAATGAGTGGACTATAAAGGCGATTACTGGGTATGTGACAAATTATGCGGAGGGATGTGAGTGATGTAGATGGGATCTATCCCTCCTATATGACGGGGGTGACATCGATATTCTTGATAGAGTAAGACAACGAAGTGCATGACCATGCCCAAATAAGTCAATATGAGATATTGAGCTCATTTGATTAAAGTGAGTCTACTTGGAGTTCAAGACATAGATTGTACCGAGGATGATACTGTCTATGCCTCGATTGGTCAATCTAGATGTCAAGGATAGAGGGACATTGTCACATATTATGAGAGTCACAATTAGTAGTCACAAAGGTGATGTTGGAGCTCAACATTCTTGTAACTTGGGTAGCAATAATGTATTGCTAGATACCGCTCATTGCTTATGTTCCTAAATCGGTTTAGGGACATTGCCAACATTACAAGAACCTATAGGGTCACAAACAACGGGAAATTAGATGGAGATTAGGTTCATATGATGAACCATGAGGATTAGGTTCATGGGATAAACCAAATTGGATTAAGAGTAATCCAAATTAGACTAATTGAGTTAGACTCAAGTTGATTCAAGTGTTGAATGAGTCTAATTTAGATTTGATTCATCAAATCAATTTAACTTAATGAATAGAGATTCATTAAATTAAATTGACTTGAATCAAATGGTTGGATTTGATCAACCATGGGGGATAAGAGGTCAAGTTTGACTTGACTTGAGAGGGAAGATAAAAAGGCAAGTTTGACTTGACTAAATGTCATGTCATGATGATGACTTGGCATAGTCGGCCAATAATGATGTTCCACATCATCATTGACTTATCATGTGGTGCCACCTCATGAGGGAGACCAAAAGCCATTGGCTCTTGGAGTTACATGCATGCATGTAATCCCCCAAGAGATGGTGGTCGGCCACCAATTCCATTAGATGGAATTGATTTTGTGAGTTACTTCAACTTCATCTTCTTCCTTGGATCATCTTCCTCTCTAGCTTGCTCTCCCATCCCTCATCTTGGCTGAACCATCCAAGGGGTGCTAGCACACTCAAGGTTGTGTTTTCTCACGTATTGCTTGTGTGGATACCAATAGAGGAGTATGCACTTGACACTCTCGAGTTTCGACGAGCCTTTTGGACGAGCGGGATAAGCGAAGGGCATCGCTTCGAGGGTAATACTCTCAACTTCTAGATCTAAGGTAGATCTAGGTTTACTTAGCACATATATGTTTTTATTTTAATATATCTTCGCACGGATCCGTGGCCGGACTTCCGGGGTTTCCGCAACGCAAAAAACGATTTTTGCGGCTCGGAAAGTCCAACAAATAAGCAGATTTGTTCTTCATCATAATTAAGCTTTTTAAGCCAATGAATTTTCCTCTCATATTGCTAGCTCCATCATATCCTTGCCCCTGTAAATTATATATAGATAACCCATGTTAGCACAATAAAGAATCAATAGCAGTCTTAAGTGATAAGACAATAGTGTCGCTTACATGTACCATGCCTAGAAAGTGTTCTATAATATTTCCCCTTTCATCTACAAATTATAAAACAACAGTCATTTGCTCTTTACTAGATACATCACGAGCCTCATCAATCAATATAGTAAATACTTCATCACTGATGCAGCAAAGATGATTTTTTTGCTTCCTTCCGACGCGATGAAGCACGACGCAACAGTAAAGATGAAAGAGTAAAGCAGAGAAACGCAAACCAACACAGGCAACAAAACCAAGACACAGGATGTAACGTGGTTCGGAATAAGGATTCCTACTCCATGGAGGTGTGCTCACTCACCGGATGTTGTGCCAAAGCACTTTCACTATGAACGTCCTCCTTCACGAAAAAGGAAACTTCTGGAGGTGGAGGAGAAAACCTCTTACAGTCAAATCACGATACAAGAAAGAATACACGAAAAGCAAAGATCACCACTCTCCTCCTCCGACGAAGTGGTAACTCTCCTTCTCCCCAATGCGTCTTCGTTTCTTGCTTGTTGGAATGATGCGAATCCTCCCCCTTCTGTCCTCTTCCTCCCTTTTATCCTCCTCCTTTGATCCATCGTTACCTCGCGAGTTGTCCCCATCGTACACGTGGCCACCACGTCCACCTGGAGAATAATTCTGTTACAGATACGAGCTCCTCGGAATATTGTGTGGGGACCCCCCCCCTTCTGCTGTATAACACCTCTTCATCTACATTTCAGAGAACTAGGTTATTCTGTCCCTCTCAACCATTTGCTTTTGGTGAAACTAACTTAGACCAATAGCTCACGTGTGACATAGCCCTGGGGCTCTTCAACAACCCGAACAAACTCCCCTTCTTTCCAAATCGAACTACCTCCGAACTGGCTAGGCCGAGTCGATTCTTATCCATTCCATCTGCTTCTAGGCCTATCTAGCCGAACCGATTCTTGCTTATTTCCTAGCGAAGCGCCCTCCGCCTCCGCTTTTGCCGTGCCACTTACCTCAACTGGCTTTCCTGTGCTAATCGTCCCAAGCGATTGCGCCCGAACCGTTCTTCCCTTCTTTTTTCGCTGAACCAATTATTTGGTTTGGATGGTGTCTTTCCTGCGAGCCCTCTATTCTGATTCATAGAGAAGAGGTTACAGCAGTATCATTAGTCAACCCCAAAAAATAGTCAAACAAAGTTATAAGCTTGACTTTCCAAATATATTAAGTATCTACTTCATCCTTTGCTAACTAATTCAAATTCACTCTCCTCTTACAACCCCACCATGTATACTTGAGGCGGTCTAATAGGCCCATGGATCCCGCTTCTCTTTTTCTCTCGTATAGTCGAACCGTCACGAAAAATCTTATATAAATCTCTACCCTTTCCTTTTATGCATGACTTAGTGTGCCTAACAATCCCGTCCTTTCTGCTTCTTCCCTCCAGCGATTTTCTCCGGCGGCGTTTCAACAACCCAGCCCTTCCTTTTCTACACGTTTCTCCTCCAACCCTCAAATAAGTGTTCTGCCCTGTTTTATACCTATGACCCCTAAGACCACCCCCTCACCTGCGTGGTATGAGCATACCGTAACCCAACTAGACTGTGACCATTACTTCTTTAACCTTAAAGATAGGTTCATAGACCCTTCCATAAAATATTATTTCACGACCAAGACTCACCGACCACACCGTCCTCCCCCCGATCTGACTTGCTTCTTTTCCGAACAGTTCCTTAATGGCCTGTTTCTACCAGCACCCTCTATTTATCTAGAAATCTTAGATTTTTATGGACTACCTCTAAACCAATTTACCCCCAATTCTTTTCGCATTCTATCGGGGGCCTCTATAGTATTTCAACACCTAAATCTCCCTTTGTCTCCTCAAATATTCCACTGTTTCTTCTAGTTAAAATCTTCTAAGGTAGGCCTCTTTTACCTATCTAGCCGCATGGACTGCCAATTTCTAATGAATATGCCCACTTCACAAAAAGGATGGGAAGAATTGTACTCCTTTGTTCAGCTTCCTGTACCTCTACCCCACTTGGACACCTGGAAGTTAGAACTCCATGAACTACCTTCTTTCCGTGAAATGAGGACCCAGTTTCCTTTCTCGAAGGTTTATAAAGCACTGGGAGAATCCCACTATTGTTCAAACCACCTAATGAAAACTCCCCTCCTAAGTCACTTCGGGCTATCCCCCTTCCCTTCAATGGCCTCGACCGCAATAGGTAGGATGACATTTACCCTTCAATATAACTTCTTATTTGCATCAACCATCTTTCTTATCAATGCATTTTGCAGATAATCTAATGTAGGACGCTCTAGTGAAGGGAAAAGAGATTGAGGTCGCCAAGAAGAAGAAGACCTTAACAAAGAGAGACAAGTCTATGGCAGCCCCTTCTTCCCCTCGGAAAAGATTGCGACCCATTAAGGAAGGAGCTCCCAGTTCGTCAGCTCCTCCTCCCTCTTCTTCAGGTCAACATGACTCCCGATCTCTAACCGTCTATGAACCGAGGATGAGGGATACCACCATCTCTGCCCTATCCTCACCTCCCCAAGGAGGAGGTTCCCTTTCCCATTCTTCTGCTTCATCCTCCCTTCCTCGTGATTCTCCCCTACCTTCCCGAACCGAATCCATCTCCCCCCCCCACTCCCTCCAAAACACTTATCTCTCCCGCCCCTCTTCAAAGTGTCGGACCCACTCTTCCGTCTGAGGGGGGAGATCTTCCCCTCCCGAACCCTTCAATGGCTACATTGGGGTCTCACTTGCAGATCCGTCACCTTTCAGAGGTGAAGTTCTTCAACCAATCGGGCATACAAGGCCGTTGTGACCAAGTGAGCAAATTGCTATCTGAGGTAACTACTTTCCCTTTTTATCTTTAATGTATACATACACGTATATATAACTATATGTCAACGCTTGGTGATTGCATTTTCTTTCCTTCAGGCCTCGGCTAAGCATAGCAAAATGATATCTCGAATAGCTCAATTTCAGTCCAATATAGAGGTGCGCCACTTTGCTTCCTTGGCGCACCAAAAACAACTCGCTCGGCAATTGAGCGAGAAGGAACAAAGGGAATCAAATCTGAGGGGCCAATGTGAAGACTCTATGACGCAATTGGCCCTGGTTCAGAGTGAGAAGGAAGAACTTCAGCGGAAAAATGAAGACCTTGAACAATAACTCTTCCTGCAATCCAGCGAGCATCAGCAGGTGGATCTTCTCACCCATGAATTAACAAGGTACAAAAGACAGCTTGGGGACGCCATTATTCAAGCTGCTGATTCTTCTACTACCATTCAGCAGCTTCAGCAAGAACGTCAACAGCTGCGGCTAGAACGTCAGGCATGGGAAGCCACTCGGAAGTCTTGTATAAAGAAATGCCAAGAGCTTTCTTCAATGGTGGCTACCCTTCCTCAAGCCCTTTCGGCAGCGGCTCGGCAGCAAACAGGGCTTCATCGAGAATACTCCGAGGCTCTTTCGTCTCTGGGTCAGTGAGCCATAAAAACATCAACCGAGAAAGATGCCCTGGCAGTTCAACTAGCCGAAAGTCAAGCCCAGCTGGCCGAGTGTCAAGCTCAATTAGCCAGTTGTCAGTCTCACATGAAGGAGCAAGAGGCTGACTTGAAGGGACGCTACGTCAAGAAGGGAGTAGATTTATTTATACTTGGCTTCAACGGGTCCTCGGCTTTAAATGTCGAACGAGGATATCCACCTCCCGGCACGAACACTAGTTATCTGAACCCTGTAGATGCATTGTCTAAGTGTCCCCTAGAGCTCTTTGAACTGTAACCCAGAATATCTTACTCCCTGTAATGACTCTTTTCTTGATGTTGAAGAATGTTTATATTGGCACAGCTTTTTGTTGTTCTTTGTGTACGCCTTAGCGTGGGTCGGGAATTCTGGATCGACTCTGCGCTTCTTTTCTCTTGACAATTACGTTCCTTTTCCCCATCCGGCCTGGCGCGATCACCTCCTTGGTTCGGCAACCCACTCAAAAGGTCCCGGATGATCTTATTCATGTCCAACCCAATTTTGGCTCGGTTAAAGATTAAATTACTTCAATCTCTTGATCTTCTTCGTCTACCTTGCGGCTTCGGAAAAGATATCTTGACAAGTACCTATGTTGTTGCCATTATGTTATTAGTCTCTTCATCTTCTTCTCCTTCCCTAGAGCTACTGCAGTTCCTTTCCCCTCAACTATAAATTATCACCCCCCATGTCTTCATCCTTCCATCTCACTCTCACGGCTTCGACGGAACACCCTATTGAGATTTCCTCAGATTCTGAATCTTTTGAGCTACGGGACTGGTCTACTGGAGACATTGAAGATTCTGAGACCCGTTCGACAGCTACCTCGGCATTTCGCCCCCTCCCTTTTCCGTCTTTAACCACTGTCCCATCCCCTCCAGCAGGGAGGTCCTTCCGAGCACCTTTCCCCTCCTTCCATAATCGGTTGTGGATCCCTCCTCTGATGTGGGAATACATAGTGGGAAATCCCCGGGCCTCTGCTGAACTTCCTCCACTTCCACCGGCCCTAGCTTTTGTTCCAGTCTCTCCGGCAAGGTGTCCACCCCCTTTTGATGAAGCTCCATCAACGATACCTCCCGCTCAAGGCGATCTCTACAGAGTCCTCTTAGTGCCTTCCCCCTCCGAGGAGCCTCCTAACAATTCTCCTATTAAGAGTAATCATAAAAAGCCTACATAGATTAAATGATGTAATCATTCTCAAGTATGTTAATAAAAATGAAGAAAGGAATTGAAATCAATTCTTGTCGTTTCCCTGTGAAGGTAAAGTTTCTGCCATTAGAAAAACTATAATCTTGTCTGAACATACTTTTTCTTACTGTTTCCATGGAATTCGGACCCTTTCTCTCATAGTTACTGTACCAGCGACTTTTCACCTACTGTCTTTACGCTTCCCCTTCTTTACTAGCATTCATTATCCCTAGTTCCTCTGCGAATAAATGCACCTTCCTCCTTTATCGTTATAAGGACCTCTAACCATCGATGTACAACATCCCACTTCTCTTTTCTCTTCTCCTCGCTATGGACAAAACGTCTGAACAGGGCAGCAGTTCTCCTCCTTCTGAAGAAAAGGCCGATGAACAGCGCTATATCGCTAATTTGGAGGAACAGGTGAGATACCTGCAATGGCGATTGAGGGAAGTTTCTGCCGATAACTACTCTTTGCGCCAGCAACTAGCCGGGTCCCAGAAGGAACTATCTAAATAAATTTTCCTGCAACAATCTTACCTTCGACAACTATTGTGCCAACCCAAGCCGCGCAAAGAAACTCCGTCAGTTCCTCCCAACAAATAACTGTAATGCCCTATATATAAGGGTTTCTTTTGCTATCCTCTTCCCATGGAGGAGTTGTAATATGTAATCTTTTTGAAATAATGAACTTTCTGTCAAACAAGCCTTCACCTATACTTTTCTCGCTTATCTTCTTCTTCTAACATTTCTTGAGCTATGTCAAATTCTATCTTCTGTTGGGTTTCCGGCACCGCGGCGAGTGTGTGTTCGAACATGTTTCGTAAACATGTGCACAGTGGAAGAAATAAAAATAATAAATCTACATTTATTATAACACACACATCACACGCATCCATAGTACAACATGTGTAGACATAATCAACACCTTGTTTTTGACGATATCCATCTGCCAAAAGCATGATTCGCATGGCCAGGAATAATCATGTTGTACTATCCATCTGCCATATCTCATAATCATAATGAGCCGCTATAGCCAGGAGCATCCGAATGGATTTAAGCATAGCTACAAGCGAATAGGTTTCATCATAATCAACACCTTATTTTTGACGATATCCTTTCGCCACTAATCTAGCTTTATAGGTAATCACATTACCATCCATGTCAGTTTTCTTCTTAAAAACCCACTTGCACCCTATAGGCTTAATGCCTTCAGGTGGGTCAACCAAGTTCCAAACTTGGTTTTCATACATGGAATCCATTTCTGACTTCATGGCATCAAGCCACTTATCTCTTTCTGAACTTGTCAGCACTTCTTCATAACTAGTAGGCTCCTCATCATCAATGAGTAACACGTCGTTCGATTCACTTGCGAGAAATCCATCTCTCAGGAATGTTGCGTGTTCTACCAGATCTACGAAGATGTGGTGTTACAGTAGGTCCAACCGATTGCTCATCACTATAAGTTATCGGCTGTTGTGCTTCACCAGGTATCTCATCAATGTCTATTTGAGTCTCTCGAGCCTCCTCAAGCTCGACAACACTTCCACTGTTTTCTTGCAAGAGAAACTCTTTCTCTAGAAACACAGCATGCCTTGAAACAAACACCTTTTGTTCCACAGGATGATAGAATTGGTAACCCCTTGTTTCCTTAGGGTATATAATAAATAGACATTTATCAGACTTAGCATCCAATTTGTCTGATACAGTCCGCTTCACATAAGCTGGACAACCCCATATCTTCAAGTAAGATACATGAGGTTTCTTACCATTCCATATCTCATATGGAGTAGTAGAGACTACCTTGGTTGGCATTCTATTTAACAAGTAAACAGCTGTCTGAAGTGCATAGCCCCAAAAGGACTTGGGAAGATTCTCATGATTCATCATTGACCTGACCATGTCCAACAAGGTCTGGTTATGCCTCTCAGATACACCATTATGTTGTGGTGTATATGGCGGAGTCCATTGAGACAATATGCCATTGTCTCTTAGATAATCAAGAAACTCTTGACTTAAGTATTCACCACTCCGATCCGATCGAAGTATTTTAATACTCTTGTCACGTTGTTTCTCTACTTCATTTCTCAATTCTTTGAACCTTTCAAAGGCTTCAGACTTGTGTTTCATCAAGAACACATACCCAAACCGTGAGTGATCATCAGTGAAGGTAATGAAGTAGCTATAGCCTCCTAAAGCTTGAGTTGACATAGGTCCACATACATCAGTATGTATTAGACCTAGTAACTCTCCCACTCGTTCACCTTTTCTAGTAAAAGGTAACTTAGTCATCTTGCCTTTTAAGCATGATTCGCATGTATCGTATAAATCCAATTCAAACGATTCCAGAATTCCACATCGGTGTAATTCGGACATGCATTTCTTGCTTACATGGCCAAGACGACAATGCCATATGTAGGAATCTAATTGATTATCCTTTCGAGCACGCTTGTTGCTCACTTCGATATTGAAAATGTCACTGGATACGTCCAACATATAAATGTCATTGCTCAAAGTTCCAGTTCCATAAAATACGTAATTCAAAGTTATATAACAACAATTGTTACTAAACGTCAAATGGAAACCATTTCTATTTAAACAAGAAATAGAAATGATGTTCTTTATCAACGAAGGAATATAAAAGAAATTGTCCAGTTCTAAGACAAGTCCTACAGGGAGTTTCAACAAATACGTTCCGATGGCGAGTGCAGCAACCTTTGCTCCATTCCCAACATATAAATTTGACTCTCCCTTGACAAGTCCTCTTCTATTCCTTAGCCCATGTATATCATTACATATATGTGAGCCACACCCAGTATCCAATACCCAAGTGTCTGAGGAAATAGAATGACAATCAATAACGAAGATATATGAAAAAGATGGAGCATCTTATGCCTTATTCTTCTTCACGGACTCAAGATAAATCTTACAATTTTTTCGCCAATGGCCCTACTTGCCATAATGATGGCAAGTGCCCTTTTGAGCTGGTTCTACCTTTTTAGCCTTTTTCTTCTTCCCCTTCTGTTGTTCCTTTGACTCTCTCTTAGAACCTTTCTTCGAGGAATCAATTAACAACATGTTCCATGGATTAAACTATTGACCTCTGACTCTTACCATATTAGTATTAAACTACTCCATGGTTTAAACATGTTCGGGTTCGAGCCGGGCTTGGAGAGAGTCCAACAACCCAAACAAGAAACGGAACTCTGGTTCTAACCATATTAATGGAAGGTGTAGGCTTTAATATTGAGTAAGGGATTTTATATCTCATCCTGTTTGCATGCAAATAACTATTATCTACATGGCATGACATACATGACATACATCTACATGTCACGACACGCATGACATAATGATATGCATCTAATGCAATTACATGACATACAATTATGTCATGTACAAAATTTCCTTATATGTCATAACTATTTATGAAAATAAAATATGTTTTAGATTTAATTCTTCAAATCAAATCATGATTAAATTAGGAAACAAATTTCCAAATCTAATCACATATTTTATTTGTGGAAATAGTTGATTAAGGAAAGTCAATTTAGGAAAACAATTTCCTAAATCATCAAAACTACTTATGGAAATAAAATATATTAAGATTTGATTTCCCAAATCAAATCAAGATTAAATTAGGAAACAAATTTCCAAAATCTAATCTAATATTTTATTTATGAAAATATTAATTTCCATAAATACTTCCAACTTTCCAAAAGTGGAAGATTTCCTTAAATACTTCTAGACTTTCCAAAATTGAAAAATTTCCATAAATACTTCTAACTTTTCAAAAGTAGAAAATATCCAGAAATATCATTATGACTATCACAAAACCATTTTATGATTATGTCAAAACACAACCTGGGCTCTGAAACCACCGTTGGGTTTCCGGCACCGCGGCGAGTGTGTGTTCGAACATGTTTCGTAAACATATGCACAGCGGAAGAAATAAAAATAATAAATCCACATTTATTACAATACACACATCACATGCATGCATAGTACAACATGTGTAGACATAACCATAAATTTAAATTTTGCAATAAAAGGAAATTTAACTATGTATAACTTACGTATCACGTGTAGCGGGAAAGGCATCAACCGGAACGATCCTCGCTAGAATCGTTTCTATCCGTATCCACGCCGAGTATCTTCAGGATGACTTCACCAAGTCATGAGCCTCGTCTTCGTACGGGTTACTAGCCTCGTGTTCAAGATGATGTGATCGAGAGAAGATCACGATTCAAATCCAAATTCGGATCCAAAAATGAGTTCTCAAAACTCACTTCTCCGGAGAGATATTCGTCAACCGTTTGACGAATCCTTCGTCCTCCACCTATGAAGATTACCGGAGATCGAATCCCCGGCAAGGCTACCGCTGTCGAAGCTCCAAACAATCGTCCAAATGATGCTCCGACGAGAGGGAAACAAGCTGTCCAGAAAACTGGACAGCTTTGGTGGAGGAGTAGGGGTCGGCCAAAGGAAAGGTGGAAGCTCACCTTATTACCGAACCCAAGGGAGATCACCGGAGCTCCTCTGGCAGCAGCTCGACGTCGTCAAGTGGAGAAGACGGCAGCAGCTGGTCACCAGTTGGAGGAGAAGGGGCGGCGGCACTAGGGTTGGCGCCGACTTCTTCAAAGGGGAGGAGGTGGGCGGCAACTCTAGGTTAGAGCTTTTTGGATTAGGGCTTAACAAACCCTTAAGCCCTCTTTTATAGAGAACTAATTCTCTTAATGGTTATTGGATCATAACCATAAGGCCCGTTAACTTGCTCCATTAATATAAGTTAAAATAAACCAAACCATGATGGTTTATTTTAAGTTAAAACGAACCGAACCAACTTTGGTTCATTCGTTTAAAATAAACCAAACCCTTTGGTTTATTCTCCTCCATTGGATTAGAACCAAACCATTTTGGTTCATCCATTATGTCTTCATAAGACACGACCCATCCATGCTTCCATTGCGACTGAAACGATTTCATGCTCGCTTCTTGTTTGGTCCAACCAAACCTAGTTTCTCTCGGTCTGAGAATCTCATTCTCAAGCTCATTTTAAATCCTTCGGATTACACTCGTTGTGCATGTGACCAAATAGGTTCTCGGTTTATGTTGGCCATCTATAATTAACCATTAATTATAGAATGATCATGAGTGACACCTAGTAGTACATCATGATCCTCAATTAACCGAAAAGATCAACGGTTGATCTAGAACTATTTCTGAAACCCTTTAGCAGCTCGAATGAATCGTGCCCCATTCCCTTCACTCATCTTATACCCACTTGGTTCAGGACACGGTGTATAGTGTCAGTCCCCACTAGGCTGACTACGTCACACCTAGCCCAAGTATTATTTCCTCGTCCTACGGATTCTAGTTACTGCACATGTATTGAAGAGTACCTTACTCTAAATATGTAATGCTTTGGCCAAAGACTTTAGTAACAATCCGACGAGAGGCCATGGGTATACATCTCCTCGCAAGGAGTGGTGAATCCTTTATAGGCTATTCAAACACCTTCGATCACTTCGACTTATACCCAATCATCCCGGGTCCACATCTCCTTAGAGATGCTTGCTTAAGATGTCAAAGCATAAGTCTTCATGATCAAGATGACTTGAATACCGCAAGTCAAAGGAACCTCGCACTTAAGCTACAGTAAGAACTTCATTGACATATCTATATATGCAAAGAACCATATGAAGTCTTACGGTTGGTCACTCCAATGAACTAGTTACCATAACTAGCATCCACGATTAACTCCGGACATCACAATGTCTCCAGCCAGTGAGAATTAGCTGCTTGGATACACCAAGGAGTATACCTCGTGCTAGTCTCGACATAATTTATGGTGTCCAAATCCATCAATTCATCGACTAGGGATAATTTCGATACATCACAATTACACATGCAGAGATACTCACTAGTTGTGATCCAATCACAAATTCTCTCATGCTGTGAGTCGTATCGCAGACATTCAGTAAATGAGTTTAAGATCCAATCAAATACATGAAACCATGTATACTCAAATAGTGAATCTTCATTTATCATATAAATGGTTCATACATAAGGCGATTGTCTTAGGGCATCTCTCATATATTACTAACATCATCTTCGTATGAAAATCGAATAGATGCACCGCCTCTTCACCCTTTCAGTGCACAGGGATCACACATATACATCCCCTGTACGAAAATAAAATGCTAGATAGTTGAGGGAATACTCAGCTCTTCCGTTTCACCATCGCACGGGGATAGAATAATATATATAGTTGAGGAATATATAGTTGAGGAATGGCTCAACTCTTACGTTTCACGTGGATAAAGATAATAGAAATACATAACCGAACGAAAGCTCGGTTCTTCCGCTCCGCCATCGCATGGGGATAAAATAATATTTAGCTGAAGAAATGTTCAGCTCTTCCGATTTGCCACCGCATGGGAATAAAATAAAATAATATTTAGTTGAGAAATAAGCTCAACTCTTTCGTTCCGCCACCACACGGGGATAAAATAATATATAGTTGAGGAATGAACTCAACTCTTCCGTTTCACGGGGAAAAATAATATATAGTTGATAAATAAGCTCAACTCTTCCGTTCCGCCACTGCACGGGGATAAAATAATATATAGTTGAGGAATGAACTCAACTCTTCCGTTTCACGGGGAAAAATAATATATAGTTGAGAAATAAGTTCAACTCTTCTGTTCCGCCACCGCACCGGGATAAAATAATATATAGTTGAGGAATGAACTCAACTCTTCCGTTTCACGGGGAAAAATAATATATAGTTGAGAAATAAGCTCAACTCTTCCGTTCCGCCACCGCACGGGGATAAAATAATATATAGTTGAAAAATAAGTTCAACTCTTCCGTTTCACAAGGAAAAATAATATATAGTTGAGAAATAAGCTCAACTCTTTCGTTCCGCCACCAAACGGGGATAAAATAATATATAGTTGAGAAATAAGCTCAACTCTTCCGTTTCACGGAGAAAAATAATATATAGTTGAGAAATAAGCTCAACTCTTCCGTTCCGCCACTGCACGGGGATAAAATAATATATAGTTGAGAAATAAGCTCAACTCTTCCGTTTCATGGGGAAAAATAATATATAGTTAAGAAATAAGCTCAACTCTTCCGTTCCGCCATCACACGGGGATAAAATAATATATAGTTGAGAAATAAGCTCAACTCTTCCGTTCTGCCACCGCACGGGGATAAAATAATATATAGTTGAGAAATAAGCTCAACTCTTCCGTTCCGCCACCACACGGGGATAAAATAATATATAGTTGAGAAATAAGCTTAACTCTTCCATTCCGCCACCGCACGGAGATATAATAATATATAGTTGAGGAATGAACTCAACTCTTCCGTTTCACGGGGAAAAATAATATATAGTTGAGAAATAAGCTCAACTCTTCCGTTCTGCCACCGCATGGGGATAAAATAATATATAGTTGAGAAATAAGCTCAACTCTTCCGTTTCACGGGGAAAAATAATATATAGTTGAGAAATAAGTTCAACTCTTCCGTTCCGCCACCACACGGGGATAAAATAATATATAGTTGAGAAATAAGCTCAACTCTTCCGTTTCACAGGGAAAAATAATATATAGTTGAGAAATAAGCTCAACTCTTCCGTTCTGCGATCGCACGGGGATAAAATAATATATAGTGACCAAATGCCTTCTGTATAAAGAGTGTGCGGCTTTCATGCTGCTATTCTTCCTTCCTTCATCTCGAAGGTGAACACCTTCATCCATCCCCTCCTATGAAAGCAAGGGTTTTAGTACATAATGGGTCATCAGAGAAATAAATCATCATTTCCCTTCTGCTTAGGGCCTCCTTTCTATAAACTAGGAGCCCAATAGCCGTTACAAGCCCATTCCCCCCTCCTTTTATATGGGATGCTTCGTCTTCCTTTCCTCTGTTACCGTCATTCCTTCCGCCTTTTCGTCTCTTTTTTCTTCGTCTGTTCTTCTTTCCGCCACCATCCTCCGGTGCCCCAGTCACCTACCTCGTCGCTATTCTTCTTTCTCCAACGAGCAGGATGCATTCCTCTTTCTACCAAGAAATAGCAAGTCGTTACTCACACATCAAACGGGGTGAGGGCCAGCCGCCAGCCTTATCTTCGCCCTCACCCTCGTCTATTACCATCCCACCTGCCCCATCTCTCCCTTCTTCTCCGCCTCCGCCTATAAGCCTTGTTACGTCCACCCCAGATGAAACCGGAGTAACCAGCCCATCCTCATCTCCCCTATTACTTACAAACCCTAACTCTCCCATTTTCTCCCCCTCAGCCTTGGGTATTCGGAAGTTGCCCCCTCTTTCATCACAACTTGAAGATGAATTCAGGGAGGTAGTGCGTCCACGCCAATCAGCTACAGATGCTTCTGCATCCCCGCCTTCTCTTTCTCCGAAACATTACACCGCCCCTGAACCCATGGTTGTTGATATTCCTCCACTGCCTATTTCCCCCTCTGCTCATCACTTGGAGAGCCCCTCACCTCCTATGGGCACTAGCCCAGGCCCTTCCATTTCTCGCCTTCTCAGCGAAGATTTCTCCAGTCTGATGCTCACTATATCATCCTCTCTAGATTCCTCGCCAAACCAATCCCCTTCCGCAACTTCTTGCGTACCCACCTCACAGCCAACCATAGTACACTTTCCCCCTCAGGCTCTTGATTCTTTGCCCCTAACCTCTATCCCTTTGAGCCTCCTTACCAGTGTTCCTCCTTCTCCTCCCTTCGCACCTCCGACACAACCTCTAGCTCCTCCCCTTGTCCTCCCCATTATAAGTGAGCCTCCACTGCGGGTGTCATCCATCCCCTCTTCTTCTTCTTCTCCCAGGGGCCTTCGAATCTTAAATTTGGAGGAACTGATCCCCCGGATGGAAGGCCTGTGCCATGCTTTAGAATTGGTATGTTTCTCTAATCAACTTCTTTAATTTTCCTTACTGAATGACTTCCTTTCAACAAACGGCTTACAGGCCCTTACCAACTACCAAGAATTGGACCGCTCCCTCCAACAATATCGAGCTCAATCTCTGAAGTTGGAACAGCAACAACGGGAGGATCTGATGGCTGCTCAAAATTGAGAGCACCTCTTATCGCAACAACTGCAGAAATGTCAGGAGCAACTGAAAGAAACTCACCACCAACATCTAAAAGATGCCGAGACTATAGCGACATTGCAAGGACAGCAGCGGGCTTACACAGAATCACTCTCCATCCGGCGGGATGTTCAGCCGGCACAGTTTGACAAAGAGGCCTCCCCTTCTCAAGAGTTAATAAGTCTTCGAAGGCAGGTAACAGAGCTCCTTCAAGAGAAGCATCGAGACTCTGACACCATCACCCACCTGTGGGATCAACAACGAAAAGCAGAGGACGAAATAGGGGACCTCCGCACTCGCCTGTGTAAGGAGGTACAAGAAAACTCCTCTCTCATAACTTCTAGGCGCATGCTCATGCCCGTATACGCAGGCAAGAAACTTTCCTCCAGAGGCTGGGTAATGAGCTCATCCACACCAAATCCTACACCGAGGCGGTAGAGGGAATTTCAGCATCAATGCGCCAGAATATGATGGATATGACGAACCTCTTCCAGCATGACCAAACTTCCCGAGCTGATGATATCTCGGTCTTGGCAGATGCTATTATGGAAGTATCCCGGCGCTATAGTGACATGCGCTGAGCCCTCCGGGAACAACAAGAGAAGTGTCACAGGCTCCATCGGAATCGGAGTCCTGAACGTCCGAATCGGCAGGAGCGGTTAGTTATCCTGCTGCGCGCCACCTATCAAGACGGGTTTAATGAGGCGGTTCGACAGTATGTTGATCAAGGATTTCCCCCTGTGAACCACCCCACTCTCTCCTTAAATTGGGAGGTCGGTTTCCTACGCTATCCTCCCGAACGGTTTAAATTATAGCTTGATGTATTACTTCGGGACATGACTCCCTTTTTATCTTCTTTTCTTTTTCATAGTTCACTACAAGGACTATAGTACTACTGTAAATAATTCATCAATCAAACTCGGATTTGTTATACATCTAATCAATACAACAAATTGTCAAGTACATCCCTTCGGGAGCCCCACGACTCCTTCTCTTTTATCCACCCGTCCTTATACAATGTGAAAAGGCTTCAAGTGAATAACATTCTAGGGTCGAGTAAATTCCTTGCCCTGATCATCCTTTAGATAATACGCTGACCCTGCTACATGACGCGTCACTTTATAGGGCCCCTCCCAATTTGGAGCTAACTTTCCAGGACCTCCAGCAGGATTAACTTTACGCAGAACCAAATCCCCCTCCCGAAATCTTCGGGGCATCACCTTTTTATTAAAGGCTTGCTGCACTCTCCGCTTGTAAAACATCGCTCACCTCCACGTCGCCTCCCTCTTTTCTTCCACTAAGTCCAACTCAGTGCTTCGAATAATCTGGTTCTGTTCGGGCTCGTAAACCTCCACTCGGGTGCTACTTAAAATGGCTTCCACCGGAATAACGACCTCCGTCCCATATACCAGGCTAAAAGGAGTTTCTCCCGTTGCGGTTCTTGGTGTGGTTCGGTATGCCCACAAAATTCCAGGCAGATCTTCCACCCAGTTCCCCCTCTGAGCCCCCAATTTAGTCTTCAACTCTTGAATAAGAATTCTATTAGTGACTTCAACTTGCCCATTAGCTTGGGGGTGGGCCACCAAAGTAAAAGCTTGCTGGATGTTGAGACTTTGGTACCATGCTTTGATTTTCTTGCCCTGGATTTGTCGCCCATTATCGCTAACTAACCTCCGAGGAATACCATACTGACAGACAATATTCTTCCACAAGAATTGTATGACAACATTCTCCATAATTTTGGCAAGAGGCTCTGCTTCCACCCACTTGGAGAAATAATCCACCGCCACCAATAGGAACTTTTTCTGCAATGGTGTCACAGGCATTGGACCCACTGTTAGTAATATATGAGAGATGTCCTAAGGCAATCGCCTTATATTTGAACCATTTATATGATAAATGAAGATTCACTATTTGAGTATACATATTTTCATGTATTTGATTAGATCTTAAACTCATTTACTGAATGTCCACGATACGATTCACAGCATGAGAGAATTTGTGATTGGATCACAACTAGTGAGTATCTCTACATGTGTAATTGTGATGTATCGGAATTATCCCTAGTCGATGAATTGATGGATTTGGACACCATTGATTCTGTCGAGACTAGCACGAGGTATACTCCTTGGTGTATCCAAGCAGCTGATTCTCACTGGCTGGAGACATTGTGATGTCCGGAGTTAATCGTGGATGCTAGTTATGGTAACTAGTTCATTGTAGTGACCAGCCGTAAGACTTCATATGGTTCTCTGCATATATAGATATGTCAATGAAGTTCTTACTGCAGTTTAAGTGCGATGTTCCTTTGACTTGCGGTATTCAAGTCATCTTGATCATGAAGACTTATGCTTTGACATCTTAAGCAAGCATCTCTAAGGATATGTGGACCCGGGATGATTGGGTATAAGTCGAAGTGATCGAATGTGTTTGAATAGTCTATAAAGGATTCACCACTCCTTGCGAGGAGATGTATACCCATGGCCTCTCGTCGGATTGTTACTAAAGTCTTTGGCCAAAGCATTACATGTTTAGAGTAAGGTACTCTTCGATACATGTGTATTAACTAGAATCCGTAGGACGAGGAAATGATACTTGGGCTAGGCGTGACGTAGTCAGCCTAGTGGGGACTGACACTATAAACCATATCCTGAACCAAGTGGGTATAAGATGAGTGAAGGGAATGGGGCACGATTCATTCGAGCTGCTGAAGGGTTTCAGAATTAGTTCTGGATCAACCGTTGATCTTTTCGGTTAATTGGGGATCATGATGTACTACTAGGTGACACTCATGATCGTTCTATAATTAATGGTTAATTATAGACGACCAACATAAACTGAGAACCTATTTGGTCACAAGCACAACGAGCATAATCCGAAGGATTTAAAACGAGCTTGAGAATGAGATTCTCAGACCGAGAGAAACTATATACCACAAGAATTTACCGCTTTTTACCCCGAACAGACATTTTTTAGGGTTCAGCTTCATATTATACCGTCTCAGTGTAGCGAAAGTTTCATTTAGATCCTTAACCAAATCATGAGTGGTTTTTGATTTGACAAGGATATCGTCCACATAGACTTCTGCCTTTTTCCCTTTTTGCTCCACGAAGATCTTATCCATGAGCTGTTGGTAGGAGGCCCCCGCATTTGTTAGGCCGAAGGGCATTACCACATAAGAGTACAACCCCCCTGCTGTCACAAAGTTAACCCTCTTCTGATCTTCCTTAGCCAAGGGTATTTGATGGTATCCCTGGTATGCATCCATCAAGGACACCACTTCATATCCTACAGTAGAATCTACCAACTGATCAATACGAGGCAAGGGGTAGTAGTCTTTAGGGCACGCTTTATTCAAATCGCGAAAGTCAATACACATCCTCCACTGCCTAGAAGGCTTGGGGAACTAGACTACATTGGAGACCCACTCGGGAAATTGGATTTCCTTCATATGACCCGCTTTTAACAATTTATCTACTTCCTCGGCTATGACCTTGTCCTTCTCAGGTACAAAGTGTCGCCGCTTCTGTTGGACGTGTCGGACTCCTCTGGTTATGTTGAGACGGTGTTCAGCAACACGAGGGTCAATCCCCGTGAGGTCATGCACATCTTCTGCGAAGATGTCTTCGTTCTTCTTCAGGTAGGCTACCAACTCCTCCTTGGCCTCTAGCTGCGGTGCCACTCGTGTGGCTTTTCCCGAAGATATTTCCACCAGCTCTCCTTCCTCTATCTTGTCCACCTTGGGAGGAGATTCTTCCAGGACGTAGACATCAGAAATGGCAATGGCCTTTCCTTTGAGATCGTCGGTTCGGGCCTTCTTCTGATCATCCCGAACCATCTGCACATAGCAGCTCCTAGCAGCTTTTTGTTCGCCCCGGACTTCTCCCACCAACTATTCGATGGGAAATTTCACCTTCTGGTGGTACGGGGAAGCCACCGCCTAAAAAATGGCAAGGAAAGGACGACCAAGAATGACATTATAAGTGGACAGAGCATCCACGATGAGGAAGGGGATTATACTAGTTTTTTGGCTGGGCTTTGCCCAGTCGAGGCGATGAAATACGTGCCTATGGGTTGGACCACGTGTCACCGCGAAGAAGGGTGTGGCCCACATCTTCTAATTTAGGACATTTCCCTTTGCATCTATCCAAAGGACCTCCTGGAAGAGGATGTTGTGAGCTTCCCAGTCAACGATTACCACAGCCGCCGTAGTTGGCCGAAATCTGGATCATTAAAGGCATCGTGTATGTGGAGCAGATGCCTCGGAGATCTTCCGGCCCGAACGAGACCAGCGGGGTGGTTTGGACCGTCTGGTCGGTGATGATGGTCAGGCTTTCCATGAGGCAGGCGTATGACTTCCGCGCCCGATTGGAGTCCCCGTCAGTGGGTTCTCCTACAATGACATGAATAACCCCCCGTGTGGGGGCGTTATTTGGATTAGATGATGGGCCCTCACCTGATGGGTCTCCTTGAGAAATAACCTCCTGGGATGGCGTTTGGGGGTCCCGAGGGAAAGTAACTTGCGGTGGTTGGTTGTAGGGCCCTGGGCGAGCCATATTGGGTCATTTCCCTCGCCGGGTCGGCCCCCTCCTCCCGTCTGAGGCCGCAATTGTGGGTAGGCGACTCGGAGGCGCTCTAACTTCTCCTGTAGCTTGAAACAGTGGCCACTGGCGTGGCCGTACTCCATATGGTATTGGCAGAAAAATGGGGCGCGGGGGGGGGGGGGGGGGTTACGTGGTACTCCCCTATATCCTGAGGGTCGTTGTAGTAGACCCTGCTGATCATAGAATTACATCTAACGCTCCTTCCAAGTCCTCGCGGGAGGAACTACATCAGCAACCATAATCTGTAATGGGCTGCCTTGAGAGCACCTGTGCAATAGCAGGGCACAGGAGCCTCGGTGAAGAGGTCGCGCATATCCCCGACGAGGAAGTGCTTGAGGGGCGGCGAGGCGATTTCTTTCGACTGGGATTGCTGCGACAGTGCGTTCGACTCTCCGCACTTTCAGTCCTTCTTCCTCGTTGATAAATTTTTCCATACGACTTAACAGCTTCGCGTAGCTGTTAGCAGGCTTCCTCAAAAGGGAACTAAGGAAGGGGCCCTCCTTTAGCCCGTGAGGGATAGTGACTCTGAAAGCTTTCCGACCTTGCGGAAGGGATACTTTTGGCTGCGGAGGTGAACCGATGAAGATACCCTCTGAGTGATTCTGAGGGCCCCTGCGTAATGTGCAGCAGGATAGAGGCGTCCTGCTTATACGCCTTACAACTGGCGAACTCCTGGTGGAACATCCCTTGAAAATCAGCAAAACAATTGATAGACCCCAGGGGCAGGATGTTGAACCATTTTTGTGCACCGGTTAAGGTGGTCCGGAAGACTCGGCACTTAAGGGCGTCGGTATAGCAGTGGAGCGAGGCCACTCCAGTAAATTGCGATAGATGTTCTTCCGGATCCATTGAACTATCGTACTTTTCTACCTGAGGATTCCGGAAGTATGATGGTGGGACTTCTGAGAGAATATCCATGGTAAAAGGCCTGGGCTCGTAAACCTCTGGAGCCCTAGTTGACCTACTTTCACCTTGTTCTTCTCATCGATTCTGGGTTAATGGGTATAGTGTTCTGATGTGCTTGCCCTCCAGGCCCCTCTCCAGGCGCTACTTCAATATAAATGGCTGCGCGAGGTGGAGGGGGCACTTCTGGTGGTGGTCCTCGAGAAGAAGGTTCACCAGAGTGAGGATGAAGATACCCTGTCCTCCTTCTTTCTCTAGCGAGGGCCTCAGTTACAGCGTCGTCCACTAGAGCCCTCAGTTGTGATGGTAGTATTGTAATGGGGTTTTCCTCCGCTGCAGAGGCAACGGGGTGTTGTATCTCTTCTGACTGCATCTCTACGTCTCGCTCAAATATTTCCCACAGACGATGCCAACTGATGCGGTGAAGATGATTTGTTTACTTCCTTCCGATGCGATGAAGCACGAAGGGAGCTTTGGGGGGTTCTCTCCGGGCGCAACAGTAAAGATGAAAGAATAAAGCAGAGAAATGCAAACCAACATAGGCAACAAAACCAAGACACAGGATGTAACGTGGTTCGGAATAAGGATTCCTACTCCACGGAGGTGAGCTCTCTCACCGGATGTTTGTGCCAAAGCACTTTCACTATGAACGTCCTCCTTCATGGAAAAGGAAACTTCCGGAGGTGAAGGAGAAAACCTCTTACAGTCAAATCATGATACAAGAAAGAATACACGAAAAACGAAGATCACCACTCTCCTCCTCCAACAAAGTGGTAACTCTCCTTCTCCCCAATGTGTCTTCGTTTCTTGCTGGTTGGAATGATGCGAATCCTCCCCTTCTATCCTCTTCCTCCCTTTTATCCTCCTCCTCTGATCCAGCGTTACCTCGCGAGCTATCCCCATCGTACACGTGGCCACCACGTCCACCTAGAGAATAATTCTATTACAGATATGAGCTCCTCGGAATATTGTGTGGGGACCCCCCCCCCTTCTATTGCATAACACCTCTTCATCTATATTTCGGAGAACTAGTTTAGCCTGTCCCTCTCAACCATTTGCTTTTGGTGAAACTAACTTAGACCTATAGCTCACGTGTGACATAGCTCTGGGGCTCTTCAACAGCCCGAACCAACTCCCATTCTTTCCAAACCAAACTACCTCCGAACTTGCTAGGTCGAGTCGATTCTTATCCGTCCCATCTGCTTCTAGACCTATCTAGCCGAACCGATTCTTGCTTATTTCCTAGCGAAGCGCCCTCCGCCTCCGCTTTTGCCATGCCACTTACCTCAACTGGCTTTCCCGTGCCAATCGTCCCAAGCGATTGCGCCCGAACCGTTCTTCCCTTCTTTCTTCGTTGAACCAATTATTTGGTTCGGATGGTGTCTTTCCTGCGAGCCCTCTATTCTGATTCATAGAAAAGAGGTAACAACAGTATCAATCACCAAGATTTTGAAGAATAGAATTAATGGTTAAATAGACAATGGATCTGATAATATCTTATTGAATATTATGCGATGTCAGTTTGAGGTTTGAGGGAGCATTGTCAAGTGCAACTTTATTGATATCCTCATTATGGTCAACAAGAAATCTTAATAGTTCAAGAAAATTAGCATGAAAGAGTGACTATGTGGATTCATCATGACCACGAAATGATAATCCTTAATGCACAAGAAATCTTATACAATCAATTGATGTTGTTAAACGAACACGATAATCGACATCTATCTGACTAGATTGATTGACCAAACAAGTTTCAATATGCCATTTCTGATTCATTAGATCATAAGCCGCCATCATACACCTGTTGTGAATGTCGCTCTAATTTCCAACATGTTCATTTAATTTTTATTTCTTTCTCTAATTTTTAAATCCCTCAATAACAAAAGAATCACCAACACTTTAACCGTCATGATAAGCTTTGAATAAATAACAATAAAGACAGAAGGTTGCATCTTTTGTAATGTTGTACTCTAGCCAATTAGGATGATTACTGAACCATATAGCTCGAAATCGTCATTTCTCCTTTGGAAAAGAACGCCAAGGAAATTCATATTCTTAGGTTGACATGAATCTTTTTGCAAATAATAGCACTGAACATCTCCCGTTCATTCACATTATACTCGAGGATGTTCTTTCTTAGCCCATGATCACTAGGATACTCATTCAAATCGACATCAGAAAGTGGCGGAGGGGGAGATACCCTCTTTAAAGTCTTCTTCTCCTGCAAAAAGGTTGGAACCGCTAATCTAGTGGCCCCCACCGACCTGTCCCACAATAATTGTGAGAGAGATAAATCACAAAGGGTCTTACGAGCCTTAACGTGGTAGCCAAGATATGTGGGAGTCATCTGAATTCAGAAAAGAACTTTAGATCTCCTCTGGAATCGACCCACGTCATATCTGTAAGTACTGTCGTGCCTTAACCACCACATCATCCCCATGGGGACTTGAAGCTTTCTTCTTAAAATACCTCAACATTGTATTTCACCTAATTTATCATTAACATAATATTTTAGAAAGATAATGACCTAATTTAATGACTATATTTTTACAACAATTTATAAACAAATAGCTAATGAAATACCGTTTCGCCTAGTGACATCTTTTGTAGGACTTCGACAAGCAAGTGAAGACGATGTTGCTACTAGGGTTTTGGAAAGGAGATGAAATACAAATGGATGACGACGATGTCAACGAGGATAAGAGGTTTTACTTATAAAAGAAGCACAATGCTTCAAGATTCATCCTCCGAAGATGAATTAATTAAGGAGAGAGATTTCCTATAGAATAAGAAAGAATTTAAAATATATATATATATTGTATATATAGTATTTTTAAAATATATAGTATTAAATATATTGATTAGTGATACCGCCGTTACCTCTTCTTTATGAACTAGATAGAAGAGCTCATAGGCAAGGCGCTACCCGAACCAATTAGAGGGTACAGTGGAAGAAAAAGAGAGGAACGGGTCGGGCACAAGCGCCTGAAATAATTGGTACGGGAAAGTTAGTGAGGGTAATCGATATAGCAAGGCGAAGAAGTACTTCGTTGGGAAATAGGCCAGAATCGGTTCAGCCACATAAGCCTAAAGATAGACGGGACGGATAAGAATCGGTTCGGCCAGATAAGCCTAGAAGACAGACGGGGCGGATAAGAATCGGTTCGACCAGATAAACCTAGAAGACAGACGGGGCGGATAAGAATCGGTTCAGCCAGATAAGCCTAGAAGGCAGACGGGACGGATAAGAATCGGTCCGGCCAAATAAGCCTAGAAGGCAAACGGGGCGGATAAGAATCGGTTCGGCCAGATAACCCTAGAAGGCAAACGGGGCGGATAAGAATCAGTCCGGCAAAATGAGCCTTAAGGCTATACTACCCATGGGCTATAAACCTAAGTTAGTTTCGCCAGAAGTAGATGGTTGAGGGGGACAGGCTAACCTAGTTCACTGAAATATGGATGAGGAGGTGGTATGTAACAGAAAGAGAGGTCCCCACATAATATTTCGAGGAGCCTTCGCCCCTCGTACCTTAATAGAATTATTCTCCAGGTGGACATGGTGGTCACGTGTACGATGGGGACCACCCGCGAGATAGTGATGGATCAGAGAAGGAGGATAAAAGGCAAGAGGAGGAGAGAAGGAAGGGGATCCGCAATCATTCCATCGGACACGAAACGAAGACGCAGGAGGAGAGGGAGGAGAGCTGTCATTACTTCGCCAGAGAAGAAGAGCAACGACCCGGATCTTGAGTCGCACGTAATCTTTCTTATATTTGTAACTAAACTGTAAGAGGTTTTCTCCTCCACCTCGGGAAGTTTCATTTCCGTAAAGGAGGACATTCATAGTGGAAAGTGTTTGGGCATTGTCCCCGGTGAGAGAGCTCACCTCCGTGGAGTAGGAATACTCATTCCGAACCACGTTATATCTTGTATTCCAGTTTCCGCTGTCTGTGTGGGTTTTGCGCTTCCTGACTTCGTCTTCTACATCCTTTTACTGTTGCGGCCTGTGAGAACCCTCCAAAAGCTCCCTTAGTGCCTTCGTCGCATCGAAAGGGGGTAAACCGAATTTTCCTCGCCGCATCAGTTGGCGCCGTCTGTGGGAACTTCTGAGCGAGACGTTGAGAGAATAATACAACTATATGACTGGGATGCTTCCCTATTGAATATGACTCTGCGATGGGACGAAGACACCAATCCTCCATGTTGTTAAATTCAGTTAGTATGTATATAAATACTTACCTTTAATATTTTGTTGCATTCTTATACCTTGCCATTTCTCTAACTATATTTAAAATTTTCTCCATTGAAGATATATCACATGAGACATAGTTAGAGAACCAACAATATGATTATATATGCACTTAGAATATCTTAAAAGCTCAAATTTAATTATCTCAGCATTTAATGCTCATTTTATAAGTTTACATTTAGTTCAACATTCTAGTGTTTCTTAGTCATACATACTTAGTTGGTCACTCAACCGCATATCAAGTCGACCACTCGGTCTCAGTCATTTGACCGAGAGCATACTTCATTCTCTCCGGCCACTCGGCCGAGATAAGTTGTGTCGCTCGGTAGCTCATCCGAGAACATACTTCATCCCTTTCGACCATTTGGTCAGGGTAATTACTTACACTTAGTCCTTCGGCTGAGTTAATATACTTCATCCCTTTTGACTACTTGGTCAGGGTCATTACTTGTACTCAGTCATCCGACTGAGTTAACATACTTCATTATATCTGACCACTCGGCTAGGGTAATTATTTGTACTCGACTACTCAGCCGTAGTCGTCATCCCCGCATAGCGGAAGAACGAAGAAATTGGGCATCAGAGTAGAGATGTGACCCCATGAAGATTTATATTTTATTAAGGTCTGACATCAGCCAGAGCCGTCATCCCCGTATGGTGGTGAAACGGAGGAGTAGGGTTTAAGGTAGAATACACTTTGTGAAGAACAACGGAGCAAAAAATTATTCCGACTTGATGGGGAAAAGCCCTGGATCAGGTCGTCACACTTTTTGTGGCTCGGCACAAGCCGAAGCCGTTATCCCCGTGCGGTGGCGAAACGGAAGAACCGGGCTTTCGTTCGGTTATATTTATATTATTTTTACCCCCGTACGGTGGCGAAGTAGAAGAACCGAGCTTTCGTTCGATTATATATATATATATATATATATATATTATATATATATATATATATATATATATATATATATATATATATATATATATATATATATATATATATATATATATATATATATTATTTTATCCCCGTGCGGTGGTGGAATCGAAGAGTTGAATTTATTATTTCAACTATATATTATTTTATCCCCGTGTGGTGGCGGAACGGAAGAACTGAGGTCTCCTCAGTTATATATCATTTTTATCCCCGCGAAGCGGAAGAAGTTGAATTCATTAATCAGCTATATATTATTTTATCCCCGTGCGGTGATAGAACGGAAGAACTGAGGTCTCCTCAGTTATATATCATTTTTATCCCCGCGAAGCGGAAGAGTTGAATTTATTATTTCAACTATATATTATTTTATCCCCGTGTGGAGGCGGAACGGAAGAACTGAGATTTCCTCAGTTATATATTATTTTTATCCCCGCGAAGCGGAAGAAGTTAAATTTATTATTCAACTATATATTATTTTATCCCCGTGTGGTGGTGGAACGGAAGAACTGAGATTTCCTCAGTTATATATCATTTTATCCCCGCGAAGCGGAAGAAGCAGAAGTCATTATTATTTTATCCCCGTGTGGTGGTGGAACGGAAGAACTGAGATTTCCTCAGTTATATATCATTTTATCCCCGCGAAGCAAAAGAATATCCCCGTGTGGTGGTGGAACGGAAGAACTGAGATTTCCTCAGTTGTATATCATTTTTATCCCCACAAAGCGGAAGAATATCCCCGTGTGGTGGAGGAACGGAAGAACTGTGATTTCCTCAGTTATATATCATTTTTATCCCCGCAAAGCGGAAGAAACAGAAGTTATTTTTATTTTATCCCCGTGTGGTGGCGGAACGGAAGAACTGAGATTTCCTCAGTTATATATCATTTTATCCCCGCGAAGCGGAAGAATATCCCCGTGTGGTGGTGGAACGGAAGAACTGAGATTTCCTCAGTTATATATCATTTTTATCCCCGCAAAGCGGAAGAATATCCCCGTGTGGTGGTGGAACGGAAGAACTGAGATTTTCTCAGTTATATATCATTTTATCCATGGGAAGAATATCCCGTGTGGTGGTGGAGCGGAAGAAGATTTCCTCGATTATATATCATTTTATCCCATAGCGAAGAATATCCGTGTGGTGGTGGAATGGAAGAACCGAGATTTTCTCGGTTATATATCATTTATCCCAATGCGAAAAGCGAAGTTATTTTTATTTCATCCCCGTGTGGTGGCGGAACGGAAGAGCTGAGATTTCCTCAGTTATATATCATTTTATCCCCGCGAAGCAGAAGAAGCAGAAGTTATATTATTTTATCCCCGTGTGATGGCGGAACGGAAGAACTGAGATTTCCTCAGTTATATATCATTTTTATCCCCGCGAAGAGGAAGAAGTTGAACTTATCTTCCAACTTTATATTATTTTATCCCCGTGTGATGATGGAACGGAAGAACTGAGATTTCCTCAGTTATATATCATGTTTGTCCCCGCAAAGCGGAAGAAGTTGAAGTCATTATTTAACTTTGTATTATTTTATTCCGTCTGATAGAAGCGTGAGTTGGCTCATTTAGCGACTCTATATTATTATATTCCCGGTAGAGTAAAAGGGCAGAAGAGCTGAAATATGCCCCAGCTGTGTGTCATTCTATTTAAATATAAAAAAGGTGAAGCGGGGCATAACTCAAGAGACTATGGAAGAAGAAGACAAACAGGAAAAGTTCATTCCTTTAGAAAGATTATACATTTTAATTCTTCTTACAAGAAGGAAATAAAAGATCCTTATAGGGTATTACAGTTCTTAGTTAGGAGGAGCTGACGGAGCTTCTTTGCGCGGCGGAGGTTGGCACATGAGTTGCCGAAAGTAGGATTGCTGCAGGAAGATCTACTTAGATAGTACCTTTTGGGACCCTACCAGCTGTTGACACAGAGAGTGGTTGCTGGTGGAGACTTCCCTCAGTCGCTGTTGCAAGTACCTTCCCTGTTCTTCCAGGTTAACAATATAACGTTGCTCGTCCACCCTCTCTTCAGAAGGAAAGGAGCTGCTGCCCCTGTTCAAACATTCTGTCCATAGCTGAAGGAGAAGAGAGGAAAAGATGTATGTTATACAGCTGGGGTGGGAGGTCCTTATAACGATGGGGAAAGAGGGCGCATTTATTAACAGAGGAAGTGGGGATAATGAATGCTAGTAAAGAAGGGGAAACATAACGACAACAGGTGAAAAGTCGCTGGTACAGTAATTGTAAAGAAAAAGGGTCTGAATCCCCGGGAGATAGTAAAAGAAAATATGTTCAAGCCAGATTATAGTCCTTCTGGTGACAGGAACCTCACTTATACAGGAAAACGACAAAAGCGAATATCAATTCCCTCCATTTTTATTAACATATTTAAAATAGTTACATCAGTTAATCTATGAAGATTTTCTCTGATTACTCTTAACAAATGAAGCGTTAGAGGTTTCCTTGGGGGGGAAGGCGCCAAGATGACCCTGAAGCACTCGCCTTGAGTGGGAGGTATTGCTGATGGACCTTCATCGAAAGGAGGAGGATGAACTCTCGCCGGGGAGACTGGGAGGAAGGCCACAGCTGGTGGGAGTGGGGGAAGTTCGGCGACGGCCCGGGGATCTCCTACTGTGTATTTCCATGTTAAAGGAGGGTTCCACACCCGATTGCGGAATGAGGGAAATGGTGCTTGAAAAGACCTCTCCGCAGGAGAGGTGGGAGCTGCGGTGTGAGGTGGAAAAGGAAGGGGACGAAAAATGGAGGTGGCTGTCGAACGGATCTCCGAATCTTCAGTGTCTTCGGAAAGCCAGTCCTG
This sequence comes from Wurfbainia villosa, assembly GCA_025175895.1. Taxonomy (NCBI): domain Eukaryota; kingdom Viridiplantae; phylum Streptophyta; class Magnoliopsida; order Zingiberales; family Zingiberaceae; genus Wurfbainia; species Wurfbainia villosa. Next base: position 52,745,582 of record CM046002.1, read on the forward strand.
CAGCTCGAAGGATTCGGAGTCCGAAGAAATCTCAATGGGGTATGTCGCTGAAGCCATGAGAGTGAGATAAAAGGACGAAGACATGGTGGGTGATGATTTATAGTGGAGGGAAAGTGACGGCAGTAGTTCTTGGGAAGGGGAAGAAGATGAAGAGACTGATATCGTTTCCGAAACAGTAAGAGGGATAGAGAAGACCAACAGGCAAAAGTCATTTAAAGTGTTGGCCGAACCAAAATTGAGTCGGATATGAATAATATCATTCGAGACCTTCCAAGTAAGTCCCCGAGCCAACTAGGTGATTGCGTCATACAACACGAGAAAAGAAATGATAGTATAAAAAAAGAGAAGCTTAAAGTTGGTTCAGAATTTCCGACCCACCAGGGGACATGCAAGGATAATAACAAAAAGCTATATTAACAAAATTACTTTTCAGCAATAGGGAAAAAGTCATTACAAGGAAGAGAATGTTGGGAGTTACAATTCAAATAGTTCGGGAGGACACTTGGCTAGTGCATCTATAGGATTTAAGTAGCTGGTGTTCGTGCCAGGGGGCGGGTATCCTCATTCGGCGTTTAGAGTCGAAGACTCATCAAAGCCTAATATGAACAGGTCTACCCCTTTCTTGACATATCGTCCTTTCAAATCAGCTTCTTGCTCCTACAACTGGGATTGGCAACTGGCTAGCTGAGCTTGGCAATCAGCCAGCTGGGTTTGGCTCTCCGTTAGTTGGGCTGCCAAGGCATCTCTCTCGGTGGCTGCTTTTATAGCTTGCCATCCCAAAGTTGACAGGGCTTCGGAATGTTCTTTCTGGAGAGCAGACTGTTGCAAAGTCGTTGCCAAAAGAGTTTAAGGAAGAGCCGCCACCAGGGAGGAGAGTTCTTGGCATTTCTCTACGCAAGATCTCCTAGTGGCTTCCCAGGCTTGTCGTTCTAGCCGAAGCAGTTGACGCTCTCGCTGGAGCTGTTCGATAGCAATGAAAGAATCGACGACTTTAATGATCGTGTCTCCAAGTTGCCTTTTATATTCTTTTAGCTCATGAGTAAGGATATCCACCTGCTGCAATTCACTAGACTGGAGGAAAACTTGCCGCTTGAAGTCTTCATTCTTTCGCTGCAGCTCCTCCTTTTCGCTTTGGACCAGAGCTAATTGCATCATCGCATCTTCACATTGGCCCCTCAGATCAGCTTCCTTCGCCTCTCTCTCGCTTAATTGCCGAACGAGCTGTTTCTGTTGCGTTATAGAGGCGAAGTGGCGTGTCTCTACACTGGATTGGAACTGAGCCAGTTGGACTACCATTTTGTCATGCTGGGATGAGGCCTAGAAGAAGGAAAGCAACATCAGTATATGCTGACACATGGAGACGTATAGTAAAGAGGAGAAAGAGATAGTAGATACCTCAACCAGCAATTTGCTCACTTGCTCGCAAGGGCCTTGCACGCCCGATTGGTTAAAGAATTTTATCTCCGAAGGATGACGAATCTTCAGCAAGGACCCCAATGTGGCCTTCGGGGGAATGGGAAGGGGAAGATCCTCTCCTTCGGAGGAAAGTGTGGGTCTGACGCGCTGAAGAGGGGTAGGAGAAGCAAGTGTGTTGGAGGGGATAGGAGCAGAAAGGGACTCGGTACGAGAAGGTAAGGGCGAATTATGTGCAGAAGGGGATGAATTGGGAGAATGGGAGGGAGAGTCCCCTCCTTGAGGAGATGAAGAGGGGACGGATAAGGTACTGTCTCCTCTTCTCGGTTCGTAGATGGTTAGAGATCGCGAACTTGGCCGATCGGAAGAAGAGGGAGGAAGAGCGGATGAACTCGGGGCTCCTTTCTTAGCGAGCCGCAGTTTCTTCCGAGGAGATGAAGGAGCTGCTACCGATTTACCTCTCTTGGTTGAGGCCTTCTTCTTCTTGGCAGCTTCAATCGCCTCTCCTTCTACCAAAGCTTCCTGCATTAGATTATCTGCAAAATGTATTGGTGAGAAAGATGAATAATGCAGGAAGAAAATTATATTGCAAGGTAAGTATCATCCTACCTACAGCAATCGAGGTCGTCGAAGGTAGAGGGGATAGTCCAAAGTGGCTTAAAAGGGGAGTCTTTATCAGATGATTCGAACAGTAGTGTGACTCTCCTAATATTCTATAAACTTCTGGAAAAGGATATTTGGTCCTCATTTCTCGGAAGGAAGGCAACTCGGGAAGGTCTACCTTCCAGGTATCGGAATAAGGTAAAGATGCTGGAAGCTGTACAAAAAAGTATAATTCTTCCCATCCCTTATGGGAAGTAGGCAGGTTCACTAAGAATTGACAGTCTGGACGGCTAGATAGATAAAAAAGACCTGCCTTGGAAGATTTCAATTGAAAGAAGTAATGGAATATTTCAGGGGTTAAAGAGAAGTTTAGGTGTTGAAACACTATATGAGCTCCTGACATAATCCGAAAGGAATTGGGGGTAATTGGTTCAGGGGTAGTCCATAGAAGTCTAAAATATCTAAATAGATAGCAGGTGATGGTAGGGTTTTTGTGACGATTCGATTATAGGAGAGAAAAAGGAGAAGCAGGGCCCATGGGCCCATTAGGCCGCCTCAAGTATATGCGGTAAAGCTTTAAGAAAAGAGTAAATTTGAATTAATAAAGCCAAGGATGGAGTAGGAATCTTATATAGTTGGAAAGTCAAGCTTATAACTTCGCTTGACTATTTTTTTGGGTTGACTAATGATACCACCGTTACCTCTTCTTTATGAACTAGATAGAAGAGCTCATAGGCAAGGCGCTACCCGAACAAATTAGAGGGTTCAGTGGAAGATAAAGAGAGGAACGGGTCAGGCGCAAACACCTGAAATAATTGGTACGGAAAAGTTAGTGAGGGTAATCGATATAGCAAGGCGAAGAAGTACTTCGTTGGGAAATAGGCCAGAATCGGTTTGGCCACATAAGCCTAAAAATAGATGGGACAGATAAGAATCGGTTCGACCAGATAAGCCTAGAAGACAGACGGGGCGGATAAGAATCGATTCGGCCAGATAAGCCTAGAAGACAGACGGAGCGGATAAGAATCGGTCCGGCCAAATGAGCCTTAAGGCTATACTACCCGTGGGCTATAGACCTAAGTTAATTTCGCCAGAAGTAGATGGTTCAGGGGGACATGCTAACCTAGTTCACTGAAATATGGATGAGGAGGTGGTATGTAACAGAAAGAGAGGTCCCCACATAATATTCCGAGGAGCCTTCGCCCCTCGTACCTTAACAGAATTATTCTCCAGGTGGACGTGGTGGCCACGTGTGCGATGGGGACCACCCGCGAGATAGTGATGGATCAGAGAAGGAGGATAAAAGGCAAGAGGAGGAGAGAAGGAAGGGGATCCGCAATCATTCTATCGGACACGAAATGAAGATGCAGGAGGAGAGGGAGGAGAGCTATCATTACTTCGCCGGAGAAGAAGAGCAGCGACCCGGATCTTGAGTCGCACGTACTCTTTCTTATATTTGTAACTAAACTGTAAGAGGTTTTCTCCTCCACCTCGGGAAGTTTCCTTTCCGTAAAGGAGGACATTCATAGTGGAAAGTGCTTGGGCATTGTCCCCGGTGAGAGAGCTCACCTCCGTGGAGTAGGAATACTCATTTCGAACCATGTTATATCTTGTGTTTCAGTTTCCGCTGTCTGTGTGGGTTTGTGCTTCCTGACTTCGTCGTCTACATTTTTTTACTGTTGCGGCCTGTGAGAACCCCCCAAAAGCTCCCTTCGTGCCTTCGTCGCATCGAAAGGGGACAAAGCGAATTTTCCTCGCTGCATCAATTAGGATTTAGGCTATAGGTAATGAGCCAATGTTTTAATATTTCAAAAAAAAAAAAATTTTATAACTAAGGATATTTTGCAAAAAAAATTATATGCACGTAAAAATAATATCCATTAAAATTTTGCTCTCTTGAATAATCATCATCTTGATTCACGTGATAAAATAATTCATCAACCAATATTCTCAGGGGAGACGATCCTACCACCTAGTCCTCACTTAGATATGCCAATATTTTCAAATGATATTGAAATTAAGTATATTAATTAAGATATGTTACTAGGGATGTATACTAATAAATATTTTTTGATTAATCATAGTTGTCAATCAAATGATAAATCATATTCATATATATATATATATATATATATAAAAGAATATAAAAGAATATAAAAGTACTTTTTTATTTAATTTATTAAATTGTCTAATGAAATTATTTTTATTTTGTATTATTAATTTTTTAATTACTTGAGTGAGTGTGATTCAAGGAATACAATTTACAATTATATTAAGTGATTATTGATAAAAATCTCTAAATGTGTATTTAAAATCAATATAAAAAAGAATATTCAATAGAAATAAATTTAACTAATGATTATATTAATTTAATATTAGATTATTTAAATAAATTAGAAATCATCTGCTCAATGAAATATGATAATTATGTCTTTTAATTCAACATAAGCTTAGTTCATCATGGCACTATAATGATCTATATTTGTAACCCAATTGAAATTTCTAAGATGCATTTCAATATTTATATTTTGTATATATTTTTCTAGAGAGAAGAGTGATTTCTTTAAAAAAATATTTAATAAAAATATATGATTTTAAAGATAGAATTATCTAAAATCTTTGAAGTTTCTATATTTTCTGGTATAAAAAATGTCTCAAATAGTTTTGGCTCATATTGTTAAATTTAGTATTATGAAAATTCAAATTTGGAATTGAATTTTTTTTGCCCTAGAGAGACTAAAATGATTTTTTTTCTCCATTTAAATAGAATATTAGAAGTTGAAAACAATTAAAATTTAGAAATTGAGGGATAAAAACAGAGAAGTTGATGCAAAAATAATAAAATAAAGTAATATATTTATAGAGTTTTAAAGAAGAATAGTTAGTTAATTGTACTCATTGATTGAAAATAATCAAATAATTAGGATTGTTTAAAAAATTTAATACGATCAACACCATTGGTTAATCCACGATTCAAATGAATCTACATTTTTTAACATCACATGATTCAGTGGTTTAAATAGTCAATTCATAGTTAATATCTAATTGAAAGTATAATGAGCTCATTTCTAAATAAAAGCAGTTACGATTTCAGCTAGTGGAATTGAATTAATGGATAATTAGCTTGTTAATCTAATTAAGGTTTCGATCAGTTCATATCCAAATTTGAGCTTGGACAACAATTTTAACAGCTTTATTAATTTTAAATTAGACATGGCTGGAGACTTGATTACAAAGCTCGGCTCATCAATAGCCCTAAAAATTAGTCTAAAATACTTTAAGGTGATCGTTTCCAACTTTCAAATGATCAAAGATATATAGTTTTTTATTCTAAATTTTGATACATAAATCACTGATGGTAAGAGAAAGTGCACCGGAGAACAAAAATTACGGCGCGTTTTTTCAAAAACATAAAATTACAAACGTGCGTTTTAAGCAATAATAAAGATGAAGAGGTGGTTCTCGCGGAGAGGGACTAATGATTAATGCATATAAAAAATTATATAAATAAATAATTAATTAATTTTTTATAAAAGTGAGTTTCGTTTTTTTATGTGTTGGTTATTAGTTTTAAAGATCAAAGATCTACTGTAATTTATCTCTCTTATGATGTCTCGAAAACGGACTGACAGATACAGTTAAATTAACGATTACAAATTATTATTATTATTATTAAATACTCAAATTCGTTTAACATACCGCCTAAATGGTCTGCGATAATCGACTAGGGTTCAGCTGTAGGTGAATGGTACGGTGACAGAGAAGGAGATGGATTTCCCTGCCGCAGAAGAACTCGAGTATCTCGAGTCTAACTCTGTCTTCCCCGACGAAGGCGAAGAGCATGTTTTCGAGAATGAAGAAGGAGATGCAGCCGCCGCATTTGATGATCTCTATTTCGATGAATTTGCTGGTGGTGGTCAGCTTCCCCATGAAGGTGAAGTAACCACGTCATAATAACTCTTTTCTTGTGATCCTCATGGGGTTCTTGATGTTGTCTGTTTATCTGACATGCAGATCGACTGGTAGCCAATAACCTACATCAAGAAACTACCAAGAAGCGACTTTGGTCCGCAGAGGATGAATCAGAGGTAAATCTTGATCATGAGGCAAGGGCGAAGAGGATAGCGTTGGAAGATGAGCCTGGCGAGGATTGGCTCCGCTATTCTCCTCAACGGGAGGCTGTTTCTGATGTCGTCGTTGCGGAGGAGAAAATCCTGTCTCGTTTTGCAGCAGATATTGACGGGCAGTGCATGCCAGTGACTGCGCCTTCTGGAGCAAGAGTCTACGCTAAAATGAGCTCGGCAGAGATTGGTGGAGGTCGCGGGGAGTTTCTGGCAAGGAAGGCGCGTGGAGGTTTGTTTGAGGATCCTCACTATTCCTTGTTAATTGTGTTGTTTCCTCACTAAAATGAGCTCGCCAGAGATTGGTGTAGATTTTTTTTTAATTTTTATGTTTCCGGTTTAAAACTAAAGGAGCCTGGTATAGCTATACTCATGTTACACTTCTTTTAATTAGAGTCATCCTTTCAAGCTGGTCTCATTAGGAAGTTATAAGTTGATATTGAACCATTTTTACATTGTAGATTCATTTCTTCCATGATAAAGAAATATTTCAAGAATAAAGGTTTATTAAAAGATGAACAATAAAACTTGTTTATTTCTATAATGGAGAATTATTAGGGTTCATTGTCCCTAAATAGTCTCTTTAACCTATATGGATTATTCAATAATCCTAAGACAATATGTTATTCATAAATAGGTTCCAAGCAGGCCGCTAACATTTCCAAAAGATGAACAATAAAACTTGTTTATTTCTATAATGGAGAATTATTAGGGTTCATTGCCCCTAAATAGTCTCTTTAACCTATATGGATTATTCAATAATCCTAAGACAATATGTTATTCATAAATAGGTTCCTAGCAGGCCGCTAACATTTCCCCTTAAAATGGCTTAAAAGTATTATAGAAACCCTGCTTGATAGCTCTATCCTATGACCTCTTAAATTCTGAGTTAGCAAATCCCCTAAATGATCAGTGGAGTTTATAACAATCTCATTAGATCGCACCTTTTCTCTTCTCTGCAATTTGTTAAATTATTGGATTAAAAATTATATGCATGGCAATTTGATTGTCATAATATAATTTTATTAGCTCTTTAGTAGCATCGACCAACTCGGTCATCTACTGCTTAACCTAGATATGGTCGCATATAAGTATGGACAGTCATACTCTACCTCAACAATTGATTTGACCATAGAGTTTATGTTTTTTCTCTTTGAGGAAACCAAATTAGCTCTCAAGATGACACAATGGTCTGATGTGGATGACTTGTTTATGGGAGAATCTACCTAATCAACATTTGGGAGTCCCATTATTAGAAAGTGACAATCTTTATATAAAGGATCTTTCCTTAAAGCATTCCTTAGGTATCATAACAAAGTCAAGATTTCCTCATAATGGCCATAACATGGAGATTTGAGAAACAAATTGATCAAAACTCACTTGCGCGTGAATGATACCTTTAATCTTGTAATTGTTGCAGTAATTCCAGTTTCCTATAAGTCTGACTTCTTAGATTGGTAAATGATTTCTTTTATCCTAACATTAATTTGACTTTCAGAATCATAAGAGTGTTAACTAACTTCGCTGCTATATTACCAGTTATCTCAAGCATTTTAAGAATATATTTTTGATGGGAGATATAAATCTCATATTGAGCGATCCAGTTCTATTCCAGAAAATATATTATGCACCTTGATACTTGGCAAGAAAGTGTTGATAAAAATATGCTTTCAGCCTTATGATCATGATAGAGGTATCAAGGTATGATAATATCATTCACACATACATAGCAAGGAGAATGCCCTTTGCTTCAGACTGTATAGGGACTTCTTCAACTTCCACACAAGATCACTCTTACTTCTAACTTTTAGTCTCTGTTATTTCGTAAAAAATATGAATCAACTTATTACATGAAAGCAACCCTATTTATATCCAAAATTAGGGCATATTCAAAGGGATAAATCAAACTCTATCCTAGAAAACAAATAATTATCCTTAACATATTTACAATATTCTAACACTCCCCCTCAAGCGGGAGCCTATAAATTATATGCACCCAGCTTGTTACATATGTAGTCAATTCGGGGACCTCTCAGAGACTTAGTAAACATATCTGCTAGTTGATCATGCGAGTTAACAAAACTAGTAGATATTTCTTCAGATATGACTTTCTCTCTAACAAAGTGACAGTCGACTTCAATATGCTTTGTCCTCTCATGAAAAACTGGATTTGACGCTATATGCATAGCGGCCTGGTTATCACATATGAGTGACATTTGTGTAACATCTCCAAACCTGAGCTCTCGAAACAATTGTTTGAGCCATATAAGCTCTTAACTGACTATGACCATAGCTCGATACTCTGCCTCTGCACTGGATCTTGCCACAACATTCTGCTTTTTACTTTTCCAAGAAACAAGGTTACCTTCGACAAATATACAAAAACCAGAGGTGGATCTCCTATCAATTGGAGATCCTGCCTAACGCATCGAATACCCATGGACTCGAGTATGTCCTTTGTTTTAACAAAAGACCTTTTCCGGCCTTTGATATATCGAGCAATGCGAATCACAACATCCCAACGTTCTTTACACGGAGAGTTGAAAGCGACTTACTACACTTACGACAAATGAGATATCTGACGAGTACAGTATGAGTAAGCTTAGTCTCCCTACTAATCGCCTATATCGTTCGGGATCTGGTAGAGGCTCCCCCTGATTTGGCAGGAGCTTAACATTAGGATCCATAGGGTTGTCAACTGTCTTTGAGTTTAACATTCTTGTTTCTTCTGAATATCCATCGATACTTTCTTTGGGATATAATGATCCCATTTGTGATCTTCTATATCCCCAAGAAATATTTGAGTTTCGAGATCTTTTATCGAAAATGTTTGAAAAGATGTTGTTTCACTTGTGAAATCCCAGAGATGATCACACTGTGATAATGATATATCATCAACATAAACCACTGATAGATCTGACTAGTAGATGAGTGGCGATAAAAGACAGAATGGTCACCTCGCTCCGAGTCACAGAACATTGAATTACAATCTTGAATCTACCGAACCATGTACTGCGGGTGCTTGAGACCGTATAAAGATTTTGCAAGCGCGTACAAGCCTAGGAAGACTCCGAGCAATAAAACAAGGAGGTTGCTCCGTAGACTTCTTCGAGCGGTCACCGTAATAACGCATTCTTGATGTCTGGCGATAAAGAGGTGTTGAATCGCAATGATGGGCGTGAATAAGCGTATCGAAGCGTCTTAGCGAGGGAAAAAGTATCCCCATAATCCAATCCAAAGATCCGAGTATAGCCTTTGTGACAAGACGAGCCTTAAGTCTTTCAACTGCCGATTCGTATGGACTAACCTTCACCGTATATACCCATCGACGGCACCAACAACCGATTTTCCTGGTGGTAGAGGGACGAGGTCCCAAGTCCCACAGTAAGACACTCATTTCGTCAAGATAGCTTTGTTTTATCACGATGGGCAAATCGTCTCCCCGATTTCGGAGAGAAAGCGGGCACGAGGAGGAAAGCAAGAATAATAGAAGAAGAAAGGCGATGATAAGCAAGGCGCATAATGATGAGAAGGATTACGAGTTGAGCGTATACCTTTGCGAAGTCTGATGGGAATATCAGTTGGAAGATTATCTCGGAGGAAGGCGGAGGATCTGGCTCCATTACATGATTCACAGTAGAATCGGTGTTAGGCGGCGGGGGAGTTGAAGGCAGCGTGATAAACTGCGTCGGAGGAGAAATTGAAGGCTGGGGTGATAGAGTCCTCACGAGGATAAAAGGCGGCGTGAGCCTGAAGGAGGAAACTCGGACAGCGACTTTGGAAGGTCGAAGAAAGGAAGAATCGAAGAATGTGGCGTGAGAGATGAAATCTGAGTAAGCGGAGAGTAGGAGAATAACACTTGTACCCTTTTTGAGGCCGTGGGTACCCAGAAAAACACGTTTATCGAGGAGAGAGTTTATCAATGCGAGGATCGAAGCGTAAATGAAACATGTAGAACCAGACCTTAGGTGGTAAGGATGAAGGGTGATTTGGATAAAGTCGTGATGAGGTATTTGACCTGTAAAGTAGAGGAAGGCATGCGATTGATAAGATAACATCACGATAAGTCTGACTTCCCCAGCGAAGAGGAACATGAGAGTGATGGAGAAAGTCAGGGTGGTCTCGAGAAGATGGCGATTCTTGTGTTCTGCGACTCCGTTCTGTTGGGAGTATGAGGGAATGAGGCGTCAGATGTAATCATACTGAGATGCTAAGAAGTGCGAAGCGGGTAGATAGATACTCGCGTGCGTTCTCACTTTGCGAGGATCGAAGAGGATACATTGTGTTTTGACCGTTAAAAGATTGGAAAATAGAAAACAATTCTGAACGATCCTTCATCAGATATAACCAAGTGTAACGGGAAAAATCGTCCATGAAGATAACAAAATATCGCGACCCGAATATAGAAGAAACACGACTCGGACCCCAAATATCGGAATGAATCAAAGCAAAGGGAGACGTAGCCCGACTTATAATGCGAGGAGAAAGCAGACTATGACATGTACTTTACTGGCAGCGACATGACTCACAAGATAAAGACTTTAAGTGAGAAAGACTAGGATGTAATTATTTTAACTTATCAAGACCAGGATGCCCCAATTGAGCATGAATAACAAGTGGAGATACCGCTGCCGAACCAACAAGAGAGGCCTGGTGAAGTCGGTATAGACCATGAGACTCATATCCGAAGCCAATCATCCTCCCCGTACTCCGGTCCTGTAATGACGCAGAAGATTTAGTAAACGAGACGATCTGATTAAGGCCAGAGAGTGGTGACTTATTGATATGAATTAAAAGGGGCTCCGGGAACATAAAGAACATTACGAATGGAAAGAGATGGAGAAGGATGAACAATACCAATACCTTGAGATTGAATTTGAGAACCATTTGCCATGGTGACAAAGGGTAAATAACCGGAAGTAGATAGTGAAGAAAAAAGAGATCTATTACCAGTGATATGATCGGTGGCCCCAGAGTCAAGTACCTAAGGACTCGAAGAGCGAGATATGCCAGTAAAGGAATTACCAGCTTGTGTAACGACGTGAGAATTAGAACTCCATCGATCCTCATACCATTGCAGAAAGTCATCATAGGAAGGCGATGGAGGCGAATCCGGTGTCAACGACAGCAAATCCTGGTGGGGATTATAAAGACGTCGACCGCTGAATTCTTGGCGCCGCCCCGCATCGTCCCTGCAAAAGGCACTCGAACCGGCCATTTGAGCTCTCGGTATTCCCAGAATTCTAGCGCTCTGCGGTGGAAACTGCTGCGCCTTCTTCACGAACCAGAAAGGCGGTGGTCGGGGAAGGGAACCGCAAGGAAGGGATCGCGCTGCGGGAGGGGCAGCGTTAGGTCTGGTCGACGGAAGGGGCTCCGACAGCGGCGAAGGCAGGATGTAGTCGGAGACGCGAAGGCAGGAGAAGGCAGAAGACGATGTCACTGCGGCAGGTTTCGAAGAGTTGCCGCTGCTCTTGTTGTTCCTGCTCGACGATCGACTTCTGATGTCGGAGCTCGAGCACCTTCCGGTGGGAGTTGGAGGAAGGGAACGGCCGTCGGCGAAGTGCGATTTGGGGAGGACGCTGCGCGGATTAGGGAAGAAGAGACTGCTGCGGCTCGCGAGTTTCTGCTGATCGTCGCAATGTTGAAGGAACTCCTTCTGCGCGTCGTTGGCGATTCCTGTGCGATCCCGCCGTCGCTCGCGCGGAAGCGGAAGAAGGGCCTGCCGTCGCTCGAGAAGAAGGCTGGGGTAGTGAAGGGGTGGTGAAGGCGTCTCGCGCGTCGTGGTGCGCTCGGGAAAAAAAGCGGCGAAGAAGGCAAGGGGCGTGTAAGCGGCACTGCAGCGTGGCCCGCTCATGAAGGCAAGGGGCCTTGAGCAGCGACGAAAATGTAAAAAAAAAAACAAAAATACGCAAACGGTGAAAACCTAACTCTCTGATACCATGTTATTTCGTAAAAAATACGAATCAACTTATTACATGAAAGCAACCCTATTTATATCCAAAATTAGGGCCTATTCAAAGGGATAAATCAAACTCTATCCTAGAAATCAAATAATTATCCCTAACATATTTACAATATTCTAACAGTCTCCATGAAAGTTTAAACGTTCTTAATACCCAACTAGTGAAGGGGCTTTTAACTAGACTTGCTAAGGGTTAGAATAGGTAGACTTGAATAATCATTGACATGGGTGACAAAGGTCTTAGAATAATCCACTTCATAGACCTTAATGTTTCACTTAGGAACCAATTGAGCTTTCAACCAACCTACATTGCATCATTTTGATATCTTCATTATCATTATGCATTGGTAACCTATTGAGGATTTGCAAAGAAGAAGAGGTGCCAACCCTCATGTCACATCTGAATGCGATATTTGCAATTCCTTGACCATAGTGTATCTCTATTTTGGATGTAAAAACTCCTTAAAAACGGTGTTAGGAATTACAAACTTAAAGAAAAATAAAAGTAGAATTGCTAGGTGACAATGCAACATAAGGTTGGAAATGAGGAATATGCTGATGTTGGATTGGATGACGAGGCAAGAGGTGGAGGGCTGCTATTTGGCGAATTTGACCACTTGGTTGTGGTTTTACTAACAATCTTCCCAATGTCTTTCCCCCCAAGTATCATTTAATTGGTCGGATTCAATCACTCAGGGGATGATTGCACTAATAGATGAGATATAAGGCAATTGTATTTTTCCTTCAAACAATAGAAATATCCAAGCAAGTTGGATTTGGGAATTGGTGGCGGTGAGTAGTAGAGTTGTGGTTGTCTACTATACGTCCTAAATGGTGGAGGATATGGTGTAAATGTTCTTGTAAGAGAAGGTAATAGAATGGATAAAGTTGTAGAAATTTAAAGTAGCTTAGTCACAACCTCAAAAATAGATTATAAATCTGAAAGGAATGGGGTGAACTCAAAGAAATTGACATTGATAAAGATAAATCCACATTGTAACTTGGGAGAATAGCAATAATATATCTTTTTTGATTGAGTAAGATAAAGGGAGACACTCGCAACAATTTATCCCCGTTGAGATAATAAATAGACAAACCAATTACATGTAAATTAGAAACATCTTTTGAAGATTAGAAAGACTTGGATAACTAAGATGATTGTGAAAGCTGTAGGTGGTCAATACGAGCGGATGAAGATGTTATAAATAGTTGATGTAAACTTTGTGACTCATGCTCAATGTAAATCTCCTCCCCTATCTACAAATCCTAAATTGAATAATGTGTTATTGGTGCATATGATGCAACAAGCCTATTAATTGATTGGTAATAAATTTCAAGAAGAATTGGATACATGAAGAACATTTAAGATGCAAAAGTGATAAAAATAGAGCAATAGAAACCGCTCAATGCCTTTATCAATGTGAAAATAACATTGTAAAACATGACATTGTAGGTAAAATGAGTGATATAAAATTAAAAAATGAGTGGATGAATGACCAAATGTGTGCAGAGGCTCGAGTCAAGAATCTAGGTAGAAGACTTAGTGGAATGTATCATAAATGTAGTAGAAGCAGCTATATGAGATAACACTGATTGAGAGGAAGCATTCATTGTACCTTAGAGCTGAGGAAGATGAGTTTACTGCTCAGTAGGAACTGTGATAATAGACCATGTTCTGAAAATCACTCTAGGTAGTTGTCAAAGCGGAGTCTTGGGACTGTTTCAGTTTGTGACTAAGTGGCCTATTATGTTGTTCCAAAACATAGTCCAGGTGGACTGCCTAGGTGGTCGCGGCAAGTTCATTAGAGAAATTGATTTATTTTAACAATTGGTTCACTTGCTATGGTGTTATGTTAAATTGCTATCATGCAATATGCCAAAGACTTATAATTGCTATGTTCATTTATAACTTATTTAAATAGATAATCATTGTTGCGTGTTTATATGATTTGGTGTGTTTTCTTTGAGCAATTTGAAGTATGATGGTTTTTTTTTGTTGCTGTGTGTACTTATCGATTATCATTTGTTTACTTGTGACTATTTTGTTCGGATTGAATATCTATTTTATTAATAATTTTATTGCTGACTACCTAGGCCTCCTCCCAGTTGCTTGCTTATCACATTGGCAGTATGCTGTGGGTTGATGGCCTACCAAACTGCCTTTTAAAACCTTGATAATAGAGCTAGAACCAGAAGTGATGAGAGTAGATGAATCATCCCAATTATCTGTGGTCGATTGCATTATATGGGTACTATGGAGGATGATCTGGTAGAGAGCCATGAAGGCGATATAAGATGTCCCTGGCAATCCCAAACTTCCAACAGTGGATACATTTAGGTGTTTACTATGATCTGTACAACCTTTGTGGTTTGTTGCCCTTCTCCTCTATCACCATAAGACCCTTCAAATGGCAACTAAGTGGCGAAAATGAAAAAATATTTTTCTACTGGGGGTCAGAAATCATTGATGTGCATTTGGAAACATCTTAACATTCTCATGTAAAAATCTAACCTAGATAGATTGGAGGTGCCTGTCATGTATACTTCACATAGAGTTTTCATGGGCACTAACTTAGGATGAACTATATGAATTGACATAATACTGAGAAGCTAGTTGAAATTGTTGAGATGATTCTGTACCATCCTTACATTTGATGTAATTGGAATGAAATGTTGAAAATCAACAGTTATTGACTTATAATTAATCAATATGTATGGTTATCGCTGTGTTGCACTGCTGTAACCTAAAGAGAGTTAATCACATTGTAAACTCAATAGATGTCATCGTACAAATCTCAAGCATGTGTTCAGGTCTTCTAGTAAGAGAAGAAATAATGAGATGTTCTCACAAGATTGGAAACAATAGTTGAGCATCGTTTTATGCCTTGAACCTTTAGTGCACTCTTGGCCCATGAACCACACTTGAATCACTAGCACACTAAGCATAAATTTTCCTGTTTAGCTTCTTAGTGGTAATTATTATGGAGCTAAAAATGCCTGAAAAACCAACGATAGGAGGCATTGAGGAGAATCTGACTTATTAAATTGAAAGAATAAACTCTCTGACACTAAAATAGGTTGAAGATGCTCTAACAATTTTTTTTATTAAGGTAATCAAACAGGTAAGATCTCCCAAGTCAGAGGAGGTGTGGCAATTGAGAACCATGGGAGAGACACCACTTAAGGAGTTGGAGACCTGGAGTGACTGCTTGTCATGAGATCTGGACTCAC
Source organism: Wurfbainia villosa (assembly GCA_025175895.1). NCBI lineage: Eukaryota > Viridiplantae > Streptophyta > Magnoliopsida > Zingiberales > Zingiberaceae > Wurfbainia > Wurfbainia villosa. The sequence goes on from CM046002.1 coordinate 52,760,912, forward strand.
AAATGAAGGGCACCTCTATTGTTTATGTTCAGTGGGAAGCGCCTTTCATTGTTCATACTAGGTGCTGGAAGATGATGCAGAAAAAGAGAAGCAGAAGAAGCGGCATATGTGATTGTGATGCATGGAAGCAGTGGATATCCTCATGTTTGCATGTTTCTGATGGGGAGGTTTCTTTCTGCTTATATCAAGATTGTGGTGAAGCAGCAATGGAAGAAATTGTGATGTGTGCAATCGTGAGGGGTGGAACTGGCAGGTGCGCTCATGGTGCGTGAATATGTTGTGTGATTGCATTGTGCTCATGGATGATTTGTGATTGGCAATCAAGCAATGTGTGCTTTTGGGATCAAACAGAGTTGGCAATGAGAGAGAGGGGTCAAATATCAATAGGAACATGACTTTGATAACATGTAAAATGGAAGATTAGGGCCGTGATTCCTAGATAGTCCCTTCTACCTACACAGTCATTCTTATATTATTACATTCTAATCCATAATATATGTTATTTGCAAATATATCCCTCGTATTTACATTTAGGTCCCTAACAATATCAAAACTTTAATGTATTTGGATTTGATAAAGTCATTGAGAATGAGAGAATTGGCAAAAACCTTGCAGAATAGATAACATGGAAGAAAGAAATTACCACCCAAATCTATCGGGAGATGGCTTAAATTTAAGGATTCACTGTTGCTTACAGCATGGATGATATATTGGACTTGAGATTCAATATTTGGGTAAGTCCAATCTACCAAGCTTTCATCTTCCGAAAAGGATGAAAATGTCATCTTACAGAAGCTTTTACCTTGGGGATTATTCGATGTCCTACTCCTTGAGCAATTATCTTCCCATAACAAGTCTCTGAATTGTCCATTTTTGGAGCATCTTTTTCCTCTTGATACTCTACTGCATTTATCAACCAACTACATGCATCTTTTAAGTATACCTTGCAGTCTCTCTCAATAAATTGTGATGCAAGATTTGGTGTTCATTCTTGTTCATTAGCAGGTCTTCTTTCTGAACCTATTAGCGCATTAAACAAAAAGCTGGAACAAGAAGCCTTGGCAAAGGTATGCGTTTTTGGACAACCTGTCTTCGCTATGTTGTTTTGAATTTATTGCTCTTTCTTTACAGTTATGATAAAGATACTCTTTACAATTGAACTCTATTGTTTATATTGTAATGGACATGAAGGCTTTGAAAGACAGCTTTGGATCAGCAGATCAGCTGGCTCATGCAACAATTAATCAAGTTGATGAACAACTTTGGGTAAATAAGTATTCACCAAACTCTTTTAAAGAGCTTCTCAGTGATGAACGAACAAATCGTGAGGTAAATAAACTACCAATTAGTTTCATTTTTTCTTGCTCAAAATAAATTATTTTTTTTTACATCATCACACACTTACATTGAGAGTTATTTTCACTAGATTTTTGTTTTTTTTTGTAGGTACTACTATGGTTGAAGCAATGGGATTCCTCTGTATTTGGATCACATATTACGGCCACAGAGGATGAAGTTTTGTCTGCTTTAAGGCGTCACTCTTCAGGTGTTCAAAATCCTAGATTTGGTGCAAATAGAGGATTCTTTCCCAACAAGAGGCATCCTTTTGGTAATCGATACTCAAAAATTTCTAATTTCTTGGATGGACAAGATAGTCGTTTTATAGATGTTCATGAATCATTGGGAAAAAAGTCCAGAATGAATCATCCTCCAGAACAAAAGGTTGGTCAAAGTTTCTAAAAAGACACTTTGAGATTCTTTCTATTCGCGCAAACATAAGTAAGTTCTAACTTTTTGGTTGAAGTTTTACAAATTTTCTTGCACCTCTTGTATTTTCGTCACCTAAAGATTTCATGTGCATAATGCTTCACCACTTTCTTTAACGCAAGGAGTGCACAAGATATATAAAGAAATTATGGTTGTGAAACTCAACTGATATGACAGCAGCAGGAGCTGGATCGGAATTGACACATGCCAATCTAATTTCTTCTGACAGATTGTCTGAAGAAATTTAAATGCACCAGAATGGAAACAACTTGTTGGAATTGATTGGTGCTGGCTGAATTCAAAAGTGGGAAGATTCGTCACACCTCAAAAGGGTCCAGTTCGCCATATTGGGTTAGATTAATGAAAAATATAATTGAGTTGACCTACCATAATTATTGGAGATTTAGGTCAACCAATCTGTGAAAAATAGTTGACCAATATATTGCTCTCTGAAAAAGAGGGTCGACCAACCGAAGGAAAAGAGTTGACCAATATTCTTCTTTAGAGAAGAGGACACCCAATCTGAACCAGTGTAGCAGTATAAGTGGTCGAAAACAGCTGAACACCTCCAATATACTACTCCAACTATGCTTTACAACACAAGAAATAAGTAAATTTACCATCCTTCCCATGAAATTCACACATTCACAGGATTAAAGTGATTTAAGAGACTACTAAACAATTATAAGAAAGTATCGACAACATTTACCAAGTTTGACATAAGCCTTGAATTTATAGTGTATGCAAATCTAATCACTAGACAACACCACTACCCTAACTACAGCTACAAACAAAAATACCAAGTAGCACGATACTAGTGACTTTAGTCTAAGCAAAGCATCTTCCCCCATTTGCACAGCAATTGTCCTCTTTGAGTATGATGTGGCTACTTTCTCCCACCTAAGAATCCAGAGGCAAATGATAAGCATGGGTATTAATTCACAATGTCGAAGCAACTATTGGACAAGTAAAAGAGTTCATCATTAATAATATGCAACACAATTTAAATATAGCAACACTCATGAATACATATTTGTAACACGTGTAATGCAATACCCTATGAACCATTACCATAATATTTCTTATAAAAACTAACTAAACAAGGGCCTCATCTGGCCTCCACTACACTGTTCACGGCTGCACATCATGTTAGACAACAATTGACAAATTGTATTTACAATAGTACATTACAAAATGTTATGTGTATCTTGGGCACTTACTGATTGTACAATGTGTTGGATCGATGCGGATCGCTAGAGGGGGGGGGGGTGAATAGCGATAAAATCTTTTTTTTTATTTGTTCGTTAAAACTCGAGTAGATAATTAATTTGCAGCGGAAAGATAAGCAATAAATAAAATGAGACAAATATTTTTACTTGGTTCGTAACCTTCGGCTACTACTCCAAGGCCCTAGTGATCCTTGATCACGCACGGAGGACAATTCACTAAAAACACTCCTCCTCGTTGGAGGTAGGAGTTTGACGATTACAAAAAAACCTTCGAAAGAAAAAATAGAGAGACAAACCCTCTCTTCTATTAATGTAAAGTGCAACGATAGAAAACCTCGATTAATAAAAGGAATTGCAATATTTAAAGAGACGACAAATTAAAATATCAACAACTAAAGAGTAGAAACTAAGTTAGGGTTGTTAACAGCACTTCGTCGTAGAGTCGTCGGAGAATCGCGGAGTTGCAAAGGTTTTTGAGCACTTAGAGATGATGAAAAATCCTAGGAGAAGCCCTCCTTTTATAGCCTTTAAGCCCCTCATCGAATGGGTCTTCAACCAATAGGAATTGGGCACAAAACTTCTTGAAAAATGGTGATAAAGCTTGACTCCTCGAGACTGATTTTTGAGCATCGGTTGAACTGATTTCTTGGCCGGTTGAACTGATGGCTCAGCAGTTGAACTGATCCTTGCCGGCTTGAATCACGTGGCTCAAGAATAATCGATCCTCGGTTGAATCGATTTCCGGACTTTTCGATCGTAATAAAGAGTTAGCTCAAATATAAGTGAATTCGACGACCACTTGCCGTCCGATCTCAACATAGACCTTCCACGGGAAGTCTTGCCTGGATCGCTCTCAAGGATGTCCGTGAAGGACTTGACCTTACGCCACTTACACGAGCTTACCTCAACATTTACCTCAAGCCTTGCTTCGGTCTCCACTGATTCCTTCGGCTCCCTCCAAGTCCTCGGTGTCGCCCGACCACTACTGCTTCTCCGAGTGTCGCTGACCTTCGACTTAGCATTTCTGCACACTCGATTCAGCTCGTGAGATAATGACATGAGCTTAACTTTGTATCGTTTGCTATAATCAAAACTTAGGTTCGATTTAGGTGCCTACTGCACCAACAATCTCCCCCTTTTTTATTTATGGCAAATCCACATACAAAGTTAAGAAAAATAAATTAAGTGCATTAAGCAAAATGAGTATGAGATATGCATGAACGAGCGGAGTATATAAAACTCTTGCTCAAGTGCTTCTCGAGGAATCCTCCTCGACCGAGGGTGAGTATTCGAGAAAGAGTTTTAACTCTCCCCTCGATGTTTGCTACTTAAAAAGAATTAAGTAACCAAATTACTTAATATTGGCGTAGTGTTTAAAATAAGTTTTAAGTTAAGAAATCAAAAATTGATTTCTTAACCTCGCCTTTACTTATTTTGTTAACAAGTTAACTTAAAGTTAAGTAATTTATTTTGTTAACAAGTTAACTAAATGTTTAAGTTAAGAATTCTCTTAACTTGTTTTTGTTAACTTAAAGTTAAGTAAGCCTCGCCATAAAAAATTGATCCCTTAACTTTGGCCTTTTTCTTCCCTTTATATATATCGAAAAGATGAGGTGTGTGTGGAATAAAAATAAGTATTAATTTTAAAGTCCAAGCATGCTCCATTATTTTGAAAATAATATCTGAAAATAAGCTCATCTATAAAACGCTCGACTCATATTCGCTTCATCGATACGAAAAGATCAACCAATCCCGGCCGTAGCCTGCTAAGATGTATGATTATACCGTGGTTCATAGCGATGACTAGCTCTACATCCGGAACTGTGAGTAAGGTCCTAACATCTCACGCCCATCTACGCTGGCTATACACACAAACACATTAGTCCCATGTGTTGTGAGATGTATTAGCTCCTTAAATCTATAGTATACGATATCTAAGGTATGTCCTATACTAGTTCCAAAAATGAAAAGTAAGAAATAGTAATAATATAATTTGCAAAGTCCTATTCTACACGCGTACGCCCAATTTTCGTTTAATAGACTAAATTAGGCGGGTAGGGGTTTAGTAAATAGTCCGCCAAGTTGAGTTAGACTTGATTCGGCGTATTGAGTTGTATGGCTCCGTTGGCCACATGTTCTCGAATGAAATGGTGTTTGACCTCTATATGTTTGGTCCTAGAGTGACATATCGGATTCTTAGTAAGATTAATTGAACTAATGTTATCTCGTGGAGTTTAGTGTTCGTAAAGTCTAACAAAGTCGCGGAGAGTGTGCTTCATCGAAAAAGTTGAGTGACACACTCACCCATCGCGATGTATTCCGGTGGTAGATAAGGCAACCACGATGTTGCTTCCCTCTGCACCAACTCACTAGACTCGGTAGAAGTTGACAACAACCACTCGTACTCTTTCTATCGAGCTTACTCGGCATAGTCGAATCGGAGTATGGCCGGTTAGTTGAACTTCGGTAGATCTAGGGTACCAAATACCGACATTAAGTGTACCCTTTAGATATCTAAGGATACGCTTGACTAGAGTTAGGTGAGACTCCTTGGCACAGGTTTGGAACCTTGCGCACATACTTACTGCAAATAAGATATCGGGTCGGATTGCAGTTAAATAAAGGAGACTCCTTATTATGCTCCTATAGTATTTTAAATCAATTGAATTTCCGATTACATCTTCTTCTATATTCACATTAGTTGCAATTAGGGTATTAATAATTTTAGTGTCTTGCATTCCAAAGCGTTTAATTAATTCCCTAGTATATTTGCGTTGATGTAGGTATATTCCATCTTTAGTTTGTTTAATTTGTAGACCTAAAAAGAAGCTTAACTCGCCTATTAAATTCATTTCAAATTCACTTTCCATAAGTGAAATGAACTCATTTAGTAGGATTGAGTTGGTGGTTCCGAAAATAATATAATCTACGTAGATTTGGGCTATGAATATGTCTTTACCTAAGGTTTTTACGAAAAGAGTTGGGTCAACTACACCTTGGTTAAAACCTTTGGACTTAAGATAAACCGAAAGTCTCTCGTACCAAGCTCGAGGAGCTTGTTTAAGTCCATAGAGAGCTTTCTTTAACCTAAGGACATGGTCGGGTTTGTCTAAACTTTCGAAACCAGGGGATTGACTAACATAAACTTCTTCTTTAATGTATCCATTTAAGAATGCAGATTTCACATCCATTTGAAACAACTTAAATCCTCGATGTGCTGCATACGCTAATAACATTCGAATGGACTCTAATCTAGCTACTGGGGCATATGTCTCGTCGTAATCTAAACCTTCGACTTGACTAAACCCTTTAGTGACTAGTCTAGCTTTATTTCTAACCACTTCACATTTATCATCAAGTTTATTTCTAAACACCCACCTTGTTCCAATGATTGTTTTATCTTTAGGTGGTTGTACTAATTCCCATACTTCGTTCCTAGTGAATTGAGCCAACTCTTCTTGCATTGCAATAATCCAATCGGGATCAAGAAGAGCTTGGTCAATAGTTTTGGGTTCAATTTTAGAAATCAAGGAGATTTGACTAAGGTTTCTGTATGAGGCTCTAGTTCGAACTCCTAGACTTGGATCTCCTATCACTTGGTCGATAGGATGATTCGTTTGAGTCCTAGTTGGATTTGGGTTTGAGTCTACAACTTGATCCATAGGATGACTCATTTGAGTTCTAGTTTGGTTGGAGTCATCTATCACTTGGTCGATAGAGTGACTTGGTTGACTTAGGTTAGGGTTAACACTAGACATGATCTCCGGATCAGAGTTAGGTCTAGTATGAATCGGCTCGCTAATTGGGGTTGCCGGGGGATTTGTAGGTTCGTGTCCTTCATCAAATACTACCTTGATAGTCTCCTCGACTCTAAGGGTGTTATGGTTATATACTCTATAAGCTCTACTTGTAGTCAAGTATCCTAGAAAGATTCCGATCGTGGTTTTGGATGTAAATTTTCCTAGGTAATCCTTAGTGTTTAGGATATGTACCTTACACCCAAATACCCTAAAGTACTTGATGTTAGGTATTTTATCGTGATAAATCTCGTATGAGGTCTTAAGGTGCCTCTTTACCATAAGGATCCTATTTTGGACATAGCATGCCGTACTCACGGCTTCTGCCCAAAACTTATCGGGTAGGTTATACTCATTTAACATTGTCCTAACGACTTCTTGTAGGGTTCTATTTTTGCGTTCTACTAGGCCATTTTGTTGTGGAGTTCTAGGGCAAGAGAACTCATGGTGGTATCCATTTAGGTTACAGAATTCACCACCATGATCAGTCCTAAGTCTTTTGATTTTAATGCTTTGTTGATTTTCTATTAATTTAAATAGGTTGATTAATTGATCTAGGGTATCACTTTTGTGTTTGATGAACCTAACCCAAGTAAATCTAGAATAGTCATCAATTATGACTAAGTAGAATTTACTTCCATTAAGTGACTTAGCTCCGTGTGAATCAAATAGATCCATGTGTAGGAGCTCAAGTACACTTTTGATTCGTTCTTGATTAGTTAGTTGATGTTGTGTCCTAGATTGTTTACCTTGTTGACACGCATTACATATTTTATTGTTCAAGTTATTGAGGTTAGACAAACCTCTGATTAAGTCACTCTGACTCATCTTGTGGATGAGTCTTGGGTGTGAGTGACCGAGTCGTCGGTGCCACAACCATGATTTCTCTTGCCGTGTCATAAGACACTTAGTTGAGGAGTTAGTTAAGTTAATAGTGTAAATGTTGTTATTTCTATTTCCCTTAAGAATTGTTTTAGAAGTTTCAATTGTATTAATTACGCATTCATTTTCTAAAAATATGACCTTATAGTTATTATCACACAATTAGCTTACACTAAGTAAATTATATTGAAAATTTTCTACTAATAAAACATTTTGAATAACAAAATTTGAGTTGAGCTCAATATCACCTGATCCGATGATTTTGAGCTTGCCGTTATTTCCGAAGGCTACCGATCCTTGTCGTTTGAATCGAAGCTTCGAAAACTTGAGTTGATCCCCGGTTATGTGTCGGGAACAACCAGTGTCCAACATCCATTGATCCTACACGCAAGGTAGTTGGATCGGATATTGGATTTATTAAAGATTGATTGAAGATTATTAACCTAAATCATCTCACCTATGTCTACATGATCAAACACGTTAACCCTATATGTTCTTGTGAGATGACTTCCAATTTTACTTGATTTAAATTTAATGACTTAAACACTTGTCAACCTTGCATTAGATTCGGATTTGACCTTAGGATCATCACCTTTTGAGATCATGGCTTCAGTCGTGCGAGACCAGAGGCCTTTTTGATCGAACACGCGACCACTTCCTTAGACAAAGTCATTTTCAAGAAAATAGATACTTGACTTACCTAAGATCACTTCCTGGTCTAACTAGTCTAGGATATCTGACGAGGTAGCAGTTCCGCTCGGTCAAGTGCACCAAACTAGATACGCCTTATCTAGCCCGAATACACAAGACTCCGCTTTCCTAGCGTACTATCATCTCGCCGCGTCCTGGTACTATGTTATCAAGTATTGACGAGTTATAGTTGTTAGTGAAAGCCCTAGAGCCAATCATGTGATGATTGTTGTATGGACTTTATTGTATCATATTCCTATTTATAAAGGCATGGTTATTATATTTACTTGTATTGGTGCCAAATAACTAAATATAATAATGTTCTTGAGTAGTAGGTTCTTATCTATATCAATCGATTGGTTGAATCGATATTGAGATGATATAGAGAACACTACTCTTAATCATTCCTAGTCGAGTATTAACATTCAGGGACAATGTTAATGCGTAGAGACTAGCATGTAGGTCAACACGATGACTTGATCTCACAAGTCATGGATATGAGATATCAAGTTGACACGTAGTATCGTTGGAGAATGTATCTTGAATGACCGCCGTGAAAAGTATCGTGGATCGTTATATGAGTGTCATATACTTTCTCGGTGCTATTAGTATATATTAGTCCTTAGACACAAGTCACCATGGTTCCCCTAAGAGTTCGATACTTTTTGGCCAAACGTCTCGTCGTAAATGGGTGGACTATAAAGGCGATTACTGAGTATGTAATAAATTATGCGGAGGGATGTGAGAGATGTAGATGGGATCTATCACTCCTATATGACGGGGGTGACATCGATATTCTTGATAGAGTGAGACCACGAAGTGTATGACCATGCCCAAATAAGTCAATATGAGATATTGAGCTCATTTGATTAGAGTGAGTATACTTGGAGATCAAGATTTAGATTGTACCGAGGATGACACAGTCTATACCTCGATTGGTCAATCTAGATGTCAAAGATAGAGGGAAATTGTCACATATTGTGAGAGTCATAAATAGTAGTCACAAAGGTGATGTTGGAGCTCAACATTCTTGTAACTTGGATAGCAATGATGTGTTTCTAGATACCGCTCATTGCTTATGTTCCTAAATCCGTTTAGGGACATTGCCAACGTTACAAGAACCTATAGGGTCACACACATAAGAGCAATTAGATGGAGATTAGGTTCATATGATGAACCATGAGGATTAGGTTCATGGGATGAACCAAATTGGATTAAGAGTAATCCAAATTAGACTAATTGAGTTAGACTCAAGTTGATTCAAGTGTTGAATGAGTCTAATTTAGATTTGATTCATTAAATCAATTTAAATTAAATGAATAGAGATTCATTAAATTAAATTGACTTGAGTCAAGGGGTTAGATTTGATCAACCATGGGAGATTAGAGGTCAAGTTTGACTTGACTTGAGAGGGAAGATGAAAGGTCAAGTTTGACTTGACCAAATGCCATGTCATGATGATGACTTGGCATGGCCGATGATGATGCATCATCGTTGACTTGAATTAATGTGGTGCCTCGAGGAGACCGAGGGTCATGGGAGTTACATTAACCCCCTTCCATTAGGGGTTATGATGATGAATTCATTTTGGTGAGTTACTCATTCCATCATCTTCTTCCTTGGTGCTCTTCCTCTCAAGCTCTCCCTCTCCTTCCTCATCTTGCCGAGATCTTCTAGGAGTGCTAGCACACTCAAGTTTGTTTCTTTCTTCACCTATTGCTTGTGTGGATACCAATAGAGGAGTGTGCACTTGACACTCTCGAGTTCCGGCGAACTTTTGGACGAGCGGGATAAGCGAAGGGCGTCGCTACGAGGGTAATGATCTAACCTCTTAGATCTAAGGTAGATCTAGGGTTTTAGTAAGCACATACATGTTTTATTTTAATATATCTTCGCACGGATCCGTGGCCGGGGATTCCGAGGTTTCCGCAACGCAAAAAGCGGTTTTTGCGGCTCGGAAAAACCCAACAGTGGTATCAGCTGTCTAGAATCGTGGGAAACAGATCAAAAAAGATGGTTGGCCGGCGAAAGGAATCGCTACTTGGAATTGAATCCCCTTCTCTACGCTGTGATGGATAAGAACCACCATTGCCGGCGTGGTGAAGAAGAGCTGCGATTGGTCGTGCTCCAGCTGCTTTCGTGAGGCGGCAAATGGGGCTGAATGGGCAGCACGTGGAGGAACGTAAAGAGGGCGGTGGTGAAGCTAATCGCGAGGCGGAGTCGTGTGTCGTGATTAGTAGACACGCAGACGTCGCGTGTCGGAGAGGGAGGAGGCGACGCGCAGATCGTCGCGTGTCGCGAGGGAGGCGGCTCGCGGCGGCGAGGAGCGAGGAGAGGAGCACCGGAGAGACTGCGTCCTTGCGCTGGGTGCTTAGCCAAGCGGCGGGAGGGTCCTCGCGACGATGGGAAGAAGCAGAGGACGACAACTACGCCGCTTCGTGAGAAGGAAGGCGGAATGTGCGACACGCGCGAAAGTGACGGGGAAGGCCCTCGCGACGATGCTGCGTCCGTGAGAAGGAAGGTGGGCGCGAAGGAGCGATGTCGCGGAAGAGACGCAAGGAAGTTGCGTCCGCCAGGAGAAATTGCGTCGAGGAAGACGATGTGGCGCCGAGGAAGAAAGAAGTCGCGAAGGAACGGTGCAGCGTGGAAACCCTAAAGCTCTGATACCATGTTATTTCATAAAAAAGAGTACTCCTTTTTACATAGAAGACGCCCTATTTATATACAAAGTTAGGGCCTATTCAACGGAATCAATTAAACCTTATCCTAAGTATAAATCAAACTCTTATTCTAGGAAATAATTATCCCTAGCCATATATATAATATTCTAACAGATACTATTCTAGGAAAAATATTTGATATGATTTACTAATTTGATTATTATTAAACTTGAATGGGATGAAATATTGAATTATTTATTGAAAGAGACTATTTCTTCGTATTTGTAGGACCTAACATAACCCCATGACTAATTTAATATGGGGCAAAAGCCACAATGCACGTAACTTGAAACTCAAATTATACAATATTCTAGCTTCTATGTAGTAACCTAGTAGCTTTAATACTTCCCCTTAAACTGGAAAGTAGTTAATATATATGTTTAACCGAATATGTAAAATTGTAAAAATCCAAAAAAAGAAAAATATGAATTGACTTAGGCTCTTAACATCGTACTTGGGTATCGACATGAAGATAGAGACTCTCAATTGTATAGCTCTAAAATGTAGTCTAGACGGCTACCTAATTTGGGAATGGTTAGGGATCACTTTGTCCAGTGATTAAATGATCCCCTTTAGTCGACCATCTCAAAAAGCATTCCACTTAGGCACCCTAGGTGTCTTAGGTGGCTCATTTAGGCAATCTAAGTGGTCTAAGAAGTTACACCAGGCAGGTTCATTACAAAATAAATTATTTATCTAATTAGCTTACTTGAACAAAATCCTACTTATCCATCCCACCCCATCTCTCCTTCGCTATATTATATGTCCATCTAATTATGTTGTCTTCTCTTCGTAACAATTTAAAATTTAATGTGTTTATTTTTGCTGCATAGTTATTAGTTAGCATTTGATCACTTGTGATTTAAAACTTGTTTTGATTAACTCACTTTGTCACATTTTATGCAATGTATTGGATCATCTCCTATAGAGATTATCATAGATGATGTGGTGAAAGTATGCCGCCTTGTTGGACACCGATGACTGGGTTTCTAGCAATGATGCTTGTCAATCTATGAGGAATAGCATGTGTTAGAGGGCATCGATGGAAATTGACAAAACCCCTCCGATGCTGGTCAACCCCAAGTGATGTCAAAAGAGAAAGAGAGTGTGGAGAAAAAAAGAGTGGGGCCTACCTTTTATAAGTCTGACCAAGAGGAGGCAAGAGTTGGAGATAGATATGTAAGTATTGAGATGTGTTAGAGGGGCGTACTTATGGATGGGACTAGCCAGGTCATATCCTATTGTGGTCTTCTCCCACTATAGCTTGACATTCTTAGTCTTGTTGTATGGCGATTGTTTCTATTAGAAAATTATCTTGCTTAAGTCAACTCCCTTGCCCATACCAAGCGAAATGCTATGTGGGCCCTTGAAGGGCAATAGGCGCAAGGAGCATTTAGGAAATATAATGCTTTGATGGTAGAGTGCTCAATAGATACAATGCCCTACGATAGAATGCTCGAGAGGGAGGTGATGCTTGGGGTAGAGGGTGCTCGAGAGGTTGGCCCTAGGGTGATCGTAGAGAAGTGTTTGAGTGACCAAGTATTGGATTGTTTGAGTAAAGCTACTTGGACAGAGGTCCATGTGCTCGGCATTCCGAGTACCTAGTCTTCCTCTTGATGCATCCTAGAGCTACATGTACTTAGGCTTGCTATCATGGTCGAGAGCAGTACCTAGCCTGAGGTATCACTAGACATATCAAAGTTTGTCACATATATCATTGCCATTATTGCCATGGTGTATGCTAAGATTATATATCTTCACTATATTATTAAATTTGTGAAAAACATGAACATTAATGTATTTAAAAATAAATAATTCAATAAAGTGTATTTGTACACAAAAGGGCACCCATGATGATCTGAATCGCAAAAGAGCGATTTTTTTTTTTCAAAAAAAAAAAAGTTAAAAAAAATCGGTCACGATTTAATGCTATTGTAGCAACCACGGAGTAGCTCTACAAAGTTGATTTAACTCGGTCAAAAAATCTATATAAAAAACTCTTTATGAATTTGGTCAATTTTTTTTAAAATTTAATCGAAATCGCTTTAAAATAATTAAAATCATCATAAAATTATTGTAGCAGCCACACTAGTATAGTAGCTAGCTAATTGTTGCTACAATAGTTGTAGTAACCATTAATTGGCCGCTACAATTGTATTCGCCATGTTAAGCGATTTTGATCTTCTTAAAGATCGAAACTAATAATCAACATTAGTTGACCTCTACCTTTTAAAAGTGATTTTAATTAACATTAATAATATTGACTAAGTTGATAAAGAGTTTTTTTTTTAATATATAAAGTACTTTATGTAAGAAGGGAGCCTTGACACAACGGTAAAGTTGTTGTCTTGTGACCAAGAGGTCACAGGTTCAAATCCTGGAAATAGCCTCTTGCAAAAAAGTAAGGTAAGACTGCGTACAATGGATTCCTTCTCCGGTACCCCGCGTGGCGGGAGCTTCGTGCACCGGGTTGTATTTTTAAAGTACTTTATGTACAGTATTTATTCCATGGCTGCTACAGAAGTGCTGGAACAATGGCTTTTTTGGTAGAAAAATATGATGGGTGCCATTTTACTTTTTTTTTTTTGAGAAAAGTGCACCCTTTGAAGATTCGGATAAGTAAGGGTGCCTTTTTGACTTTGGCCCAGACATATATTTCAATAAGCCTTCCATTGAATTTGTTTTAATGTTATATGTACATTTTTGTTTTTACTTGCTCTTTTAATTTTGATGTTATCTAGGCTCTATTTACCACTTAGGTGCTATGCAATGTGTTACTACCTATAGCCTTAAATTGCTTCCTAAAACTAAATTGGATTGCTTTTCAAAGAGTTGACTATTGGATTTTGGTTATCAAAAAATGCTTTTGAAGTTGGTAACAGTTTTTAAAGGTCTTGATATAAGTGCACTCCTTAAACTGGAGAAAGTATTTTGAACTTTGCACGTATGAATGACAATTTGTGTGATGTTTATAGTGAAATAGATATACTAGGGTTCAACATCGATCCTTGAATGTGGTGTTAATAATAGATGGGATGGAAGACTAAGTAGAGGCCACTATTATTTGAAGAGACAAGGATGCTAGATAGAGATTGATTAAAGTTTTGGTATCTAATTGAGAGAAAGAAGACATTATAAAATTGATATAGGCTATTAATTTATTTTGTTGATTATGCAATCAACTAACATAGTGATAGAAAGATTAGAGTTCTAATCATCCCATCAAGGGTGGGAGAAATGCTTGTAGGAGACATAATTTTTGACCATTTTACTCTTAAGAGAACAAGTAGATGTTAGAGGTGGCAATTCATAAATAATGTTAAATCTGATGCAGAAAAAAAGGGTTGATGTGATAGAAATTAATAGTTCTTGAGATGAAAGGAGGAGAAAATGGAAGATTAAGATGAAAATTGTGAAAAATAAATGCTTTATGTCTCTCATCATTGTTTTTTTTACTGCCTCTCTCTTTTAAATGAATCAGTACTATGCTTATTCCTTTACACTTTTTTTTAAGTAACCACTTCTTTCTCTCTTTTTTTTTTAAAATCTAAATTGTTAATGGCATAAAAAGTGAAAACATTTGTAATTGTGCTTCTGTGATAGTGGAGGAAGTAATCCTATTTTTGATGTAATCCTAGATAGGAGGAAGTAATCCTAGATTATATGGTGAAAGGAGGAATGGAAATTTAGGTTTCATTAGCAATTGAGGGAGGAGAGCAAGAATATTAGGGAGCGTTTGGTTCATAGAAAATTTTTCATTTTTTGTTTTCATTTTTTCTTTTTCAGAAAATAGAAAATGATTTTTTTGTGTTTTTCGGTTTTTCAGAAAATACTCCTTTATTTTTTGGAAAACAAAAACGGAAATAGAAAACGATTTTTTTGTGTTTTTCAGTTTTTCAGAAAACACTCTTTTATTTTCTGGAAAATGAAAATGGAAAACACCAACCAAACGTCATTTCTTGTATTTTCTCGTTTTCTTAGAAAATGAAAATGGAAAATGAAAAATTTTCTACGAACCAAATGCTCCCTTAGGTTTTATGATAAGGAAGAGAGGGGAGAAAGAATTTGAGATTTACAATGGTAATGATGGAGACAGGAGAGGAAGAAAATTAAAATTTATGAAGTAGAGAGAGGAAAGAAAATTATTATTGATGATGACAAAAGGGAGAAAGAAAATATTAATTTTATGATAATGGAAAGAGAGGAGGAACAAATAAAGGAGGAGAAGAAAATTAATGATTAAGACAATCAAGAGGGGAGGAAGAAGATTAGGGTTTATGAAGATGGAGAAAGGAGAGGAAGAAAATTAAGGGTTATGGCGAGGATGCCAGGAGAAGAAAATTAGTGTTTATGATGGCAGAGGGAGGCAAGAAACAAAATTCGGGTTTATGACGATGGATTGTGAGGTTGGACAACAACTTCCCTAGGGGATTGAGGTAGAAAATCCTAACCAAAGGACGGTAACCGATCAAATACCAATTTGAAACTAGGATATCTTTTATAATATTATCATTTTAAATTGGTTATTACATATATTTGTGGGATTTGGTATAAACCTGTACTACTACATCTATTCTGAGAATAAATCCACAAGAAGCCTAACTAACAAATTTGGTAATGCAATAGCTTTAACAATTAACAATCTTTGTTACTTGGTAATGTTATTAGAAGATAAGATTATTGATAAAAATATTTTAGTATATACATAACACTACATATTAGCAATAGTCCATAACTTATTTGTATGATAAAAATAATTGAAATTAATTGATTAAGATGAATTTGTTAATAACATAATGTGTTAGTTTGATTATCATTTATCTAGCACATTTTATTGTTTAACTTTTTTTGAATTTCTTTTGTCGATTCTTATTTGATATTTTACTAATCTAATATAGAATCATGATTTTGAATTATGGAATTGTAAATCATATCAAATCATGAAAATATAATTCTTCTTTATTCAAATAATTTTGGTGTCAAATAAAGAAATATAATATTCTTATAGTATAAAAGAGATGACATATGAAGAGAGACTAGAGGGGATTGGGTCCATAGGTTTGATTGCTTCTCAATTTCGTTCATTGCTTGTTGCCTATGAATTAATAAGCACTATGAAAAATACACATACAAAAAAAGACAAGCATAATGTAAATGAGAATAAATTGGCACGGTGCGGTTCAGTCTCGCTCTTAAGGACCAATCACTCCTCGAAGTTCCACTTTCTTACTCTTTTTTGACAACACCAAATGCAGAGAAACATCTTGGTCTCTTTACAAAAATGATACGAGTACAATAGGAGACAATGATGAGAATAAAACAAATAAAAAAACTCCACGTGAGATTTCTGTCATAGAAGATGAGGAGCGATAGTTTTTTTTTTGTATTTTTTTTGGATGAACCCCCAAGGTCGTTAGCCTTGTTTTGTATTGTTTTTTTGATGAACTCCCAAGGTTGTTAGCCTTGTTTTTCATCCAATCTTTGGTTGAGTGGAGTCACCATCATTCGGTCGTAGTTCGTTGGAGTTGCTATCAGTCGATAGCTTGTGTAGTTGTGTTTATCTTTGTAACGACTCCTTTCTAGTTTTCTGTTCTGACATTAGTGGATTGCTTTGTCTATTTTGATCGATTGTTTAACAGAAACATTTCATTCGCTTCTATTTGAACTGCAACATAAGTTGACTCATTAATAAGATTTAGTCAATTGCGCAATAGAAACGATTTTGTGCTTGCTTCTTTGTGGTCCATAGTTGATTGTTCAATTGATAGTTGACTACTCAATAATATCGAGTTCATTGTTCAACATAGATGATTCCCTTGCTTGCTTTTATTTAGTTTATGGAATCGTCTTATATGACATTGAATGTTGGGCTACGACTCGAGCACATGAGCAAAAGATGAGAGTTGCAGAGATGAGGATATTAAGGTGGATGTGCGGATATACGAGGATGAATAGAATAAGAAATGAGAGTATTAGAGAAAAAGTTGGTATTGCATCTATTGAAGGAAAGCTTCGAGAGACACGTTTAAGATGGTACGGACATGTACTTAGACGACCAATAAATGCTCCAGTTAGGCGATGTGAAACGATACCAAATATACACATCAAACGAGGAAGAGGAAGACCAAAAAAGAATTAGTTAGCAACAATAAAACAAGTTAAAAATTATTTAAATATAGATGATATAGTAGGGGATAGAGTCCAATGACGTAGAAAGATCCATATAGCCGACCCCACTTAATGGGATAAAGCTTTGTTGTTGTTGTATAACTGATTGCCCAGTCCACTATTCATAGGATTATTCACTAGTTGATTGTTTAAAAGAGATGTTTATTTCCACTATTCATAGGATTATTCACTAGTTGATTGTTTAAAAGAGATGTTTATTTGTTTCAACTCTGGTTGATTGATTTGCATACTAATTGTATCATAATCAACTACTTGCATGTATAACCAATTTTTGAGGTATAGCCAAACAATCGATTGGTTGTATCCAAACATTGACTAGTTATACCCAAGTGAGGATTTGAGGTTTGATCACTTAACTGTTAGTGTCCAACAATCGTCTGTCTGTGTCTAATAGTTAATTAGTCCAAATGATAAATCTAGATAGGTGAGAATTTAAGGTTTGATCCGTTGACTCGGTTGATCTAAACCACCTGGGTGAGAGGATTTAAGGTTTTCCAACTGACTAATTCATACAATTGTCGACGCATATATTAGTTGTCTAGATTTCATTCCAATTGACGCTTATTGGCTTAAGCATTCTAATGATTGAGTTTCATTTAATATTGAGTTCTACCCACATCCTATGAGTATAATTCAATTCTCATATCTCACTAGAGATTAACTTTTGCCCGAAGGCCCTTTATGCCTTTAGGACTTCATTGCCTGACATTTGGTCTTTATGACCGGCTAAGACTTTCCTCGACCTTCTTGGATTTCGTTGCCTAGTATATAATCTCTTCCTAGTCTCCTAGGAGCTTGAGCTATCAAGAATCTAGTCATGACCTTCTCAAGTGATTTTACTTTTTTTTTGCACATCAACATTACTAGATTTATTCTTGTTACTTATTGCTAAGCATCAAATTCATTTTGACTATGAGTCTTCACATGATATATATTTTTTCTAATTAGTAACTTTTGAGATTTCACTCTGTTTGACCTTTATACTTTTATCGTTTAATATAAAATTTATTATTTTTTATATTATTAATAAAAAGATAGTTCGGTACATGAAATTCCCGTCAATATTGGATTTGGAGAAGGGTCTATTGTATGTATACTTATCCTGCACTGCAAGAGGCTTTTCTGCAACTTGAATCTGTAATAGATTTTTTTATATTATTAATAATTAGATATATATCTTAATAATATTCGTATTATTTATACAATAGTGCATGACATATTATTAGCATTTATGTGATTAACTAGTTAATCATATGATGTGATTAGTTTGATAATTATAATGTAAAGCTATTTATTTTTCAACCTTTTTAAAATCTCTTTTCATTGATTCTTCTTTGATAGATTTTATTAATCAAATAAGGTTGATGTGTTAGATTTTTGAACATCCAATATTGATTCCAATATCATTAAGGGCAGTCCGGTACACGAAGTTCCTGCCATATGGGGTCACGGAGAAAAATATATTGTATGCAATTTTATCCTGCTTTATAAGAGGTTGTGTCCAAAACTCGAACTCGTGACTTCTAAATCATAAGATAACAACTTTACCGTTGTGCCAGGGGGCCAAGATTTGTTTAACTTTAGATGTATATAATGGATTAGCTTTAACTTTATTTATTTATGGTTGTGATGAATGAATAAACTGACAATGATATTCACTGTGACTGCCATATTATTTTAGTTAATGTGATTTTATTTCAAGAAGTTCTAAACCTCAGTTAAACAAATTTTTGAAACCAAAGGATTTGATTTTAATAGAATTACTTAGTAATTGTTGTAGCAATTATTGTTGTCAGATAATTTTATATCTGGATCATTGTTTATGAGTTTTTTCATAGTAGAGCAGCTAGATTATTAAAATACTGTGCTCCTAAGGTTTAGAGGAAAGTTTTTCTAAACAATTGTATGAACACAAAGAAGCTTTATGGTAAGAAAATATTGAGATTTATGTGTTTTATATGAGATAGAAGAAAAAGAAATTAATCATTCACAACATCCTTCATTGAACTATCAATGAGAGAATTAGTTGATATTATATGGAATTCTCAAGGTGTCTAGAGAGACTAAAGTGACACAAATTAACTGTAGCACGAATTTAAATGACTTGTTATTTTTAACTAAAGATATTTCCTTATACAAGCTCGATGTAGGAAAAAATTCATTTAGTTGACCTAAAATGTCTGAACCAATATCTTGTTCTTATTATTTTAATCATATGAATATTTTTTAATATCTTGGCAAAAGCTGGGGACTTAACTGTGGCATCATTTAAGATTTCCTTAAAGGCTAATCTCAGAGATATATTGGACTGATACTGTGAATAAATCATTGACGAATTATTAAACAAATAAGATGAATAAAAGTATGTTTAGAGCCCACAGTGTCAGTATTTACCACACTGTACATACAATACCAAAATTGCTAAAATTGTGCAATAAATCACCCAAATAGCTGTTCCTCTAACAACTGTCAGGAAATAATTTAGTACAGGTATACTACATTTTTTATTTTTTATGCTCAAAAGTTTTCTTTCTTATGATACCGTTGAGGATCATTTTCTATAGGTTCTTCTGCTATGTGGTCCACCAGGCCTTGGGAAGACCACACTTGCAAACATAGCTGCTAAGCATTGTGGATATCGTGCTGTTGAGGTAGATTCCATCTGGTTTCCTTAGTTACTTTTCTATGGCGTTGCGGACATATGCCAAATTGTATCCAGTGGATACTTCTAAGAAATTGTGATGAATAACTGTAATTGAAGTAGCAATTTCATTTTTCATCTAATAATGATCCTGCAGATTAGATGTATTAGTAAAATCCCAAATTAATATTATATTTTTTAGAAATGAGTATGAACTTGTATAGTTATTGGATGATCTTGTTATTAGAAATGAAGTAATGTGGCTGCCTCTAAGTATCATTTTTGCAGATTAATGCTAGTGACGATCGTTCTGCATCTGCAATTGAGTCAAAAATTCTCGATGTGATACAGATGAACTCTGTCATGCCTGATGCCAAGCCCAAATGTTTGGTTAGTTTTACCTTTTCATATCTTGAAGAGTAGTTCTTCTGATGTAATCAACTTTTCTTTTTATCTGCAGATAATTGATGAAATTGATGGCACACTTGGTGAAGGAAAAGGTGCTGTTGATGTAATTTTGAAAATGGTATGTATCCTATACTCTGTCTTTGATTTCTTAGATATCATGTGCAAGTTTGCTGTTTGCATCTGAGCTTTTCATATAGTGATAATATGGATGGCAACCGAAGGACATTAATTATGTCATGGCACTGTTATAAAAAGAGCTACAAGAGTCTTATAACAAACCATTGAGAACCAACTAGGAAAACTTCTGCATAAATTGACAACTGTAACATAACAAAATAGCTAAATCAATAATCATACACGTGTCAACAATTTAAGACTGACTGAAGATGTGTTGCATCACGAATATCGTGTATCTTTTCTTATAGATAGCTGCCGAAAAGAAATTAATCAGTGATAAGGAAAATTCCACTCATCAAGACCAGCCAGGAAAAACCATGTCAAAAAAGAGACATAAATCAGCAATACTGAATAGACCTGTAAGTATATATTTTTAACTTCATATGCCTTTGTCGACTTGTTACTCTTCAGGTCCCAAGACTTGGTATTTTCATAGGTAATCTGCATATGCAATGATGTTTATGCACCTGCCTTGAGAGCACTTCGTCAAGTTGCCAAGTGAGTGCTTGGCTTTGTGTTAAAATTGATTCTAATATTTGTGCAAATCAATTATTTGTTAGAGCCAAGCAATATGTTTGCCTTTCTCTGATATTAAGAATAAATGAGTCTTGCATCTGTTGATGAGAAGAAATTTTAAACAGGGTGCATACCTTTGTCCAGCCGACAATTAACCGTGTTGTGAATAGGTTGGTGAATTCTGAAGAACTTCTAATTGACATTGAATTTCTTTCTTGTTCTTTCATTTTCTTTTCCATTTATTCCTTTGTGCTTCTTACTTTCACTTTTGAAGCCTTAGTCATTTTGTTCTAAGTTTAAGAGTTCACTCATGGTAGGCTTAACTTTATATGTGCAAAAGAAGGATTCAGGACTAATAAAAGTGCACTTTCTGCACTCGCTGAATATACTGGTTAGTCATCACTCTTTTTTATTAATTTATTCAATTCCAAAGTCACGTGCATTATTTTCATAATCTGTTTCTGTTGTTTTAATTTACTAGTGGCTATATATTTTAGAGTTAAATTGCTAGCCGATATCTCTGATCTCTTCTTGGGAATATTTCTCAACAAACACTGGGAATCTTAGGATGTATCAAGTGATTGATTGCAGTTGACAGAAAGGGGAGTATTACTTGTGATTTTTAAAAGAAGAGAGCTCAAGGAGATTCAGCAGCATGTGGAGGTGGATTGGTTGGCGATGTGCACTGTGCAGCCGTTTGCATGGAGAAGATGGGCTGCGTGCACCTGTCCTCAGGTATTCTCGAGGAGGAAGATAGGCAGCACACGTGTGTCTGTGTGTGTGTGTGTGTGTGCACACGCATGTGTGTGTATTAGGTTGGTGGAGGATGGGTGGGGTACCTTGATCTGAAAACACCTCTGACACAACATGAGCAGTGGAGAAGAGATGGAAGATATGAATCATGTGTCTCAAACAGAGAATCTCACCATAGGCGTGCATGCCTCAGTCAGTGATCTTGGTTGGAAAGAAAAGAAAACAAAAGGATCTTTTTATTAATATTTGAAACTTGTAAACCAGTCATCTGTATTACCCCTATGTCGCTTCTATAGGTTCTACAACTTCAAATACAATATAATATATCTAAAAACTGCTTAAAATAAAACATTACCATCCAGACATAACACAAAGAGTTTTAATTCCAAAAGTAAAGTAAATTACAATAACAATTAGATCCAGAATGATCTGAAAATGATCTAAACCTTTAAATCATCTGGAGTGGACATTTGAACTAGTTATCTTCTGCATCATTCTTTTCATGGCAAGGGATATGTTCTTATGGGTTAATTATATTTTTTTGTTGAGCCACTTCTATTGCTGGCATCTTCATATTTGGTCATCCATTCTAGTGGATAACATGAAGTTCAAGTTGCTGAGGCAAAGGAAGGATCTATTACATTAGCTTGGTCTCTCTGAAGATGAAACTTGAAACAAGGTTTTAAATTTCAACTTAATTCATACTGTCTAGAGACCAGAACAATATTGTTTTGGAGCAGTATTGTTTTGTTTCAGTTGGCTCTCAAGCACTTCAAGGAGGAAGAGGAGTATGAGGTAGATGAGGAGGCGACCAAGATGGAGGAAAAGGCGTATTGGATCCCTAGTATGCTCCAATGCAGTCTTTGCAATGTTTTGTGCTTTTTGCGATGTTTCGTTGCTCACAAAAGAGGAATGCAGAGACGATGAGTGTTGTTGGGCAGTTGCTCATGGAGGAATAAACGTAGAAGAAGGATTGTATATATAGTTTACTTCACAGTAGTGCTTCTTGTGGTGTCCTTGATGTCTTGTTGCTTCACCGAAGTGTTAGTTGTTGCTCATGGGTCGTTTTTTTAATTATTATCTTATTTTTCTTGCATTTCTTATCGTCTTTAATCAATTGAGCAACTAGCTTAAACATTATACATCAGACCTGTTGGATAAGAATCAGTCTTGTAATCCAAGATTGTCCAATTTCTCAAAGAGATTAAATAAAGATCCCCCCCCCCCCCCCCCCCAAACAAAAAAGTCAATGGGAATTAGTGTAAATTTATTTCTTAATTTTTTATTTAAATACATAAAATTTATAATTTTTTATAGTCTAAAATTATTTGAAATATGTTAAAAATGAGAAAATAATAAAAATTTCATGAAATAGATAAACATTTAACTAATTTATAAGGACAACAATGTTAGTTAGTTATGTTCCATATAAAGATTGAGCTCGACTTGAATTTGATAAACTACAATCCGGTGCACAAAACTCCCGCCACGCGGGGTACCGGAGAAGGAATCCATTATACGCAATCTTATCTTGCTTTTTTACAAGAGGCTGTTTCCAGAATTTGAACCCGTGACCTCTTGGTCACAAGGCAACAACTTTACTGTTGTACCAAGGCTCCCTTCTACTTTGAATTTGATAAACATTTTAATAAACAAGCTTGAAGATAGATAAGCTTTGCTCAGTGTGTTTGTGCCCCTACTTATCTTTCAAGAGTTCACTCTGCTAATTTTTGTTTGCGAAAATCCACTTGTACTTTTATCTAATTGGAGTTTTGTCCTTTGAGACTTCTAATCTATCAAAATTACTTAGACTTCCATTTGCTAGGAGTTCACTCATCATCTGGGGCTTTTCCTTTGGAATTTCTCTTTTGTCTAGACTACTTGGATGAACTTTCATCTGTTAGGAAGCTCACTCCTTAAGCACTTCTCATCTGCCAACACCTCTCGAACTTTTGTTTTCGAAGATTTCACTTCTCTAATACTTCTCATCCAATTGTAACTGTAGTTTAAACATTCTACCAATAATTTTGCTAACCACATCAAAACCAACCCAATTTAAGTATAATAACATCAACAACCTCCCCTTAAGTCTCTTATGGATCGATTGCACTAACAATTTGTTTTCTATGATCCTTTAGGAGTATTATCATAATTTTTTCCCTATATTGTAATAAAGAGGATGAATCATGGTTATGATCATAGAGTACCAAGTGCCACAACTCATAACATGAAAAGTTCCCTCAACACATGTAATCGGTCATTTCTCTACTATCACAATTGTGATTTATACTTATCGAGGGTATGATTCAAGGCTGTACTTGTAATATAGAATAACAATTATCACTCATCAGTCATGCCTCTTTAAAATTTGAGTTATTTTTCTTCTGTCATGCTTATCCATCCACTCTCATTTGTTTCTGTTAGAATATTATATATATGGCTAGGGATAATTATGTTATCCCTAAATATCGTTAGGGATAATTATTTCTTAGAATAGAGTTTGATTTATTCCTAGAATAAGGTTTGATCTATTCCTTTGAATAGACCCTAATTTTGTATATAAATAGGGCTTCTTTCATGTAATCTGGGTATCTCTTTTTTATGAAATAACATGGTATCAGAGTCATAGAGTAGGTTTCTTTTGCGATTTTTTTTTTGGCGACCACCTTGCGCCGCTCGCGTCCTTCCCAGCAACGCAGACTTCCTCCGCCGTTCGCGTCCTTCTTCCCAGCGACGTAGAATTCTTCCCGCGAGGGATGTCGCGGCTTTCCTCGCGGATCGATATCGCCGCTCGTCCGCGGCGTCCTCCGGTAGCGTCGGCGGCGCCTCGGCCACCAGCAGCGCGTTCTTTTCCTGATCTTTCGAGAGGTTCATGATCCTCTCTCCCTACTCAACCTTCTCTTCCACGAGACGCGTTAGACGCGATCCTCATATGGGATCCATCGTGACGCCAACGTGTTGAAGAGACTTCTTCTCCACCGCGACACGCAGCGCAAAGCCGGCGGCTGATCTTCCCTCCACGAGCGGCGACGACAACAAACTTTGGACAACCTTCCTTCCTTCCCCGGCGGCGCCCGCAATGAGTAGAGCAGTAGAAGGCCCAACAGTGACAGTGCCACCGCCCAGGCTGCCGCGTCCGCCACTGTGTCGATCGCTTCCGCGGTGAGTAGCCTCCTCGTCTGCGACTCTATCCGTCGAACCTGACAGCGCAAGAACAGTGAGCCGCCTTGCTGGACTCTTCCCCGCTTCTCCTCTGTCGTTGAATCTGGGCTTCATCTCGGGATCATTTGCAGCGCTTCCTTTGGCTCCATTTCCGACAGCCAACGTGAGCACGCAACACTACTCTTCTAGCATCTTCCTTTCAGAACATCCAACCTTCATTCGTCATGGCTACCCCCAGCACTTCGAAGATGGATTTTTCAATTTTTACCAACCACGTCATGACACCGCTCTCGTCTGAGCTCTTGGATGGTAAGAACTACTCCTCTTGGGCCTCTCACATTGAACTTTGGCTTGTTGGACAGGGTTATGAAACACATCTCATCCAAACTGAAGAGGATATTCAAGTCGTCGATCGTCCTTTATGGAAAAAAATTGATGCTCAGTTGTGTTGCATTATCCGAGCCACCATCCATCCATCTCTCAGAGACATCTTCCGCACTCATAAGACCTACAAGGATGTTTGGATACAGGCTCAACAACTTTTTATGAACACCTCTCGGCGACTCTATTAAGTTTGTGACGACCTCATGACCATCCTTAATGCCCATCAGATTAAGGATTCTAAGGCCAACTTATCCGGGATCACCTCTAGCCTTCTGTGTGAGTTGATCAACGACCGCTCCCACCGGCCACTCGCTGCAGAGCTTGAAAATCGGAAGAAATTTTTACGCTCTTTGGCTTTATATACGGCCTTGAGATTACTCTCATATTCACGATGATCGATCCTGGCGCCCATGGCTACCATGGACTCTACCTGGGCGACTCTCCTCCGTGTCCCTGCAAAAGTCTTGACATTGCTATCCTTTGTTCCGGTTGATTCTTCAGCTTTGGTCTCTTGAAACAACAATAGACCACCTCGTAAGAATGACAAAGGACATCGTTGGTGTGATCATTGTCATCGACCAGGACACATGATTGATAAATGTTGGAGTCTCCATGGTCGACCTCCTTGTGCTGCTCAGATCGCTCAGAGTTCTGTCACGTCTTCAGCTTCCACTTCACAGTCGACACCAGCTCCAATTTCATCATCTTCCAATGATGACTTTTTGAAATGGTATGAGGATCGATGGGATTCTAATTCCACTGCTACCATTACACAAGTTGGTAATTCCTTTACTAGCGTATCTCGCTCTTTGAGTCCCTGAGTACTTGACTCTGGGGCCATCGATCATATCACGGGTAATAGATCTATGTTTTCTTCACTATCTACTTCCGGTTATTTACCCTGTATTACCATGGCAAATGGTTCTCAAACTCAGTCCCAAGGTGTTGGTATTGTTCATCCTTCCCCATCTCTTCCCATTCATAATGTTCTTTATATTCCCGGAGCTCCCTTTAATTTGTTATCAAAAAGTCAGCTTACTCGGTCTCTTGATTGTGTCATCTCGTTTACTAAATTTTCTGTTTCATTACAGGACCGGAATACGGGGAGGATGATTGGCTTCGGATGTGAGTCTCATGGCCTATATCGACTTCAACAAAACTCTCTTGTTGGTGTAGCGGCGGCATCTCCACTTGTTATTCATGCTCAGTTGGGACATCCTGGTCTTGATAAGTTAAAACAGTTCATCCTAGTTTGTCTCGCTTAGAGTCTTTGTCTTGTGAGTCATGTTAGTTAGACAAGCATGTTTGTAGTTTGTTTTCTCCTCGCATTATAAGTCGTGCTATGTCCCCTTTTGCTTTGGTTCATTCCGATGTCTGGGGTCCGAGTCATGTTGCCTCTTCATTGGGGTCAAGATATTTTGTTACTTTTATAGACGATTTTTCTTGTTGTACTTGGTTATATTTGATGAAGGATCGTTCGGAATTGTTTTCTATTTTCCAATCTTTTTTTAATGAAGTAAAAACACAATTTGGTATCCCTCTTCGATCCTTGCAGAGTGATAATGCAAGTGAGTATCTATCTATTCTGTTTCGGATCTTCTTGGCATCTCATGGCATATTACATCGGACGTCTTATCCTCATACTCTCCAACAGAATAGAGTTGCAGAACGCAAGAATCGTCATATTCTCGAGACCACCTAGACTCTTCTCCTTTACTCTCATGTTCCTCTTCGTTTTTGGGGTGATGCCGTACTTACTGCATGTTATCTCATTAATCGCATGTCTTCTTCCACTTTATAAGGTCAAATACCACATCATATACTTTATCTGAAACAGTCCCTTCATCCTTTACCACCTAGGGTCTTTGGTTCTACATGTTTTGTTCATGCTCTTGATCCTGACATTGATAAACTCTCTCCTCGGTCGCATAAATGTGTTTTCCTTGGGTACCCACGGTCTCAGAAAGGGTATAAGTGTTATTCCCCTACACTCTGTCGGTATTTCATCTCTGCTGATATCACGTTCTTTGATTCAGTTCCTTTCTTTGGGTCTTCAGAGTCGTCGTCCGAGGTTCATCCTTCTATGTCTGTACCAGTCTTTGATCCTCCGGAGGATTCTCTATCACCCCCAGCCTCAATTCCTCCTCCGTTGCAGGTTTATCAGCGTAGTCCTCGTTCTGTTTTGTTGCCGTCCAACACCGACTCTTCCATGAGATCATCTCCGGAGCCAGATCCACTGCTCCTTCCTCTAGTCCAGTCTTCTGACTCTGATATTCCCATTGCACTTCGGAAAGGTATACGTTCCACTTGTAATCCTTCTCCTCATTATGTTTCTTTTAGTTACCATCGTCTTTCTCCTTCCTATTATTCTTGTCTTTCCTCCTTGTCGTCTGTTTCTCTTCCGAAGACTGCAGGAGATGTATTTTCCCATCCAGGATGCAAACAGGCTATGCTGGACGAAATGAGTGTCTTACGGAGCTGTGAGACTTGGGACCTATCTCCTCTACTACCAGGAAAGTTAGTTGTTGGTTGTTGATGGCTATATACGGTGAAGGTTGGTCCAGACGGAATGGTTGATCGGCTTAAGGCTCGTCTCGTTGCTAAAGGCTATACTCAGGTCTTCGGATTGGATTATGGGGATACGTTTTCTCCTGTTGCCAAGATGACCTTTATACGCTTATTCATGTCCATTGCTGCGATTCAACATTGACCTCTATATCAGTTGGACATTAAGAATGCGTTCTTACATGGAGACCTACTCGAAGAAGTCTACATGGAGTAACCTCCGTATTTTGTTGCTCAGGGGGAGTCTAATGGTCTTGTGTGCCGCTTACGAAAATCTTCATATGGTCTCAAGCAGTTACTCAAAGTATGATTCGGTAGATTCAGTATTATAATTCAACAGTTCGGCATGACTCAGAGCGAGGTTAACCATTCTGTCTTTTATCGCCACTCATCTACTGGTTGCATCTACCTAGTGGTTCATGTTGATGATATTGTCATCACAGGTAGTGATCATCTCGGGATCTCACAGGTGAAACAAAATCTTTTCAAACATTTCTAGACAAAGGATCTCGACAGACTCAAATATTTCTTGGGGATAGAAGTAGCACAGTTCAGAAATCGGATTATTATATCCCAAAGGAAGTATGCAATGGATATTCTAGAAGAAACAAAAATGTTAAACTCAAAAACAATTGACAACCTTATGGATCTTAATGTCAAGCTCTTGCCAAATCAGGGGGAGCCTCTATCAGATTCTGAACGATACAGGCGATTAGTAGGGAGACTAAGTTTCCTTATTGTTACTCGTCCAGATATCTCATTTGCAGTAAGTATAGTAAGTTAGTTTCTCAACTCTCCATGTAAAGAACATTGGGATGTGTTGATTCACATTGTTCGATATATCAGAAGCGCTCCAGGAAAGGGTCTTTTGTATGAAGACAAAGGATATACTCGAGTCATAGGATATTCTGATGCAGATTGGGTAGGATCTCCCAGTGATATGAGATCCACTTTTGATTTTTGTATATTTGTCGGAGATAACCTTGTTTCTTGGAAAAGCAAAAAGGAAAATGTTGTGGCAAGATCCACTGTAGAGGCAGAATATCGAGCTATGGCCATAGCCAGTCAAGAGTGCTTCAGGAGCTAAGGTTTGGAGATGTTACACAAATATCACTTATATGTGATAACCAGGTCGCCATGCATATCGCCTCAAATCCAGTTTTTCATGAGAGGACAAAGCATATTGAAGTTGACTGTCACTTTGTTAGAGAGAAAGTCATATTCGGAGAAATATCTATTAGTTTTGTTAACTCACATGATCAGCTAGCAGATATATTTACTAAGTCATTGAGAGGTCCCCGAATTGACTACATATGTAACAAGCTGAGGCTATATAATTTATATTCTTCAGCTTGAGGGGGAGTGTTAGAATATTGTATATATGGTTAGGGATAAATATGTCATCCTTAAATATCGTTAGGGATAATTATTTCGTAGAATAAAGTTTGATTTATTTCTAGGATAAAGTTTAATTTATTCCTTTGAATAGATCCTAATTTTGTATATAAATAAGACTTCTTTCAGGTAATCTGGGTATCTCTTTTTTATGAAATAACAATTTCCAAATGAGGGTCACAATTAGAGTATCAATAATTTTAAATATTAATTTTCTTAAAACAAATAAATTTAAGATGTGAGACACTTGATTTTAGGCCAAGTTTTGAACTGTTTTGGGAATTAACATGAACAAATGTTGTATAATCAAAGGTTTCAAGGGCCATGGAGAAATAACAAACAATGGATAGGTTTCAAGTAGAATAGACAATGGAGTAACTTTTGAGGACATGCAGTTTATAAGATGTGAGACACTTACAATAGCTTCACCCCATAGATATTTAGGAATATATATAGTGAACATAAGAGTTCTAGCGACTATTTTTTCTCTTGGCTATAACATTTTGTTAGTTGACCCCACCTAGTGGAATAAGTTTTAGTTGTTGTATAGCATTTTGTTGTGGTATGTTGGTGCAAGAATTTTGATGAATGATGCCATTGGTTACTAGATACTTTTTTAGGATGGATTTAAAATATTATTTTTTCCATTGTAGTTCTTAGGCCTTTGATTGAGGTTTAAAATTTGTTTTTAACAATAGAGCAAAAATTTTTAATTTTAATTTTTGCAAAATCCTATTTTTCTTTGCAAAGCTTAACCGAACATACTCTACTGTGATCATCAATAGATGTAATCAACTGCTAGTACCTGCAATATTTTGTACTCAAGAAGGTCCCAATTCTACTATGAATAAGAGAAAATAAATGAGACTCTTTGTATGATTTGATTAGAAATAATGTTTTTGTTGTTTGGCTGATTGACAAATTTCATAAATAAAGGAATTGAGATTTTTATTAATAAACAAATGCAGAAATAAATGTTTAAGATAATGAAAATGAGTGTGGCTTAACCTACGATGCCACATTATTACATCCTTATTGGAAATAGGATGTATGCTATTTGCAAACATATTAGCTTGCCTGTCCACGCAATCACCTTTCTCAAAATAGTAGAGTACACCATCCTCCTTAGCATTGCCGATCATCCTCTCTGATCCTTGCTCTTACATTTGACATGAAATGGTAGAAAAAATAGTAGTGCAATCAAGTTGTATGCTAATTTGGGAACATGAAGCTTAGAACTAGAAATAGAGCCTTTTCCAACAACAAAATTGACAATTCCATCTGTGATTTTTACCCTAGAGGCCTTGTGACACAGTGTCTAGGTGTAAAAAAGAGATACATTATGTGTCATATGATGTGCCGCCACCCCAGGGCTCATGTTGGCTTTAGTTCTGGTATACTGGTGCCAGCATGAGCCTGACACAAATATATTTGGGCTGGGTTATTAGTCGGCCACAAGAGAGCCTAGTCCATGCTTAATGTGTGCCTTACCCATTGGCAAGTTAAAGAGAATCAAGAAGAATTTTTATTAATCACTAAAACTTAGCGATCAACTCTAATAATATTTTAAGGCTTTTGCATCTACTTTAAAATGGTTGATTGCAATTTTTTTGACAAGCGAAGGCCTAATTTAAGGAGATTAGTAAATCTTCTATTACCTCTAATGGCCAATTAGTGGAGATGCTAATCAGTTTCAACAGGCCTTAGAATTCAGATGTACTATTAATCCATCATTCTATGTAATTTTTGTGAACCAACAGAGGGAAAGTACTGAAGACCTACTTTCAACTGTTCACAAATTCCTTTGTAAAATCTCTTTTGATAAACTATAGTAATGTCTAAAAAATTTTTTCAAAGAAGCCACTTATACAGTAGCCTATGCATATGCGATGGATCCATTTTATAGATGGCTTTTGCAACCCTCTATATGTAGTAAGCTACAACAAGTGGGATAAGTCATCTATGTGGCCCTCATATGGAAATTATAGTTCATTCCGTGGGTTAGGTTGAGTCAAATCAAATAAGATTATAGAATCCTAAGTATTATGTGCTGACACCCTCTCAAATAATAATGCCTTTTCTCACGCGATTTCTTTTCCTATAGTGCGTTAGTTTTCGTAATTGTGAAACACATATATAATCTAAATTTATGATTTAGTAATTTCTATGTTTTAACTGCACAATTGAATGCAATGTTAAATTAATTTGTTCTATCATTAATTTCTATAAATTTTTTTATTGTTTATTTTCACATTTGATGGTTGGCTTATTTTTTATTTGAAATTAGTTGACTACATATTGCTTTCACATGCTTTCAAAAATTTTGATGGATGGAATGTGTATCTAGGTTTCCAGATTCAACCTTCATGTTTTTAAAAAATTTATAGGTTTTCTTGAACTAAATTCCTTCTTATACAACCTTCATCTTATTTTCTATGCAAAACAGCAATCAGTAAATGCCAACTGTTCGCTCTTTGTCAATTTTTTTTTTCTTTTCTTTTGATCTTGGTATTATTTGCCATCTAGCAATAAAAAAAAAAGGTATTTATTGTCTCCTTTAATAGGCTTCTTAATACCAATTACTCTTCAAGAAATGCAATTTAATGACACCTTTATTCTGGTTTCGATGGTTTAAAATACCGTGTTGTATTAGTTCATACAAATGAAATTTTTCGTTTCGTCCGTCGATTGGAATGACACAAACACCGGTACTGTGATGTGCTCATGGGCTCATGCAAGGCCTCACGACCACGGAAGGGCTCACGCGAGTACCTACGACTGCGTGAGGGCTCATGCGATTCCCCACGACTGCACGAGTGCTAGTGGAGGCTCGATGGACATGCAAACCCTTTTTTTCTTCCCATTTTTTGTTTATTTATTTTTTATTTTTTATACGGATGATTTTTTTTCTCCCTTTATTAATTTCTTTTATTATTCTTTACTTCTTTTTTTTCCCTTTAATTTTTTTCTCCCCTTATTAATTTTTTTGTTATTCATTTCTTCCTTGTACAAATGGGGAAAAAGTTTATACTTAATTCTTTCTCTTTCTTCTTTTATTATTTTTTTATTCCCTTCTTTTTCTTTTCTTTAAGTTTTTTCTTTTTTCCCCTTTATTAATTTCGTTTATCATACGTTTCTTTCTTAAATGCATGGGAAAAAAAATTTAGTTTAATATTAAACTAATCAAATAAATTCAGTTCAATTTAATTTAAACATACTCTATGCTAATCATGTCTAGACTTTAGGTAATCCTAAATTGACTTTTGCTCAATCCTAAATTTTAAAACATTAGTATAATCTAATAATAAACATTTATAGTAATCAAATATCAATAATAATATTTTTTAATTAATATATTTTATATTAAAATAAATACTGAAACTCTATCGGCATGGTACAATACGATATCGAAATCGTATCATTTTGGTCATAGATCGAAACTCTGGCATGATTTAAAATTTTAAACCATGCTGGTTCCATACTCAAGTATTCTAAATAGCTAGATTGGTGCCTAGTCTTCAGGTGCCTAGGACACCGTCAAAAACTTTGCATAGGAGACCATGAAAATTATTGCAGATAAGGATAGTCTATTTAAAATGTAACATTTTGCAGATTGTGATATAAGATCATGTCTGAACACACTTCAGTTTCTGTGCAAGAAAAAAGAGACCCTCAACGCTGTAAGTTGCAGCTTTACCACTTTATTCAACTTCAATAATTTTAGTGGCCTGTATGGCTGTAATCCTAGTGTTTTATTTATTTAGTCTGACATTGGTTCTCAAGTTGTGGGTAGAAAGGATATCTCAAGAAGCCCAGTTGATGTATGGAAAGAGGTATGAAAATGCCAATTATCAGTTATTGTATGTTTAAGGTATTAATGAGTTTATTGGTGTAAAGTTTTTTTTTTTTTTTTCATGTTTTCAAGAAGATTCTCTTTATTATAGGTTTTCCAAACAAGCACATGGAAGGGCGAAAGGAAATTCAACAATGGTGGTTGTCAACATGGTGTTGGTGCTTTTGAACTTGTATACTCTCTTATATCTAACTGGTAATATAATTATTTGAGTCACAATTACTAATTTATCTATACAATCACATCTCTAAAATCTAACAACTTCGAACTTAGTGGTGAATATGAACTGACTATGGATGGCATACATGAAAATTTCCTGCATCTTTCTTACCATGATCCCATGATGAGAAAAACCGTGAGTTCATATTTGACTGTCATTCTGTCTTAACTTGGTTTCTTTTACCTCCAAATTTCCTGTATATGTTAGCTTAAAACATTCTCTTTTTTGCCACATGAAGGTTAAATGCCTTAACATGTTTGACATTTCTGATACGCTGCTTCAGTATGTCCTGAGAACTCAACAAATGTCTCTCCTTGGTAAGGATTGCAGTTGAGGTTTTGAACTTCCTTGGCAATTTCTTATTTAAAAAACAAGTGTGTTTTTGTCTCAGCTTATCAACCTCCTCTAGTGATATCTATGAGTCGCCTGATTGCTCAAGTTGAAAAGCCAAACATTGAATGGCCAAGGACATTTCACAGGCATTTATTCCTAACTCTAAGTGCTCTTCTCTCCATTATGGTTTATGGATCTTGAACTTTTTCAAACATTCTAGATGTCGTGCACAACTTGTGGAGAAGAAAGAATTGTTGAAGACTTGGCTAACCATGATTTCACCCTGGATATCTCGACATCTCTCTATCATGTCTTTTGTTGAAGATATTGTTTCACCACTGTTGCATATTCTTTCACCACCATCTTTGAGACCAGTAAGTACCTATTTCTACTTGCCCACTAGAGGATCTTGTTTTTGTATATTTTTAGAAAACCCTAAACTGAAAACAACTAAACATGTGAGAATGAATTAAAATTTCTTGTCATTTAGCATTCACGGGCAAACTTGCTGCTTATTGCTCCACCTCTCGATTGAAATTGGCACTTCCTCGACACATGGGGCTTGTGGATACCAGTTGAAACCATGGTGGTTGACTCATCTCAGTGGGTTCAGAGGGTGGAGTTATGCTGGGAGGGGGAAAAGGCCAGACATTGTTAACCAGTCAATTGGGCTAGTGGTTTTAGGGTTTGAGTTAATAAGCTCACATTACTTATTAGCTGCATATCTTAATCTGCTTTAATAATATTATATTTATATTAATACGAGATATTTTATATTAATTTTAGTTATGTTAATTAGTATTAATATGCTTTATTGATATTAATTATATAAATCTGTTGTATTAATAAGGTATGTTATTATAGGTTAATATGATAAGTTATTAATTATTTAATTATATTTTAATATCAGTATTAATTAATTTTATTCATTAGTTCAAGTTAATATATCTAAATTTTATTAACATGAATATTATTATATTAATAAACTATGTAACTTATAATTTTATACTTATTAAATTATCAGTTACATCCTAATGTTAATTAATTTTAACATTTATATTCATATTTCAGTAAGTTATATTATGTAAGTTCTAAATTTAAATAAATTATATAAAATACAATTACATTTCTTATGTTATAATTAGTTTTCAAAAGGGGGATTTGCTGAAAATATGTTAGAATTAATTATTTCATATTATATTTGCATCCAGATAAACTAATGACATGAGTTAATGTAACTTAGGAATCTGATTTTTAAAAGTGTTACGTTTTATGAAAGTTTGTTTTGGTATATTCTCTTGTTTAAGAGGATAAGTTATATTTTAAATCGTGAATTGTTTTATTCAAAATGCAGGATAATTTTGATAGGAGTTCAATTCATTTTGTTGCTTACCTAATTGTAATTTGGTTTGTTTCCTTATTCAATTGAGTTATTTTAGGTGTAGAATTATTTCTTTTCTTGAACTTGTTAAATTTATTTAGGTTGTGTTTTTAAAAGGGATCCTAATCTTTGTATACTTGTCATCTTTATATAATAAATTATCTCATTTTATGTTTTTGTCCTTTGAGATCGTTTGTTTCATTTTGTGTGATTGTTCACCCTTGTTCTTTATCAAATGGTGTGGGACCTTTGTGTCAGTTTTGATCCAACTTAATGATTTATGTTTAAAGATTATAACACATTCATCCTATCCAATTAATTACCTTTTTTACTTAGTGATATAGCATAGCGGAGCGAATAAGAATATGATCCTCACCTAGAGGAAAGTTATTAATTCTCGCTCAGAGAAAAGAAAATTATAAATTGTATTAACTCAAAACGTGATCAATATATGAGAACCTAACCCTCTTTTATAGTTTGAGGACATGACCTATTTTTTATAAAATAACATACTTTTTCTAACAAAATTTGAATTTTTGTAATAAAAAGCTAATAGACTTTTCTAAAAAATTAAATAATATTTTTAAAGTTTCAACTAACTATAAAAATTAATGACTCAGATAATAAATTAAATTTTTAACTGTGCCATTCTCCTCAATCAACTCTGCCCATGATGAGTTAATCCCGTTGTGATCGGTCCCAAGCCCAGATAAAGGAGAAGGGTTGCGTTAGGTTGTCAACTAGCGTTAAACTAAGACA
This sequence comes from Wurfbainia villosa, assembly GCA_025175895.1. Lineage (NCBI taxonomy): Eukaryota > Viridiplantae > Streptophyta > Magnoliopsida > Zingiberales > Zingiberaceae > Wurfbainia > Wurfbainia villosa. The sequence goes on from CM046002.1 coordinate 52,796,733, forward strand.
AATGTTCAATGAATGAATCAATTAAACTATTGTACTAATGCTAGGTTGTTCTCTGCAAGAAATGCGTTATATGATCTGACTGTAACATCTTGGCAAGGATCACTACATCTCCATAACTCAGATTTAGTGATAAATATGCAAGAGTTCGCATTACAGGGTCCGACTATAACTTATCGGCAAGGATTGCTACATCTCCATGAGAACTTGAGTGTAATATTAAATAAGCAAGAGTTTTCACACCATAGGTTGGATAAGAATAAATATTATAGGAAAATTAATAGTCTAATATTTGCTACATGGAACATAGGAACTCTCACTGGTAAAGCAATGGAGGTAGTAGATACGATGATTAGGAGAAGAATTAATATTTTGTGTACAAGATCCAAAATGGGTAGGCGAGAAGGTAAAGATGATAGAGAACTCGAGTTTTAAATTATGTTACAGAGGAAAGAGTAAAACAAGAAATGAGAGTGTATTATTGTAGATAGTTCGTTAAAGATGAAGTTGTAGGAGTAGTTAGAAAGAGGATAGAATTATAGCTCTCAAAATAATAGTGGAGAAAGAAACTATGAACGTAATTAACATGTATGCATCTCAAGCAGGATTATATGAAGATACCAAATCAAGTTTTTAGGACGACCAAGATGAAGTATTATAAAATATTCCGTCAAATGAAATGATTTTAATAGGAAGGTGATCTAAATGGACATGTCGGAGTAAAAAATGAGGAATATGAGAGGGTGCATGGGGTTATGGGTTTGGAACAAAAAATGAAGAAGGTAAAATAATATTGAATTTTGCGATAACATATGATCTTATACTAGCTAATATGTTTTTTAAAGAAAAGAAGAACACTTGGTCACATTCAAAAGGGGGAATAATAAATCGTAAATTGACTTTCTTATGGTCAGGAAGAGAGATAGAAAAATTTGTAAAGATTGTAAGGTCATTCCTGGAGAAAGCTTAACTACCCAACATATATTAGTAGTATTAGATATACGCCTCAAGCATGGTATTACAAACAACAACAACAACAACAAAGCCTTATCCCACTAGGTGGGGTCGGTTATATGGATCCTTCTACGCCATTGGACTCTATCCCTTACTATATCATCATCTATATTTAAATAAATTTTATCTTGTTTTATTGTTGCTAACCAAGTCTTTTTTGGTCTTCCTCTTCCTCGTTTGATGTGTATATTTGGTATAGTTTCACATCGCCTAACTGGAGCATTTATTGGCCGTCTAAGTACATGTCCGTACCACCTTAAACGTGTCTCTCGGAGCTTTCCTTCAATAGATGCAACACCAACTTTTTCTCTAATGCTCTCAAGCATGGTATTAATAGAAGGAAAATATACACGACTCCTAGAATTAAGTGGTGGAAGTTAAAGATTGAGAAACAAAATATTTTTAAGGAGAAGGTAGGAGTACAAGTATTAGATGAAATATATGTTGACCTTAATACGATATGAGATAAGATGATATCAAAGTTGAAAATATTAGCCAAGAGTGTACTCGGTGAGTCAAAAGGGCATGCACTACCAAGTAAGAAATCTTGGTGGTGGAATGAGAAAGTACAAGAGAAAGTGAAGAAAAAATGAATAGCCTATAAGGAATTATATATTTGTAAGAACGTAGAAAACTTGAAAAAATATATATAATAGCTAAGAAAGAGGCCAAGAAAGCAGTGAATGAAACTAAAAATGACACTTTTGAACGGTTATATCGAAAATTTGATACAAAAGAAGGGGAAAGAGACATTTATAGAATAACTAAAATGATAGAGGAAGACAAAAGATCTTATTCGAATAAGTTGTATTAAAGATGAATGTAATAGGATATTAGTAAATGATGGAGAAATAAAATAGCAGTGAAAGAGGTATTTTCATCAACTTTTTAATGAAGGTTTAGGTGTCCAACTTAATTAGATAGTTTAAGTAGGTCAAATGAGTATAGAAATTTAAATTTCAGAAGTAGAACAAGCTTTAAATGGAATGCAAAATGGAAAAATCGTTGGACCAGATGATATTTTGATAGAGGTATGGAAGTGCCTAGGGAAACAAGGTATTGAATGACATGCAAAATTATCTAACATGATATTAAAGTGTTAAGTTTAGCAATATTAAAAGTAATGAGACAAGTGTTAAGATAGGAAATGATAAGTTGTTTGAAACTTAGAGCTTTAAATATTTAAGATCATTTTTGCAAAGTGATGGAGGGATTGAGAGAAACGTCTTACATAGAATACAAACAGGATGGTTGAAATGGACGAAAGTGTCCGATATTTTATGTGATCGTAAAATACCTCTAAAACTGAAATCGAAGTTCTACAAAATGACGGTTAGACATGTTATATTATATGACGCTGAATGTTGGGTTACCACTCGAGCACATGAGCAAAAGATGAGAGTTGCGGAGATGAGGATGTTAAGGTGGATGTGCGAACATACGAGAATGGACAATAAGAAATGAGAGCATTAGCGAGAAAGTCGGAGTTGCATCTATTGAAGGAAAGCTCCGAGAGACACGTTTAAGGTGGTATAAATATGTACTTAGACGCCAAATAAATGCTCCAGTTAGACGATGTGAAACAATAACAAATATACATATCAAATGAGGGAGAGGAAGATCAAAAAAGACTTGATTAACACAATAAAACAAGATAAAATTTATTTAAATATAGATGATGATATAGTAGGGGATAGAGCCCATTGACATGGAAGGATTCATATAGCTGATCTCACCTAGTGGGATAAGGTTTGATTGTTGTTGTTGTTGTCATTCTCCTCAATCGAAGAAAACTCAATTTTGTCAAGTGGGAAGATGAATTAACAAAGCAAATTGTTAATGTAGCATATTGGTGTGAGTTGATGGTTGTTGCTCCATTTCTTCCAAAAGCTTAGGGGAGAGACTTCGAAGTTTATCTTTAATGATTTATATGTTATCTATCTTTGAAAATCCTTTTCAATGAACTAAGTATTGATGACTTTCATTCGGAGAGATCACTATTTGATGGTCTAGGTACACGGAGATAAGTCAACAACATATACTTTTGTCTTAATTTTTCTCACAATTTGATATGAATTAGAAGAGCGAGTATGAAGCTTTTGTAAAGAAATTTTTAGGAAAGTGTTATGAGCGGATGCAGACAAGTACATAGTCCCTTACATTTTACTTCTTAAACTTACGATGTGCATTAGTTTGAATTTTATAAGTCTCATTATTCAGTGTAAATTTTCTCCTAACATCAACATAAATATCTCTGATTCGCTTAGTTAAACCTTTAGCTGACTCAGAAGGAGGAGAAATGATAGGTAAGAGAATCGGGCTAATAGGTTGATGAGCTTTCGACCCATACACAATTTCGAATACACTATGATAGGTAGGTTAGTTTATTGAATTGTTATATGCAAATTCAATAAGGAGCAAAATTGAATCCTAGATACATGTTTTTCACTCACTAAATATCTTTGCAAGTTTCCTAAATTGTGATTAACAATCTTGGTTTGACCATCAATTTGTGAATAAAAGGTAGAAGAGAATTTGAGTCCCAATTAACTTCCATAGGATTTTTTAAAAAATAGTTGACGAACTTTACATCCCTATTTGACACTATAGTTGCGAGTAACCCGAGCAATTAGACAACTTCCTAAATAATAATTTAGTTATTTGTAATGCATCATTTGTGTCATTACATGGAATAAAATGTGTCATTTTAGAAAATCGGTCTACTACTACTAAAATGAAATCATGGCTTCTATTGGTATGAGATAATTCTAAGACAAAGTCTATGCTAATATCTTTCCAAGATTCATGGGGTATAAGCAGTGATCTGTACAAGTATCTTGCTTAGTGGTTTTTGCCATTTGATATGTGCGACATTATGATATGATTTGGGCAACATCTCATTGTAATGAGGGCTAGTAAAACCGATCTAACACAAAACCAATCATCTTATCTTTTCCAAAATGCTTAGCTAGTCCACTGACATGTAATTCCCAAATAAAAAAGTCTCTAAGTGAAGTTCTAGGGATGCAAAGGCATGTGCCTTTAAATAGATATTCATCTTTGATCACAAAATTTATCAAATCACAATGATTCCCATTTTGGACATCTTGAGAAATTGTTTCAAAATCAAGACAAGTAGTATATTCAACTTTAAGGCGATCGAATCGTATTCACGATATGTAATGTGGTGACAGTACGACTTAGTGCATCTGCTGGTTTATTATCCATGCTAGAACAATGTTTTGGAATAAAAGTGTTCTCTTGAATGAACTCGACTCACCTAGTAGGTTTAACATTTAATTTCTTTTAAGATTGAATGAAACTCAATGTTTTATGGTATGAACGGAGAATGAACTCGTATATTGTCGAGTTTGGGTTACTAATACTACCATCACTCTTGATTTTTCTCCTTCCTTAAATTGAGTTTGTGTGAGCAAGTGGAGGGGTTGTGTTGAAGTTTGGGTTGGTTTGATTGTCAATTTTGGTTTGGACTTTAGCTTTCTAGACTCAACTGGGTACAATCAAATATTTAATTATCGTGCTTAAATAAATAGATGTTTTCTCATTTATAGTGAGTAACAGAGAGATCATAAAACCCATAACGATCAAGGAGAATATGAGTCATACTCATAGGAAGAACATTATAACATATGTTATTCTTATATGGACCATCTCCATAGTAACTAAACATTTTTGTGTTGTAGGAAGAGAAGTTTGATGTATTTCACGTTACCTCGGAGCTAACTTTTTGCTAAATTTGAACCTGTTTTGCTACTTTAGATGGAGAAACTCAAAGTCATGCATGATCACCAACTCTAACGTGTGTTATCCCCACCGTATAATTCTTTTGGTGGCTGTGTGACAAATGACCTCTATCTAGTAACATAGACCAAATCGTAGCAGTCACCATTTGCTCACCTTATCCCATAATATTGGGTTTCTACATGCTTTGTTCATATATGGCCTTAAAAGGAGTCATCTCAATTAACACATAAGCTCCTCCCATCCACCTTTGATGTTAAAAATTCATGCTAGCAGGAAATCCTCTAAAGTACTAATGGTTTTCTTACACTAGCCTTTAGTTTGATGGTGAATAGCAATGCTAAACCTCAATTCAATCCAGAATGGCCCTTGCAGACTCTGCTAAACTTTCAAAGTAAATTAAAGATCTTAATTCATTATAATACTAACAGGTACCTCGTGCCAATCTCTCTGTAATAGAAATCAAGAAGATGGTCTAATGAATTTATCTCGTGAGTGAGAAGAAAATGAACTGACTTGTCAAATGATACATCATCATTCAAATAAAGTCTCAACTCTTTTGAGATCTCGGAAGCCTTGTAATGAAATCTATAGTGCTATGTGTTATTTCGTAACTTAGAGATTCCTAACTTACATGAAAAAAACCCTATTTATAGACAAGATTAGGGCTTATTCAAAAGAATAAATCAAATCCTATCCTAGGAATAAATCAAAATTCTATCCTAAGAAATAATTATTCCTAATGATATTTAGGGATAACAATTATCCCTAATCATATCTACAATATTCTAACACTCCCCCTCAAGCGGGAGCATATAAATTATATGCACCCAGCTTGTTACATATGTAGTCAATTCGGGGACCTCTCAGAGACTTAGTAAATATATCTGCTAGTTGATCATGCGAGTTAACAAAACTAGTAGATATTTCTCCAGATATGACTTTCTCTCTGACAAAGTGACAGTCGACTTCAATATGCTTTGTCCTCTCATGAAAAACTGGATTTGACGCGATATGCATGGCGGCCTGGTTATCACATATGAGTGACATTTGTGTAACATCTCCAAACCTAAGCTCCCGAAGCAATTGTTTGAGCCATATAAGCTCTTGACTGGCTATGGCCATAAATCGATACTCTGCCTCCGCATTGGATCTCGCCACAACATTCTGCTTTTTGCTTTTCCAAGAAACAAGGTTACCATAAATAATATACAAAAATCGAGGTGGATCTCTATCAATCGAGATCCCGCCCAACTGCATCGAATATCCTATAACTTCGAGTACGCCCTTTGTTTTGAACAAAAGACCTTTTCTTGAGCGCCTTTGATATATCGAACAATGCGAATCACAAAGATCCCAATGTTCTTTACGGAGAGTTGAAACCGACTTACTACTACACTTACGGCAAATGAGATATCCGGACGAGTAATGAAGGTAGCTTAGTCTCCTACTAATTCACTGTATCGTTCGGGATCCGCAGGCTCCTCCGATTCGGGCAGGAGCTTAACATTAGGATCCATAGGGTTGTCATGCTTTTAGTTTAACATTCGCTTTCTTAGAATATCCATCGTATTTCCTTTGGGATATAATGATCCCATTTTCGACTACGCTACTTATCCCCAAGAAATATTTGAGAGTTCACGAGATCTTTATTCGGAAATATTTGAAAAGATGTTGTTTCACCGAGGAATCAGAGATGATCGCTGTGATGACAATATCATCAACATAAACCACTAGATAGATCTGCAACCAGTAGATGAGTAGCGATAAAAGCAGAATGGTCACCTCGCCCGAGTCATGCATTGTTGAATTACAATACTAATCTACCGAACCATGCTCTAGGTATCGCTTGAGACCATATAAAGATTTTCGCAAGCGCATACAAGACCTAAGACTCTCCTGGCAATGAAAAACACGGAGGTTGCTTCCATTAGACTTCTTCGAGTCACCATGTAAGAACACATTCTTGATGTCTGGCGATAAAGAGGCCGGTGTTGAATCGCAAAGAATGGACGTGAATAGGCGTATCGAAGACATTTTAGCAATGGGGAAAAAGTATCCCATAATCCAATCCAAAGATCCGAGTATAGCCTTTAGCAACAAGACGAGCCTTAAGTCTTTCAACTGCCGTTCGTCTGGACCCGACCTTTACCGTATATACCCATCGATGACCAACAATCGATTTTCTGGTGGTGGTAGAGGGACGAGGTCCCAAGTCCCACCTCAGTAAGACACTCATTTGTCGGCGTAGCTGTTTTTTACATCTGGATGGGCAAATGCATCTCCGGTTTAAGAGAAGCGGACAATAAGGAGGAAAAGACAAGAATAATAGGAAGAACAAAGACACATGTGAGGAGAAGGATTACGAGTTGAGCAACCTTTACAAGTGCTGATAGAATATCGATTGAAGATTATGCCGGAGGAAGGGGCGGAGGATCTGCTCGGACATGATTCCACAAGAGAATCGGTGTTGGCGGCGGCATAGCGGTGAAGACGCAGATAAACTGCGCTGGAGGAGAAATTGAAGGTGAGGGTGATAAAGATCCTCCGGAGGATAAAATCTTGGCGTAGGTATGAGGAGAAACTTCGGGAAGACTCAAGGTCCAAAGAAAGGAACCGAATCAAAGAGCGTGACATCGCAGAGATGAAATCTGACGCGAGAGTAGGAGAATAACACTTGTACCCTTTTCGAGACCGTGGATATCCAAGAAAACACATTTACGCGAGAGGAGAGAGTTTATCAATGCGAGGATCAAGAGTACAGAAAACATGTAGAACCAAAGACCTTAGGTGGTAAAGGATGAAGGGACTGATTTGGATAAAGTACATGATGAGGTATTTGACCCTCTAAAATAGAGGAAGACATGCGATTGATAAGATAACATGCGGTAAGTACAGCTTCTCCCCAAAAACGAAGAGAAACATGAGAGTGAAGAAGAAGAGGCAGGAGAGGTTATTAGGTCGCCCTCTTGTTCATCCGAGGAGTAGCCCTGCAGCAGTGTCAGGCTCATCGCCGCACCTTCTTCTTCGTTCTTTGCCGCGCCTTCTCTTCGTTCTTCAAGTGGTCGGCGCTCCCAAGGCGGGCGCGAACCGCGAACCCGTCTGGGCCGGGCGTGAGGAAGCGGCGCGAAGAAGCGCGGTTGCTCACATAAACTGCCGTCGCGGGGAAAGATATCGCGACGGGAAAGACTGCGTGCTCGGAGAAGAACGCGAGCGAGCACAGCGGAAAGAAAAATTACGAAGATGGAAAACCTAATGGCTCTGATACCATGTTATTTCGTAACTTAGAGATTCCTAACTTACATGAAAGAAGCCCTATTTATAGACAAGATTAGGGCTTATTTAAAAGAATAAATCAAATCCTATCCTAGGAATAAATCAAAATTCTATCCTAAGAAATAATTATTCCTAATGATATTTAGGGATAACAATTATCCCTAATCATATCTACAATATTCTAACACTATGCTTGCACTTCCACTCATACTTCCACTTCGAGGTAATTATCTTTTGCAATAGTTTTGCTAGTAGTTGGTTTTTTGCCTTAATTTACTGACGCACCAAGCATCTAACCATAAAGTCCATAATGTCCCTTTTTATTCCTTTTCATTAGTAGGAGCCTTATGTCCTTATACTTTCTAGTAGTTCTAGAATGAACTAAATATGACTAACATACCTCTTCCAATAATTGTTCCATAACCATTGATATTTTTGGCAGGCACAACTTCTCTAGATGTTTCAGTACTTTTTTTCATCTCCAGTGAAACCAAGCTTAGATCCCTACTTTAACTCATCAATAACCACTAAAAGGGAAGGGTCTTTCAACTAAAAACCCTTAATCTAATCCACTGAAGGTGAGTGAGCAACCAGATTAACCAATATTCCTTGTAAAGTTTGACTTACTTACACTACATCTAATTCAAAAATTTGTTAAACTAAATTTGTAACTACTACTCTAAGATGAGCTACAAATCCCTGAACTTCCTACTATTGGCATTTGCTACCATATTAGCTTTCTCACTTGTGAGTCCTTTAGGAATTCTATGCACCATTTCAGGTTTAACTTCTTCTAAGTTAATTGGTACTTTAGACTCTTATGGTCTGTTAGTATTTTGAATGTGACTTTGTTTAAGTAGTGTCTCTATGTATTCAATGCAATAATAGACGCTAACGTTAGTTCATGGATTGGATAATTCCTCTCATGGTGGTTTAGCTGTCGTGATGCATAGGTCACAACTCTACCATGTTACATCAAAATTGCATCCAAATGTTGAAGGGAAGTTTATATAGCACCAACATATCACTCCCTCTAAAGCGCTCATTTAATTTAATTGGCAGGAAGGAAATAGAAATTGTGGAAAACTTTCTGCTGTGAAAAATTTTCCTTCGTTTATTTCGAAAAAAAAGTGAACTATTTTTCTTTCTTTTGTTTACTTAATAGGCAGATGGATTTAAGATTCCATCCGTCAACGGATTTTTTTTCCTTCTTTTAGTTATATTTTTTTTTCGCCCAAATTGGATGGAAAACTTTTTCCTTTAATTTTTTCCGATTGATAAAAATTTGCTCTTGTGGGTCTCTGTCGTTGTTGTCGTTGTTGATTGCCAACCATTGTCGTCGTCGATCGTCGTCGTTGATCGTCATCGATCGCCGTCATCGATCGCCGCAAACCATCGTTGTCGGGCGCCGTTGGTCGCCATCGATCATCGTTGCCGTCGCCAACCGCGGACCGCTGTTGTCGGTCGCCAATCACTATAGCCGATCGCCGCCACATACCATCGCCGCGGGTCGTCACCCGTAGTCGCCGTTGCCAATTGCCACCCGCCGCCGCTGTCGTTGTCGATCGCGCGTCATCGTCAATTGTCGTTGGCTGCCGATTGCTGTCGGTCACCACCCACACAGTTGCTTGCCCACCGTCGTCGGTCGCTGTCCGCCCACACCCACCACTATCGATTGACCGATTGCCACCGTCCGTCGTCCACTGTTGGCCGTCCGTTGCCTCATCGTGCGACGATGACCGCCATCCCAATCGGTGCAGCCACAAACGAATAAATTTTTTATTTTTTCTTTCTTTTATTCTCTTTTCTTTGTTTTCTTATTTCCTCGAGATTTTTTTTCCATTCTTCAGAGAATTTCTTTCTTTTCTCTCCTTTCCTTTTTCTTTCTCTAGGAATTCTTTTCTTTAACTTTCCTCTCGTGATCCATCTTTCGAAGTAAACGGAGGTTTAATGCTGCTCCAGTTATTGAAAACTTCTTTAAGAGGATAAACATTGCACCTTAGAGGATAAACATTGCACCTTTCCCTGTCAACTGAGTGAGAGGTGTGGCAATTTTCAAGAACCCCTCAACAGATCATACTTGACCATGCCTAGGAATCTTTATACCTCTTCCACAACCTTTGGTCAATCCCACTTGGTGATGACCTCAACTTTTTGTCGAATAGCCAAAATCCCTCTCTTGATACTAGATGTCCTAGAATCCCACTTGACAATCAAAATACACACTTACTGAACTTTGTATAGAGCTGCTCCCTTCTCAAATTCTCTAAAACCAATCTGGGATACTTTTTATATTCTTCCTCAAACCTAGAATAAGGTGGAATATTATCGATGAAAGCAATTACAAACTGATCAAAATACTCTAGAAACATAATATTATCGATGAAAGCAATTACAAACATAAGATTCATGAATACTGTTGGCTATTTAGTGAGTCCAAATGACATCACTAAGAACTCATACTGCCCATATTGGGTTTTAAACATAATCTTTCAAAAATATTGGAAACCATGGCTCTTATCTGTTGATACCTTGTTCTCATATCAATTTTAGAGTACACCCAGGTATCTTTCAAGTAGTAAAAAAATGCCATCTATCCTTGCTTGAGGATATTTATTCTTGATAGTCAGTGCATTGCACTGAGCTGTTTGTAGTCTATGTAGAGCCTCAAGGATTCACTTTTTTCTTTACAAAAAGCACTAGTTCACTTCAAGGAGAGATTGGGTGGACAAACCCGTTATCTAAGAGCTATTGCTATTGGAAGTTTAACTCCTCTAAACTCTTTAGGCGCCATCTTGTATAGGGCTTTAGAGATAGGAGCTATGCTTGTCTCCAGGTCGATAACAAACTTGAATGACGTTATCTTCAAAGAACTCATTTAGGTATTCTGTGACCACTCATGTGCTCAGAATATCTGGAAGTTTCTTATTCCCTAAATCTCCATACTGAATAGGATACTAAATACTCCTCGTGTCTCTTAACTAGCATTCACCAAGTTTGTAGAGATGAAATAATGGATATTTGGATTGCTAATACACAAAAATTCTTACTAGATTTGACCTATAGGTCTAAATGTCATAACTTTAGCCTTGTAGTACACTAACACATTATTCTCTTCCGATTAATCAATGCCTAAAATAACATGAAGCTCTAACATATCTAAAACCAGTAGATCTACCATCAAAGGGTGCCCCTAAATCTAAGTTACTACCCTTGACCTTCCAATTAACAGGTGTAGTTCACCTCACTATCTTGTTCAAAAAACTCAAGGAGATGAATAAATCTGTTCTACCTGTACCAGCCAACAGATGAGAGAGACCAAAAACGACAATGCTACCTTTCACTACTGCTCCACTAGTTTGATGGGCATCCTCTTGCATCAGAGCATACACACATCCTGAAGTTCCCATCTGCGGCTGACTAACGGAACTTTGTCCCTACTGGAACAATGAATCAAATGACAGGTGGGTACTCTTGTTGAAGATAATGCAATGATGATAGGTACTGGGTTTGAAATTGCTGATACACCTAGGGTTATAGGAAGAACTATGACTTAGGTGTGGGCATCTGATTCTTTGGTTGGCCTCCCTGAGTTTGTGGTCTCTGTCGACTATGAACCCCTAGAGACTCTTTTGTTGCTGCCGTGCCTTCAGAAGGCAGTCTTTAATTAGATGTATTGACTGGTTACAGTAATAACAAACATTGCTCTTGAAAGTGATGAACACGCAATCTAACTCAACGTCTGCATCAACTGCCTGCATTTGCCCATGAGAGTCATCACTTCCTATCAAACACCCTTTATACGAGTTTTGAAACTGAGCCTTCTGCTGGAACTGCTCCTCATGTATAACCTGAAGCCGCACTGCTTCAATAGCCACCTGGTATCTAGTAACAGGATGTCTAGCTATCTAAATTTGTCACTGACCCAGGCCATCAATAAAAGCTGTAAAATTGTCACTGTCCTAGGAGGCAAACTGCAGGCAAAATTTGGTCAATTGAACTTGCACAATATCCCTTTGTTCTGTGATTCATCTGTTTGATGGCTACAAACTCCTGTGTACGTGTCTCATAGAATGACTTGGGATAGAATTTCTGCTCAAATGCTAGTCTGAATCTATAACAAGAGCTATGACACCTGTTACTTCATAAAAAATAAAGAGATACCAAGATTACATGGAAGAAGCCCTATTTATATACAAAAATTAGGGTCTATTCAAAGGAATAAATCAAACCTTATCCTAGGAATAAATCAAATTCTATCCTATGAAATAATTATCCCTAACGATATTTAGGGATGACATAATTATCCCTAGCTATATATACAATATTCTAACACTCCCCCTCAAGATGAAGAATATAAATTATATGCACCCAGTTTGTTATATATGTGTCAATTCGGGGACCTCTCAGTGACTTAGTAAATATATCTGCTAGATGATCATGTGAGTTAACAAAACTAGTAGATATTTCTTCGGATATGACTTTCTCTCTGACAAAGTGATAGTCGACTTCAATATGCTTTGTCCTCTCATGAAAACTGGATTTGAAGCGATATGCATGGCGGCCTGGTTATCACATATAAGTGATATTTGTGTAACATCTCCAAACTTTAGCTTCTGAAGCAACTGTTTGAGCCATATTGGCTATGGCCATAACTCGATACTCTGCCTCTGCATTGGATCTTGCCACCACATTATGCTTTTTGCTTTTCCAAGAAATAAAGTTACCTCCGACAAATATACAAAAACGAGAAGTAGATCTCCTATCACTGGGAGATCCTGCCTAGTTTGCATTAGAATATCCTATGATTCGAGTATGTCCTTTGTCTTCATACAAAAGACCCTTTCCTGGAGCACCTATGATATATCGAACAATGCGAATCACAACATCCCAATGTTCTTTACATAGAGAGTTGAGAAATTGACTTATTACACTTACTGCAAATGAGATATTTGGACGAGTAACAGTAAGGAAACTTAGTCTCCCTACTAATCGCCTGTATCGTTCAGGATCTGGTAGAGGCTCCCCTTGATTTGGCAGGAGCTTGACATTAGGATCCATAGGATTGTCAATAGTTTTTGAGTTTAACATTCCTGTTTCTTCTAGAATATCCATTGCATACTTCCTTTGGGATATAATGATCCCATTTCTGGATTGTGCTATTTCTATCTCCAAGAAATATTTAAGTCTGCCGAGGTCCTTTGTCTGAAAATGTTTGAAAAGATGTTTCATCTGTGAGATCCCGAGATGATCACTATCTGTGACGACAATATCAACATAAACCACTAGGTAGATGCAACCAGTAGATGAGTGGCGATAAAAGACAGAATGGTCAGCCTTGTGTCGAGTCATGCCGAACTGTTGAATTACAATACTGAATCTACCGAACCATCCTTTGGGTGACTGCTTGAGACTATATAAAGATTTTCGCAAACGGCATACAAGACCAGAAGACTCCCCCTAAGCAACAAAACACGAAGGTTGCTTCATGTAGACTTCTTCGAGCAGGTCACCATGTAAGAATGCTTTCTTGATGTCCAACTGATAAAAAGGCCAGTGTTGAATCGCAGCAATGGACATGATTAAGCATATAGAGGACATTTTTGACAACAGGAGAAAACGTGTCCCCATAATCTAATCCAAAGATCTGAGTATAACCTTTAGCAACGAGACGAGCCTTAAGCTGATCAATCGTTCCGTCTGGACCAACCTTCACTGTATATAGCCATTGACAACCAACAACTGACTTTTCTGGTGGTAGAGGAACGAGGTCCCAAGTCCCACAACTCTGTAAGACACTCATTTCGTCTAGCATAACCTGTTTCCATCCTGGATGGGCAAATACATCTCCTGCAGTCTTTGGAAGAGAAACAGACGACAAGGAGGAAGGACAAGAATAATAGGAAGGAGAAAGACGATGGTAACTCAAAGAAACATAATGTGGATAAGGATTACGAGTGGAACGTATATCTTTCCGAAGGGCAATGGAAATATCAGATTCAGAAGACTGGACCGAAGGAAGGAGCGGAAGACCTGGCTCCAGAGATGATTCCATGGCAGAGTCAGTGTTGGCCAGCAGTAAAGCAGGACGAGGACGACGCTGATAAACCTGCAACGGAGGAGGAATTGGGGTTGGGGGTGATAGAGAATCTTTCGGAGGATCAAAGATTGATACAGGCATAGAAGAATGAAACTCGAACGACGACTCTGAAGACCCAAAGAAAGGAACTGAATCAAAGAACGTGACATCGACAGAGGTGAAATACCGACGGAGAGTAGAGGAATAACACTTATACCCTTTCTAAGACTGAGTGCCCAAGGAAAATATATTTATTCGATCGAGGAGAGAGTTTATCAATGTCAGGATTTAAGAGCATGAGTAAAACATGTAGTACCAAAAGACCCTAGGTGGTAAAGGATGAAGGGACTGCTTCGGATAAAGAACATGATGAGGTATTTGACCCTGTAAAGTAGAGGAAGACATGCAATCGATGAGATAAAATGCAGTAAGTATGACATCACCCCAAAAACGAAGAGGAACATGAGAGTGGAGGAGAAGAGTCCGGGTGGTCTCGAGAAGATGACGATTCTTGCGTTTTGTAACTTTATTCTGTTGGGGGGGGTATGAGGACAAGACTTCCGATGTAATATGCCGTGCGATGCCAAGAAGATCAGAAATGGAATAGATATATACTTACGTGCATTATCACTCTGTAAGGATCGAAGAGGGATACCAAATTATGTTTTGGCTTCATTAAAAAAAGATTGGAAAATAGAAAACAATTTTGAACGATCCTTCATCAGATAAAATGAACTACGACTCGGAAAAATCGTCTATAAAAGTAACAAAATATCGTGACCCCAATGTAGAGGCAACACGACTCGGACCCCAAATATCGGAATGAACCAAAGCAAAGAGAGACGTAGCCCGACTTATAATGCGAGGAGAAAATGAACTACGTACATGCTTGCCTAACTGACACGACTTACAAGACAAAGACTCTAAGTGAGACAGACTAGGATGTAATTGTTTTAACTTATCAAGACCAGGATGTCTCAACTGAGCATGAATAACAAGTGGAGATACCGCCGCCGCACCAACAAGAGAGTTTTGGTGAAGTCGATATAGACCATGAGCCTTACGTCAAGCCCGATCATCTTGCTGTACTCGGTCTGTGATGAAGCAGAAGATTTAGTAAGCGAGATGACCTGATCGAGGAGAGTAAGTTGACTTATTGATAATAAATTGAAGGGAGCTCCGGGAATATAAAGAACATTCTGAATGGGAAGAGATGGAGAAGAATGAATAATACCAACACCTTGGGACTGGGTTTAAGAACCATTTGCCATGGTGACAAAGGGTAAATAACCGGAAGTAAATAGTGAAGAAAAACGAGATCTATTACCAGTGATATGATCGGTGGCCCTAGAGTCAAGTACTCAAGGACTCGAAGAGCGAGATATGTCAGCAAAGGAATTACCAGAATGTGTAATGGCAGCAAGGGAATTAGACTCTTGTTGACCCTCATACCATTTCAGAAAGTCATTATAGGAAGGCGGTGGAGTTGGAGCTGGTGTCAACTGTGAAGTGGAAGCTGAAGGCGTGACAGGACTCTGGGCCATCTGAGCAGCACGAGGAGGTCGACCATGGAGACTCCAACATTTATCAATCGTGTGTCCTGGTCGGTGACAATGATCACACCAAGGACGTCCTTTGCCATTTTTACGCGGTGGAGGTCTATTGTTGTTTCGAGAGACCAATGCTGAAGAATCAACCGGAACGGAAGATGGCAATGTCAAGACTTTGGTAGGGACACGGAGGAAAGTCGCCCAGGTAAAGTCCATGGTGGCTTCTATGGGGTTGTCCAGGATCTGATCACAAATATGAGAGTAATCTGTGGGCAGACTATATAAAGCCAGAGACATAAAAAATTTCTTCCGATTTTCAAGCTCTGCAACAGGAGTGGCCGTAGGTGGGAGCAGGTCATTGAATTCACACAGAAGGCTAGAGACTGATCCCAGATAAGTTGACATAGAATCCTTGGTCTGATGGGCATTAAGGATGATCATGAGGTCATCACAAACTTGATAGGGTCATCGGGAAGTGTTTGTACAAAGTTCTTGAGCCTGTATCCAAACAACCTTGCGGGTTTTGTAAGTGCGGAAGACTTCCCTGAGAGATAGATGGATGGTGGCTCGGATAATGCAACACAATTGAGCATCAATCTTTTTCCACAAAGGACGATCGACGACCTGAATATCCTCTTCAGTTTGGATGAGATGTGTTTCATAACCCTGTCCAACAAGCCAAAGTTCAATGTGAGAGGCCCAAGAGAAGTGGTTCTTTCCATCCAAGAGCTCAGACGAGAGCGGTGCCGTGACATAGTTGGTAAAAATCGGAAAATCTGGCTTCGAAGTACTGGGGGTAGCCATGACCAATGAAGGCTGGATGGTCCGAAAGGAAGTTGCCGGAAGAGTAGCGCTGCGTGCTCATGTTGGTTGTCGGAAATGGAACCAAAGGAAGTGCTGCAGATGAACCCGAGATGAAGCCCAGATTCAACGACAGAGGAGAAGCGGGGACGAGTCTAGCGAGGCGGCACTGCAGATCATGAGAGGACGTTGTTTCGGAAGGCCAGCGAGGTGATACTCGCGGGCTACGTCGTTGTCAACGGCAGCAGCAGGTTGGGGCGAAAACGATGAGGCGTCGTTGGGGAAGGAAGCGGCTTCGCGGCCACCGGTGGTCTTGCGATCCCCTGCGACCTGGAATTCTTCGTGTGGGCTGTCGCCGCGCTTAGACGAGACAAGGAACGACTTTGTGGCAGCAGGATCGCGTACGCCCTCCTCGAGCTCTTCGATGACTTCGGCAGTGGCAGGATCGTGTCTGACGCATCTCGCGGAAGAGAAAGTCGAGGAGGGAAATCGCAAATTGGATCGCGACTCTCGCAGAAGAGGAATTTTCACAAGGAAACCCAAACGCTCTGATACCATGTTACTTCATAAAAAATAAAGAGGTACCAAGGTTACATAGAAGAAGCCCTATTTATATATAAAAATTAAGGTCTATTCAAAGGAATAAATCAAACCTTATTCTAGGAATAAATCAAACTCCATCCTAGGAAATAATTATCTTTAACAATATTTAGGGATGACATAATTATCCCTAGCCATATATATAATATTCTAACAACACCGACTATAACCCTTCTTTTGCACTTTCCACCACACTGGGGCTTGATCTCTAAAGTGGTAAGATGCCAGCTTAGCCTTTTTGTCCTCCTGAATAGCTACATACTTAAAAGCACTCTAGACAATTACAAGCGTCTCATAGATCAATGCCCTTAATGACTCGAGAAGCTTTAATCAACTAGCACTTTCTCAGGGTCTTCTGGTATCTTAGCCTCTGAAGCAATAGTAGGCTAAGTTTTAGATTGTCTCTTGCTCCCACCTCCATGATGGGACTGGTCATCTCTCTAGAGGAGTTCAAACTGCCAAGTTCCTTGCTCCCTGCATAACCTTACTTAGGCTCCCTAGTTGTGGCTTTATGGCCATGGGGTCATTCATGACACTACCCATGGCTTTGATTGTGCCCATGAGAAAATTCCCCTTTATATATGTCCATATATTGATGCCAGAAAGAGTTTATATCAAGCCACAACATTACATATATTATGCTATTTAAGTTAGATTCAACTATGGTTCGACGGTTCAAAATTGACGATTCGACGGTTCATGAAAGGTCGACCCTTAATCATAACTATCCAAGACAGTTACGATTCATGATTCGGAACCACTGATTCACAGTTCAACACGGTTCGAAATTATTATCTTTTATTTAATTAAAAAAAAAAATAAAAAAAGGGTTTGCATTTATTTAACTTACTTATGTATCCCCTTAGAGTATAGAGGAATCGAAGTCCACGGAGTTTGCTTACCTTTTTACATTTGTTACATAAGGAAGTGACGTTGTTACTCACTTCCATTTCTCGTTCTCGTAGTGGTTGTTCCTTTAGTATCAAATTCTTCTACTTCGTTCTCAAAAGGTTGCATTCCTTATATTTCTTTTTCAGCTTTTATCCAATCATCAAGTAATGTTTATGCTTTTAGAGAACTAAAAGACAAAGTAGATCGTCGTTCATCCAATATATTACCTTCAGAATTGAATGTCTGTTCTATGGTGACGGTTGACACTGGACAAGTTAAAATTTCTTTTGCGATGATGAAGAGGATGAATAAATTTTAGAGTATTCTACGACTGCCATCATAAAATATCGAAATTCACTTTGCTATTTGTATTACTATAATCAAAAGAAGATGTAAAATAATTTTTAAGTTCGTCTGGAACTTGAGGACCTTTGTGGATGCTTCATCCGTTCTTTTAATAAAAGTTATGCTTTTGTAAGTTTTGCACTACTATTAATATTTTGAACTTTAGATACATTAATTTCTAATACATATTTCAAACTATATTCTTTATAAATTTCATATAAATTATTTTTAGTATTTTGTTATATTAGCAGTACCAGGAGAAGAATAATTTTTTATTGGAATTAAAATAACATAATACATAACTAATATATGGTGTAAAATATCTAATTTTAGTCTAAAGTGTAAAGCAAATGCAATTGAATAAATATCAAAAATATTATAAAAATATTTTTCTTATTTTGCTTTCATAGTCAACACTCAAGAAAATAAAAATTCATCATTAATATATTCATTTAAAATTAAAATTATATTACATAAATTCATCATAATTAAATGAAAATTAGGATAATAAACATTTGAAATTTTTTGATTAAAAAACTTTTAAAATTTCTCTAATGCTACTATATATATTTCATTGATGTAAAAATTAATATATATTAGGATTATTAATAATTTGAGCAAAAAATGAATATAATAATTCTCTATATTGAAATGAATCTCGTAGTAATTGATTTGTTGAATTCCAATGCATTGATACATCATGTGAAATATTAGGATATGCCCATAAATAAAAAAACAACAAATTTAATTTGATTTTTTAAAATTTTTAATCTATTTTGAATACATAAATTTAAAATATGACATATAACGAATATGAAAAAAACCCACCAATAATAGATCGATTAATAAATTTAAGTTCATCAATACTTATAATATTATAATTAGAATTATCAAATGAAATGTTGTGAGCAGTGTATGGTTCGTCAAAATTTTGATATGCTGATAATCATTTTTGAATTGGGTAGGAGTTGTCGATCTAATGACATGTTACACTTATCTATGAATGAGTTTACCAATGATCACTTTAAATATCAGAATATAAAGATATTTTATTATTTAGTTTACTGAATTCTTTAATTATTTTTTTCCCTATCTTATTAATTTTTTAATTATGCGAGTAAATGTAGTATGTGGAACACGTTTAATGGATGGATTAAGAAATTTTGACAAATATTTTGAAAAGTGCATTTAGATCCAAAATTAAAAGAAGTTCGATAGAAACAAATATAGGCAATGATTCTTTTAATTTAATATCGATATTTTTAAATAAACTTATATTAGTATCTTCCGTGGATGATGAAAATTTAAAGAGTTGCATTTAAGAATGTTTGATTTCAAATTCCGTCGGGTGCTTTGTTTCGATGTGTCATTTCAATAACCCATAACCGTCGCTCGATTAGAATTTATAAGAGGCATTGAAATACTTAGGCGCTGTTTGGTTCAGCTTCGCGTTTTCCCTTTTCTGGAAAACGGAAAACAATTTTAAATCGTTTTCCGTTTTCCGTTTTCCAATCAAATTTGGCTTTGTTTTCCAGAAAACAAAAACAGAAAATGCTCAACCAAACAACTTTTCCGCTTTTTCTCATTTTCCAAGGAAAATGAAAACGAAAAACTCACCTACCAAACACCCTCTTATATTTTGCCTGAATTTCTGGACGAAAGAATGACTTTCTCAAATGTTTAATAAAAATACATGATTTTAAAGGTAGAGTCTCTCGAACTTTAGAAGTTGTGATATTTACCTATGTATCGACCATTGGGAGTTATTTGGGTTCTTCATCGGTAAATTGAACGTCCTCAGAATTGACATTCAGAATAGTTATTTTCTTGGCTTTTCGGGAATGAGATTAACTTTCATTAGAATTGGAGAATTGAAGTCAAAAGCATTTGAAATTTTGAAATTCAAAGAGAAGAATAAAGAAGATGATATGCAAATGATGAAATGAGTATCCTATATAGAGTTTGGAGCATAATAGTTACTAAATCGTAGCCATTGATAAAAATGATCAAATAATCTACACGGTTGAAAAAACAAAAAAAAAATTCATTTTTTGGCCATCGGAACCGTCGGTTCCAACGAGCCGCTAGTTCCAATGGTTGGAACCGCCTATTCCAACGGGCCAAACCACTGGTTGGATCCATAGGTTGGACCGCAATTCCAACTTTAAAAGAAATTACTAATGAGCGGATGGTTCAAACTGCCAGTTCAACAGGTTTTGGCCAATTGAAGCATAGCTGGTCCGTTAGATGATGAGCCGGTTATGATTTTGGCCTATTTAACTGGATCAACAGGTAGTCGACCCATTGACCTAGCTACGGGTTCGGGCCGAACTAGGCCCGGGGTCAGATCTAATTTAAGTTAAAGGGAATGATTATAACTAGTTCTTTGAACTGAGAAAAAAAAATCCTGAATCCTACTTCTCAATGGTACGTGACGACTGTTGTTAATTCAAAACCCATTCCCATTCACGATAGAAAACCAAAATTCGAAAATCTATAGTTTTAACAGTTAAAATTTCTTCAAAAATCTCATTGAGACCCTCAAGGAGAAATACACAACCTTAGGCTCAATTTGCTCTGGTATGAACAAAATTGTCATGCTCTGGGATTCTTTAGAGAATATACCTCCTAGGAACACGAACCTTTCTCATGCCATATACAGGTTTCCGCTGAAAATTTCAATAGAACTTCCCCTTAAATTGGCTCTATCTGTGAATATGTACTCACAAAAGATGAGCATTAATCTACCCACTACATAGGAACAATTTAACTAAGAAATATTGTCATATCACTTCATCCATAGAATAAACTATAGTCAAATCCAAAAAACAATGAGAGAAAACCAACATGTCATTCAAACCAAAAGTGCCAACAAGGACATGCGAAAACCATCACAAGAACATCTCCATGTTAAGACCAAAAAGATTCTACTTGGTTCTTATTGGGATTGCCCTAGTCTTTTCTCTAAGCACGGTTGTGGATTCACTGTCCACCACCACTGACATGCATATGGAGGCCACAAAATAATGAGTGTCGGTACATCTTGGAAATAATCAACATCTACATATAGTAGTTGCTGATAGTACATAGCACACAATTATATACAACTATGGGCGAAGTAAAATAAGCCACCCATCATACGCTATTAGCACAACTACAAAATAACCATGTATATCCCCTTACCAATTCTCTTACAGACAACCTGCAAAGTTTATTAAACATTCAACACCAACACATCAACTACATGTCTAAGGTAAGCCAATATACATACAAAATAATTATGTATTGATAGAAGCTTAGTGGGTAATGCGAGAGTCGCTTTAATCATCCTCTATTATGGGGACTAAGTCTCAAGTTTTAATGACCATGGTCCACCAAGCAATGTTGGAGTCAAATTAATTGCCCTCTATTGAAGGAAACTAAATCCTAATAATGATGATGCATTCTGGCATATCCAACCAAAATTTATGGATTTGAATGGGTGGAAAATTTAGACCAGGGGTTCCAATGCCTAGACCACCAAACATAAACACATGCGGGCAGCATGACCCTTGCTGAGAGAATGGCTCTACTGGCCTGCCATGCAAAGGTTATGCCTTTTTGGAGCCATAGTTCACTTACTAAGTCACCACCCACCTTTATCTTTAATTGTTAGAGGCTCATTAAGTCCCCAAGTTGCTTCAAGCTCCTCCTACTTGTCTGCTTCTTACAATTCACATCCATGGACCACTTAAAGCAACCTGATGCTTTAGGTTTGCCCTCTATGATTAAATGATTCTTGCCATGGGTGGAAAGGATTTGATTTGCTATTGAAGAATTTCCAACTCCTCCTGGAAGCCACTATCCTAACTAAAGAAAAATCTCATCATAGGTCTAACCTCTCCTTTTGGTTCGAAATATTTATTGTTTAGAAGTTCTAGATTGTCAGTTTCTTTTGGTTGATCTGAGGATAAGTTATTTAATCTAGTTTAAATTAGTAATTGTCTTATTACAAGTGTATGATAATTTTGACATAAATTCAATTATTTTTATTTCGTTTATTTCCTACTTTGATTGAGTCATTTTAGGAATATGATTATCCTTTTAAATGCTTTAAATTTATTTTCAATTTTGCTTAGGCTGGAGTCTACAAGAGAGACTCCAGGCCCCTCATGTTTATCATGTTCACATAATAAAATTTTTTCTTTACAAGTTTTCTTTCTCAAAGAGTTTTTGCTGTGATAATGTTTTTACTTTTAAGTGATATCACATAGAGATTGTGTAAACCTTATCCACATTAAGTGATATCACATAGAGATTTTTGATCTACCTATGTTCTTCATCACTAAATTTTTCGATTGACAACAAACAGATTGGTGGGAGGGTTGCTACATTGTTTAAAATTTTCCATTTTCAATGGGACATTTAATTGCTTTTGAAAACTGTGGGAGATACGCTTTACATGGTAAATACTCTAGTTAGGCGATATAAAACTATGACAAATATACATATTAAACGAGGAAGATTAAAGAAGACTTGGCTAAATACGATAAAATAAGATAAAATTTATTTAAATACAGATGATGATATAATAGAGAATAGAATTCAATGACGTAGAAGGATCTATATATTCGACTCCACTTAGTAGGATACAACTTGATTGTTGTTGTAATCTTCCTTTTGGAAGTAAATACATCAATTGAAAGAGGATTAAAAGTGTAGACACGATAAGGTATCGAAGTCTTACCACTTTAGAAAGTGTTCAAAAGTTTAAATTTTGCTTGAGATATAATTTGGATTTAGAAAATAATATAGTTTGTTGTTGTCATAACTCTATTTTATTTTCATATGCTGACAAGTTATTTGCAATGTGGGAATCATTAGATGTTGTTATTTCGTAACTTAGATATATCTAACTTACATGAAAGAAGCCCTATTTATAGACAAGATTAGGGCTTATTCAAAAGAATAAATCAAACCCTATCCTAGGAATAAATCAAAATTCTATCCTAAGAAATAATTATTCCTAATGATATTTAGGGATAACAATTATCCCTAATCATATCTACAATATTCTAACACTCCCCCTCAAGCGGGAGCATATAAATTATATGCACCCAGCTTGTTACATATGTGTCAATTCGAGGACCTCTCAGAGACTTAGTAAACATATCTGCTAGTTGATCATGCGAGTTAACAAAACTAGTAGATATTTCTCCAGATATGACTTTCTCTCTGACAAAGTGACAGTCGACTTCAATGCTTTGTCCTCGCTGAAAAATTGGATTTGACGCGATATGCATGGCGGCTCGGTTATCACATACGTATGAGTGACATTTGTGTAACATCTCCGAACCTGAGCTCCAAGCAATTGTTTGAGCCATATAAGCTCTTGGATATGGCATAGCTCGATACTCTGCCTCATGCTGGATCTCGCCACAACATTTTGCTTTTCCGAAAGCAAGGTTACCTCGATAAATATACAAAACGGAGGTGGATCTCTATCAATTGGAGATCCCGCTCAATCTGCGTCGAATATCCTATAACTCGAGTATGTCCTTTGTTTTGAACAAAAGACCTTTCTGGAGCGCCTTTGATATATCGAACAATGCGAATCACAACATCCCAATGTTCTTTACACGGAGAATCGAGAAAGCGACTTACTACACTTACGGCAAATGAGATATCCGAGTAATGATGAGGTAGCTTAGTCTCCTACTTGTCGCTTTGTATCGTTCGGGATCAGTAGGCTCCCGATTTGGCAGAGCTTAACATTAGGATCATAGGGTTGTCAGTTTGTCTTTGAGTTTAACATTCTGTTTCTTCTGAATATCCATTCGTATTTCTTTTGGGATATAATGATCCCATTTCGATACTACTTATCCCCAAGAAATATTTGAGTTATCGAGATCTTTTGTCCGAAATGTTTGAAAAGATGTTTCACCCGTGAAATCCCAAGATGATCACTTCTGTGATAAATATCATCAGCATAAACCACTAGATAGATCTGACGGTAGATGAGTAGCGATAAAAGGCAGAATGGTCGACCGCTCCGAGTCATGCCAATCGTTGAATTACAATCTTGAATCTAGAACCATTACTCTAGGTATCGCTGAGACCGTATAAAGATTTTCGGCGCACAAGGAAGACTCTCCTGAGCAACAAAACACGGAGGTTGCTCACGTAGACTTCTTGGGTGTCACCATGTAAGAACGCATTCTTGATGTCTAGCGATAAAGAGGCCGGTGTTGAATCGCGTGATGGGCGTGAATAGGCGATCGAAGACATTTTAGCAACGGGGAAAAAGTATCCCCATAATCCAATCTAAAGATCTCGAGTATAGCCTTTTAGCAAGCGAGCCTTAAGTCTTTCAACCGTTTAAATGCGACCAACCTTTACCGTATATACCCATCGATGACCAACAACGATTTTCTGGTGGTAGAGGGACGAGGTCCAGTCCCACTGTAAGACACTCATTTCGTCCCAAAGATACTTTGTTTGATCTAGATGGGCAATGCATCTCTGCAGCTTTTGGAAGAGAAGCAGACGCGCAAGGAGGAAAGACAAGAATAATAAGAAGAAGGCGATGATAATTCAAAGACACATGAATGAGGAGAAGGATTACGAGTTTAATGTATACTTTGCGAAGGCTGATAGGAATATCAGATTCGTAAGATTGTCAGACGAGGAAGGGGCGAGGATCCGGCTCGGACATGATTCCACAAGAGAATCGGTTGGCGTAGAAAGCTAAAGACGACGCCGATAAACTGCAACGGAGGAGAAATTCAAGTGGGGTGATAAAGAGTCCTCCGAGGATAAAAAGATCAGCGTAATGAAGGAGAAACTCGGACGACTCAAGGTCCAAAGAAAGGAACCGAATCAAAGAACGCGTGACATCGAGAGATGAAATACCGACGGAGAGTAGAGAATAACACTTGTACCTTTTTGAGGCGTGGGTATCCAAGAAAACACATTTATCGATCGAGAGAGTTTATCAATGCAGGATCAAGAGTACGAGCAAAACATGTAAAACCAAAGACCTTAGGTGGTAAAGGATGAAGGGACCGATTGGATAAAGTGTGATGAGGTATTTGACCTGTAAAATAGAAGCGTACGATTGATAAGATAACATGCGATAAGTACTGACTTCTCCCCAAAACGAAGAGGAATGAGAGTGATGAAGAGAAGAGTCCGCGGTCTCGAGAAGATGTCGATTCTTGCTCAACTCCATTCTGTTGGGAGTATGAGGACAAGGCGTTCGATGTAATACGAGACGCTAAGAAGGTCTCAAACGGAGTAGATAGATACTCACGCGCATCATTACTGCGAGGATCGAAGAGGGATATCAAATTGTGTTTTGACTTCATTAAAAGATTGGAAAATAGAAAACAATTCTGAACGATCCTTCATCAGATATAGCCAAGTGCAACGGGAAAAATCGTCTATGATGGTAATAAATTATCGTGATCCGAATGTAGAAGAAACACGACTCGGACCCTAAATATCGGAATGAACCAAAGCAAAAGGAGACGTAGCCCGACGTATAATGCGAGGAGAAAATGAACTACGAATACATGCGTGAGATAAAGACTTTAAGTGAGAAAGATTTGGATGTAATTGTTTTAACTTATCAAGACTAGGATGTCCCAACTGAGCATGAATAACAAGTGGAGATGCTGCTGCTGAACCAACAAAAGAGGCCTGGTGAAATCAATATAGGCCATGAGACTCATATCCGGAGCCAATCATCCTCCGTACTCGGTCTGTAATGACACGAAGATTTAGTAAGCGAGGCAGCCTTGATCGAGGAAAGTAGCTGACTTATTGATAACAAATTAAAGGGGGCTCCGGGAACATAAAGAACATTATGAATGGAAAGAGATGGAGAAGGATGAATAATACCAATACCTTGAGACTGAATTCGAGAACCATTTGCCATGGTGATAAATGGTAAATAACCGAATGTAGATAGTGAAGAAAAAAGAGATCTATTACCAGTGATATGATCGGTGGCCCCAGAGTCAAGTACCCAAGGACTCACAGAGCGAGATATACTAATAAAGGAAATACCAACTTGTGTAACGTGAGAATTAGAATCGCCATCCGACGATTGGAGTTATCGGAAATGCACAGACCGCAGCCTTCGCGACTGCGGCTCGACGACTAGCTGTAGAAACCCACGGGATCAATCGAGGACGGCCGAGTGGCGCAGTGTGAGAGTGTCCGGCTGCTGCAACTCTCAGCTCGAGCGGCGGCAAGGGAGAGAAAGGTGGAGGAACGGGTACAGGCCTGCGGATCGCGCGCTTGCGGGAGGGAGAAAAGAACTCGCCGACGGAGGGGCTGGCGGCGCTGGAGGCGCTGGAGGCGACGCTCTTCGCGGAGCAGTTCCTCAACGACGGAGGCTGGTGACGGAGGTGTTGGGGGTGTGGGCGAGTGCGGCCTTCGTCACCGCCGGGAGCGTCGTCATGAAGGTAAATCTAGACGAGGTAGCTTCCGTGCTTTCCAGATCAACGATTTTCAGCGCGATCCGTCGTCGGAAGGCCTGGGCGGGGTGGTGCAGGGGGTGGGGGGCGCGACGCACTGGACGATGTTCCCGGAGGAGAGGCCGTTGATACCGGCGGCGGTGGCGGTGAAGAAGATGAGCGTCGGGCGTCGCGTGCGGATCGGCGGCTGAGAGGAGGACGGCCTCAAAACTGGACAAGCAGTTGCTGGCGTCGCCGGCGTCGCTGGCTTTGCTGGCGTCGGTTTCTGGTGTCGGAGAGAAACGACGGAGAAGAAGGCGGAGAAAGGCCGTCGAGAAACGACGGAGAAGAAGACGGAGAAAGGCCGTCGCTGGCGTTTCCTTCGCCGTCGTTGTTGCTGCTGCTGAACGAACGCCGATCGTCGCGCGTGAGGAAGCTGCCCGCGTGAGGAAGAAGAACGCGGCGAAAGATGCGTGAGAAAAGAACACGCCGGCGAAAGACGCGTCGGGAGAAGAACGCGGCGGAAGACTGTAGAGACGCGCGTTCGGGAGAAGAACGCGGCGGCAGATTGCGAACGGTGAAAAATTAGGGCTCTGATACCATGTTATTTCGTAACTTAGATATATCTAACTTACATGAAAGAAGCCCTATTTATAGACAAGATTAGGGCTTATTCAAAAGAATAAATCAAACCCTATCCTAGGAATAAATCAAAATTCTATCCTAAGAAATAATTATTCCTAATGATATTTAGGGATAACAATTATCCCTAATCATATCTACAATATTCTAACAGATGTAAAACAATCATATACCGAATATTTATACAGGAGGCTCTAATTTTTGTAGATATAAGGTGATATAATCTTTCATAGTTAATGAAGGCATATGGTATATGTGGTCAATCACAAATAGTGAGGACTGGAAGGCTTCTTGTTGTATTACCTGCCATCATTTTTCTCAGTTTTAAAGTTCTTGACAACCATATTGTAACAAGGTTTAGTAATTATTGCGGCAATTTTTCTGAAATGTTTCCAATGAATTTCCAAATAAATTTCTCTTCCTCCCTCTCCTTTTTCTTGCACGCAAGGGTTCTCCAATTACTCCTTTCTTCTTCTTCAGTGCTGATCTGCCCAAGTTATTATTGGTCCAAACTAATACTCTGGTTTGAATTTCAAATTTAGGATAGGTTAGAAAAGTTTTTCTATGAGTTACATGCAGCTGCTTGATACCTTCAATGTGCTTTCCTGGATAGTGGATCATGATTATCTTTGAGCATTGCTAGCCTAGCATATATGGCTTCCCTTGGCCAATCTTAACATTTTTATTGTTCAGCTTGGTAAGTGGCATACCTGTGACTTGAAAGGAAATGGATTTTCTTTTTGTATTGCAGACTACATGAATGCACAGATTGTTTTCAATACCATTGGAAATTCTCACAATTAACTTAGCTATCTAATTTTTTCATTACATTCTCGCCTTTCATTCTTCAAATTGGATGAAGTTTTCTCTCTGTAAGTTTTCAGGTGTCTTCACATCTTCTGTCAGAAAGAGAAAAAGATGAACTATGCCAGCTTGTGGATACTATGGTTTCTCTCTCTATCACGTACAAAAGTTCAAAAGCTGATCCTCCAGAAAAGAGCCATAAATATGGATCTTCTATTGATGCTGTACAATTAACCCTTGATCCCCCACTTCATGACTATGCGAACTTTAAGGTCTTTCTTTGTTTTATCTTGGTTGAGTAGTGATTAGTTGGTTTCTCATGTTTTCTAAATGATAAGTGATAACAACAGGAGTCTCAGTCTCAACATTTTGTATTATCTGGGGCAATTCAACAAATCTTAGTGCATGAGGTAAGTCCTAGTAAATTCAATATGAGAATGTTATATTTTTATTATTTTTATTTCTGAATATTTTGTTTTTCTTTCACATTGCTTTTGTTGCTTAGGTGAATGCTCTAAATAAATCACAGTCTCAATAGGTTGTTAATTTAAGGCTTTTATGTAGGGCATCGACTCTGGTAGTAGCCCCTTTATTGGCACTTGAAGCACACCACGTGCTCCTTACTCTTGTGTGTGGGGGCTCCGACCTCCTTGACCTTCTCCTTGGCCTTAGATGTCTCTTTAGCCTACTTCTTGATTATCCTTGGATACTTTTGTAGTGATCCTTTTCCCTACACTCAAAGCATATAATATGATCTTTATTTCTAATGCATGCATTTGAGTTACCTAGCTCGGTAGAGGAGGTTTGGTCTAGTTCTTCATGACTCCCGGAAATAGATGGTTCATCTTGATTTTGCTCCGGTGCCAATGGTCTCTCCTCCGTCTCAATTCTAGAGGTGGAGATTTTTTCAACCTCGTCTTCCTCGGATGTTGAAATTCTTTCAACCTCTGAATCTTCACACTCTTGGGAGGATGAACATTCCTCTTCTTCCTTGTCTTGGACTGTTGTGGGCTCTTTATGGAGCTTAGCTAGCTTGCTCCATAGATCCTTAGTGTCCTCGAATTTTTTTATCTTACACAACAAATCATGAGGAATTACATTAATTAGAATTTTCATTACTTTCTCATTTATTTTGAAGGCTTGGATTTGCTCTTTGGTTTATTTATTCTTCTTGAGGGGTCTTCCCTTTTTGTCTATGGGAACTTCAAATCTCTTGATCAAGATCATCCACTCTTCGAAGTTTATCATGAAGAAGGTTTCCATCCTCGTCTTCTATTGATCGAAACCTTATTGTCCATAGAATGCATATGAGATTGGAGTGTTGATGTCCCATCCCAATCCATCGTTGGGCAATTCCATTCTTCTCCTCTAGCGCTTGCTCTCTTGGCGGTTAGTCCTCTGAAGAGCGCCCTCACTCTGATACCAATTGTAGAGGAATCGTTGACGCGTTGGAGGGGGGGGGGGGTAAATAGCGATTTCACTTCGTTCGATTGTGATCATGTGCTCGTCTACAAAACTTATTAATGCACAGCGGAATATACAAGAATAAATATGCACAACAAGAACAAACAACAAGCACACACAATACACAAGAGCGATTTAATGTGGTTCAGAACTAGGGTTCCTACTCTACGGGTCGAGCTCTAGTCGAGTCCTAGTGATGCACACTACCGCTAACAAACTTCTCCTTCTCGGTATGACACAGGAGGTGGAGGAACTTTGTACAAAATGATTACAACAGTAATACAAGAAGATACAATCAAATACAAGAAACAAATACAACAATAAATAAAGAACACTTTATAAAAACTTGATTGGTTGTTTGCTTGTTGATTGCTTTGGATTTCTCTTAAAAGTCTGGAATGCAACAACACTTCCTCTTCAAAATCGCCCCAAAAATTCTGTAGAAAACCTTTCCATTGAGCTCCTTTTAAGTCCTCCGTCGGATTGATTTTCCATCTAGCAGTCGACTGGAAAAAGACCCCAGTCAACTGCCCACAATGCTGTTGTCTCATAACGAACTTAATCCATGTTGGATTGCTCGAACGGATATTCTAACAGTTGACTGCCCTTACCAGCATTCGACTGCCATCCCAGTAGTCGATTGGCCAGTCAATTATGGATCTTTCTGTGCTCGTGTCCATAAATTCAAATCGGCTACCATCCATAGCAGTCGATTGCTAGTGGTACACAACAGTAATCGAGCCTCCAGTTGACTACTGATCAGTCGATTGGTCATAACTCCAGTCGACTACTTCGAGTCAACTAAGCTTCCGAGTGTCAAACACGGCCAGTCGACTGGTAAACTTCAAACATGAGATTTAACCCAAGTATGATTCCCTCATACTTGATACTCATCCATGGCCTAGATTTAAGTCTTTTAGCCACCTCCATAAGCCTCACGTCTCTCGGATCTTTTAAGTTCGTGACTCTTAATCCTTCACGTTAGCTTTCAGGCGCTTCCATCGGCTATGTTATATTAACTGGGTCCTTTGCTAAGTTTCATTTGGACTTATACTGCTAAGCCTCGTGTTTGGACTTTACGCTGCCAAACCTACACCCTTGGACTTTCACATTGCCAAGATCCATTTGGACTTATGCCGCCAAGACTTATGCTTGGACTTTACGCAGCCAAAACTACCCTTGGACTTTCCCTTTGCCAAGTATCCAGACTTGGACTTTCAATTGTCAAGTATTCATGACTTAGACTTTCCTTGCCAACTCCATATTGGACTTTCTCTTGCCAACTTCATGTTTGACTTTCCAATTGTCAAAGTTCACTTAGACTTTACGCTGCCAAGACTACACACTTGGACTTATGCCACAAAGATTATACCTTTGGACTTTACCATCGCCAAGTACCTATGACTTGGACTTTCTATGTCAAGTATCCATACTTGGACTTCCGAAGTTGATTGCTCTAATAATCTCCTCCATATGACTTTGGATATTCCAATCATCCACTAATCATATGGTTAACATATGTTCAATTCATATAGTTAAACAATGGTCAAATCCATTGTCAAACATCAAAATACTACTCGAGTCCCCCTCGAGTTTTGTCAACATTGACCCGGGGCTTGTTGCACTAACTATCACAAGCTTTTTCTAGGTCAATGAATACTATGTGTAGATTTTGCTTTTGCTCCCGATACTTTTCAATTAGTTGCTTGAGAAGATATATAGCTTATATTGTCAATCTTCTTAGCATAAACCCAAATTGATTTTCAAGAAATGTGGTTTCTTTCCTTAATTTTTTTATTACTCTTTTTTAAAGTTTCACGGTATGACTCATTAGTTTAATACCGTTATAGTTTGCATAAGTTTGTATGTCTCCCTTTTTTTTATAAAAAGGAATTAGAATATTTTATATTAATACCCTATTGCATTCATCTTTTATACATCTTATTTGATTAAAATCTTTTGGCTTCCTCTCTCTTACTATAACTATTTTATAAATATTTCTTTTACCTTCTTTTGTATCTAATTTTCAATATAATCGTTCAAAAGT
The DNA here is from genome assembly GCA_025175895.1 of Wurfbainia villosa. Taxonomy (NCBI): domain Eukaryota; kingdom Viridiplantae; phylum Streptophyta; class Magnoliopsida; order Zingiberales; family Zingiberaceae; genus Wurfbainia; species Wurfbainia villosa. The sequence goes on from CM046002.1 coordinate 52,828,446, forward strand.
TTCATTTTTAGTTTCATTCACTGCTTTCTTGGTTATTGTATATTTTTTTAAGTTTTTCTCGTTCTTTCAAATATATAATTCCTTATAGGTTGTTCGTTTTTTCCTTCACTGTCTCTTGTACTTTCTCAGTCCACCACCAAGTTTTCATACTTGGCGGTGCATGCCCCTTTGACACACTGAGTACATTCTTGGCTATTATTTTTAACTTTGATATAATCTTATCTCATGTCGTATTAGAGTGACCGTATATTTCATCTAATACTTGTACTCTTACCTTCTACTTAAATATCATTTGTTTTTCATCTTTTAACTTCCACCACTTAATTCTAGGAGTCGTGTATATTTTCTTTCTATTAATACTATGTTTGAGGTGTATATTCAATATTATTAATCTATGTTTGGTATCTTCATCTAATCCTGCTTGAGGTGCATACGCCTTAATTATGTTCATAGTTTCTTTCTCCACTACTATTTTGAGAGTTATAATTCTATCCCCCTTTCTAATTACTCCTAACACTTCATCCTTTAACGAACCATTTACAATAGTACATTCCATTTCTTGTTTTACTCTTACCTGTGTATGATAATTTAAAATTCAAATTCTCTATCATCTTGCCTTCTCGACTATCCATTTTGTCTTTTGTACACACAAAATAGTAATTTTTCTCCTAATCATCCGATCTACTAACTCCATTGCTTTATCGATAAGGTTCCTATGTTTCATGTACCAAATCTTAGATTATTAATTTTTCTATAATATTTGTTTCTTATCCAACCTATGGTGTAAGAACTATTGCTTATTTAACACTACACCTAAGCTCTCATGGAGATGTAACAGTCCTTATCGATATGTTACAGTCAGACCCTAAAATGCGAACTTTTGCATATTTTGTTAGTGTCAGCCCTTAGTGCTAATCATGAGATGATTGATTAGGGATCATATGTATCATAGTTCATTAATAACAGACAAAGATTGATTATTATATTTACTTTATGCGTGTGCCAGCCAAATAAATATAATAATGCTCTTGAATAGTAGGTTTTAATCTACAGTATATCAATTGTTAGAATTGATTATGAGAAGCTGTAGAATTATTAGAATGATTATACTTAACCATTCCTAGTCAAGTATTGTATTAATAGACAAAGAGATATATTGATACATTGAGACTAGTATGTAGGTTAATGAATGACTTGATCTCACAAGTCATGGATATGTGATATTACATTGACACATGAGTATATATATTGGAGAATATATGTACTGAATTGATCCGCCATGAGAAAGTATCATGGATCGTTATATGAATATCATATACTTTCTCATGTGACTATTGATATGAATAGTCCTTAGACCTAAAGTCACTACGGTTCCCTACATAAGGAGTTATGTACTTTGGTATCGTCTAACGTCATTCGTAACAGGGTGCACTATAATGACGATTACTGGGTATGTAACGAATTATACGGAGGGATGTGAGTGATGTAGATGAGATCTATCTCTCCCATATGACGGGAGTGATATCTTTGGCTTCTTGATAGAGTATGACCACGAAATGCATGACTATGCTCAAATGAGTCAATATGAGATATTAAGCTCATTTGTTTGAGTGAGTCTACTTGGGGATCAAGAAACGCAAAGATCGATAAGGGGATGACATGGTCTATGTCTCATTGATCGTTCTAAGATATCAAGGATAGAAGGACACCGTCATACATGATAATAGTCATAGAAAGGTTGTCGGATCTCGACTTTCTTGTAACTTGGATAGCAATAATGTATTGCTAGATGCCGCTCATTGCTTATGCATCTAAAAGAGTTTTTAGACACATTGCTAACGTTACAAGAGTCTATTGGGTCACACACAAATGACATTCTGTTTTGGAGATAGTTTCTTTTAGTTTGACTAAAAGAACAATTGAGCAAATGGCTAAGACTTGAGTTAGACTCAAGCTGGTTGAACTTGAGTTAGACTTAAGTTAAACCATGGAAGATGATTCATCATGTAAGAGAATTCCAATGGTCTTGGTATTCATGATGAGGAGATGAGAGGTTTTCATGCATTGATGAAAGAGAATACCAAGGGTTATGATATTCATTAGGAGATAAGGGAGTTGATGGCTTGGTGAAAAAAAGGGCTTTCAACGTGAAAGCTAGCGTGGCTTTTGGTTTTGTGAGTGTAAGCCAAGGTGCAAGCCAAGAGTTCCTCTCCTTCTCCATCTTTTCTTCTAAGTGTTCTTGGTGGTTTGCTAGGGTTGCTAGCACAACGTGACTTCAAAATTGCTGAGTCTTAGTGTGGATACCATGGAGATACGGTTGTTCTTACCGTATTGAGATCCGGGAGCGCTTGGATTAGCGGTATTGCGAAGGGCTCGCATCGAAAGTATACTTCATCTTCTAGATAATATCTAGATAAAGTAGGACATTCAAAATGACTTATATGTTTTGCATGGATCTCTGGAGAGATCCTGTTTATATTTTGTTTCTGCTGCGGTTGTGCGAAGTATTCGCCTGCGATATTGTGAATGTCACGATCCGAATTTACCCTACATATTTGTCACTACACTCAAGTTCTAGAGATGTAGCGGTTCTTGTCGAGACGTTACAGTCGGACCCTGTAATGCATTCCTTCCGAGGAACAATCTTGCATTAATACAATAGTTTGATGGATCCATTCATTGAACATTTGCCTTAGTTTAATGTTGGCTGACGACTTAATGCAATTCTTTTCCTTTATCTGGGCTTGGGACCGACACAACAAGGTTAACTCATTATGGACGAAGTTTCATATTTAGAAGAACTTGCTGATAAATTGCTTTCATCAAGAAACCCCTAACACCCTACTAAAACCAAAACTTTTATCTTACCATGAGATCCCTTCTCTAAGACCTAAGATCTTTCTTGCAAGTTCTAATACTTTAACTCCGAAAGAGCTTTATGATAAATTGATTCTTTTTGAGAGCATCCAATATTATCTCACTTGACACTCTCTCAATCATATACCTTCTAAAATTCTTGTCCAAAATAGTATTTGACAATGCTTTGCTTATCCTCCTAAAGAACCCAAAGTTCTTCTCTAGCTTTCTCAAGAGTCCCTAACACTCCTTTACTTAGGCCTCCTAAAAAGCCTCTTTTCTTTTTCACATCCCTTCTAGAAAGTCCTCAAATTCTCACATGCACCTTTTATTGAACCCCTTGTAAATCCCACTTGAGCTTTTTAAAGATTATTATCCTTTTACATGGGTCTACATTTAAGAAACAATTCACATGCTATTATACTATTGCCTATGACCTAAGTTTGCAATTGTAGCACTACCTTAACGACTCTAAAGAATGAACTAAATGAAAAAATAAAGGGATAAAATATGAATTAATAAAATTGTTTACAGTAGTTGTATTAAAACATCTACATTTTATGTCTATTGTAAATTTAAAGTTTGTTTAAAAAAAAAAAAATCTTTAAACTTTAACTGGTAAAACAAATATTATAGAAAAACTAGTAGTCTAAGATTTGGTACATGGAATATAGGAACCCTCACTGGTAAAACAATGGAGATAGTAGATACGATTATTAGAAGAAAAATTAATATTGTATGTGTACAAGAGACAAAATGGGTTGGTGAGAAGGTAAAGATGATAGAGAACTCGGGCTTTAAGTTATGGTATACAAACAAGAGTAAAACAAGAAATGGAGTGGGTATTATTGTTGATAGTTCGTTAAAGGATGAAGTTGTAGGAGTAATTAGAAAGGGGGATAGAATTATAGCTCTCAAAATAGTAGTGGAGAAAGAAACTATAAACGTAATTAGTGTATATGCACCTCAAATAGGATTAGATGAAAATACCAAATTAAAGTTTTGGGAGGACTTGGATGAAGTATTACAAAATATTCCGTCAAATGAGATAATTTTAATAGGAGGTGATTTAAATTAAATGGGATTGAAAAATGGCCGAATATGAGAGTGTCGTGGGGGTTATGGGTTTGGAATAAGAAATGAAGAAGGTAAAACTATATTGGATTTTGTAATAGCATATAATCTTATCTTAGCTAATACATTTTTAAGAAAGAGAAGAATACCTAGTCGCGTTGAAAGTGGAAATAATAAATCACAAATTAACTTTCTTATGGTTAGGAAGAGATAGAAAGATTTGTAAAGATTGTAAGGTTATTCTGGAGAAAGTTTAACTACTCAGCGTAGGTTAGTAGTATTCGATATATACGCCAAACGTAATATTAATAGAAGGAAAATATACGACCCACAGAATTAAGTGGTGGAAGTTAAAGGATGAGAAACTAAATATATTCAAAGAGAAGGTAGAGTCTGAGTATTAGATGGCATATACATGACCATGTCTGACGTGAGATAAGATGGTATTAAAATTGAAAATAGTAGCTAAAAGTGTACTCGGTGAATCGAAGGGCGTACACCAAGTAAAGAATCTTGGTGGTGGAATGAAAAAGTCTGAGAAAGTTAAGGAAAAGCGAATAGCGTATAAGAAATTAAATATTTATAAAAATGAGGAAAATTTGAAAAAATATCTGATAAAGAAGAAAATTTAAGAAAGTAGTGAATGAAACTAAGAGTGAAACTTTTGAGCAGTTATATCGAAAATTAGATCTCTGAAAAGAAGGGAAAGCGGTTTATAGAATATAAAGTGAGAGAGAGGAAGACAAAGATCTTAATCAAATAAGATGTATTAAAGATGAATCTGATAAGTCTTAGTAAATGATGAAGAAATAAAAGATCGGTGGAAGAGATATTTTTATCAACTTTTAATGAAGGTTTAGGAGACCAACTTAATTTAGGTAATTTAAGTAGGTCGAATGAGTATAAATTTAAATTTTTATCGTAGAATTCAAATTTGATAAGTAGAACAACTTTAAATGGAATCTGAAATGGAAAAGCCGTTGGACGGATGATATTCCGATAGAGGTATGGAAGTGTCTAGAAATAAGGTATTGAATGACTTACAAAATTATTTAACATGATATTGAAACAAAAGGATGCTGATCGATGGAGGTAAGTATCCTAATTCCCTTATATAAGAATAAGGAGGCATACAAACTTGTGAAAATTATAGTATTAAACTAATGAGTCATACCAGTGAAACTTTGGGAAAAAGTAATAGAAAAATATTAAGGAAGGAGACCGTGGTTCTCGAAAATCAATTTAGATTCATGCCGGGAAGGTCAATGATAGAAGCTTATCATCTTCTCGACTAATTGAAAAGTATAGAGAAAAGCGGGATCTACATGGTATTCATTGATTTAGAAAAACATGATAGAGTTCAAGAGAAATAATATGGAGAATTTTAGAAAAGAGGTGTTAGTTATAGCATATATTGAACTAATTAAGGATATGTATAAAATGTGACGAGTGAGTGAAGACAGTGGATTAATCAAGCATTTCCAATAAAGATAGGGTTACATTAAGGATCGCTTTAAGTCCCTATCTTTTACATTAATCGTGGACGAACTCACGACAAATTCAAGACACATTATCGCGTAGTGCGTGTTGTTTGCAGATGATATTGTTTTAGTAGATGAGACACGTGAAGGAGTAAATGCTAAACTAGAATCTTGCCAGAAACACTGTAAGTGAAAGGTTTTAAGCTTAGTAGAGTAAAGCAGAGAATATATGGAATTTAAATTTAGCAATATTAGGCGTAATGAGACAAGTGTTAAGATAGGAAATGATGAGTTATGCGGAATTGAGAGCTTTAAATATTTAGGATCATTTTGCAAGATGATGGAGGGAGAGAGAGAGATGTCTTACATAGAATACAAGCGGGATGGTTGAAATGGAGGAAAGCATCGGGTATTTTATGTGATCGTAAAGTGTCTCTAAAACTTAAAGGAAGTTCTACAAACGGCAATTAGACCGCTATGTTATATGGAGTGAATGTTGGGCTCGACTCGGCGTATGAGCAAAAGATGAGAGTTGCAGAGATGAGGATGTTAAGGTGGATGTGTGGACATACGAGGATGGACAGAATAAGAAATGAGAGCATTAGAGAAAAAGTTGGTGTTGCATCTATTGAAGGAAAGCTCCGAGAGACACGTTTAAGGTGGTACGAACATGTACTTAGACGGCCAATAAATGTTCTAGTTAGGCGATGTGAAACTATACCAAATATACACATCAAACGAGGAAGAGGAAGACCAAAAAAGACTTGGTTAGCAACAATAAAAAAAGATAAAATTTATTTAAATATAGATGATGATATAGTAGGGGATAGAGTCCAATGGCGTAGAAGGATCCATATAGCCGACCCCACCTAGTGGGATAAGACTTTGTTGTTGTTGTTGTTGTAAATTTAAAGTTTGTCAGTATATTGATTCCTCTACTACAAAATTATTACACCCTTAGATTAATCACTATTGTAAAAGAAATATGTTGATACACTTGCAGAGTCAACAAGGCAATGATATAAGGTATTTAATGCTTTAGGTAGCTATAGAAATCCCTTAAGGAGCTAGAAAGGCATGTATATTCATTCTTATTGTAAGAAAAATTGATTCTAATGCCTTCTCATGTAATGTATTAATTTATTTAAATATTGGTTTTGTCATAAGAAGGGGAGTCTTAACATAATGATAAAGTTGTTACCGTGTGACCTAAGGTCACGGGTTTAAGTCACGGAAATGATTTCTTGCAATGCATGATAAGGTTGCATACGACAAATCCAATATGGTTCGATCCTTTTTCGGAATCCCACTTTGGTAGGAGTTTTGTGCACCAGATTGTCCTTTTATAAGATAGTAATACTTCTAGTTTTAGATTGGAGTCATGGAAGGGTTCAATAAAAAGGAAGGGAACAAAGTTAATACTTAATTCTACATGAATCTAAAACTGGTTACAAGAAAATATGCATCTACTTTATTTGAATTATTTAGCATGTATATATATAACTTGGTTTGCAAAAGGGAAAAATGGAAAATGATCAGGTGTGCAGACCATAATATTTTAGCTACCAAAAGAAATAGAAAATGAAAGAAAGAATTAATTAGAAAAGTGGGAAATAAAAACAAAAAGAAATAAATCCATCTTCTATGGGTAAATAAATTAATCTTCCAAAATAGGGCGATTTGCTGCATATTCCATCAAATATTCTACTAAATACTTTGAATATTCCAACATTTATTTGCTAAATATTTTTAATATTCCAAGGAAATCAAAAATAGAAAGATAATACATCAACTTCTCACTTGTTTGAAGGGTTTTCTAAAAAGGATATGAAAGAATTCATACTCAATAAACTTTGCGAGGAAATCATTGCTTATGCGTAAATCCAATGACCAATCCAACAATTAAGTGTCGGGAGTTGAGATCTCCTTAGTTGAATGGGATGTGGTAGTTTGAGACTTGGGGGATAAATTATGATTTTCTTTAAAATTTTGAGGCTTAAATTTCAGCAATTTCCTTTAGTTTCAAGAACACATTAAACTTTTAAAGTTGTTGGTAAGAGGCTTTACGAACTCATCTAATTGATTCTTTTTAGAATTTATAATGTTTTCCTCTGTTGGTGAGTTTTGAGTGTTTTCAGTTAGTCTAGTGCTATATCAATTGGGTATTAGCTTGGTCCTCTGCAATTATTTTTCGACGACTCCGTTTCGATTCCATCTCTTTTGTGGTTGATATTTAATTACATTACAGGTTGACAAGTATAGGATCTTACGGGAAAGCGCTGTCAAAAGTGTCAATCAATTTAACGAAAACAACACCAGGGGTTCTGATCTTGCTAATGTAGATTTTGAAGTTACATCTGCTAAGAAGGCTTTGTCAGTTACTTATGAAGATGATATCAAAACAGCTATTCCCGTAGGTCAAATCCAAAATCAAACCAGTAGTAATATTCCAGATGGCAAGAAAAGCTTTTCTTGTGGCTCAAACTACAGACCTTTGAAGAAATCCTCAAACAATGCATCTAATTTCTTTGCTAGGTAATTTTTTTACTGGTCCTCATGCTTATGGCTTAATAAAAATGAGTATAGTTTTTCTCTAATAATCAGTATGCTATCTACATTAGGTCTCTGTCAATCATATTTGTCTGAATAAGTTTGTTGTAAGGCTATAAAAATGATCTAATTGTTTCTTGTAACTGTTAAACACATCTGCAGGTTCAGAAATGCAAGTGGTTCAAGTTCTAAAAATGCCTTGACAACTATTGAAAGAGATTCATGGCCATTGATATTCAAATACAATGAGGTATGAACTATGAACAACATGATGGTTATATATTCTATTAGTCAATAATGTTAAGAATCTAAATGAATTAAGATACGGAACCTTTTTGATCTTTAGACATTGTGAACCTTTTAGCTTTTAAAGCTTATGCGCATTTAGGTATCAATCCCTTTATGAAACCAAACATTTTTGAGGCATTTAATCATAGTACCAACACAAATACTGCTGGGTTATCATCCGAGAATTTGCAAATTATTGAAAATATATTGCAGAATATAACAAAAATTTTTGACCCCGATTCCCGAATGCTAGATGACTTAATTTTTTATAATTGAAATTTCCCATTTAAATTGGAAGTGTCAGCACTTTTTTCTGCTTGCTATGAGTTGACTAGGTAGAGCCCCAGTAAGATTGAACAATAACAAATGGTAGAGAGTACATTACATAGATTCTCCTCTAACTATGCCCATTCACTTCAAGGCACAGAGTATTTGTTTTTTGTTCATTTCACATCATCAACTTTCATTTCCATTTCTATTTAATTGTTGCTCAAAAAATAAACTGATTTTTAGTGTGCTTTTCTTGAGGCTACACTTTTTTTCATATCCTACTTTGACATCTGTGATCCTCATTCCTTCCAAATTCTCTCTTGCCTTTCCATTATATTGGCTCTTCATCCTCTTCAGCATCCATTTTGGGCTTCTATTTTCTCTCCTCACCACTCGTTGCTTCCTAGGTTTTTCACTGTTGGCCATCATCGTTTTCATCCTCTAGAAGGAACCATGCTCTTATCACTATGTTTGCCTTTCATGCCTAGGTGTCTGATTCATTGTCAACTTTATTCATCATTGAACACTTTTCATACTGTCATTCATGAAGGTTACTGCCATTGAAAACCTCATGAGCAATGATTAACCATGGTCATTGTCTCATGCTTTGGGGCAGCTGGCTTGACAATGGCAGACGGATCAATCTATAGCTTTATGTTGGCGGTGGCTGCCCATGCCTTCTAGAATTTCTTGTTGAATGTGGAAGAAGGGATGGAGCTAAACAATGATTGGATATGATCTTATGACTTGTAACACTATGTTGACTCGTTTGGTCCTTGTCTTCCTAAATTTCAGACTAGCAACAACAACAACAACAATCAAGCCTTTTCCCACTAGATGGGGATGATTATATAGAACATTTTACGCCATTGGTCTCTATTCCCTACTATATCATCATCTATACTTAAATAAATTTTATCTTATTTTATTATTGTTAACCAAGTCTTTTTTTTTTCCTTCCTTTTCCGTGTTTAATGTGTATATTTGTCATCGTTTCACATCGCCTAACTGAAGCATTTATTAGTCGTCTAAGTATATGTCCGTACCACCTTAAATATATCTCTCGGAGCTTTCCTTCAATAGATGCAACTCCGACTCTCTCTCTAATCCTCTCATTTCTTATTCTGTCCATTCTCATATGTCCACATATCCACCTTAATATCTTCATCTATGCAACTCTCATCTTTTGCTTATGTGCTCGAGTCGTAGACCAACATTCAGCGTCATATAACATAACAGGTGTAACTGCCGTTTTGTAGAATTTTCCTTTCAGTTTTAGATATACTTTACGATTACATAAAACACCCGACATTTTTTTCTATTTCAGCCATCCTACTTGTTAGAATATTGTAGATATGATTAGGGATAATTGTTATCCCTAAATATCATTAGGAATAATTATTTCTTAGGATAGAATTTTGATTTATTCCTAGAATAGGGTTTGATTTATTCTTTTGAATAAGCCCTAATCTTGTCTATAAATAGAGCTTCTTTCATGTAAGTTAGAAATAAGAGATTTACGAAATAACATGGTATCAGAGCCCTAAGCTTTAGTTGTTCCATCTTCCGTAATTTTCCGTTGCTCCCTCGCGTTCTTCTCCCGAGCGCGCAGTCGCGATATCTTTCCCCGCGACGCAGTTTTGCGAGCTTCTTCTTTTCCGCCAGCGCCTTCTCCGCAGCGGCCTTCTTCTTCTTCGCCTCGCCGCTCCGGACACGAGCACGGATCGCAGGTTCTCCATCGCCAGCGCTCGCGTCCATCGTCGCTTTCTTCCCCGGCGCGCTTCTTCTCCGCGACGCAGCCCCGATCGCAGCGCGACTTTCTCACGCGAATGCCGCTGTGGGAGGACCAACCGTCTTCCTCGCCTGCCATCCGCCGCTCCGCCGCCAAAAGCTCGAGAGTTCTCGTCGTTGTCTCACGGCGAGCCGGATGTGCCTCTAACGATCTGGTCTTCTTGTTGTCCCTCGCCGAGTTTCCGCGAGCTCGTAACTTCCGGCGAGGTACTCGAGCACGGCGAGGTAGACAGGAGGCGGCCATCGCTACGGCCAGACTTCCGGCTGCCGAGGAACCGGCGATCCTTCCGACGGGAATCGAGCTTTCGCTCGGCCGCTTCCTCGACGCGCCTTCACGCAATGGATCCAATCGCTTTCCCTCTCCCGGCCACGTCGGGCTAACGACACCTAGGGTTATAGAACCGTCGCCGGCAGGAATAAACCTAGGGATTCGGGTGGAATCTCCTACCGTCGATCTCCCTTCTCTTCTCCCCCATCACAGCTCCGGCCAGCCATCATCTTCTCGGGCAGAGTTTTTCCCAGCTTTCGGTCAACTCTATTTCAGCCTACTCCATCATTTTCAGGTGAGTTTTTCCCAAATTCGGCCACCTCTATTTCACCTCCAGACTATCATAGCTCCGATAACCCAATACGCCAGATGACTCTAATTCCTCACTGCTATACACAAGTTGGTATTTCCTTTATTGGTATATCTCGCTTTTCGAGTCCTTGGGTACTTGACTCTGGGGCCACCGATCATATCACTGGTAATAGATCTTTTTTTTCTTCACTATCTACTTCCGGTTATTTACCATTTGTCACCATGACAAATGGTTCTCTCGAATCTCCTCAAGGTATTATTGCTTCATCTTTCTCCATCTCTTTCCATTCATAATGTTCTTTATGTTCCGAGCCCCTTTAATTTATATCAATAAGTCACTTACTCGGTCTCTTGATCAAGGCTGCCTCGCTTACTAAATTTTCGTGTCATTACAGACCGAGTACGGGAGGATGATGCTCGGATATGAGTCTACGGCCTATATCGATTTCACCAGCCTCTTTTGTTGGTTCAATGGCAGATCTCCACTTGTTATTCATGCTCACGGGACATCCTAGTCTTGATAAGTTAAAACAATTACATCCTAGTCTTTCTCACTTAAAGATCTTGTAGTTCGATTAAGCCAGCGTATGTAGAGTTCATTTTCTCCTCGCATTATAAGTCGGGCCACGTCTCCTCGCTTTGGTTCATTCCGATATTCGGGGTTCGAGTCGTGTTTCTTCTACATTCGGATCACGATATTTTATTACCTTCATAGATGATTTTTCCCACAGACTTGGGTTATATCCGATGAAAGATCGCTCGTAATTGTTTTCTATTTTCCAATTTTTTTAATGAAGTCAAAACACATTTGGTATCCTCTTCGATCCTCGCAGTAATGACAACGACGTGAGTATCTATTTACTTCGCTTGCATTCTGGGCGTATTGCATGACACATCGAACTTCGTCTCATACTCCCAGAATGGAGTCAGAACGCAAGAATCGACATCTTCTCGAGACCGCCGGACTCTTCTTCATCACTCTCATGTTCCTCTTCGCTGGGGGAGAAGTACTTCGTGTTATCTTATCAATCGCACGCCTTCCTCATTTTACAGGTCAAATACCTCATCACGATTTTATCCAAATCAGTCCCTTCATCCTTTACCACCTAAGGTCTTTGGTTCTACATGTTTTCATTTACGCTTGATCCCGACATCGATAAACTCTCTCTCGCGATAAATGTGTTTTTCTTGGATACCCACGGTCTCAAAAAGGGTACAAGTGTTATTCTCCTACTCAGTATTTCATCTCTCACGATGTCGCTTCTTTGATTCGGTTCCTTTCTTTGGACCTTGAGTCGTCCGAGTTTCCTCCTTCTGCCTTACGCCAGCTTTTATCCTCCGGAGGACTCTTTATCACCCCGAATTTCTCCTCCGCTTCGGTTTATCGATCGTCTTGACCATATGCACGCCTAACACCGATTCTCATGTGAATCATGCGGGAGCGATCCTCCGCCTTCCTTCCTGCAAGACAATCTTCGAATCGATATTCTATCAGACTTTGCGAAAGGTATACGCTCAACTCGTAATCCTTCTCCTTATTATGCTTTGAGTTATCATCGCCTTCTTCTTCCTATTATTCTTGTCCTTCCTCCTCGCCTCGCTTTTCTCTTCCAAAATCAGGGAGATGCATTTGCCCCTCCAGGATGGAAACAGGCTACGCGAAAATGAGTGCCTTACTGAGTGGGACTGGGACCTCGCCCCTCTACCACCAGGAAAATCGGTTGTTATTGGCCGATGGGTATATACGGTGAAGGTTTGTCGCATGAACAGTTGAAAGACTTAAGGCTCGTCTTGTTGCTAGGCTATACTCGGATCTCGATCGGATTACGGGATACTTTTTGTTGCTGCTAAAATGTCTTCGATACTATTATACGCCCATCACGCGATTCAACACCGCCTCTTTATCGATTAGACATCAAGAACGTTCTTACATGGTGACTGCAAGAAGAAGTCTACGAGCAACCTCCGTGTTTTGTTGCTCAGGAGTCTTCCGGTCCTTGTACGCCATGAAAATCTCTATACGGTCTCAAGCAATACCAGAGCATGGTTCGTAGATTCAAGATTGTAATTCAACAGCATTGTGACGAGCGAGGTCGACCATTCTCTTTTATCACTCATCTACCGGTCAGATCTATCTAGTGGTTTATGTTGATGATATCATTATCACAGCGTGATCATCTTGGGATTTCACGGTGAAACATCTTTTCAAACATTTCGACAAAAGATCTCGAACTCAAATATTTCTTGGGATAAAGACACTTGTAAATGGGATCATTATATCCCAAAGGAAATACGAATGGATATTCAGAAGAAACAGGAATGTTAAACTCAAAGACATTGACAACCCTATGGATCCTAATGTTAAGCTCCGCCAAATCGTGGGAGTCTCTACCGATCCCGAACGATACAGGCGATTAGAGGAGACTAAGCTACCCATCATTACTCGTCCCGGATATCTCATTCACGTAAGTGTAGTAAGTCGTTTCTCAACTCTTCGTGTAAAGAACATTGGGATCTTGTGATTCGCATTGTTCGATATATCAAAGGCGCTCAGAAAAGGTCTTTTGCTCAAAACAAAGGACATACTCGAGTTATAGGGTATTCGATGCAGATTAGGCGGGATCTCCAATCGATAGGAGATCCACCTCCGATTTTCAGTATATTCCTGGAGGTAATCTTGTTTCTTGGAAAAGCAAAAGCGAGAATGTTGTGGCGAGATCCAGCTGGAGGCAGAGTATCGAGCTATGCGCTAAATACCAGAACTTATATGGCTCAAACAATTGCTTCGAGCTCAGGGTTTGGAGATGTTACACAAATGTCACTCATATGTGATAATCAGCCGCCATGCATATCGCACAAATCTAGTTTTTCACGAGAGGACAAAGCATATCAAGTCGATCATTACTTAGAGAGAAAGTTATATCGGAGAAATATCTACTAGTTTTGTTAACTCGATCAAATCAGTAGCATATGTTTACTAAGTCTCCGAGAGGCCCCGAATCGACTATATATAAGTCTGCATATAATTTATACGCTCCGCTGAGGGGAGTGTTAGAATATTGTAGATATGATTAGGGATAATTGTTATCCCTAAATATCATTAGGAATAATTATTTCTTAGGATAGAATTTTGATTTATTCCTAGAATAGGGTTTGATTTATTCTTTTGAATAAGCCCTAATCTTGTCTATAAATAGGGCTTCTTTCATGTAAGTTAGAAATAAGAGATTTACGTAATAACACTACTTTTATTCTATGAAGACTTATCTCTTAATCCCTCCATCACTTTGCAAAAAATGATCATAAATATTTAAAACTCTCAGTTCCAGATAATTCGTTATCTTTTATTTTAATACTTGTCTCATTACGTCTAATATTATTAAACCTAAATTTTATATATTCTATCTTTACTCTATTAAGCCTAAAACCTTTCACTTCTAGTGTTTCCCTTTAAGATTCTAGTTTAGCATTTACTCCATGTGTAAAGATGTAATATAGGAATTATGGATGAAGTCACTGGACACATCAAGACGTAAGGTCATAGAGATGGTAAGGTCATAGAGATGTTCATCATTTGGTTTCATTCTAGTTCATCCAATCAAATTTTTATATTACATTGGTAAGGTCATAGAGATGTTCAAGCATACAGATGGATGCTTATACGATGAGTTCATCGAATAACCTTCACACGGATTTTCCAAGTGATTATCATTTATTGAGTGGATAAGTCGTTGGTTGTGGTTGTACACTAATAGTCCTTATGACCCGGGATAACACTGGGACTCTATATGTTGGGGTTGCACTTTGACTCATTTATCGACTCTATTAGGGTCATCAAGTGATGAGATTAGGTGCAGTAACAAAATATATAAGAGTTAATGCATTGTAGTCAAAGATTCATCACACATCCATGGGTATGAATATCCTATGTAATATATTGTTCTATAGTGTATGAAGTCTTTGATTAGAGCTGTAAGATGTGCTTTCGGAAAGGAGTTTCCTAGTTGAACATGTGATGCCACTATAAAATATGAAACCGCCACATTAGCAACTCCCTCCGACTGTCTCTATTAGTGGAGGAGGTAAATTGGACAAGTGTAAGCAGGGTTGCCTCAGTGTACCTAGCATCCCGAGGAACTAACCTTTATTTAGGGAAAAGTCCGCAAATACGCCGTAGTTAGGGATTGACCCAGAGGTACTTGGGTTTCAACATGGATGCTTTTCCGTTGCACTATAGTCCGGGGGCTATGCGATGTCACTATAAGATACATCACATGGTTGTCAAATCAATATATAATTTTTGATGTACCAATGATTGTAGATTTGATCGAAATATATATGAGTTAAAGGGATCGGACTGTATGTTAACCATAATCGATTGATTTTTGCAGGCACTATTCAGTGATATATAGGGAGTCATGGGGTGGTGCAGCTAGACACTTTTACTATGATTCATTGGGTGCTATTTAGAATTAGTTCTGATGTCCTATAATCAAAGAGTTGATAGGATAGGGATATTAAGGGTATATCTGAATAAAGGACAAGTATAGTCCTGAATCTTAAAGAGTTGTGAACCTACGACTATTTGTATTCCTGAACCATTGAGGGTCACACAAGTATTAGTTTATCTATTTCCTATTGAGAAAGTCAAAATTCAAGTAGTTGAATTTGACGAAGAAAGTTTGATGTGATCAAAAGGTGTATTGATAAATAAAGTTTGATGTGATCAAATGTTAAAATTCATAAAAGAGTTTATGAATAAAAGAGTTTATGAATGATTTTTATTCAATGGAAATAAAGAGAGTAGAAGTGTTCCACACATAGTCTATGAATTATGTTGTTATAATATCGAGCAAGTATGCTCACCATGTTACCGATATTGGATCATTGACATGATGACAATGGACTTCATAATTGGGTCCTAGAAAAGTTCTAAAACCTAATGGGCCAAGATGGAAGATGAATATTGGTCCAAATAACTCACAAACCCATTACAAGCTCATGATGGTTCATTTATGAATAAGAAAAAATAGGCTCAGATGAAGATGAGAAGAAAAGTTGGTTTTTTTCTTTTAAGACTGTTCCTCTTCTCCTTAGGAATTTGGATAGGCATCATCATAAAGGTGGTGGTCGGCCACTTCAAGAGGGAGAGTTTTTTTCCCAAGCTTATATAAACAAGAAGATAAGAGATCTATAAAGATTTTTTTAGAAATCTCAAGCCACCTTTTCTTCTTCTCCTTAAAGTGGCCGACCATATGATCAAGAAGGAGATAAGAGATCTTCTTCTAATCTTCCATCAACAGGAGTAAGTCCTCCTATCCTCCTTGAATTTTTAAGAGTGGTGGCTAGTTCTTATCTAAAGAAGAAGATCACTTGCTTCCATCAAGAAAGCCCCTTTTGTTGTGAGATTTTTGGCAGCCCCCTTTGTGAAGGGAAACTATCGTCTCAACGAAAAAGGGCTCTTGATTTCTAATGTGATTAAACATTGGAAAAGGTGTTGACCGAGCATGAAGCGCCAGAGGGGATAAGTAAGAAAACAATTTTTCTTCGTCATTTATCTGATAAATAAAAAGAGTAAAGTGCAGCGGAAAATAAATACGAGACTCGTTTATTTTTATTTGATTCACAACCTTCCAGCTGCTAATCCAAGACTTTAATGGTCCTAGACCGTGTACGGAGGGAAATCACTAAAATACTCCTCCTTGTTAGAGGTAGGAGTAGACGAGTACAAGAAGATAAAAATTTGAGGTAGAGGGACACTCCCCCTCTCCTCTTTACAAATAAAGCTCCGAGAAATTACGAATGGAATACAAAATTAAAGAGCACAAGACTCAAAATGATATCGACAACTTGAAGATGGATCGCTGCTTCGCCGCTTCATCGTCAGAGGAGTGCGGAGAGTGGTAGCGCAAAGCACTTTCGAGGCTCTGAGATGATGAAATGGTGAAGAACGACCCTTCCTTTATAGCCTCGAGAAATCCTAATCGCTCGTGATCGATCCTATCACCAAAGCCACCTCACCTCAAGAAAGGGATGAGTTTTCGACTCTCCTCGGTCAGACTAACAACAATGACCGACACTTTATCACCGAACCGTTACGAAATTGACCGCCAAAAGTCAACAATGATCACGGCTAGGGTTTTCGATCAGATCGAAAGTTAGCTCGAAAATGAAACATATATAAGTGAGTTCGACAGTCACTTACCGTCCGATCTCGACATAGACCTTCCATGGGATGTCTAAGTCGGATCGTCACTTAAGGACATCCTCGTACGGAGGACACGACCTTACTTACACTCACTCACACGAGTTTACCTCAACCTTTACCTTTGAAGCTTTGCTTTCGGTCTCCACCTGATTTCTTCGGCTCCCTCCAAAGTCCTTCAGGTGTCGCCCGACCTCCACGGTTCCCTCCGAGTGTCGCTGACCTTTAGCTTAGTATTTCTGCATACTTGATTTAGCTCGTGAGATAATAATATGAGCTTAACTTTGTGTCTTTTACTATAATCAAAATTTAGGTTCGACTTAGGTGCTTACTGCACCAATAATCTTCCCCTTTTTGATATATGACAAATCCACACAAAGTTAAGGAAATAAATTGAATGTATTAAGTGAAATGACTATTATGAAGTATGAATATAAAATCTTAAAGAGTATACATAACTTCATAAGTTGAGTATGAGAAAAACTCTTTTTCAAGTGCTCCCCCTTAAGGAATCCTCCCCCTTGACCGAGGGTGAGTACTTGAAAAAAAATGTCTTAACCCTCCCCCTTATGTTTGCTACTTTAAGACGAGTTTAAGTAATCGAAATTACTTAACAATGACCTTAATGTTTAAATAAGTTCAAGTTAAGTAATCAAAAACTAATTTTTGATTTCTTAACCTTGGCCTATCTTCCCTTTTTCAATTTAAAGGTTAAGTTTTAAAAGGTAAGTTAAGTAAGCATTTACTTAACTTGGGCCAAAAATTGATCCCTTAACTTTGGACTTTTTCCCTCTTTTGCCATAAATCAAAAAGAGTGGGGGGTTTTGAAAAATATAGTTTTTGAATTTAGTTTTAAGTCTAAGCATGTTCCAAATAAATTTTGAAAATAGTAGTTTAAACATAAGCTCATCTATTTGTATGTTCAACTCTATTTGACTTGATTGATATGGAATAATCAACAAGTCCTGATTAGAGTTGGTTAATTTATGTAATTATACTTCGTGGTTCATATCGATGCACTAGATCTACATTTGAAACCACGAGTGAGGTCCTAACATCTCACGCCCATCTACGTGACTAAGTACACAAACACATTAGTCCTATGTGTTGTGAGATATGTTGGCTCCTTAAATTTATAGGTACATGATATCTAGGGTAAACCCTTAGCTAGTTCCATTAACATGAAAAGTAAATAATAGAGTATATAAAAAAACCCTAAGTTGTAAATCCTACTCTATTATGCACATGTCCAATTTTCGTCTTAGTAGACTAAATTCGGCTTCGGGTAGAGACTTGGTAAAAAGGTCGGCTAGATTTGACTTGGATTCCATGTATTCGAGTTGTATGATTCCGTTAGCTACATGTTCTCGAATAAAGTGGTGTTTGACCTCTAGGTGGTGGTACTAACTCCCAAACTTTGTTCCTAGTAAATTGAGCTAGCTCTTCTTGCATTGCAATAATTCAATCGGGATCAAGAAGAGCTTGTTCAATTGATCTGGGTTCGATTTTCGAAATCAAGGAAATTTGACTAAGGTTTCGATATGATGCTCTAGTTCAAATCCCTAGGTTAGGATCACCTATCACTTGGTCGATAGAATGACTTGATTGAATTCTAGACTGACTTGGGTTAGGATCACCTATCACTTGGTCGATAGGATGATTTGATTGAACCCTAGACTGACTTGGATTAGGATTAATACTGGACTCGATTTCATGGTCAGAGTCGAGTCTGGTATGAGTTGGTTCGTCAGTTGGTTCTACTAAGGGTTTTGTAGGTTCCTGTCCTTCGTCGAATACTATATTAATGGTTTCCTCAATTTTAAGGGTGTTATTGTTATATACCCTATAGTCTCTACTCGTAGTTGAGTATCCTAGGAAGATTCCGGTGGAGGTTTTGAATGTGAACTTTCCTAGGTAGTCCTTAGTGTTTAGGATATGTACCTTACATCCAAATACCCTAAAGTATTTAATGTTAGGTACTTTGTCATGGTAGATTTCGTATGAGGTCTTAAGCTGCCTCTTAACTAGTAGGATTCTATTTTGGACATAACAAGCCGTATTAACGGTTTATGCCCAAAATCTATCGGGTATGTTGTATTCATTCAACATGGTCCTAACGGTTTCTTGTAAGGTTCTATTTTTCCGCTCGACTAGGCCATTTTGTTGTGGGGTTCTAGGATATGAGAATTCATGGTGGTATCCGTTTAGGTTATAGAAATCTGTGAACCTGTGGTTTTCGAATCCACCACTATGATCGCTTCTAAGTCTTTTAATTTTAAGGTTCTTTTGGTTTTCGATTAACTTACACAAGTTGATGAGTTGGTCTAAGGTGTCACTTTTGTGTTTAAGGAATCTAACTCAGGTAAATCTAGAATAGTCGTCAATTATGACTAAACAAAATTGACTCTATTAAGTGACTTGACTCCATGAGAATCGAATAGATCCAAATATAAGAGCTCAAGCATATTTTTGATTCGTTCTTGGTTAGTTAGTTGATGTTGTGCCCTAGGTTGTTTACCTTATTGACAAGCATTACAGATTTTATTATCCAAGTTGTTAAGGTTAGGCAAACCTTTGACTAAGCCATTCTGACTCATCTTGTGAACGATCTTGGGTGCGAGTGACCAAGTCGTCGGTGCCACAATCAAAATTCCTCTTGTTGTGTCATAAGACACTTGGTTGAGGAGGTAGGTAAATTAATAGTGTAGATGTTGCTATTTCTAGTTCCTTGAAGTATTATTTTGGAGGTTGCATTAGTTTTAATTAAACATTCATTTTCTAGGAATATGACCTTATAGTTATTGTCACACAACTGACTTACACTAAATAAATTGTATTCAAAATCTTCGATTAATAAAACATTTCAATCAGAAATTCAATTTAGTTCAATATCACCGATCCACGATTTTGAGTCATTGTTTCAAAAATCGATCATTATCGTTTGAATCTAAGCTTTGAAAACTTCAATTGGTCTCCGGTCATGTGTCGGGAGCACTCATTGTCCAACATCCATTGATCCTATACATATAGTAGTTAGATCGGATATTGAAATTTAAAGGTTGGTTGAAGATTATTAGTCCTAGATCATCTCACCCATTTCTACATGATCAAATACGTTATCCTTATGTGTTCTTGTAAGATGACTTCAATTTTACTTGATTAACTTTAATGAATTGAAACTAGTTAACCTTGAGTTAGATTCGGATTTAATCCTAAGCTCGTCAAGTCACCTTTTCAAGAATTTGGCTTCCAGGTCGTGGCGAGGCACAGATACCTTCTTTGATTGGAACAACGACCACTTTCTTAGACAAAGTCAAATTCGAGAAAATAATAACTTGATTCACTTAAAATTATTTCATGGTCTAACTAATTAAGGATACGACAAGATAGCTTCAGCTAGTTCCACTTAGTCGAGTGCACCGAGCTAGATACGCCTTATCTAACTTGGACACATAGGACTTCACTTCCCTAGTGTACTATCATCTCGCCGCGTCCTAGTACTATATTGTCAAGAATTGATAGTTATAGGTCCTATCTAATCATTCTAAAAATAAAAAGAAAAGTATCTAAGCATGCAAAATCTAATTAATAACACAAACAAATTTTGTACTAGTTCCCCCTGGACCATTGAATCGGTTCGGTCTTTCCATATAATGGATTTGGTTATTGGGAACCCAGTACTTGTTAGATTCTAATTTAGAAATCAAAATGGTCTTAGAGACCCATGCTTGGACATATTTTTTATTTCGACTTACAATCGACATATACGACTTGTTAGTCGTATTTGAGTTAAACCCAACCCCGACCTTGTTGTACACGACCCTTTGCGATCTAAGTAAAAGGTCAAGTCCCTTGGATCCCAAAGTAAATCTTTCCAACGTATGCCTAAGGTCTTCGACTTGACTTTTCAAAAGTGAGTTCTCAACTTCGAGCTTTTCAACTCGAGTTGAGTCCTCCTCTTGAACTCGACTAGTAGAAGAGGTTAGGGAGATCTCGTGTTTAAGGAGTTTAACCTCCTCAACTAAGGTTTCTGAAGGTCGGAAACTTCGCTTCCCCCTTCAACTCGGTCGCTTGTTCATGGCGATCCCTTCTACGTCCCCGGATAAAAAAAATTTATCCTTGACAAGGAGGGATTACCCAAGCTGCCCTTTCATCGTCGTGCTATTCGATTAGAGTAGTCACTTGAACAAACTTGTTCAAGCAACCAACTTCTATTCTACGCTTAGCCGCGGAACAGACGATGTACGGATCGCCGATTTTTGCATTTGTATTCGGGGTCCAAGTAAATTTAACCGTAAAACAGAACATACGACATGTATATGATTGAAAAATAATTATAGACATGTTACAAAAGAATATAAACAAGTGTTATACCTTTCGATCTTCTATTGTATATCCTTCCTCCTTTTGGATGTCGTGTGGGCGACGATCTTCCAAAAGTCGAAGCCTCCTAGATCATCAATCTTCCTTTCTTTGCTCGCTCTGAACAAAAGGAAGAATAAGAAACAAAACTCTCATCTATCTAGGACCAACCAACAAGCTCCCAACTCGCTCACACGCCCAAAGAGAGGGAAAGGTGCGCACCAAGAGCTCCAAGGAATCACCCTAACCCTTGCTTTCCACCGCCAAGGAGAAGAGAAGGAAGAGCTGACGACGGCCAAGGAGAGGAGAGGATAGTGCCACCTAAGGAAGAAGAAGGAAAATCTTTCCAAGCTCATGTCGCCTGCCTTCTCACCACGCCCAAAAATCCTAATCCTTTTTGCCTCCTTATTCTCTTGCCGCCCACCCTAATCCCTCCTTTTATAGAGTTAGGCTTAAGCTTTGTTTTAATCTCCACCATCGGTTTTAAGGATTTAATCTCAACCGTCGGATCTAGAGATTTAATCTCAACCGTTGGATCTAGAGATTTAATCTCTATCGTTGGATCTAGAGTTTTGTTTTCCATCATTAGATCTAGGCTCTATGAGGTTTTAATAGGCTACAATAGGGATCATGAGGAGGAGTTGGATCTTGGCCACCCAATGGATCAAGCCCACATAAAGTCTGATCCATTAATGATAATCCATTCCACTAGAGGATTATCATTAATCTACCTCGCCAACCCCCATAAATTAATATGGGCTTCATATATTATTTGTACATTTTTCTCCCCATATTTAAGATCTCGAATGTCCGTCGATTAATTAATTTACTGACAATTAATTAATCAACATCTAACTCCATGAGTAGTACCACTCAACCTTATCATCATGCCAGACCATGTCCACCTGCAGGGTTTACATGATGAACCTTATGAGCTCCTCAAGGGGACATCATCATCCTAATATATAGGACACAGTTTTCTCCTATAATCAACGACACACCATATAAATAATACCATTTTTCAACTTACCGAGCCTATTGATTTACCCTATAAATCTCGCCCATTGGTAAATCAAATAAATGAATACTAAGTATATGTGCCCATTATTATATCAGGATTAAGAGCATGTACAATATAATATCTGAGATCCGATTCGATTATGTAGTCAGCAATAAATCGAATCACCTCTAAGTCGGTCCTGCTCAATACACACAAAGTATACTAGTGTGATTCTATGGTCAAGACAAACCAATACCAAATCACACTACAACCATTCCAATGGTTTGTCCATAACCATCTCGGTTGTGATCCTTTACTTATACTTTACAATGAACCGATAACATGATCTCCTGCGTGACACTACACACTATGTTATTTACAATGTAATATATCAGACAATATGCATAACCATAAATATGCAAATAATGATCATGTGATTCTTATTTCAAAAATAAAGATATTCATACAAAAGTTAGACTTTTCAGTATACATCCCAACAGTTTCGACCTTGGACTCGGACTTGACTAATTTTCTAGTTAAGAATTTAATTGCATTATATAATGTGCTAAGTAAAGATCAACTTACCTTAAGTGATCCTTTTGAACCGGATGCGGATCCATGACTTGTCTTGAATAGCGACTCGTTGTCGAATCCGGACTCGGACTCTTCTTCGAGTTCGGACTCTTGTTCGGGTTCGGTCGGCTTGGCCATGAAGACGAGGTCGTCGTCTTCCTCCTCCGGCGATTCTTCCCAAGTAGCGTTAAGCGCTTTCTTGGACTTGGGTGCTTTGTTCTTGAGTTTTGGGTACTCCGACTTGATGTGTCCGAACCTGTTACATTCAAAACATCTAAAATTAGAATTAGATTTAGATTTACCTTGATTGATCGATCGTCTTCGGCTCTTGATCATCTTCCGAACTAGATTAACTAGTTCGGTTTCCATCTCGAGGTCTACCTCCGACTCGTACTCGTCCTCTTCCTTGAGGGGTGGTTTGTTTGTGACCTTCTTCTTCGAACCTGCAAGTAAAGCAATACCTTTCTCGAGAGCTGAATTAGACTGTTCATGATGTTCGAATTCAGAGAATAATTCATCTAGTCTAATCTTAGAGAGGTCCTTAGAAACCTTGTAGGCATCGACCATGGATGCCCACAAGGTAGTCCTAGGAAAAGCATTAAGTGCATACCTTATAAGGTCTCGACCTTTCCAATGGAGTGTAGGTCATTGGACAATGTCTCAGATAATGAGCGCAGTAGTCAGGTGTTGTCGTCTCGTGTTCCTGTATCTTAAGGTTATACAACTTATTGAAAAGTAAGTCATGTTTACACACTTTCGCATCGTCGGTTCCTTCGTGTAGTTCTACGAGTTTGTTCCATAGATCTTTCGCACTTATGAAAGGGCCAACGCGGTTTACTTCCTCTTTGGACAAGCTACATTAAAGGATTTGGGTCGTCTTGGCGTCGGCTTCCACTTATCTTTTCATGGCGTTCGTCCATTAATCGTAATCCAATGATTCACCCACTTCATTAGTAGAAGCGTGAGTCCGATTTGGATTACGATCCACATCTCGATTTGGGTCTTTAGGAAACACTCCATCTGACCCTTTCAGTAACGGAAGTCGTCTCCGTTGTAAAACGGAGGTCGGACGGTGCTAAACCCTTTGAGATGGGCCATTTAGACAAAAAAACAATACCTCGCAAAAACAAAAATAACCAAATGTACCAAGACTTTTCGTCTTGGATTAGTAGTGCGGAAGAATAAAATCAAACGAAACGAAAAAGTCGAAAAACCAAAAATAAACAAGAAAAATCTGTAAAAAGTTGTTAGATTGGTGGTTTCACCAAATCGTAGCGCCCCCGGCTCTGATACCACTTGTTGGATCGATATGAGCGCTAGAAGGGGGGGGGTGAATAGCACAAAACAATTTTTCTTTTCGCTCGTCGATTCGATAAATAAAAAGAGTAAAGTGCAGCGGAAAATAAATACGGGACTCGTTTGTTTTTATTTGATTCACAGCCTTTCGACTGCTAATCCAAGGCCCTAACGGTCCTAGACCGTGTATGGACGGAAAATCACTAAAATACTCCTCTTTGTTAGAGGTAGGAGTAGACGAGTACAAGAAGATAAAAACTTGAGGTAGAGGGACACTCCCCCTCTTCTCTTTACGATTAAAGCTCCGAGAAATTACGAATGGAATACAAAATTAAAGAGTACAAGACTCAAAATGATATCGACAACTTGAAGATGGATGCTTTGAGCTCGGGTTGTCGTCGTTTCGGCAGCGCTTCGTCGTCGTAGGAGTGTCGGAGAGTGGTAGCGTTTCGAAAGCACTTTGGAGGCTCTTGAGATGATGAAATGGTGAAGAATGACCCTTCCTTTATAGCCTTGAGAAATCCTAATCGTTCAGATCTTGATCCTATCACCAAAGCCACCTCACCCTTGAAGAAAGGGATGAGTTTTTGACTCTCCTCGAAGCTGTAATTTGAAATGATCGACACTTATATCGGTCAGGCGATTACCAATGATCAATATCGCCATAGCCAACAATGATCGCTGGCTAGGGTTTTCGACTGCATTGGAAAGTTAGCTCGAAAATGAAACATATATAAGTGAGTTCGACGGTCACTTACCGTCCGATCTCGACAAAGACCTTCCATGGGATATTTTAGTCGGATTATTGCCTAAGGATATCCCCGTACGGAGGACACGACCTTATACTCACTCGCACGAGCTTATCTTAACCTTTACCTTTGAAGCTTTGTTTTTGGTCTCCATCTGATTTCTTCGGCTCCCTTCGAAGTTCTCTAGGTGTCGCCCGACCACCACGGTTTCCTCCGAGTGTCGCTGACCTTTAGCTTAACATTCCTGCACACTTGATTCAGCTCGTGAGATAACAATATGGGTTTAACTTTATGTATTTTGCTATAATCAAAATTTAGGTTCGACTTAGATGCCTACTGCACCAATAAAAGGGATTCTGATCGTAGACTGAATTAGATGGAGGAAGCACGAGTTCTATACATCACCAAACAAAGGTAGTTTGGAAGGTCTAAATCTTTGTTTATGTATTGCTTCAGAGATATATTGATACTTGTGATAATAGGTTTATTTAGACTGTGCTTAAATCAAAGTTGTCAAAAGCGATTGCTTTGCTCGCTTAAGCGCGAAGCGCAAAGTCTGCGCTTTAGAGAACTCGGAAGCGCACGAAGTTCGCGAAGCGTGCGCTTCGCTGCACTTCGTGGCGCTTCGCTTCACTTCGCGATAAAATGCGCACGCTTTTGCACTTCAACGAAATTTTTTTTTTTTTGAAGTTTTGTAGCCCTATATAAGTCTCGTTGTCTCTCGAGTTTCGCTGACCTCCGCCTCTCGCCGTTGCTGCCTCGCCTGGCCCACCGCCTCTCGTCTCCCTCTCGTCGTATCTCATCTGCTTGGCGGTGCCACCGTCTCTGTTGGTAAAAATCAGAATTTTATTTTCTGATTTTTTTATGCTTCTGTATTTTTTCGCTCAGGTAACCAGGCCGGATCAAGTGAGCCTGGCTATGTCGCCGCGGCTCTCGCGGAGGCTACGGAGGCATCACTGGCCTTCGCAGGGGGGGGGGCGCGAGGCCGTTGCGCAACCTCCGCAAGGGCATGAGGCCATCGCGCGGCCTCCACAGGGGCGCACGACGGTCGCACGACCTCCGCGGGGCACGACGTCGTGTGGCGCGAGGCCATCACACGGTGTCGTGCGACTGTAGAATGGCCCGACGATGATTCGGATAAACTTAGGATTTAGTAATCAACTTTCCAAACTATAGTTCGTATAAAATTAATTAAATCTTAATAAAATTATCTTATAAATTTAAAAATATTTCATAGATTATTTTAAAATTTATTTTATTAATATATAAATTATTTCAATGTTTAATTATATTTAATCAAAATTAATTAAATTAATTTTTTTATCATTTAATATTTTTTTACTGTTTACTCTTTTTACTGTTTAGTATTTTTTTTATTGATTCATTATTATTGATTTCAGTTAACCATGTTAAATACAATAATTCCATCAACTTGAAAGGATATTGCTTGGAATTATACAACATGTTCAGATCCTAAAAGTCTAAATATTGTCGGTTGTATTTTTTTTGGCAAAATAACAAATGGAGAGATTTATCGACACAAGTTACATTTAATTGGAGACAATAGAAATGTGAAAGCTTGTTCGAAATGTCCCGAGCATGTTAAAGAAGAAATTAGACAGTTCATGCAAAAAAAAGAGTAATTTGAAAAATCAAATGGATGATATTCTTTATTCCGATGATATTGTTGATTTGGAAGATTTGGAAGAATATAAAGATGATATTCAAACTAAAGTGAAAGGGAAACGACCAATATCCGGTCCAAACATTCATCCTACGGTCCAAGGTAAAAAGTGTAAACAAACTGGACCTATTAATCTTTATTTTATGAAAGATGTTGATGAAATTGTCAAACAAAGACGTGTAAAAAAGAAAGGACAATATGATGAAAATAAAAAAAATATTAAGAGAGATTGCGGTTGAGAAATTTGCTACATGGATATATGATGTCGGAATTCCTTTAAATGCCGTTAAATTTGATTCTTTTGAGCCTTGTATTGAAGCTATTGGGCAATTTGGATCGGGGATGAAACCTTCATCATATCATGAAGTGAGGGTTATGTATTTGAAGGAGTTGATAAATACAAACTTACTTCTCAAATCCCACGAAGAAGATCATGCTAAGTTTGGGTGTACAATCATGGCAGATGGGTGGACAGAAAAAAAGGATAGGACTCTTATAAATCTTTTGGTAAATGGTCCTAAAAGAAGTGTATTTGTTGAATTAGTTGATGCTTTAAGCTATTCTCACACAACTAACAAGATGTTTGAGTTACTTTCTAAATTTGTGTATCGCATTGGAGAAAAGAATGTGGTTCAAGTCAGAATAATGAAAATGAAAGTCGCAATGTCGCGGTAATATTTTAAATTTATGTTACTTTCAATGAAGAATTAGATCGGATTTTCAATTTTTTGACTAAATTTTCTTTGTTTTTTCTTGTTGTCTTTTGGAAAATTGATTTCCACACTTGTACTGGACTCCCTGTGCAGCTCATTATTTAAATTTGTTGCTCGATATATTCAAAATTCCTCATCTCAGAAAATTGCATTAACGAGCATTGATGGTGAATGATTATATTTACAATAGACTACAAGTATTGAGCATGATGAGGGAGTTTACTGGACAGAGAGACATGGTTAGAACAACAAAAATACGTTTCGCAATTACTTTTTTGACTTTAAAGTGGTTTCACGTACAACAAGCAAATCTGAGAAAGATGTTTACATATGAAAAGTGGACAAATAGTCGATTTTCTAAAGAGAGCCAGAAAATGTGTAGCAGAAGTGATATTGATGCATTCTTTTTGGAAAAATATGATTTTTGCATTAAAAGTTGGCGGCCCATTGGTGAAAGTATTACAGCTGGTTGACGGTGAAAAAATGTCTCCTATGGGTTATATTTATTAGTCAATGGACAGAGCCAAAGAAGCTATTGCTGCGTCATTTAACAATAATGAAGAGAAATATTATAGTGTTTTTGAATTGATTGACAAAAGATGGAACATTCAACTCTATCGACTTTTACACGCAGTTGGTTATTTTTTGAATCCAGAGTTTTTTTACTTAAACCCTGACATAGAAAATGCTGTAGAAGTGATGGAGGGTTTGTATAAGTGCATATTTAGATTGGTGAGAGGTGAGGATTTACAAGATAAGATCACGAATCAATTGGAAAAATACAAAAAAGCAGGACTTTTTGGTTTCCCAATGGGTATCAGACAAAG
This sequence comes from Wurfbainia villosa, assembly GCA_025175895.1. Taxonomy (NCBI): domain Eukaryota; kingdom Viridiplantae; phylum Streptophyta; class Magnoliopsida; order Zingiberales; family Zingiberaceae; genus Wurfbainia; species Wurfbainia villosa. Next base: position 52,856,745 of record CM046002.1, read on the forward strand.
AGCTTTAAAATCAACAGGTAAATTCATAAATAATATATTGTGCAATGTCAATATTGGATGGTAATGAAGTTAATCTTATATGTTTTTGTATTTCAAGCTGATTGATGGTGTTCTTATGGTGCAACAACCCCTGAATTAAAAACATTTGCAATGAAGATTTTGTACCTCACATGCTCTTCTTCAGACTGTGAACGTAATTGGAGTGTTTTTGTACATGTAAGTTAGAGTTTTTTCATACTTTTATTTCATAAAAAAGAGAACTACATTATTACATAGAAGAAACTCTATTTATGTGCAAAGTTAGAGTCTATTCAAAGGAATAAATCAAATTCTATCCTAAGAATAAAACAAACTCTATCCTAGGAAATAATTATCCCGAACCATATTTAGGGATAACAAATTATCCTTAGCCATATTTACAATATTCTAATACTCCCTCTCAAGTTGAAGAATATAAATTATATGCACACAGCTTGTTACATATGTAGTCAATTCAGGGACTTCTCAGTGGCTTAGTAAGTATATTTGCTAGCTGATCATGTGAGTTAATAAAACTTGTAGATATTTCTCCAGATATGACTTTCTCTCTGATAAAGTGACAGTCGACTTCAATATGCTTTGTCCTCTCATGAAAAATTGGATTTGAGGCGATATACATAGCGGCCTGGTTATCACATATAAGTGACATTTGTGTAATATCTCTAAACCTTAGCTCTTGAAGCAATTGTTTGAGCCATATAAGCTCTTGATTGACTATGACCATAGCTCGATACTCTGCCTTTGCACTGGATCTTGCTACAACATTCTGCTTTTTGCTTTTCCAAGAAATAAGGTTATCTCCGATAAATATACAAAAATCAGAAGTAGATTTCCTATCAATGAGATCCCGCCACTGATGATCGTAATACCTTATGACTAATACGTTTCATTTGTCTTCAGATAAAAGACCCTTTCCTGTAGCGCCTCGATATATCAACAACGCAATCACGGCATACCAATAATCTTTACATTGAGAGTTAAGAAACTGACTTACTACACTTACTGCAAATGAGATATCTGGACGAGTAATAGTAAGGTAACTTAGTCTCCATACTAATCGGCTGTATCGTTCAGGATCTGATAGAGGCTCCCCCTGATTTGGTTGGAGCTTGACATTGTTGAGAGTATTGAGAATACAATCAAAGTCCCACATTAGTAATACATGGAAAAGATCATGTGCTTATAAGATGAAAAGATATCTCTATTGGTATGAGGCCTTTTGGGTACAGCCTAAAAATAAAACCATGAGGACTTGGGCCCAAAGTGGACAATATCATACCATTGTGAAGATGTGAATCTTATAAGTACTAACAATTGGTATCAGAGCCATGATTCATGTCAAACCATGAACCTCGAACGAAGGAAGTGAAGCTCTTATGTACGGATCAAGAGAACCAGACACTAGACGGGAAGTCCAGTTGGGTCGGGAGCACCGAACAATTGGCAGGAAGTTCAGCTCGGTCAGGAGGACCGGACAGTTGGCAGGAAGTCCTAGTGGGTTGAAGATTAGACATAAAGCAGAGAAAGTCCTTCGAGGAGGGATAAACTTGAAGCGGGGGGGGGGGTCTAATGTGGTCCTTCGTTTGAGGGAGGGATTGTTGAGAGTATTGAGAATATAATCAAAGTCCCATATTTGTAAGACATGGAAAAGATCATGTGCTTATAAGATGAAAAGATATCTCTATTGGTATGAGGTCTTTTGGGTAAAACCCAAAAATGAAACCACGAGGACTTAGGTTCAAAGTGGACAATATCATACTATTGTGGAGATATGTGGATCTTATAGACACTAACAGACATTAAGATCCATAGGGTTGTCAACTGTCTTTGAGTTTAACATTTCTGTTTCTTCAAGAATATCTATTGCATACTTCCTTTGGGATATAATGATCCCATTTTTGCACTGTGCTACTTCTATCCTCAAGAAATATTTTAGTCTGCCGAGATCCTTTGTCTGGAAGTGTTTGAAAAGATGTTGTTTTGCCTTTGTGATTCCGAGATGATCACTATCTGTGATGACAATATCATCAATATAAACCATTAGAAAGATGAGTGGCGATAAAAGACAGAATGGTCAGCCTCGCTCCGAATCATGCCGAATTGTTGAATTACAATACTAAATCTACCGAACCATGCTTTGGGTGACTTCTTGAGACTATATAAAAATTTTCGCAAGCGGTACACAAGACCAGAAGACTCCCCCTGAGCAACAAAATACGAAGGTTGCTCCATGTAGACTTCTTCAAGTAGGTCACCATGTAAGAACACATTCTTGATGTTCAAATGATAAAGAGGCCAGTGTTGAATCGCAACAATAAACATGAATAAGCGTATAAAGGACATCTTGACAACAGGAGAAAAGATGTCCCCATAATCCAATCCGAAGATCTGAGTATAGCCTTTAGCAATGAGACGAGCCTTAAGCTGATCAACCGTTTCGTCTGGACCAACCTTCACTGTATATAGCCATTACAACCAACAACTGACTTTCCTGGTGGTAGAGGAATGAGGTCCTAAGTCCCGCAGCTCAGTAAGACACTCATTTCGTCTAACATAGCCTATTTCCATCTTGTATGGACAAATGCATCTCCTGCAGTCTTCGGAAGAGAAACAGATGATAAGGAGGAAAGACAAGAATAATAGGAAGGAGAAAGACGATAGTAACTTAAAGAAACATAATAAGGAGAAAGATTACGAGTGAAACGTATACTTTTTCGAAGTGCAATGGGAATATCAGATTCAGAAGCCTGGACCGGAGGAAGGAGCGGAGGACTTGGCTCCAAAGACGATTCCATGGCAGAGTCAGTGTTGGGCGGCAGCAAAGCAGGATGAGGACGACACTGGTAAATCTGCAACGGAAGAGGAATTGGGGCTGGGGGTGATAGAGAATCCTCCGTAGGATAAAAGATTGGTACAAGCATAGAAGGATGAAACTCGAACGACGACTCTTATGACCCAAAGAAAGGAACCGAATCAAAGAACGTGACATCAGCAGAGATGAAATACCTACGGAGAGTAAGAGAATAATACTTGCACCCTTTCTGAGACCGTGGATACCCAAGGAAAACACATTTATTCGACCGAGAAAAGAGTTTATCAATGCCAGGATCAAGAGCATGAGCAAAACATATAGAACCAAAGACTAGGTGGTAAAGGATGAAGGGACTGATTTAGATAAAATACATGATGAGATATTTGACCCTGCAAAGTAGATGAAGGTATGCGATTGATGAGATAACATGCAGTAAGTATAACGTCACCCTAAAAATGAAGTGGAACGTGAGAGTGGAGGAGAAGAGTCCGGGTGGTCTCGAGAAGATGCCGATTCTTGCGTTCTGCAACTCCATTCTGTTGGGGGGTATGAGGACACGACGTCCGATATAACACGTCGTGAGACGCCAAGAAGATCCGAAACGGGATAGATAGATATTTATGTGCATTATCACTTTGCAAGGATCGAAGAGGGATACCAAATTGTATTTTGACTTCATTAAAAAAAAATTTAAAAATAGAAAACAATTTCGAACGATCTTTCATCAGATATAACCAAGTACAATGAGAAAAATTATCTATAAAAGTAATAAAATATTGTGACTACAATGTAGAAGAAACACGACTCGGACGCCAAACATCGGAATGAACCAAATCAAAGGGGGACGTAGCCCGACTTATAATGCGAGGAGAAAACGAACTACGAACATACTTGCTTAGTTGACATGACTCACAAGACAGACTCTAAGTGAGAAAGACTAGAATGTAATTGTTTTAACTTATCAAGACCAGGATCTCCCAACTGAGCATGAATAACAAGTGGAGATGCCGCTGCCGCACCAACAAGAGAGTTTTGTTGAAGTCGATATAGGCCATGAGACTCATATCCGAAGCCAATCATCCTCCTCGTACTCTGGTCCTGTAATGAAATAGAAGATTTAGTAAACGAGATGATATAATCAAGAGATCGAGTAAACTGACTTATTGATAACAAATTAAAGGGAGCTCCGAGAACATAAAAAACATTATGAATGGGAAGAGATGGAGAAGGATGAACAACACCAACACCTTGGGACTGAGTTTGAGAACCATTTGCCATGGTGATAAAGGGTAAATAACCGGAAGAGATCTATTACTAGTGATATGATCGGTGGCCCTAGAGTCAAGTACCCAAGGATCTGAAGAGCGAGATATGCCAGCAAAAGAATTACCAGCTTGTCTAACGGCAGCAGGGGAATTAGAATCCCGTCGATCCTCATACAATTTCAGAAAGTCATCATAGGAAGGCGGTGGGGTTGGATCCGGTGTTAACTGTGAAGTGGAAGTTGAAGAAGTGATAGAACTCTGGACGATCTGAGCAGCACAAGGAGGTCGACTATGGAGACTCTAACATTTATCAATCGTGTGTCCTGGTCGGTGACAATGATCATACCAAGGACGTCCTTTGCCACTCTTACGAGGTCGAGGTCTGTTGTTGTTTCGAGAGACCAATGTTGAAGAGTCAATAGGAACAGAAGATGACAATGTCAAGACTTTGGTAGGGATACGGAGGAGAGTCGCCCAGGTAGAGTCCATGGTGGCCTCTATGGGGCTGCCCAGGATCTGATCACAAATATGAGAATAATTTATGGGCAGACCATATAAGGCCAGAGACATAAAAAATTTCTTCCGATTTTCAAGCTCTGCAACAGGAGTGGCCGTAGGTGGGAGCAGGTCATTGAACTCACATAAAAGACTAGAGATTGATCCTAGATAAGTTGACATAGAATCCTTGATCTGATGGGTATTAAGGATGATCATGAGGTCTTCACAAACTTGATAGAGTCGCCAAGAAGTGTTCGTAAACATCCTTATAAGTCTTATGAGTGCGGAAGACATTCTTGAGAGATGGATGAATGCTGCCTCAGATAATGCAACACAATTGAGCATCAACCTTTTTCCATAAAGGACGATCGACGACTTGAATATCCTCTTCAGTTTGGGTGGATGTGTTTCATAATCCTGTCCAGTAAGCCAAAGCTCAATGTGAGAAGCCCAAGAGGAGTAGTTCTTATCATCCAAGAGCTCAGACGAGAGGAAGCTATCGGAAGGAAGCTGGTAAATTGCACGTGAGGAGGGGGAGGCGGCGACAGCGGGTTCGGGAGAAAGGGAGGAGGCGATGGAGACCTTTGCGACCTTAGAATCGGAACTGTCGAAATGGAATGAGTCGAAGAAGAGGGAAATGGATGACCAAAGGAGAGGCAACGACGGCGGAGAACAACACGACAAGGAGGGAGGCCGCGTCCGCGAGCTTTCCTTGCGAATCTCTGATCTCTAATCCTGATCGAAGCTGTTCCACATCTCTCCTCCGGTGGGTAAATATCGCAGCGTTTTAGGATTTTGGAGATGAAGCAGACGTGCGAGCTCTGCAGCGGCGAGGCGGTGGTGTTTTGCGAGGCAGACGCGACCTTCCTTTGTTGGAGCTACGACGCGTCGGTTCACAGCGCCAACTTCCTGGTTGCCTGCCACCTCCGTCGGGTTGCCTACGTCCGTGAGGAAGGCGACCGCGAAGGAGGATGTCGCGAGGAATCGCGCTGGAGACGAGGTGGGCCCCGAGGAAGAAAGAAGTCGCGAAGGGGATGCGGTGCGGAACCCTAATGCTCTGATACCATGTTATTTCATAAAAAAGAGAACTACATTATTACATTGAAGAAGCCCTATTTATATGTAAAGTTAGGGCCTATTCAAAAGAATAAATCAAATTCTATTTTAAGAATAAATCAAACTCTATTCTAGAAAATAATTATCCCTAACTACATTTAGGGATAATAAATTATCCCTAGCCATATTTACAATATTCTAACACATACATATTAAAATTTATATTATGGACTTAACTTCTTACTTTTAAATTTTTTAGCCGATACATTCTAAGAAAAGAAATAGATTATCTCAACAACGATTGAATGATTTGGTATATATCAAGTACAATAGAGCTTTAAGGCGAAGATATGACATGTGAGATAAGATCAATCCTATTACTTTGTCAAAGATAGATGATAGTAATGAATGGTTGATGGGAAAATTGGAAGACAGTGATAAAGACGATGATAATGATTTTGTCTATAAAGGTGAAGGTTTGCATTGAAGTGATGTAGCACAAGCGCCTGGGGTTGGTGAAAGTGCATATGACTTTCGATCTCAAAATACGTCTACTTCAAAAGGAGCATCATCATTTGCTTCAGCAAAAAAAAGCAATCTTCAACTCAAACTAGTCTTACATACGAAGAAGAGATCAACCTTGATGAAACTGATGAAGAAGATACCGATGGATACAAATCAAGCGATGGAGCTGATGACATAGATTTGGACAATGAAGATGAAGATGATGATTATTTTGATATTTGATAATTTGATACTTGATATTTTGATATTTAGATACTTAGTTTTTTGATATTTTGATATTTGAATACTTAGTTTGTTCATTTTCTTTATATCTTTGTTGGATGTTGATATCTACTTTGATACTTTGATAAAATATTTTGTTTATTGCGTTTTTTTCCATAAAGCGTGCGCTTCGCTTTGCACATTAAGCCCCAAGATCCTTGAGCGCTTTTTTGCGCCTTATGCTTTTGACAACTATGACTTAAATGATCTTGCGTGTTTGTTTTAGATAGTTTAGCATATCTAAATAAAATGATTAAATAGATATTAGATGAATCAATCATATGATAGTTTATCTTTATCATGCATTTATGATCTTGCTTAAAGAATTAGTTGGTATTGCATGTTTAGATTAAAAGAACTTGTTTATGTTTGTTTTGAAAATTCATATGAACACTCCTTTAATTTAATTGTTAAATCATAAATAAAATTTTAATTTCGTTGCGCATAGGGTGTAGAAACACGACACGCTAATAGTGATTTAACGAAAATACCAACAGAGGTATCAGATTGTTGTGAACTATCTTTGATCCCCAACAGTGGTATCAAAGCTTTATTAGACAGAGCTTTAGGGTACCACGTGCACCAACAGATTTTGCATGAGAAATCTTTATATCATTTTCTCATTGTGAGAGATTTTGTACGTATTGTTCTTAATGTCATTTTAAGCCTGAAATTCTGCACATTATGCTCTTAATGTTATTCTATATGAGAGATCTTGCACCTAGTGCCTTCATCTTGTAGTGCCTTTTTAGATTTCTTTTGATCCAACAACTTGGAAGTTACTATCCCATTTGAGTCTTTATATGAACCCACTTTCTCCATTGAGAGTCCCTTACCTATCAGAAATACAATTTAGAACATCCTGACTTTCTGAAAAATTCTCGACCATAAAGGGGCACTTACCCTTTGATTTTTTTTTCCACCTACCTGTAGGATTATTTGCTCAAATTTTAGGTAAGTCATCCATATAATAGCATGCAATCAACATTATATGTACAGGCTCACCATATACTCGCACACATATTAGGGCTTCTAAGTGTTGTTTTACGCCATTTCAACACCTAGCCCATCTATTCATTTCCATTCATAAAGTAAGATATCTTGGAGGCAATATTGTTATGGCACTGCAGTTTATTATTTAAATCATGCACAATAGGGCTTTCAGTAGAAGCAAAAAAGACAACTCACAAATTCACATCACTATCAATCTCTTCAAAGCTCCTCTAGGCACCTCTCATAACTAAAACATACAAAATATGAATGGAATCAGTTACTCATTAAGATCCCACACCATAAATTAAATACACCAATGAAGTTGACCTTGCTCCCAAGCAACATCAAGAAGGGCAACCAACCATTTTCCTGAATTCTCGCAAATAACGACTCTCATTTTCCTACAAAGAAAACTATTTCATTACCCAACTTTAGACAAACAACAATCTAGAAAAGTTCCTCAAAATGGAACACAACCTCACGCAAGGATATTTACCAAGGGAGAATTAACATCCACACATAAAAGGGCACCCATTGGGATTAGTCAAGGGCCTTCATGGAGGATCATGACCAATGAAAAGTCACAAAATATGGAGGATTAGATCCATTACCCTTATTGTTGCCAATGTATAGGGGGGTTTACTAGCAGTGACATACAGAGATAACATACTTGGGATGAGTTTATTGCTATCTAGTTGTGATTTACTCGTGGTGACATACAAAGGCGACATACTAAGAGAGAGTAGGAAAAAAAGTGAGAGTGGCCAACATTGCTAGCTTCTAATGGAGAACCATAATAGAGATCTGGACAACCAACAACAACAACAATTAAATTTTTATTCTACTAAGTGAGATCGATTATATGAATCCTCATAGCTATTGGGCTCGATCCCCTACTATATTCTCATTTATATTTAAATGAATTTTATTCTATTTTATCATTGCTAATCAATTTTCCTTTGGTCTCCCTTCTCTATTATTGTGCATATTAGTCACGGTTTCACCTTGCTTAATTGACACATTTATTGGATGCCTAAGTATGTGACCATATAATCTTAAATGTTTTTTTTAGAGTTTTTCTTCAATAGGTACAATCCAACTTTCATTCCAATATTCTCATTGTTTGTCCAATCCATTCTTGTATGTTCATACATTCATCTTAATATCTTTATTTCTGTGACTCTCATCTTTTGCTCGTGGCTTGTTTTATAATTTAACATTTAATTTTATATAACATAATAGGTCTAATTATTATATTATGAAACTTCCCTTTAATCTTTGGAGGTATCTTACGATCACAAAGAACACCTAACGCTCTCTTCTATTTCAATAATCCTACTTGTATCTTATATAAAATATCTCTATCAATTCCTTTATCCTTTTATAAAAATGATTCTAGATATTTAAAACTCTTAGTTATAGGTAATTTATCATGTTCTAGCTTAACAATTATCTTGCTATATTTAATATTGCTAAATTTAAAAGAAAGGGCAGTCCGATGCATGAAGCTCCGACCATATGAGGCATCGAGGAAGTCTATTGTACACAGTTTTACTCTACTTTGCAAGAGATTAATTTTAGGACTTGAATCCATGACCAGTCACACTACATAAATTTTACTGTTGTGTCAAGGCTCCCCTTTGTTTAATATTGCTAAACTTAAATCTTCATTAAGCCTAAAAACTTTTACTTCCACATTCAAGCTTAGCATTTATTCCACATGTCTCATCGACCAAAACAATGTCTTTTGCAAATCATATGCACCATGGTAATATGGTTTGAATGCATCTAGTAAGTTCATCCACTATTAGTGTTAAAGTGATTTTTTAATATAAACATTACATTAATCTATGAATAGTCTAAAGTTGACATATCTAAATAAATATAAATGTAATGTAAGCAATGTCCATAATCATGAAAAACCTATATATTTGAAGATGTCAAAATTAGAAATCAATCTTCATAACCATTATAGATGCAAATTCTTATACTTGTACCTTTGCAATAAAACTTCAAGTGATTAATAGCACAATAATAGTAAAAATATGGATTTTGAATATGTCTTATTGATAGTTGTTGCAAAAGATTCAATAGGCACATGAGGTAATAGCGAAACATGAACCCAATAATGAGCATCTATAGAAATTAATAATATATATATTTTTTGTTTAATATAAAATTTATATTGGCAGAAGGGAGTCTTGACATAACGGTAAAGTTGTCTTGTGACTTAGATGTCACAGGTTTATGTCTTGGAAATAACCTCTTGTAAAGTAGGGTAAGATTGCATACAATAGATCTTTTTTCGAGACCCCACACGATGGGAGCTTCGTACAAATCCAATACAACTCAATATTTTAAACCTTGATCCTAACCACATTTCCCATTAATAGCATCAACTAATTTTTCAACTCACCTAGAAAACACCCAAACTAACCTGAAAATTCTTTGAGTTTAGTACTAAATGAAACTCGAATCCAACTAAATTTCAACTCAAAGCTAACATGCATTGCTCTTAATGGCAACCTCATTAACCAAAAAGAATCTGGATCGTGTCTCTTCAAGTTTAATTCAGTTAGAAGTCATATCCTAGTGTTAGTCAATTAGTTGAAAAATAAATTAAATATTAAATAAATTGTATTTCTGTTATTAATTAAATTTTTGGGATGTCAAAATAATCCAAAAGTAATAATTGAGTAATGCTTTTATATCACTCTGAAGATTGGATATGAGCATGTGGAGTCTCTACTTCTGTGTTTTTTATTTATGAACTATGGTGTAATCTGTAAGAAAACCTCACTAATTGTAATTTAATCAGGCTTGAAATGGATTTGTCGAATATTATATTCTTGGTTAAATATTAAATAGTTTATATTCTCATGTATTGTATGATTATTACAGGGTTTCACAAATGCAGTCAAACGACCGGTTAGGATACGTGACTTGCTGTTTTGATGAGGTATGCGTTCATCAATCACCTTATTGCATGCAATTAGCACGATTCATTTATTTTAATAATTAATTTGGTGTGACTGCGCTGCATAGTTCAATAATTTATCCCCATACTTCTAGTACTTGCTAGATTATAATTTTTCCCCCTAGTGATCTAATGTTGGACGTTTTTTCTGCATATGACCCTTTCGCTTCTAATGCAGCAATCTGAAACAAAATCATTAAATCTGTCCTCAGCATGAGGTAGTGGAAAATGCCTCAACAATCCAAAGAATAAGACCTAACATAGATGAAACCTCAACCCAACTGAATTTTTTCATTCAATGTGTAAATCTCATGAGGATGAAACCTTTACCCAAACAAATGTGATTCATAATCAATTGTCTTTACAATAATAGAATGAAGAGATCTAGAAAGAGAAATTCACACTACACTCTATAACATAAAAATACCCTAGGTGAGAGAGGAGAAATTGCTTAAAAGATCTTCAGATGCATGATGAAACCTATGACTTTCAAAGCCCCTTGGTGATCCTTCGACCACTTCAGCAATGGTAGAAGAATGCTAGAGGTGTTTATGTGAAGATCTCGTACCAAAAGAGTAACCAAAATCTTTTTTTAAAGTGAGGCCTCACGATCATATTTTTGATTGGTTACTCAAACAATAAAAAGCCATAATCAACCAAACACTGTTCATTTATGAATGCTAAGATCCAAATCATGGTCTACATACAAGGTCTTCATTGCCACTTCTAAGTAAGATTAATCCAGTAAAAATGTTAGTCAACTTATTTTGTAAGTTAGACTGTTTATAATGCCATCTTTGGGCGACCAACATAATTTTAGTTGCCTAAACCTTAGCTAGTAGTACTAGTCGAGCTAAAATCTTTAAAGCTCACCTTAGACCTTAAAAGTAACTCTCTTGGTACCATTCCCTACCTAGAATTTAATATTACGATTGTAAGAAATCCATTTGAAACAAACCAAAAGTATTACATGAGTCTTTAGACCCATCTTTAAGCTCAATATCATTCCTTGAGCTAAATGCTTCATATAACATTACACCCATCCATCAAATCCATCATCAACCAAAAGTTATACTAATTTAAACATTATGTCAATCATCAAAATATTATGATCCAACACGACCACAAGAGAGGAGGAACTCATTTCCCAACACCAATTTTTTGTAATTTCTAACTTAAGCTCAAACCCAACCTATTCCTTGTTACCTAATCAAGGCCACATTCTATTTACTCAACAACACCATTCACGTGTGAAGCAACCCAAACAAGTGGGTCAACTTAGCTAACTTCTCTTGATTTGAGCAGGTTGTGGATTATCTCCCTTTGCATAAGTGGGTTAACTTTGCTTATCTCTCTTGACTTAAGTAGGTCGTGGATTGAGACCTTACTCCCCCTTTGCGTAAGTGGATCGACTTCGCTTACCTCTCTCGACCTCTCAACTTGAACAGGTCGTGGATTGAGACTATACTCTCTGCTTCAGGTTAACACAAGTTACCTCTCCCCAACCTTGCCAGATCTTGGGATCGAGTATTATCTCTGTTAATTTTGTAATTCAGGATACCTAACTTACATGAAAAGAAGCCCTATTTATAGACAAGATTAGGGCTTATTCAAAAGAATAAATCAAATCCTATCCTAGGAATAAATCAAAATTCTATCCTAAGTAATAATTATTCCTAATGATATTTAGGGATAACAATTATCCCTAATCATATCTACAATATTCTAACACTCTCCCTCAAGATGAAGAATATAAATTATATGCACCCAGCTTGTTACATATGTAGTCAATTCGGGGACCTCTCAGTGACTTAATAAATATATCTGCTAGCTGATCATGTGAGTTAACAAAACTAGTAGATATTTCTCCAGATATGACTTTCTCTCTGACAAAGTGACAATCGACTTCTATATGCTTTGTCCTCTCATGAAAAACTGGATTTGAGGCGATATGCATGGCGGCTTGGTTATCACATATAAGTGACATTTGTGTAACGTCTCCAAATTTTAGCTCAAGCAAATCGCTTGAGCCATATAAGTTTCGATCGCATGACTATAGCTCGATACATCGCCTCAGACTCTGGATCTTGCCACAACATTCTCGCTTTTGCTTTTCAAGAAACAAGGTTATCTCCGATAAATATACAAAAACCAAGTAGATCTCTATCGATGGGAGATCCCGCCACCGATCGTAATATCCTATAACTCGAGTACGCCCTTTGTCTTCATACAAAAGACCTTTCCTGAGCGCCTTTGATATATCGAACAACGCGAATCACAAAGATCCCAATGTTCTTTACACGGAGAGTCGAGAACCGACTTACTATACTTACGCAAATGAGATATCCGACGAGTAACAAAGAAGGTAATTTAGTCTTCCTACTAATCGCTCAGATCGCTCAGATCTAAGAGAGGCTCCTCCCGATTTGGTAGAGCTTGACATTAGGATCCATAGGTCACAACTGTCGAGTTTAACATTCTATTTCTTCTGAATATCCATCGTGATACTTCCTTTGGGATATAATGATCCTATTTCTGGACTGTGCTACTTCTATCCCCAAGAAATATTTAAGTCTGTCAAGATCCTTTGTTTAGAAATGTTTGAAAAGATGTTTCACCTGTGAGATCCCGAGATGATCACTACCTGTGATGACAATATCATCAACATAAACCACTAGGTAGATGCAACCAGTAGATGAGTGACGATAAAAGATGTAATAGTCGACCTCGCCCGAGTCACGCCGAATCGTTGAATTACAATACTAAATCTACCGAACTACGCTCGGGTAGCTGAGACCATATAAAGATTTTCGGACACACAAGACCGTAAGACTCGAGCAACAAAACACGGAGGTCGCTCCACGTAGACTTCTTCGAGCAGTCACGATGTAAGAACACATTCTTGATATCCAATGATAAAGAGACCGGTGTTGAATCGCAAAGAATGGATACGAGTAAGCGATAGAGGACATCTGGCAACAGGAGAAAATGTGTCCCCATAATCCAATCCAAGATCCGAGTATAACCTTTAGCAACGAGACGAGCCTTAAGCCGATCAACCGTCTGGCCTCGACCAACCTTCATCAGATATACCCATCGACAACCAACAATCGACTTTCCGGTGGTAGAGGAACGAGATCCCAAGTCCTACAACTCAGAAGCACCCATTTCGCCTAACATAGCTCGCTTTCATCTGGATGAGCAAATGCATCTCCGCAGTCTTTGGAAGAGAAAGCAGAACAAAGAGGAAAGACAAGAATAATAGGAAGGAGAAAGACGATGGTAACTCAAAGAAACATAATGTGGAGAAGGCGTATACCTTTTGAACGAAGCGGCATGGGAATATCGGATTCAGAATACTGGACCGGAGGAGGGAGCGGAGGATCTGGCTCCAGAGATGATTCCCTGGCAGAGTTAGTGTTGGTCGGCAGCAAAGCAGAACGAGAACGACGCTGATAAACCTGCAACGGAGGAGGAATTGGGGCTGGGGCTGATAGAGAAATTTCCGGAGGATCAAAGATCGATGCAGGCGTATGGATTTAAACTCGACGATGACTCAAAGACCCAAAGAAAGGAATCAATCAAAGAACGCGACATCGGCAGAGAGATGAAATACCGACGAGAGTAGGGGAATAACACTTATACCCTTTCTCGAGACCTTGGATATCCAAGGAAAACACATTTATGCGATCGAGAGAGAGTTTATCAATGCCGAGGATCAAGAAATACGAGCAAACATGTAGAACCAAAGACCAGGTGGTAAAGGATGAAGGGAATGCTTGGATAAAGTACATACGATGAGGTATTTGACCGTAAAGTAGAGGAAGACGCGATTGATGAGAGATAACATGCGAAGTAGACATCACCCCAAAAACGAAGAGGAAGAGAGTGGAGGAGAAGAGTCCGGTGGTCTCGAGAAGACGGCGATTCTTGCGCTCGCGACTCCATTCATTGGGGGGTATGAGGACAAGACTTTCGATGTAATACGCGAGATGCCAAAAAGGTTTCAAACGGAGTAGATAGATATTCATGCATTATCACTCTGCAAGGATCGAAGAGGATGCAATTATGTTCACATTAAAAAGATTGAAAAATAAAAACAATTGAGCGATCTTTCATCGATATAACCAAGTACGGAAAAATCATCTACAAAAGTATGAAAATATCGTGACGATGTAGAGGTAACACGACTCGGACCCCAAATATCGAATGAACGAATCCAAAGCAAAGGAGACGTAGACTTATAATCGCGAGGAGAAAATGAACTACGTACGTACTTGCTGCGATACTCACAAGACAAAGACTTTAAGTGAGGCAGATTAGGATGTAATTGTTTTAACTTATCAAGACCGGGATGTCCCGATTGAGCATGGATACAAGTGGAGATCGCCGTCGTAACAACAGAGTTTTGGTGAAGTTGATATAGACTACGACTACTCACATCCGAGCCAATCATCCTCCCGTACTCGGTCCTGTGATGAAACGAAAGATTTAGTGAATGAGATGACCTGATCAGAGATCGAGTGAGTGGCTTATTGATAATAAATTAAAGGGGCTCAGGAACATAAAGAACATTCGAATGGGAAGAGATGGAAGAATGAACAATACTAACACTGGGATCGAGTCGAGAACCATTCATTATATGGTAATGACAAAGGGTAAATAACTGAAGTAGATAGTGAGGAAAGAGATCTATTACGGTGATATGACGGTGGCCCTGCAGTCAAGTACCCAAGGGACCCAAGAGCGAGATATGTCGAAGAAAGTAATTACCAGTATAGGAATTAGACTCACATCGACCCTCATACCACTTCAGAAAGTCATCATAGGAAGGCAGTGGAGTTGGAGCTGGTGTTGACCGAGGCGGTGGAGTTGGGTGTGTTAATGCTGAAGCCGAAGACGCGTGTAACTCGAGCGAATAAAGACGAGGAGGTCGACCACGGAGACTCCAACATTTATCAATCGTGTGTCGCGTGTCGGTGACATGATTACACGGACGCCCTTTGCCATTCTTACGCGGTGGAGGTTTGTTGTTATTTCCAGAGACGATGTCAAGAGTCAACGGAGCGGAGGATGGTAATGCAAGACTTTGGTAGGGACACGGCGAGAGTCGCCTGTAGAGTCCATGGTCTGTGGGGTCGCCAGATCCGATCACGAACGTGAGAGTAATTTGTGGAGACCGTATAACGAGACATAAAAAAAATTTCTTCCGATTTTCAAGCTCAGTGCGCGGTGGGAGTCGTTGAACTCACACGTAAGGCTAGATCCAAATCTAAGTAAGTTACATAGACTCCTCGATCCGACGGGCATTAAGAATGGTCACGAGGTCATCACAAACTTGATAGAGTCGAGAAGTGTTCGTAAAAAGTTGTCGAGCTTGTATCCAAACATCCTCCAGTCTTATGAGTTGGAAGACATCCCAAGAGATGAATGGATCGTGGCTCGGATAATGCACAACTGAGCATCAACTTTTCTCCATAAAGGACGATCGACCACTTGAATATCCTCTTCAGTTTGTATGAGATGCTTTTCATAACCCTGTCCAACAAGCCAAAGCTCAATATAAGAGGCCCAAGAGGAGTAGTTCTTACCATGCCAGTCGCCGTCGCGGGTTAGTAAAATTGGAAACTCCGGCCAAGTATTGGAGGTAGTCAGCGCCGAATAACGCGGTATCGCTACTCGATCGGGTTCTCTGTGAGGCAGATTCGGTGATTCCCTTTTCTCCCTCTGTGGCGATGAAGCGGCGATCGGGGTCTGACAGAGATGGGGAAGAACGAATCGCATGCATCAGGAAGAGATCGAGACGGGGAGAGGCGTCGCGTCGCTGCGCAAGAATCGCGACAAACACACGAGCCGAGAGCGATCTGCAGGTGACGAGCGATCGTCGGGAAGTCAAGAAGGAGGTGCTGGGGGTGGGGGGCGCGACGCACTGGACGATGATCCCGGAGGAGAGGCCGTTGATACCGGCGGCGGTGGCGGTGAAGAAGCTGAGCGTCGGGCGTCGCGTGCGGAAGAAGCGTCTGAGAGGAGGACGACCTCAAAACTGGACAAGCAGTTGCTGGTGTCGCTGGCTTTGCTGGCGTCGGTTTCTGGTGTCGGAGAGAAACAACGGAGAAGAAGACAAAGAAAGGCCGTCGCTGGCGTTTCCTTCGCCGCCGTTGCTGTTGCTGCTGAACGAACGCCGATCGTCGCGCATGAGGAAGCTGCCCGCGTGAGGAAGAAGAACGCGGCGAAAGACGCGTCGGGAGAAGAACGCGGCGGAAGACTGTAGAGACGCACGCTCGGGAGAAGAATGCGGCGGCAGATTGCGAACGGTGAAAAATTAGGGCTCTGATACCATGTTAATTTTGTAATTCAGGATACCTAACTTACATGAAAAGAAGCCCTATTTATAGACAAGATTAGGGCTTATTCAAAAGAATAAATCAAACCCTATCCTAGGAATAAATCAAAATTCTATCCTAAGTAATAATTATTTCTAATGATATTTAGGGATAACAATTATCCCTAATCATATTTACAATATTCTAACAATCTCCTCCTTCTCTAAAGAGTCAATACGGGTTATCTCACCTAGACTTTGGCAGATCTTGGGATCGAGTATTATCTCTCCTTTTTTCTAAAGGGGTTGATTCGACCTTCCTCTCTCCCAAACTCTAGCTCGGGATCAAGCTTTTCCGCGTAGCCTCATTAGGCTTTAAGGTCAACTGCTTCACACCAGATTTGGTTCTATTTTATTAATTTTAAACATAATCATTGGTTTCATCCAAATATGTTTGCATTTCAAAATCTATTCGGGTCCCAAGGCTTCCGACCTAGACTCTTAGCTCAGCTTGTGCTAGCTCTATCCTTTTTTAGTCCAACTCTGCCAATAAGAAAACATGCTCTTTGACAATCGACCTTTGATAACCGATTTATCCAAATTGGTATTTCCCCCTCTAACTCTACTGCTAGTTGTCGAACTGTTGGCCATTTGGCTCCACTATCAGGGAAATCTTTCCTCTTTGCTAATTCAACTTTATCAGTCTAGCTACTTAGGTCCACTTCGTCATCCTATTGTCCTAAACACTCTAATCAAGTTTTCATGTTTAGCTCCTTGACTCGACTTGAAGGGGGGCTCATATTGCCGCCAATGTCAATCCTAGTTAGATCAATAGGACTCGCCTACGTGGTCCCATCCTAGTGTGGTCAAGTCACCAGGTCGAGTCACCATTAACTAAGTCATGCTTAGCCGAGCCAATTTGAGCCGCTGAGACAATTTGAGCCGTTGAGACAATTTGAGCCGCCGAGCTAGTCTGAGCTGCCAAGTCAATTTGAATTGTCGAGCCAGTTCAAGTTACTCCACTCTTGGTTGAGTCCTCTAGTATGGTCGAGCTCAATAGGATACAAGTAGACATGACCACTTTCTCATGATCTCCTCTCCACTTTCCTATGATCTTTACTGGTTTTTATATCCTCTTAAGCTTATAAATATCTGAGTACATGCTCCGGGAAAGGGGTGGGTTCAACTCTCTTTTTACTCTTTCTTTTCATTCTACTACTCATAGCACTACGATGATTTAAACATCGGAGGGGCCTCGCCGGGACAACTCCTGGTGAACCTCCTAATGCATGTTGACATGAGGTGAATGGACATTAGCCGATGTAATGTGTCACTACCCAAAGGGTGCAGTACCTATACAAGAGATAGTCTCCTTGCCTATGACAACTTTTATCATTATATCATAACCATGTAATAGCACTCCTAAAGGGTGCACAAGGCTGAAACAATAATATATTCTAAAAGATTTAGTAAATAATATAAAAATATGTTTGACTCATAATGACAACCATAACTTGACTAGTGTCGATTGACAAAACTAGACTTACATTGAGAGAGAAATACATAACAAATAAAATGCATAAACAAAATAATTCATGCAATATGAAAAATAAAATAAATCAACATATAATAAAAGCATCTCCAATGTTGTAGCTGAGTATCTTTGAGCATGATGATTATAAAATACTATCCAAATCTTAAAATCTTGAAGATCACTTTAAGTTTGTGGATTTAGAAAAAAGAGCAGTCCGGTGCACGAAGCTCTCGTCATGCGAGGTGCCGAGCAAGGAACCATTGTATGCAATCTTACCTTGCTTTGCAAGAGGCTGTTTCTAGGATTCGAACCCGTGACCTCTAGATCACAAGACAGCAACTTTACCATTGTGCCAAGGCTCGTTCTATATATAATGTCAGTGCAACCCGGGAGAAAACATGTGTGGTGACCTAGAAATAATATCTAAAGTTAAACGAAGAAGATAAACTATGAGCACCATATCTATATTTTTTGTACAAGTTTACTGGGCATTCAACTAGGGTTAACCTTTCCATACAAGTGAGGGGTTACCTAACATTAACAAAAAGGTTTAAAACTAAAATTGTAATGCACTGAAAGAGAGAAAACAAACTCTAGAAAAATCCCATCAACAATATATAACCTTCATCTTTAAGGGATGACCTTAAAACTATTCATCATCCACCATTGCTTTACAGATATTATAAATTCAAGAGAAGAAAAATAATGGAGATTATATTTTAAAAGATTCAACAACTTTATGGAGGAGAACAAAGTGATTGCATTGCTTCCAACCTTGCTAGTTTCGTCAAATCAATTTGATTTGTTTTTGATTAGAAGCAATAAGACCACAATTGAGGAGAGAAACATTGGCGCCCACAGCCATCGGTCGTCCTGTGATCATGCTTGCGATTTGGAGCAGTAACAATCTGTGCTTGCATCAAATAGAGGAGGTGGCGGTGGTCATAGTGACCACCTTTAGTGTTGCTGCTTCAACGACGTTCTTGAATAGGAGGTGTGTGGAAAGGATGGTGTTGAGTGTAAATAGAGGAAGAAGAAAAAGAGAGAGAGAGAGAGAGAAGAGAGGAGTTAGTCACGATGCATATGCTTTGTGGGGATTGAAAGGGGGATCGTTTCTTATTGAAAATAAAATATGGACTGTGTCCAAAAATTTATTTATAAGAAAAGGAACTCTTCAAACTTGCAAACTTCAAACATCAAACAGACTCACAAACTCACAAACAAACTCACAAGCTCTTGAGGAATGATTTACTCGGTGATTGCTCGAGTGCCTCAAACCTCCTACCACTCTGGTCCTTTTATAATGAAGGAATGTTGTATTGGAACTGAAGCGGGTGCTCATTGGGCCCCATCGTCCTTCATTTCCATTACCCTTTCTTATAATAAAGAACTTTACAGTTCACTCACTTATCTTTACAACTCATATTCACATGCTTGAAAAGGACGACTCCCCGGGGCTCAGTCCTTATTGGGCTCACCATTGCTTTCACGGGGGCATCTGCCTTATGTCCTTGTATATGTCCTGTAAAACATTTGAGACACGCCAGATATCACGTCTCACCTTACTAATTTCTTGAGACTTCTTCATGAAGTATTCTTTCTTGGGACTTTCCCAATGTCTCCTACACAAAAAGTCAAATTCCTTGGCCTGCTGAATCAACTCCAACTCTTTGAAAGAAGTCGACAGCTGATTAATGGTTTCTTCCTCGATGTCGGCCATTTTCTTTCTTTTGACGTATTCTTCCGGAGGGAATGTGTCTTTGGGAGATACTGCAACTAGGGTTTCATACTGAGTTAATAATTTAAACTCAATAGATGTGGTTACCTCCGGGTGCATGATCCGTGTCCATTCATCTTCCGTCCTGATCATGTTAAGAGCTTCCTCTTTCCCTTCTATTAGTCTTGATAATGAATCTGCAAAAATATTTAGCTTGCCATCTATATGTTCAAAATTAATTTTTACCCCTATTCCAGTGATGTAGTCTGTAAATGCCAACCATCTGACCTTAGATGGTTTATTTCTGACAGTCTTGTTATGGAAGCTAATTATAGCTTTACAATCTGTTCTGAGTGTTATTTCATCTTTATCCATATAATGGATCTTCAAAGAACTCATCGTCTCCATTGCTGCATAGATTTCCGCATCAATGGCTGATTTCACTGTTGGAAATTTTCCATGTGCGTATGCACAGATTCTCTCTGTGTTCCGAGAATCAAACTTACTCTTCTTCCACTTGCAAACTCCACCCCAACCGGTCATTGAGCCATCAGTTTCTAAAATAATTTATGCGTTTTCTGGGAGAATTTCAAGGTTTGGTAGATGTTGAACTTGGGCCTTGATTTGACGAACAATTTCCCAATCTGATGCCTTCATTCGCTTATCCCCATGGGGGGATGTCTTCTTGTAGAGTGGTCCTAGCTTAGTACTTAAGTTGGGAATGTAGGTCCTGACATAATTTAGAATGCCTAGCCAAGACCGAAGGCCACTCTTCGTTTTGAGCTCCTCTTCCTTAAATTCAGTAATCTTCTTTATTATGTGAGGTTGAAGTTTCAGCTTTCCTTCGCCAATTTCGGCTCCGAGAAATTCAATCTTTGAGACAGCAAGCTTATACTTGGTGGGAGATAGTATTAATCCATTCTCCTCACAAATCTTCAACATTACTTCTAAATGCTTCATATGCTCCTGTTCCGATGAAGTAAAGACCAAAATATCATCTATATAAACTGCAATAAAGTTTTCAGTACCTTGAAAGCAGTTGTCCATTTTTCGTTGGAATGCTATAGGAGCATTTTTCAGTCCGAATGATATAACCAGCCATTCATATAGTCCGGAAGGGCTTATAAAAGCCGTCCATTCTACCGATGCAGGGTCCATAGCAATCTAATGAAAGGCAGATTTGAGATCAAACTTAGAATATATTCTGGAATTTCCAACTTTCTTCAGAATAGTGTTGATCCCCGGGAGACTGTATTGGTCCTTGTAAGTGTTGTCATTCAGCGTTCTGTAATTGAAGACCTCTCCTTTCCTTTGACTTCCTTCTTGGTTACTGGGTCAATACTTGTACCTGATTGTACTATCATCGCCATAGTTCTATGCCTGCTTTTGCTTGGTCTTATAACCTTCAGTTGAAGTAATGCCTTAATGTGTTTATCAAATGTCTGCTTCATGAGGGGAGTCACATGGGACAGAGGCTTATCCTGTATTGTGATATCAGGATTGATAATTTCTATCTTGCATAGAATCTTATTTTTCAGCCAATACCTCAAAGGATCTTTCCCTATAATTCCTTGATTCCTCATTCTTTCCAGCAAATCTTCATGTCTTCTGTGGATTTTTGTGTTGGATGGACTCATAGTATAGCAAACTTTTTCCTGAATGTTGAGATATTCCTCCTCATCCATTGTTAATTCTTGTATTGCGTGAATGGCTGCCTTATTGGTTGTTTTGAAGTAACATTCTTATAAATAGTGATCAAATTACCTTCAATCTGGAGTCCTCCTTGCATGTTCCTGATGAAATTGCAGCCGATAACCATTTAAATTCCGTCCCCAAGAGCCATATCAAATGAATAGGTGAAGGGGATTCGGAATTTGTTATCCCCTATAATCATTTGTCTGCCCTTTAATTTCCACTTCGCTAGTTGTTTGGAGTTGACACCATTGATTACAATAGTGTAAGGATTCCTTTCAAGGATCCTTTCTGGAACTGCTCTTTTGTCTATGCAGTAGGTTGTAGCGTCTGTTTCTAAAATAGCACCGACCTTGATTGGAGCATTGTCAGGAATCTCTAATATAACCATCATGTTATAGAGTCTATTTATCATTCTTTTCGGATTGTATTCAACATTCACTTTAGAGATAATTCTATCTTCAAGATAACTAACCTGCTCTTTCCCTTGTTCAGATTCCTCCGGGTTTAATTCTTCAAAGTTCTTTTCCAGGTCTTTATATAAGTTATCATCAACAGTCTTCTTGTTCAGAAGATCAATCTCCATCATCAATCGCCTATTCTCAGCTAGCAAATAATCAACGTACTTCAATAGTTCCTTGATTAGTGCTCATCATCACTGGGCAGTCTTTGGCTCGATCCTCGCTTCAAGTAGTAATCTGCACAAGGTGCACAAGCAGTTAACTTACAGTGACTGCAGTGAATTCTTGATCTGATCTTGGTTTCTCTTCCATAGAATTTACATCCAACATAAATTGTTTGAACCTCTTGATTGTGTAACCACGTGTGATCACAATATGTCTGCTCCTCAGGGATACTGATTTACACCTGCCAACCTTTGTCTTCCCCAAATAAAACAAATAAATATTCTTTTGATGGAAAAATACTTGTTACCAGGTTACAATGCTGCTCCGTATCCATTTCCCCTTCGGATATGTTGCATATAGCATCGCTTTCTGTCTCATCTTGATCTACAGATACAACATCGAATTCTTCTGGCAAGTCTATTTCATTTAGCATGGCAACTCTTTCCTTGTTACCTGTTTTATTTCGACATTCTCTTGCAAAATGTCCTTCACCACATATGTAACATTTACATTTCTTCACCTTTTTTCTGTCATGTTGGTATTTCTTCTTGATTACACGAACGTGTGATTTATGGGGTTTTCCTCGGTAACTCTGCGCCCTTCTTAGGCCATACTTCTTTTGCCCTTGATAATAGTTGGGTAGGGGTGTCTGTGAACAGAACTGCAAGTCTTTTAAGCTCCTTTGGAGAGAAGCTTGTTTACACATTTCTGTCAGCTCTTGGTATGCATGATGTATTCTGGGTAGCACACCTATAGTGTTTCCTGGATATCTTTCCTGAAACTTTTGCTCAAGATAATTACCGATTAACGGTGGTATTTTTCGGTAAAACTTACTTGACAGTTCTTCATTAATGAACATTCTTCCGGTTTTGGCCGCTAGTTCCTTGTACTGATTCATGTAAGTTACTAGCTCCTTGGTACTTGGGCAGGCCAATCTCTCTAAGTCAAGATAGGCCTGGTTTTGCTCCGCTGTTGATCCTGTTGTTGGATCTTCAAGAGTGATGATTCTTCTTATTTGAGACAACACATTCAGCGTCTCATCAGCTGCATTGATTAGTTTGTCGTATTGGTCTGGAAACATTATCCTCTATTGGATGAAGGTCTTCTTCTCTATTTCTCCCACTAGGTTTTCAATGTATAACACCTTGGATCTTCTATCAGCCCATATTTTTGAATCAATTACGTTTGTAGTAATTGATTCCCACCTAGAAATAACATCGTTGTACAAACCAATGTTACTAGGTAAAACTAACAGTGCACCTGTTTGTTGTTGGGCCGGAGGAAGTTGCCATTGTTCATCATTGAATCCTCCTTTCAGCCTTCCTGTTCTTGAATTTGAGAAATCCATGTTGTTATAAGGATTCGTTCTTCCAACCGGTCTTAATGCAGGTCCATATTGTGGAGGACCCATTATAGAGTCTTCTGGTGGATTATATGCAGAAGTAGCTCCTGATGGTGCTAGGATGTTCCTTAGCAACGGATAATCCATTTCTGTTTCTTCTAATTGTGTGAATATCACTTCTTCAGTGTCAGACAGAAGCTCATCTCCTTCTTCTTCATCTTCAAATGTTGTTTTAGTGGATAAAAATGAGTCATCAGAGTCAGATTCTGAAGTATATTCACCACCTTCCGCGAATGGGTTTACCCATTCATCATTAAGCACCATTAAGGCATCCATTCTAAGAAATCTTCTGAATACAACATCCCTTTCTTCCGCTGATTGACTTCTTCTATGGATTTGTTGTTATGGGATAGAGGGAGGGCATAGTCTTGTCATTAATTCATCCCATGCTTTCGTCCCTATTTGAGTGCTGCTTTCCCCAAAGCCTTGCTGTTGTCGTGTTGTGTCAGACAACTGCTCTACTTGTTGTATCGGCAGTATACTTGCCTTCTTTAGAATTAGTTGCGCCACTATCTCTCCCTGAGATAATTTCACAGTATTGGGGGTCATATTAAAAACCAGAATATATACCTGCCCGCGATAGTCTCTGTCAATAACTCCGGTGCCAATTTAGATTTCCTTTTTCTAAGAGATTCCAGATTTAGGTGCTATCCTCCCATAATATCCTTCTGGTATAGCGAAAGCTAAACCAGTCTCTATTAGCGCTATGCCATTTGGCTGAAGTTCATAACAAGATCATATCCGATTGACCCTTCTGTTGCTAATGATTTCCCTTTCAAGGGAGGCCACTGATGGTCTAAGAAGGAAGATTGACCTTGATTGCAAGAGAATGTCGAAATAAAACAAGCAACAAGGAAAGAGTTGCCATGCTAAATGAAATAGACTTGCCAGAAGAATTCGATGTTGTATCTGTAGATCAAGATGAGACAGAAAGCGATGCTATTTGCAGCATATCCGAAGGGGAACAGGATACGGAGCAACATTGTAACTTGGTAACAAGTATTTTTCCATCAAAAGAATATTTATTTGGGGAAGACAAAGGTTGGCAGATGCAAATCAATATCCCTGAGGAGCAGGCATATTGTGACCACATGTGGTTACACAATCAGGAGGTTCAAACAATTTATGCTGGATGTAAATTCTGTGGAAGAGAAATCAAGATCAGATCCAGAATCCACTGCAGTCACTGTAAGCTAATTGCATGTGCACCTTGTGCAGATTACTACTTGAAACAGGAAGTAGTGACTGAGCCAGCACCTGTCCCACATGATGACAAGGCACTAATCAAGGAACTACTGGAGTACGTTGATTATTTGCTAGCTGAGAATAGGCGATTGATGATGGAGATTGATCGTCTGAACAAGAAGGCAGTTCATGATAACTTATATAAAGACCTGGAAAAGGACTTTGAAGAATTAAACCCGGAGGACTCTGAACAAGGGAAAGAGCAGGTTAGTTATCTTGAAGAAAGAATTATCTCTAAAGTGAATGCTGAATACCATCTGAAAAGAATGATAAGTAGACTCTATAACATGATGGTTATATTAGAGATTCCTGACAATGCTCCAATCAAGGTCAGTGCAATTTTAGATATAGGCGCTACAACCTACTGCATAGACAAAAGAGCAGATCCAGAAAGGATCCT
Source organism: Wurfbainia villosa (assembly GCA_025175895.1). Lineage (NCBI taxonomy): Eukaryota > Viridiplantae > Streptophyta > Magnoliopsida > Zingiberales > Zingiberaceae > Wurfbainia > Wurfbainia villosa. Next base: position 52,882,109 of record CM046002.1, read on the forward strand.
TGAAAGGAATCCTTACACTATTGTAATCAATGGTGTCAACTCCAAACAACTAGCGAAGTGGAAATTAAAGGACGCACAAATGATTATAGGGGATAACAAATTCCGAATCCCCTTCACCTATTCATTTGATATGACTCTTGGGGACGGAATTTAAATGGTTATCGGCTGCAATTTCATCAGGAACATGCAAGGAGGACTCCAGATTGAAGGTAATTTGATCACTATTTATAAGAATGTTACTTCAATAACAACCAATGAGGCAGCCATTCACGCAATACAAAAATTAAGCATGGATGAGGAGGAATATCTCGACATTCAGGAAAAAGTTTGCTATACTATGAGTCCATCCAACACAAAAATCCTCAGAAGACATGAAGATTTGCTGGAAAAATGAGGAATCAAGGATTTATAGGGGAAGATCCTTTGAGGTATTGGCTGAAAAACAAGATTCTATGCAAGAAAGAAATTATCAATCCTGATATCACAATACAGGATAAGCCTCTGTCCCATGTGACTCCCCTCATGAAGCAGACATTTGATAGACACATTAAGGCATTACTTCAACTGAAGGTTATAAGACCAAGCAAAAGCAGGTATAGAACTATGGCGATGATAGTACAATCAGGTACAAGTATTAACCCAGTAACCAAGAAGGAAGTCAAAGGAAAGGAGAGGATGGTCTTCAATTATAAAACGCTGAATGACAACACATACAAGGACCAATACAGTCTCCCGGGGATCAACACAATTCTGAAGAAAGTTGGAAATTCCAGAATATATTCTAAGTTTGATCTCAAATATGGCTTTCATCAGATTGCTATGGACCCTGCATCGGAAGAATGGATGGCTTTTATAAGCCCTTTTGGACTATATGAATGGCTGGTTATGCCATTCGGACAGAAAAATGCTCCTGTAGCATTCCAACGAAAAATGGACAACTACTTTCAAGGTACTGAAAAATTTATTGCAGTTTATATAGATGATATTTTGGTTTTTTCTTCATCGGAACAGGAGCATGTGAAGCATTTAGAAGTAATGTTGAAGATTTGTGAGGAGAATGGATTAATACTATCTCCCACCAAGTATAAGCTTGTTGTCTCAAAGATTGAATTTCTCGGAGCTGAAATCGGCGAAGGAAAGCTGAAACTTCAACCTCACATAATAAAGAAGATTGCTGAATTTAAGGAGGAGCAGCTCAAAACGAAGAGTGGCCTTCGGTCTTGGCTAGGCATTCTAAATTATGCCAGGACCTACATTCCCAACTTAAGCACTAAGCTGGGACCACTCTACGAGAAGACATCCCCCCATGGGGATAAGCGAATGAAGGCATCAGATTGGAAAATTGTTCGACAAATCAAGGCCCAAGTTCAACAACTACCAGACCTTGAAATTCACCAAGAAAACGCATATATTATTTTAGAAACTGATGGCTCAATGACCGATTGGGGTGGAGTTTGCAAGTGGAAGAAGAGTAAGTTTGATTCTCGGAACACAGAGAGAATCTGTGCATACACACACGGAAAATTTCCAACAGTAAAATCAACCATTAATGCAGAAATCTTTGCAGCAATGGAGACGATTAGTTCTTTGAAGATCCATTATATGGATAAAGATGAAATAACACTCAGAACAGATTGTCAGGCTATAATTAGCTTCCATAACAAGACTGCCAGAAATAAACCATCTAGGGTCAGATGGTTGGCATTTACAGACTACATCACAGGAAGAGGGTTAAAAATTAATTTTGAACATATAGATGGCAAGCTAAATATTTTTGCAGATTCATTATCAAGACTGATAGAAGGGAAAGAGGAAGCTCTTAACATGATCAGGACGGAAGATGAATGGACACGGATCATGCACCCGGAGGTAACCACATCTATTGAGTTTAAATTATTAACTCAGTATGAAACCCTAGTTGCAGCATCTCCCAAAGACACATTCCCTCCGAAAGAATACGTCAAAAGAAAGAAAATGGCCGACATCGAGGAAGAAGCCATTAATCAGCTGTCGACTGCTTTCAAAGAGTTGGAGCTGATTCAGCAGGCCAAGGAATATGACTTTTTGTGTAGGAGACATTGGGAAAGTCCCAAGAAAGGATACTTCATGAAGAAGTCTCAAGAAATTGGTAAGGTGAGACGTGATATCTGGCGTGTCTCAAATGTTTTACAGGACATATATAGGGACATAAGGCAGATGCCCCCGTGAAAGCAATGGTGTGCCCAATAAGGACTGAGCCCCGGGGAGCCGTCCTTTTCAAGCATGTGAATATGAGTTGTAAAGATAAGTGAGTGAACTGTAAAGTTCTTTATTATAAGAAAGGGTAATGGAAATGAAGGACGATGGGGCCCAATGAGCACCCGCTTCAGTTCTAATACAACCTTCCTTCATTATAAAAGGACCAGAGTGGTAGGAGGTTAGAGGCACTCGAGCAATCACCGAGTAAATCATTCCACAAGAGCTTGTGAGTTTGTGAGTTTGTGAGTCTGTTTGAAGTTTACAAGTTTGAAGAGTTCCTTTTCTAATAAATAAAATTTTGGACACAGTCCATATATTATTTTCAATAAGAAACGATCCCCCTTTTGGTATCCATCCAACACAAAAATCCTCAGAAGACATGAAGATTTGCTGGAAAGAATGAGGAATCAAGGATTTATAGGGGAAGATCCTTTGAGGTATTGGCTGAAAAACCAGATTCTATGCAAGATAGATATTATCAATCTTGATATCACAATACAGGATAAGCCTCTGTCCCATGTGACTCCCCTCATGAAGCAGATATTTGATAAACACATTAAGACATTACTTTAACTGAAGGTTATAAGACCAAGCAAAAGCAGACATAGAACTATGGCGATGATAGTACAATCAGGTATAAGTATTGACCCAGTAACCAAGAAGGAAGTAAAAGGAAAGGAGTGGATGGTCTTCAATTACAAAATGCTGAATTACAACACATACAAGGACCAATACAGTCTCCCGGGGATCAACACTATTCTGAAAAAAGTTGAAAATTCCAGAATATATTCTAAGTTTGATCTCAAATATGACTTTCATCAGATTGCTATGGACCCTGCATCGGTATAATGGACGACTTTTATAAGCCCTTCTGGACTATATGAATGGCTGGTTATGCCATTCGGACTGAAAAATGCGCCTGCAGCATTCCAACGAAAAATGGACAACTGCTTTCAAGGTACTGAAAACTTTATTGCACTTTATATAGATGATATTTTGGTCTTTTCTTCATCGGAACAGGAGCATGTGAAGCATTTAGAAGTAATGTTAGGAGAATGGATTAATACTATCTCCCACCAAGTATAAGCTTGCTGTCTCAAAGATTGAATTTCTCGGAGTTGAAATCGGCGAAGGAAAGCTGAAACTTTAACCTCACATAATAAAGAAGATTGCTGAATTTAAGGAGGAGCAGCTCAAAACGAAGAGTGGTCTTCGGTTTTGGCTAGGCATTCTAAATTATGCCAGGACCTACTTTCCCAACTTAAGCACTAAGCTGGGATCACTCTACGAGAAGACATCCCCCCGTGGGGATTGGTGAATGAAGGCATCAAATTGGAAAATTGTTCGTCAAATCAAGGCCCAAGTTCAACAACTACCAGACCTTGAAATGTAAGAATTGTCAGTGGATTGATTTTCCAAATCACTCATCCACCTATTACGCTTTTTACTTCCTGTAGGACTTGTTCTACTTTCTTCACGCTTGCTTTTAATTTTTTTGCCAACGCTTCCTCCTCAGCTAGGATTGGTTGGATTAGGGTTTTGATTTCCCCTAATTTTGGGCTTCTTTTGCTAATGATTTCCCTTTCAAGGGAGGCCATTGTATCCCTTAAAAGGGATATTTCTCCTTTTAGTCTGGTGTTTTCTTCTTCTAATAAAAAGAAATGTTTCAATGAAACTTTAGACAAAAGTGAGACTCTATCGTAAACAATTTCAAGATTGTTAGCTAACAGTAAGTTTGTAGGTTCTGGATTCTTAGCAAGATCAAGATATTCCAGGTTTCGGGTTTGGGATTTTTCATACCATTGCCTTATGTTTTGTTCAAGCCTATCACTCATCTAGTTTCTGACTTACTTACGACTTAGGATTATGTAAAATTTTCTTGCTCATCCGACAGGTCACGATTCTCCCTGGAGTCTTACGTACACTGCGGCCTTTTGCAATCAATTAACAAAATCGTTCGCCTTATCATAAGCCATAATTTCGAAGATTAATAGTTTGAAATAATAAGAAAAATGGATGATATCCGTACCTTCCGCCTGGAATATACAAGGGATTTAGCCAAGAAACATGGCTCTGATACCAAAAGGGGGATCGTTTCTTATTGAAAATAAATAAGGATTGTGTCCAAAATTTTATTTATAAGAAAAGGAACTCTTCAAACTTGCAAACATCAAACTTCAAATAGACTCCCAAACTCACAAGCTCTTGAGGAATGATTTACTCGGTGATTGCTCGAGTGCCTCAAACCTCCTACCACTCTGGTCCTTTTATAATGAAGGAAGGTTGTATTGGAACTGAAGCGGGTGCTCATTGGGCCCCATCGTCCTTCATTTCTATTACCCTTTCTTATCATAAAGAACTTTACAGTTCACTCACTTATCTTTACAACTCATATTCACATGCTTGAAAAGGACGGCTCCCCGAGGTTTAGTCCTTATTGGGCTCACCATTGCTTTTACGGGGGCATTTGCCTTATGTCCCTGTATATGTCCTGTAAAGCATTTGAGACATTCCAGATATCACATCTCACCTTACCAATTTCTTGAGACTTCTTCATGAAGTATTCTTTCTTGGGACTTTCCCAATGTCTCCTACATAAAAAGTCGATTCTCTCCAATCACCTCCAACTCAAAGCAATGACACGATTAATGGCTTCTTCCTCGATGTCGGCCATTTTCTTTCTTTTGACTTATTCTTCCGGAGGGAATGTGTCTTTGGGAGATGCTGCAACTAGGGTTTCATACTGAGTTAATAATTTAAACTCAATAGATGTGGTTACCTCCGGGTGCATGATCCGTGTCCATTCATCTTCCGTCCTGATCATGTTAAGAGCTTCCTCTTTCCCTTCTATTAGTCTTGATAATGAATCTGCAAAAATATTTAGCTTGCCATCTATATGTTCAAAATTAATTTTTACCCCTGTTTCAGTGATGTAGTCTGTAAATACCAACCATCTGACCCTAGATGGTTTATTTCTGGCAGTATTTTTATGGAAGCTAATTATAGCTTTACAATCTGTTTTGAGTGTTATTTCATCTTTATCCATATAATGGATCTTCAAAGAACTCATCGTCTCCATTGCTGTATAGATTTCCGCATTAATGGCTGATTTCACCGTTGGAAATTTTCCGTGTGCGTATGCACAGATTCTCTCTGTGTTCCGAGAATCAAACTTACTCTTCTTCCACTTGCAAACTCCACCCCAACCGGTCATTGAGCCATCAGTTTCTAAAATAATATATGCGTTTTCTGGGGGAATTTAAAGGTCTGGTAGATGTTGAACTTGGGCCTTGATTTGACGAACAATTTCCCAATCTGATGCCTTCATTTGCTTATCCCGATGGGGGGGATGTCTTCTCGTAGAGTGGTCCCAGCTTAGTGCTTAAGTTGGGAATGTAGGTCCTGGCATAATTTAGAATGCCTAGCCAAGACCGAAGGCCACTCTTCGTTTGGTACTCTCCTCCTAAATTCGAATCTTCTTTATTATGTGAGGTTGAAGTTTCAGCTTTCCTTCGCCGATTTCAGCTCCGAGAAATTCAATCTTTGAGACAGCAAGCTTATACTTGGTGGGAGATAGTATTAATCCATTCTCCTCACAAATCTTCAACATTACTTCTAAATGCTTCACATGCTCCTGCTCCGATGAAGAAAAGACCAAAATATCATCTATATAAACTGCAATAAATTTTTCAGTACCTTGAAAGCAGTTGTCCATTTTTCGTTGGAATGCTGCAGGAGCATTTTTCAGTCCGAATGGCATAACCAGTTATTCATATAGTCCGGAAGGGCTTATAAAAGTCGTCCATTCTACCGATGCAGGGTCCATAGCAATCTGATGAAAGCCAAATTTGAGATCAAACTTAGAATATATTCTGGAATTTTCAACTTCTTTCAGAATAATGTTGATCCCCGGGAGACTGTATTGGTCCTTGTATATGTTGTCATTCAGTGTTCTGTAATTGAAGACCATCCTCTCCTTTCCTTTGACTTCCTTTTTGGTTACTGGGTCAATACTCAGACTGACAGACTATCATCGCCATAGTTCTACGCCGCTATTGGTCTTATAACCTTCAAAAGTAATGCCTTAATGTGTTAGTCATGTTTATCTCAGATTATGATATCGTGGATTGATAATATCTATCTCGCATAGAATCTTGTTTTTCAGCCAATACCTCAAAGGATCTTCCCCTATAAATCCTTGATTCCTCTTTCTTTCTAGCAAATCTTCATGTCTTCTGAGGATTTTTGTGTTGGATGGACTCATAGTATAGCAAACTTTTTCCTGAATGTCAAGATATACCTCCTCATCCATGCTTAATTCTTGTATTGCGTGAACGGCTGCCTCATTGGTTGTTATTGAAGTAACATTCTTATAAATAGTGATCAAATTACCTTTAATCCGGAGTCCTTGCATGTTCCTGATGAAATTGCAACCGATAACCATTTGAATTCCGTCCCCAAGAGCCATATCAAATGAATAGGTGAAGGGGATTCGGAATTTGTTATCCCCTATAATCATTTGTCTGCCCTTTAATTTCCACTTCGCTAGCTGTTTGGAGTTGACACCATTGATTACAATAGTGTAAGGATTCCTTTCAAGGATCCTTTCTGGAACTGCTCTTTTGTCTATGCAGCAAGTTGTAGCGCCTGTATCTAAAATTGCACTGACCTTGATTATAGCATTGTCAGGAATCTCTAATATAACCATCATGTTATAGAGTCTATTTATCATTCTTTTCGGATGATATTCAACATTCACTTTAGAGATAATTCTTTCTTCAAGATAACTATCCTGCTCTTTCACTTGTTCAGAGTCCTCCGGGTTTAATTCTTCAAAGTTCTTATCCAGGTCTTTATATAAGTTATCATCAACTGCCTTCTTGTTCAGACTATCAATCTCCATTATCAATCGCCTATTCTCAGCTAGCAAATAATCAACGTACTCCAGTAGTTCCTTGATTAGTGCTCTCATGGTTGGCTCGACCACTACTTCTCGCTTCAAGTAATCGCACAAGGTGCAGCGCATTTACAATGACTGCAGTGAATTCTGGATCTAATCTTGGTTTCTCTTCCACAGAATTTACATCCAGCATAAATTGTTTGAACCTCCTGATTGTGTAACCATGTCTGGTCACAATATGCCTGCTCCTCAGGGATATTGATTTGCACCTGCCAACCTTTGTCTTCCCCAAATAAAACAAATAAATATTCTTTTGATGGAAAAATACTTGTTACCAAGTTACAATGCTGCTCCGTATCCATTTCCCCTTCGGATATATTGCAAATAGCATCGCTTTCTGTCTCATCTTGATCTACAGATACAAAATCGAATTCTTCTGGCAGGTCTATTTCATTTAGCATGGCAACTCTTTCCTTGTTGCCTGTTTTATTTCGACACTCTCTTGCAAAATGTCCTTCTTCACCACATATGTAACACTTACATTTCTTCACCTTTGTTCTGTCATGTTGGTATTTCTTCTGGATCACACGAATGTGTGATTTATGGGGTTTTCCTTGGTAACTCTGCGCCCTTCTTAGGCCATTACTTCTTTTGCCCTTGATAATAGTTGGGTAGGGGTATCTGTGAACAGAACTGCAAGTCTTTTAAGCTCCTTTGGAGAGAGGCTTGTTTACACATTTCTGTCAGCTCTTGGTATGCATAATGTATTCTGGGTAGCACACCTATAGTGTTTCCTGGATATCTTTCCTGAAACTTCTGCTCAAGATAATTACCGATTAACGGTGGTATTTTTCGGTAAAACTTACTTGACAGTTCTTCATTAATGAACATTCTTCCGGTTTTGGCCGCTAGTTCCTTGTACTGGTTCATGTAAGTTACTAGCTCCTTGGTACTTGGGCAGGCCAATCTCTCTAACTCAAGATAGGCCTGGTTTTGCTCCGCTGTTGATCCTGTTGTTGGATCTTCAAGAGTGATGATTCTTCTTATTTGAGACAGCACATTCTGTGTCTCATCAGCTGTATTGATTAGTTTGTCGTATTTGTCTTGAAATATCATGACTCCCCTCATGAAGCAGACATTTGATAAACACATTAAGGCATTACTTCAACTGAAGGTTATAAGACCAAGCAAAAGCAGACATAGAACTACGGCGATGATAGTACAATCAGGTACAAGTATTGACCCAGTAACGAAGAAGGAAGTCAAAGGAAAGGAGAGGATGATCTTCAATTACAGAATGCTGAATGACAACACATACAAGGACCAATACAGTCTCCCGGGGATCAACACTATTCTGAAGAAAGTTGAAAATTCCAGAATATATTCTAAGTTTGATCGCAAATCTGGCTTTCATCATATTGCTATGGACCCTGCATCGGTAGAATGGATGACTTTTATAAGCCCTTCCGGACTATATGAATGGTTGGTTATGCCATTCGGACTGAAAAATGCTCCTGTAGCATTCCAACGAAAAATGGACAACTGCTTTCAAGGTACTGAAAACTTTATTGCAGTTTATATAGATGATATTTTGGTCTTTTCTTCATCGGAACGGGAGCATGTGAAGCATTTAGAAGTAATGTTGAAGATTTGTGAGGAGAATGGATTAATACTATCTCCCACCAAGTATAAGCTTGCTGTCTCAAAGATTGAATTTCTCGGAGTTGAATTCGACGAAGGAAAGCTGAAACTTCAACCTCACATAATAGGGGGATCGTTTCTTATTGAAAATAAGATATGGACTGTGTCCAAAATTTTATTTATGAGAAAAGGAACTCTTCAAACTTCAAACAGACTCACAAACTCACAAACTCACAAGCTCTTGAGGAATGATTTACTCGGTGATTGCTCGAGTGCCTCAAACCTCCTACCACTCTGGTCCTTTTATAATGAAGGAAGGTTGTATTGGAATTGAAGCGGGTGCTCATTGGGCTCCATCGTCCTTCATTTCCATTACCCTTTCTTATCATAAAGAACTTTACAGTTCACTCACTTATCTTTACAACTCATATTCACCTCGATCCTTTTTAGTCTCACCATCGCTTTCGGGCATCCGCTTTATGTCCTGATATATCTCTGTAAAGCATTTGAGACACGCCAGATATCACGTCTCACCTTACCAATTTCTTGAGACTTCTTCATGAAGTATTCTTTCTTGGGACTTTCCCAATGTCTCCTACACAAAAAGTCAGATTCCTTGGCCTGCTGAATCAGCTCCAACTCTTTGAAAGCAGTCGACAGCTGATTAATGGCTTCTTCCTCGATGTCGGCCATTTTCTTTCTTTTGACGTATTCTTCCGGAGGGAATGTGTCTTTGGGAGATGCTGCAACTAGAGTTTCATACTGAGTTAATAATTTAAACTCAATAGATGTGGTTACCTCCGGGTGCATGATCCGTGCCCATTCATCTTCCGTCCTGATCATGTTAAGAGCTTCCTCTTTCCCTTCTATCAGGCTTGATAATGAATCTGTAAAAATATTTAGCTTGCCATCTATATGTTCAAAATTAATTTTTACCCCTATTCCAGTGATGTAGTCTGTAAATGCCAACCATCTGACCCTAGATGGTTTATTTCTGACAGTCTTATTATGGAAGCTAATTATAGCTTGACAATCTGTTCTGAGTGTTATTTCATCTTTATCCATATAATGGATCTTCAAAGAACCACCACCTTCCGCGAATGGGTTTACCCATTCATCGTTAAGCACCATTAAGGCATCCATTCTAAGAAATCTTCTGAATGCAGCATCCCTTTCTTCCGCGGATTGACTTCTTCTATGGATTTGTTGTTGTGGGATAGAGGGAGGGCATAGTCTTGTCATTAATTCATCCCATGCTTTCGTCCTTATTTGAGTGCTGCTTTCCCCAAAGCCTTGCTGTTGTTGTGTTGTGTCAGACAGCTGCTCTACTTGTTGTATCGGCAGTATACTTGCCTTTTCCAGAATTAGTTGCGCCACTATCTCTCCCTGAGATAATTTCAGAGTATTGGGGGTCATATTAAAAACCAGAATATATTCCAGGCTTAATTCCTTATATATTCCAGGCGGAAGGTACGGGTATCATCTATTTTTCTTATTATTTCAAACTATTAATCTTCGAAATTATGGCTTATGATAAGGCGAACGATTTTGTTAATTGATTGCAAAAGGCCGCAGTGTACGTAAGACTCTAGGGAGAGCCGTGATCCGTCGGATGAGCAAGAAAATTTTACAGAATCCTAAGCCGTAAGTAAGTGAGAAACTAGATGAGTGATAGGCTTGAACAAAACATAAGGAATGGTATGAAAAATCCCAAACCCGAAACCTGGAATATCTTGATCTTGCTAAGAATCCAGAACCTACAAACTTGCTGTTAGCTAACAATCTTGAAATTGTTTACGATAGAGTCTCACTTTTGTCTAAAGTTTCATTGAAACATTTCTTTTTATTAGAAGAAGAAAACACCAGACTAAAAGGAGAAATATTCTTTTTAAGGGATACAGTGGCCTCCCTTGAAAGGGAAATCATTAGCAATAGAAGCCCAAAATTAGGGGAAATCAAAACCCTAATCCAACCAATCCTAGCTGAGGAGGAAGCGTTGGCAAAAGAATTAAAAGCAAGCGTGAAGAAAGTAGAACAAGTCCTACAAGAAGTAAAATGCCTAATAGGTGGATGAGTGATCTGGGAAATCAATCCACTGGCAATTCTTACATAAAGGCCCTAAAAGCAACTGAGCTTTTATAACTACCATCAGTAGGTTTTGCAACACCATCACAATATAAAACTGCTTTTGAGTTCCAAAGAGTCCTTGTGAAGCAAAATAATACCATAATATCTTTTCTGATAGATATTCACAGGCAAGTGCAGGACTTGAGAGCTCAAGTAAATCAACTAAAAACACAACCAGTCAGTCAGGCTGCAGGATCTTCTAAAGAACTTGAAGGAGCAATTGACGATCTGACAAAGAGGATTTCGGCCATTAACCTTGGTAAAGGAGCCGTGATTCCTAAGAAGAAAGGTTCTATCTTAGTATTCAAGAACCCATCGGAAATTCTTCAGAACGAAAGAGCCAAATAATGTCTTCAAGTGCAAGACATTCCACAAGTACCAGGCCACCCGCCGTTGGTACATCTTCAACCTTACAAGTACCAAGCTCTGAAAATCAAATCAGGGACTACAGACAAGGGCAAAGAATGCTATACAACCTGCAGAGAAGGATATTTCCCAACCAAAGAAGGTTCAGAAGAACCATCGAAAGTCAGATAGACCCTGAAGAACAACTTGAAATTTCTAGAACCAGAAGGGCAAATATGGTTCCAGCGGAAATTCTATATTCCACTGGATTTCAACCTTCAAATCACAGAGTTTATCAACATTACTCTGAGGAAGACCTTCTGTGCATAGAAGAAAATCAAGTGGACCTTCCACTTGTTACTGAAGAAAGCCATCAGAGGCTTCGAGAAGCAGGATTTCATCACATACACATGGGGTTAGTAATGATAAGAATACATGCATTACATCGAAGAAATACAGGAGCTATGGTGTTAGTGGTACTTCGAGACATAAGATGACGAGGAGATAGATCCATAATAGCCACAATGGAAATGGATCTCAGCAGAGGAACACAAATGGTGTATGTTATTCCGGATTTAATGATAAATGTGGAAGACTTTGCAAACCACATAGAGCTGTCCATACAAACACATGGATATCAGGAATGACAAGGCAGAACCAGCAATTTACTAATTACCAGAATGATGGTAGGTCGCCTAACCAATACCAGCTTCACTAATTTTTTATACAATATGCAGAATGTTACAGATTATTTAGCTAGCAGAGGAGTAAATGCAATTCTTGGCACAAGATTTACCACTGAAGAACTGCAACAACAGAGGTGGATTTTAAGGCCATCCGTGAGAAGAAACCCTATGGCACCAACTAGGGTTGAGACCAGAACACTTCTAGATGGAAGTGTCTCATTGCAGTTTGAAGGCTATATTCCTACTTCTGAAAACAGGATTGTAGCCGTGAATCAAGATGATATGGAAATTGGAGAAGCAGAATAGGAAATTCTAGCTGTCCTCATAACAGAAGAACCTATACTAGAAGTTCTGAAGACAAATCCAAATGCACAAATACCAACAAGAAAGACAGAAGGGTCAATCGGATATGATCTTGCTATATGCTATAATTATGAACTTCAGCCAAATGGCAGATCGCTAATAGAGACTGGTTTAGCTTTTGCTATACCAGAAGGACATTATGGGAGGATAGCACCTAAATCTGGAATCTCTTGGAAAAAGGGAATCCAAATTGGCGCCGGAGTTATTGACAGAGACTATCGTGGGCAGGTATATATTCTGGTTTTTAATATGACCCCTAATACTCTGAAATTATCTCAGGGAGAGATAGTGGCGCAACTAATTCTGGAGAAGGCAAGTATCTGCCGTCACAGAGCAAATAAAGCATTGTCGACCTGACACGACAAGAAGGCTTTGGGAAAGCAAAGACTCAAATAGGGACGAAAGCATGGGATGAATTAATGACAAGACTATGCCCTCCCTCTATCCCACAACAACAAATCCATAGAAGAAGTCAATCAGCGGAAGAAAGGGATGCTGCATTCAGAAGATTTCTTAGAATGGATGCCTTAATGGTGTTTAATGATGAATGGGTAAACCCATTCGCAGAAGGTGGTGGATATACTTCAGAATCCGACTCTGATGACTCATTTTTATCCACTAAAACAACATTTGAAGATGAAGAAGAAGGAGATGAGCTTCTGTCTGACACTGAAGAAGTGATATTCACACAATTAGAAGAAACAGAAATGGATTATCCGTTGCTAAGGAACATCCTAGCAGCATCAGGAGTTATTTCTGCATACAATCCACCAGAAGACTCTATAATGGGTCCTCCACAATATGGACCTGCATCAAGACTAGTTGGAAGAACGAATCCTTATAACAACATGGATTTCTCAAATTCAAGAACAGGAAGGTTCAAAGGAGGATTCAATGATGAACAATGGCAACTTCCTCCCGTCCAACAACAAATAGGTGCACTGTTAGTTTTACCTAGTAACATTGGTTTGTACAACGATGTTATTTCTAGGTGGGAATCAATTACTACAAACGTAATTGATTCAAAAATATGGGCTGATAGAAGATCCAAGGTGTTATACATTGAAAACCTAGTGGGAGAAATAGATGGAGGATGATGTTTCGGAGTTGTCTCGAATAAGAAGAATCATCACTCTTGAAGATCGATACAGATCAGCGTGCAAACCGGGCTATCTTGAGAGATTGGCTGCCCAGATCTGAGCTTAACTTAACATGAATCGGTCTGAGGAACTAAGCCCAGGAAGAATGTTCATTAATGAAGAACTGTCAAGTAAGTTTTACCGAAAAATACCACCGTTAATCGGTAATTATATTGAGCAAAAGTTTCAGGAAAGATATCCAGGAAACACTATAGGTGTCTACCCGAATATCATCATGCGTACAGTGAAATGAAATGCTTCTCTCCAAAGGAGCTTAAAGACTTGCATTACGAGATACCCCTACCCAACTATTATCAAGGGCAAAAGAAGGGCCTGAAGAAGGCGCAGAGTTCGGAGAACCCATAAATCCTGCGTTCGTGTGATCAAGAAGAAATACCAACATGACAGAACAAAGGTGAAGAAATGTAAGTGTTGCATATGTGGTGAAGAAGGACATTTTGCAAGAGAATGTCGAAATAAAACATGCAACAAGGAAAGAGTTGCCATGCTAAAAGAAATAGACTTGCCAGAAGAATTCGATGTTGTATCTGTAGATCAAGATGAGACAGAAAGCGATGCTATTTGCAGCATATCCGAAGGGGAAATGGATACGGAGCAACATTGTAACCGGGTAACAAGTATTTCCATCAAAAGAATATTTATTTGTTTTATTTGGGGAAGACAAAGGTTGGCAGGTGCAAATCAATATCCCTGAGGCGAGCGTATTGTGACGGACATGGTTACACGTCGGAGGTTCAAACAATTTATCTGGATGTAAATGCATGGAAGAGAAACCAAGATTAGATCCGAAATCATTAAGCTACGCTTGTGCACCTTGTGCGATTACTACTAAACAGAAGTAGTGAGCCAGCCACATGATGGCACTAATCAAGGAAAACGAGTCGTTGATTATTTGCTAGCTGAGAATAGGCGATTGATGATGGAGATTGATCGTCTGAACAAGAAGGGAGTTGATGATAACTTATATAAAGACCTGGAAAAGGACTTTGAAGAATTAAACTCAGAGGACTCTTAACAAGGGAAAGAGCAGGTTAGTTATCTTGAAGAAAGAATTATCTCTAAAGTGAATGCTAAATACCATCCGAAAAGAATGATAAATAGACTCTATAACATGATGGTTATATTAGAGATTCCTGACAATGCTATAATCAAGGTCGGTCACGATTTTAGATACTGATTCTGACTTCTGCATAAAGAAAAGCTTCGAAAGGATCCTTGAAAGGAATCCTTACACTATTGTAATCAATGGTGTCAACTCCAAACAGCTAGCGAAGTGGAAATTAAAGGGCAGACAAATGATTATAGGGGATAACAAATTCCGAATCCCCTTCACCTATTCATTTGATATGGCTCTTGGGGACGGAATTCAAATGGTTATCGGTTGCAATTTCATCAGGAACATGCAAGGACTCCGGATTAAAGGTAATTTGATCACTATTTATAAGAATGTTACTTCAATAACAACCAATGAGGGCTCAGTTCAATGATACAAGAATTAAGCATGGATGAGGAGGTATATCTTGACATTCAGGAAAAAGTTTGCTATACTATGAGTCCATCCAACACAAAAATCCTCAGAAGACATGAAGATTTGCTGGAAAGAATGAGGAATCAAGGATTTATAGGGGAAGATCCTTTGAGGTATTGGCTGAAAAACAAGATTCTATGCAAGATAGATATTATCAATCCTGATATCACAATACAGGATAAGCCCTCATCCGTGTGACTCCTCGTGACGGCGTTTGATAAACACATTCAATCAAGGTTATAAGACCAAGCAAAAGCGCATGTATGGCGATGATAGTCTGTACAAGTAGTATTGACCCAGTAACCAAGAAGGAAGTCAAAGGAAAGGAGAGGATGGTCTTCAATTACAAAACGCTGAATGACAACACATACAAGGACCAATACAGTCTCCCGGGGATTAACACTATTCTGAAGAAAGTTGAAAATTCCAGAATATATTCTAAGTTTGATCTCAAATCTGGCTTTCATCAGATTGCTATGGACCTGCATCGGTAGAATGGACGACTTTTATAAGCCCTTCTGGACTATATGAATGGCTGGTTATGCCATTCGGACTGAAAAATCCTCCTGCAGCATTCCAACGAAAAATAGACAACTGCTTTCAAGGTACTGAAAACTTTATTGCAGTTTATATAGATGATATTTTGGTCTTTTCTTCGCTAGCAGGGCATGAAGCATTTAGAAGTAATGTTGAAGATTTGTGAGGAGAATGGATTAATACTATCTCCCACCAAGTATAAACTTGCTGTCTCAAAGATTGAATATCTCGGAGCTGAAATCGGCGAAGGAAAACTGAAACTTCAACCTCACATAATAAAGAAGATTGCTGAATTTAAGGAGGAGCAGATCAAAACGAAGAGTGGCCTTCGGTCTTGGCTAGACATTCTAAATTATGCCAGGACCTACATTCCCAACTTAAGCACTAAGCTGGGACCACTCTACGAGAAGACATCCCCCCATGGGGATAAGCGAATGAAGGCATCAGTTGAAATTGAATCAGGCCCAAGTTCAATACTACGGACCTTGAAATTCCCCCAGAAAATGCATATATTATTTTAGAAACTGATGGCTCAATGATCGGTTGGGGTGGAGTTTGCAAGTGGAAGAAGAGTAAGTTTGATTCTCAGAACACAGAGAGAATCTGTGCATACGCACATGGAAAATTTCCAACAGTGAAATCAGATCTATGCAAATGCATGCGTGATAGGCGATGAGTTCTTTGAAGATCCATTATATGGATAAAGATGAAATAACACTGAAGCAGTGTATCAAGCTATAATTAGCTTCCATAACAAGATCGAAATAAATCATCTAGGTCGGATGGTTTGGCATTCAGTATCATATCGGAGCGAGGATAAAAAATTAATTTTGAACATATAGATGGCTAAGCTATTTTTTGCTGATATCAAGGTGATGAAGGGAAGAGAGGCTCTTAACTTGATCGAGACGGAAGATGAATGGACACGCGGATCATCCGGAGGTAACCACATCTATTGAGTTTAAATTATTAACTCAGTATGAAACCCTAGTTGCAGCATCTCCCAAAGACACATTCCCTCCGAAAGAATACGTCAAAAGAAAGAAAATGGCCGACATCGAGGAAGAAGCCATTGTCGGTTGTCATTGCTTCGAAAGAGTTGGAGTGTGACGAGGAATCTGACTTTTTGTGTAGGAGACATTGGGAAAGTCCCAAGAAAGAATACTTCATGAAGAAGTCTCAAGAAATTGGTAAGGTGAGACGTGATATCTGGCGTGTCTCAAATGCTTTACAGGACATATACAGGGACATAAGGCAGATGCCCCCGTGAAAGCAATGGTGAGCCCAATAAGGACTGAGCCCTCGGGAGCCGTCCTTTTCAAGCATGTGAATATGAGTTGTAAAGATAAGTGAGTGAACTGTAAAGTTCTTTATGATAAGAAAGGGTAATGGAAATGAAGGACGATGCGGCCCAATGAGCACCCGCTTCAGTTCCAATACAACCTTCCTTCATTATAAAAGGACCAGAGTGGTAGGATGTTTGAGGCACTCGAGCAATCACTGAGTAAATCATTCCTCAAGAGTTTGTGAGTTTGTTTGAAGTTTGAAGTTTGAAGTTTGCAAGTTTGAAGAGTTCCTTTTCTTATAAATAAAATTTTGGACACAGTCCATATTTTATTTTCAATAAGAAACGATCCCCCTTTTGTTATCCCCTATAATCATTTGTCCGCCCTTTAATTTTCACTTCGCTAGCTGTTTGGAGTTGACACCATTGATTACAATAGTGTATGGATTCTTTTCAAGGATCCTTTTTGGAACTGCTCTTTTGTCTATGCAGCAGGTTGTAGCACCTGTGTCTAAAATTACACTGACCTTGATTGGAGCATTGTCAGGAATCTCAGCTAGCAAATAATCAACGTACTCCAGTAGTTCCTTGATTAGTGCCTTGTCATCATGTGGGGCTGGTGCTGGCTCAGTCACTACTTCCTGTTTCAAGTAGTAATCTGCACAAGGTGCACAAGCAGTTAGCTTACAATGACTGCAGTGAATTCTGGATCTGATCTTGGTTTCTCTTCCACAGAATTTACATCCAGCATAAATTGTTTGAACCTCCTGATTGTGTAACCACGTGTGGTCACAATATGCCTGCTCCTCAGGGATATTGATTTGCACCTGCCAACCTTTGTCTTCCCTAAATAAAACAAATAAATATTCTTTTGATGGAAAAATACTTGTTACCAAGTTACAATGCTGCTCCGTATCCATTTCCCCTTCGGATATATTGCAAATAGCATCGCTTTCTGTCTCATCTTGATCTACAGATACAAAATCGAATTCTTCTGGCAGGTCTATTTCATTTAGCATGGCAACTCTTTCCTTGTTGCCTGTTTTATTTCGACACTCTCTTGCAAAATGTCCTTCTTCACCACATATGTAACACTTACATTTCTTCACCTTTGTTCTGTCATATTGGTATTTCTTCTTGATCACACGAACGTGTGATTTATGGGGTTTTCCTCGGTAACTCTGCGCCCTTCTTAGGCCATACTTCTTTTGCCCTTGATAATAGTTGGGTAGGGGTATCTGTTGAGAAGTAGATGGGGTTAATTAAATTGGAAATTTTACAAATAAGTCCACTAAGTTCATTGCTAGGTCCCTAAGAAAAAAATTTATATTATAGATCTTGTATCCAAAAAAAAATTTGGTATTCCAAATTTTGTCAGTTGAAGGAAAAAAGGTGTGAGAATCCATTTCGTATATCTTCCTCCCACTTTTAAGTAGCCTTTTGGTTAAAGGAATGTTGCTGATACACCTTTCAAAGTTGGTGCTCATGCAATCTAGGATGCAGACTGATTCCCCTCATAAGTAGCAATTGTATAAAGAAGTACCAACAAGCTCTCTAACATATATGACAAATCATAAACATAATACATACTTTATTTTGATTCATGGAACACATCATGGGCTCCGCTAGTGAAGGTGATAGAGCAAGTCTATAAGCCACTCGGTCAACTTGTTTAAGAATTTGAAAGAACCTAATGAATCTAGGAGCAACTTTCCTTTTATATGGATCTTTTTATGCCCTCAATAGGAGATACACGGAGAAATAGGTAATCCCTCACTTAGAATCAACTTTTTGTCTCTTGTCTACATAGATTTTTTATCCACTTTAAGCAGCCAACAATCTGTATTTAATTATTTTCACTATTTCTACATTTCGTTGAAGCCACCGTGAACCAAATAGTTAGCGTTCACCTACTTCATCCCATAACATAGGTGATCTCTGAGTTTTGCCATATAGTGCCTTGAAAGAAGTGATATAATCAGTCAAATGAAAGCTACTATTATATATGGACTCTACCAAATGTAAATGGTTCTCCTAACTACCCCCTAAAATCTAGTATATAAGCTCGTAAAAGATCCTCTAGGGTCTAGATAGCACGCTCTAATTGATTGTCTATTTGAGAGTGGAAAATAAAACTAAATATAACTCAGTGCCCAGGCCTTTTATAAACTTGCCAAAATTTAGATGTGAAATGAAGATCATGTTTTAATATAATAATAGAATTCCGTGTAGTCACATGAGATCTGTACAATAAAGATCAGCTAAGTAGTCGAATGCATATCAATGGATAGAAATTGTGTCGATTTAGTTAATTAGTCTATAACTACCTAAATCACATCATGTCTCTTTTTGGAACTTTAGTAGTTCGATAACAAAATCCACGATGATGTGTGTTCTGCCTTAATTTGTTGACAGATTAAACATTGAGCCACAAATTAAACTACGTCACCTTTTATATTCTACCACTAGTTGTTCTTCTATGGTCCAAATAGTACGCTTTTACTCACCATCTATTTGAGGGTGGAAGGCCGAACAAAATGTAACTTAGTGTCAAAGTCTTTTGTAAACTTTACCAAAATGTAAACATGAAGCGAGGGTCATGATCAAATATGATAATGAAATTCTGTGTAGTCTCATGATATCTCAACAATAATGATCAGCTAAACAGTCCAATGCATCAATCTGATAAATGGATAAAAATTGTGTCAATCGGTCAATAATTATTTAAACAATATCATGTTCTTTCTAGATCTTAGCAATTTGACAACAAAATCCATTGTGATCTATTTGTATTTCCACCAAGAAACACGAATCTTCTAAAGGAGTTCTGTGCTCTGGTATTCTGCCTATTAAACAATGAGCTACAAATTGAGCCACATTGCTTTTTATATTTTGTCATGCCACTGGTAGTTTTTTAAAGGTTTTTGTACATTCAAATAGTACAGAGTGTATATTATATCAAGAACAATGGAACAGTTGACTTTTTAAAGTGCTCTTAATCACATGTGATTTAGTACATTGCTTATCACGAAATTGTAGAATTCATTCATCATCAAGAGAGAATTTTGTTTTAGATTGTGGCCTAATTTTCTTGCAATTGATTGCATATCTTTATCATCATATATTTGATCTGCTCGACAAAGGGGATTGTGCTATGAGAGTGACTAAAATAACTTTTCATGTCTAGCCTACCTAATTTAGATCTAACTGCATCTTTTAGGTCAACGAATACTATGTGTGAGGGTTTCTAACTGAAAAGTTAGAGTTAATTTAGATCTAACTGAAAAGTTGTACTGACCAAGTGGGAGGCACTTAAGATTGCTAAAGGTTCGTAGTTTTCTTGGATTATCAAACTACAATTGTTGTTTCATAAAGGTATCTCCATTAACTCTATCATTGACTTTTTCTAGGTCAACGAATACTATGTGTAAATCTTCCTTCTTTTCTCGATAGTTTTCAATTAATTGCTTAAGAAGTATATTTTGTTGGCTAATCTTTTAGGTATGAATCCAAATTGATTTTTGTTCATCGTGGTCTCCTTAATTTTTTTTCTATTTCTCTTTTCTAAAATTTTATGGTACGACTCATTAATTTAATATCCCTATAATTTACACAATTTGTATATCTTATTTATTTTTATATAGGGGACTAGAGTATTTACTTTCCATTAATTAAATAGTTTTTTCATTTTCTCTATCAGATTGAAGAACTTCACAAACCATTTAATACCTTACTTTTCTAGGCACTTCTATACTTCTGCTGGAATATCATATCGTCTAATTACTTTTCTATTTTGCATCCTATTTAAAGTCTGTTCTACTTATAAAGTTTGAATTTTACAATAAATAAATTTTTATATTCCTCTAGCCTACTTAATTATCTAAGTTAAGTTGATTCATAAAGTTGATGAAAACACTACTTCTATCACTTTTTTATTTCCTCATCATTTAATAGTATCCTATTTCATTTATCTTTAATATATTTTATTTAGATAAGATCTCTTCTCTCTGTCACTTTAGTTATTCTATAAATGTCTTTTTTTTTCTTTTATATTCAATTGTCGGTACAAGTATTTAAAAATTTCATTCTTGGTCGACTCATTGCTTTATTGGTCTTTTTCTTTATTACTATATAGTTTTTTTTTGTTACGAGTGCATAATAACTTACTCACTTTTCATTTTTTTCTTCATCTTCTTTTATACTTTTTTCTTCCACCATTAAAATTCTTGTCTTTGTGGTGTATGTTCTTTTGACTTATAAAATGAAAAATAATAACCAAGAATATACTTTTGCGAGAAGTATATTCTTGGTTATTATTTTTCATTTTAATATGATCTTATTCCATATCATATTCGAATCACTTTATATTCTCCTAATATTTGTAATCTTACACTCAACTATTAGGTTTGAGTTTTCATTTGGAAAATTATCAAAGAACTGACTAATCCTGTCACCATGGTGGTCTCTCCACCTAACTTGAGAGTGGGGGCTGGTTTATGTCGCTGGGGTTGGAAAACATAATGGAGTAATCCTATACTATTGCTTAGTTCCCTATTTTCTCGTTTTTTAATCTAAAAAATTTATGGAATTTTATGCTCACTCATTTTTGTGCATGTTGTTTCCTCCTAGTGCTGCAATGATTGTACCCACATTTATGCTGCAATGGAATTTTATGCTCTCTTTTCTTCCTATTATATATTGCTACATTCTCACTCAGCTTTTCTCATTTGATGTATTCTTTGTTGTTACTTCCAGATCCACTGAGGATTGGTAACTGTAATGTCCCTGTGATGTAATGCCAAGTCCTCTTTGATTGGACTTCCCACCGACGCTTTGTGGACATTTTTAGTTATCACAATTATTATATTTTTTGTTTTCTACTTGGTATGTAGTTGACAATTATCTTTGTCACATTAACTCCTTATATTAATTGTGTTTTCCTTATGTCCTTTCTCTTTGCTGGTGAATAATTATCTTATTTTAATCCCCTTGTGTTTGTAAACCATTTTCTCACATGTCCATTGATAGAACAATTGATCTACCTGAAACATAATTGATAATTAATCAATTGACTTAGCACCTATTTAGTCGACTTAAATTCATGAGTTGATTCAACAAGAGAAGAATACAAGCTCATTTAACGTGTAACATTTGTATTCGACTCAATATAGATTTAATTTACTCAAATCTAAGTTTATTGATTCAGATTCTTCTAGCTCAAATAATTATTGAAATGAATTCTATCCTTCAATAAATACTTTCTTAAGTTGATTTAAGACCACTTTAGTTGATTCAATGCGAACGAAGAAAAACTTATGTTTAACACCTGACTTTCCATTCAACTCAAGACACGTCAGCCTATTGAATGCCCTATAGTTTTACTCAAACTAAAAGAGAATACTTCTATTTATGAGTATAATGCCTATAATTGACTTAATTCTTCAATTCTCTAAAATAAATTTATGTCGACTAAATCTATTCAAGGATCTCGACTTTATTCAAGATAAAGTTCATTTATAGACTAGAACCAAAGATGTGTTCCTTGGTTGAATGCTCACCTAAATAAATGTTCTCAGAAAATTCAAGATGACAATCAAACCTTTCAAAATTCACTTGTTTTTATTTGCTAATAGGAATCTCCAAGTCTCTACCAAAAAGTCTTGCTTCATATACTTCCTCATTTGCCAAGAGACATCGTCTTTAGATCTTCCTTTGTTCCCTTAGAAGCCCATCTCCAAGTGTTCTTCAATGTCACCACCACACTATTAGTCGACCTTAAGGTTAATTTTGATAATTCTATCAACACATTTTGATAAGGACCTTTTGGACTTTATCATCTACCTAATTGTTATTGAAATTTTTCTATATATCTCTTTTGGACTTTTTTTTATTCATCAAGTATCTAGTTAATTTTGATCTATTTAGATTTCTCTAACCTTAAAATTTATTGAGTCATGTTATGCTTGTAAATTTATCAAGTTTACACTATAACATTTGACAAAGCAACAGAAATATAAGTGAGCTTGACTTGTTTATCAACCACTTCAAAATAACCTAATCGTACTCTACCACATAAGACATAACTGCAACAAGAAAGAAGTTGGTCGCAACTAAGTCGAGGTCATTAGATTACGTGTTAGTCTCCGCCACCCACATCAAATGTGTAATTTGGGGTCAAGGTTGACACCCCTCAATCGCTCGGCCACAACACCCTATCATTATAAGGTTTTGAGAATGAATTGAATTTTATTAATCACAATACTAGAGGAGACATGATTGGGTAAGGATTCAATCAGAATCTGAACCTGAATGGCTATGCACTATCCAATTTGATCCAATTTGATGAAGAATTGGAAATGGATTATCCCATGCAACAAGTAACTCACAATGTATTAACATCTTCAACGGTTGTCTCACCATACAATCAGTCAGGAGATAGTATGTTGGGACCACCCCAATATGCGCCAGCTAATACTCATCCTACAACGGCAAACCCATACTAGAACCCGAATTTCATTGGTTCACGTATTGGGAACTTAAGGTGAGGACAAAATACTTAGCAATGGGACAGTAGAGGGAGAACTGTCATAGGGAAAGACAGTCTCAACAAAATGAACATGCCAGAGACAGACTCTAAGAGAGTACCTAAGAAAGACACCAGTTTTTGCTTGGTGTAGGGACGTAACTAAGGATAACATAGGCAATCAAATATTCAAAGCTTGTGAAGATTGGGAGAAGGGTGGAAGAGTTTTTCAAAAGACGAGAGCATGGAGAGATTGACTTTGGGCTTACAGTTAATTAGATAGGTGGTAGTGGCAAAGGCGTAAGGTCAAAATGTAAGTGGAATCAATGCTTGGTGTAAAAGGGCGAGTCTCGTTTTGACAATGTGTCTATGACATCGTTCAACATAACCACTGTGTTTGACCATATGAGGTGGGGTAGTAAGGTGGGAGATTCCAAATTATTGCAAGTGTTTTTAAGGTAAGAAATCCACCTCCATTATCACTATAAAGGGAGATGATTTTCTTATTGAAATATTTTTCAACAAAATTTTATAATTAGTAAAAATAGAGAGGACATCATATTTGCATTTAAGTGGATAGAACTAGATATATTTGGAAAAATAATCAACAAAAAATTGAATAATATTTGTAACCATCCAACAAGAGAACAGGAGGGATCTATACATTAGAGAAAATTAATTCAAGCAGTGATGAGGAAGTAAGAGTTGAATTAGAAAATGGAAGCTTACAATGAAAATTCAAAGAAAACACTAGACAGAACTGAAACAACTTTATTAGAGACTAAGTGATAAACAATGTTGGAAGAAGGATGACCCAAATGAGAGTGCCAAAGAGATGACGATGTAGTGGTGGAGACGAGGGAAGTGGGCGCGGGTGAGAGGGGTTGGAAGGGTGACCAAACATAGGTTCCATTATTACACGGACCCGTGAGTAGAAGAGCCCCCATTTGAAGATCCTTCGCCAGAAAACAAGAGAGAAAAAAAGGTAACATATACATTGTTAGTGCAACACAATTGGGCAATAGAAATTATTTTTTTTTTCATGGAAGGGACACAAAAAATATTAATAAGAGATAAAGGTGAAGAAGATGTAGGTAAAGTAAGTGAGCCAGTGTGTGAGATGGACAAACTAGTAGCATTGCCAACAACAATGGTATTTGAGCGAGCATAAGAAGAGTGGAGAGAGAGAGGTTGGCTATGTTGGTGCAGAAATACCCCAAGTATTATTTAACTTTGATGTTTTGATAATCATTAATGTAGCATTGCTAACATTAATGATTAAGTTTCAGATTTAAAGAAAGTCCAAGTGTGAAGACTTGACAAGGAAAGTCCAAGGGTGAAGCCTTGGCAAGAAAATGCCAAGAATGTGGACTTGACGACATAAGTCCAAATATGTAGTCTTGGCGGCATGAGTCCAAGTGGATCTTGGCAAGGAAGTCCAAGGGTAAGGTCTTGACAGCATAAGTCCAAACATGTAGTCTTGGCGGCGTAAAGTCCAAGTGGACCTCGATAAAGGAGGAACCCAAAGCATAACAAAATCAAAGGAAGCTTTTGAAGGTAAGCGCAAGGATGAAAGAGTCCTGGACTCGGAGGGATCTTGGAGGCACAAGGCTGATGGAGGAACTTGAAGGTTTAGTCTAGGCTTAGGGTTGAGTTCAAGTATGAAATATTCATACTTGAGGTGTTCCAGTCGACTGATGCTTGAATGAGTCGACTGGTCTCGAGTGTTTGACACTTGAGAACTCAGATTGACTTGAGCAGTTGACTGGGGTTAAGACCTAGTCGACTGGTTAAATAGTTGATTATAGCTCGACTGATCTATGGCTCTAGCAATTGACTGCTAGGGTTTTGGCAGTCGACTGGCCACTAGTAGTCGACTGTAATGTATTGGCAGTCGATTGTTTTAAGTGGACACGAGCACAGAAGCTTTCTGAGTTGATTGTTTGCTTGGAGCAATTGACTGTTGGCTTAGGCAGTCGACTGTTGGTATGAGCAATTGACTTATCAAGTGTCCGTTGAGTGGTGACGATCGCAATCAGGCCTCATCAGAAGCTGATGGATCGGGTCAACAGTAACACCAGTCGACTGCTGGTATGCAGCAGTTGACTAACATCGGGCTCAATAGGCAGAAACACCCAAAGTTTATAAAGGGAGGCTTGGGGAGCTTGAAGATGGTTAGTGCTCTTATTCCAATATTTCGTCCTAAGCTCACCAAGCCTTTTTCTAAGCTTTATAAGTTCATTAACATCTTCTTCCTTAGCTCAATTCAATCATCTTGTAAGAAGAAGAATATGCTTGCAAAGAAGGCTTCTTCTCCACCTTGGTGTTCTCATCAAAAGGGGTTCTAGTTAAGACTCGTAGGGGTGATCCACCTTAAGGATTGCCGTGGAGTTGGAGCATCATCTCTGAATCACGTTAAACAACTTGTGTTAGCGATTATTTTTCTTTGTCTTTCATTATTAGATTTCGATTTGTATTTTGCTTCCGCTAATTATTCATATAGAAATTGAAAGAGGCTATTCACTCCCCTCTAGCCATACAAAGGATCTCCAACACTGCTTGCTATATCCAAAATTGTGTCTTAATCCATAGATTTTTAGGTAAACCACCATTTGAATTATGGAATGACACAATTTCAACAATCCATTATTTTAAGGTCTTTGGATGCAAAGTCTATATTTTGAATACCAAAGACAATTTAGAAAAATTTGAATCTAAGGTGGATGAAGTCTAATTTCAAACTATTTTTCCTTGATAGGAAATGAGCTTATAAATGTGTCTGCAAAATTTCATAAATTTTTGACACTTCTATATTTATCTGTGCATTTCGGAATCTCATCTGAAAAACCAGACTGTAACATTCAGAAGTTAGCAATCGACTGGTCATGCACCAGTCGATTGTCTTCCGCTTGAGTCGACTGATCACCTTATTTCTGGTTGAGTAGACATGATTTCACCATCTCACATCACTCCTAGGTTGTCCTAACCCTATAATATGATTATAGCAGCATTCAAATGATAACTGCTTAAGGATTAAGGGGGAGTAGGATTACTTGATCCAATGGTTAAGGGGGAGGTTTACCTATGACAATATCTAAACCACATGCTTAATTGTTGGTGCAAAGTTAGGCAATGCTTTTTATCCATTCTCTTTATATAATTTGCTCAACATGAATACATGATAGAATGTGTCTTGGATTAAGGGGGAGCTTTAAGTATATCTTATATCTTAGTTCAAGCCATAACCACATATTCATACTTGCTTTATTGAAAATTTATCTATTTCATTTTGATGTGTGTCAAAGGGGGAGAAGGGAAAAGATTTAAGTTAGAATTCAATTCATATTGTGACATATGATGTTTCATTGCATATTTAAAGATCTAACTTACATGATTGACAAATATAAAAAGGGGGGAGACTGTTGGTGCAAGAATTCCCCAAGTATTATTTAATTTTGATGTTTGGATAATCATTTATAGTTAGACAATGTTTGTGATCTAACATGAATGATTAAGTTTCAGGTTTAAAGAAAGTTCAAGTGTGAATACTTGGCAAGGAAAGTCCAAGGGTGAAGCCTTGGCAAGAGTCCAAGAATGTGGACTTGGTGGCATAAGTCCAAATATGTAGTCTAGACGGCATAAGTCTAAGTGTATCTTGGCAAGGAAGTCCAAGGGTGAGGTCTTAGCAGCATAAGTCCAAGCATATTATCTTGGCAGCATAAAGTCCAAGCGAACCTTAGCAAAGGAGGAACCCAAAGCATGACAAAATCGAAGGAAGCTTTTGAAGGCAAGCACAAGGATAAAGGAGTCGTGGACTCGGAGGGATCCTAGAGGCGCAAGGCTGATGGATAAGCTTGAAGGTTTAGTCTAGGGGTAGGGTTGGGTTGAAGTAAGAAATATTCATACTTGAGGTGTTTCGGTCGACTGATACTTGAATTAGTCGACTGGTCTCGAGTGTTTGACACTCAAGAACTCAAATTGACTTGAGCAGTCAACTGGGGTTATGACCCAATCGACTGGTCAAGTAGTCGACTATAGCTCAACTGATCTGTGGCTTTGGTAATCGACTACTAGGGTTTGGCAGTCGACTGGTTTAAGTGGACACGATCATAGAAGCTTTCTGAGTCGACTGTTTGCTTGGAGCAGTTGATTGTTTGCTTGGAGCAGTCGACTGTTGCCTTGGATAGTCGACTGCTGGTATGAGTAGTCGACTGATTAAGTGTCCATTAAGTGGTGATGATCGTGATCAGGCCTTGTCAGAAGCTGTTGGATCTGATCAACAGTAGTATCAGTCGACTGTTGGTTTGCAACAATTGACTGACATCGGGCTCAACGGGCAAAAACACTCAAAGTCTATAAAGGGAAGCTTGGGGAGCTTGAAGATGGCTAGTGATCTCATTCCATTCTTTCTTCCTATGCTCACTATGCCTTCTTCTAAGCTTTCTAAGTTCTTTAACCTCTTCTTCCTTAGCTCAATTCAATTATCTTGTGAGAAAAAGAGTGTGCTTGTAAAGAAGGCTTCTCCACCTTGGCGTTCTCATCAAAAGGAGTTCTAGTGAAGACTTGCAAGGGATGATCCACCTTAAGGATTGCCATGGAGTAGGAGCATCATCTCCGAATCACGTTAAACAACTTGTGTTAGCGATTATTTTTCTTTGTCTTTCATTATTAGCTTTCGATTTGTATTTTGCTTTCACTAATTATTCGTGTTGAAATCGAAAGAGACTATTCACCCCCTCTAGCCATACAAAGGATCCCGAACAGGCTAGATCAGTGGTCACATGGTGAGATGCATTGGAGTCCATGAGCCATTTAGTAGGTACGAGGTTAGCAAGCGGGTGAGAAATCGTGTGAGCCTAAGGAGCAGTGTAGGCTGGGTGAGGAGGGGGTCCTTGATGTTGTGGAGTACATGGTAGATATTAGTAAGAAGTGTAGCAATTGGCAGAATGACTAGTGACACCATAGAGCTGGCAGCGCCATTGGTAAGGGTGTAGGTTGGGGTTGGTGGTCGAAGACTATGGTTTCCAAGGACTTGGAGGACGAGGGTCACGACCATGCGAAGTCCCAGAGGATCGAGTTTGGCCTATGAATGAACCATAAGGAGATGATTTGTTGTAATGGGAAGTAACAAAGTTGTGGTAGGAATATGAGGAACATAGGCCTTTGTTGAGAGTTGGGCTTCAAAGTTGAGTAGTTTTTCATACAACTCATAAAACGAGATGGAGGTGTCACAAGCCTAAATTGATGGGATCAAAGAACACTATCATACCACTTATTGGGAGATTATCAGACATTCATAATGCTATAGCATGCAAAACCACAACTGAAAAAAAAATATAAAAACAATTTTATTGAATCCTAGACATCTCCGTGGGCCAGGATCTCATGCTTTGACATAAGCAATATGAAACAGTTTTACAAAAACTAGTAAGAGTTTATACCTTTGAAATTCTTTCGAATATGTAGAAACCAAGAACAAGACTCATGAGTCATGCCTCTGTCAGTATCCACACAGGGATCACTTTGAGACAACTTTATGAGCAGCAAGTCTTCGTCTCCGGTTGGTGCTAACCAATCGATGGAGACGATGTAGAGAGAGGAAGAAGACAACTACCAAGAATCTCTTTTCTATAATCACCAAGAGATCTATTTATAGTTCTCTTGATTAGGGCATTATAGGAGCTTTAAACGGAACCAATCTTACCTAAATTATCATATAATTATGGTAAAAAAAAGTCAGGGAAAAACCCAACTCAAGCGAACCAAGTTCGGCACCCTGCGACACGACCATGTTTAGGAAACACGACCCCTTGGCACTATCGTGCTTGGAAACATGACCTGTTTCCTTGGCATGCCTGTGCCCAACTGTGTTTCCTTTTGGCATGGCCTAGTACCTGGCCATTTTGGCCAGGTACAGTTGTGCCACCTTGGCAGGGTTGGGCATGACCGTGTCATGACCCGACACAATCATGTTAGGCTATGTAAGGTCTGTTTAAACTTAATTGAGTGTGGCATGACCATGCTAAGCCATGACACGATCATGGAAGGTTTTATAGCCTCCGTTTCATGCCCTTTTGGTCCGGTCCAAACAGGCATAATCTCTCTCTTTGATAATCTCATTCACAAATTTATTTTACATCTCTAGATCACTCGTATTGCATGTGACCCAATAGGTTCCCGACTTTGTTGGCGATTCATAATTAACCCATTAATTATAAATAGAGTACGAGTGATACCTAACAGTACATCATGACCCCCAATTGATTGGAAAGTTCAAGTCGACTTTAGAATGTTTCTTAACCCTTCATCAGCTTTAAATATTTATGCTTTGTTCCTTTCACTCATCCTATAATCACATGGTTCAGGATACGATCTATGTTCTCGTCCCCATTAGGTTGATTACGTCACACCTAGCTCAAATTAGTTTCCTTGTCTTGTGGATTCAAGTTACTCCCTACATGTGCTCAAGAAGACTATTATTCTTGACATGTGTGCTTTGGCTAAAGACTTTTGAGTAATAATCTTGACAAAGAGTGTTGGGAATTGACCGTCGCAAGAGGGGGGGGGGTGAATAGTGTTTCATTGCGTCGATGAATATCGTTCGTGCTTGTGTCTCTACAATCGTCGTTAGCACAGTGGAATATAGAAATACAACTGCAGAAGCAAATACAAACACAACACACAAATATGCAAGGATATACGTGGTTCAGAACCTTAGGGTTCCTACTCCACGGGGTGAGCTCAACGAGCTCGAGTGATGACAACACCACTAATAAAACTCCTTCTCGATAACACGCCGGAGGCGGAGAAACCTTGTACAAGTGATTAAAAAAGTAATACAAGGTAATACAAGAAAATACAAAATGAATACAATAACCTATGTAAAGAAAACTTTACAAATACTTTTTTGAATGCTTGCTTGTTTGCTTGCTTGAGATGCACTTGGAGACCCTAAATTGCACCAGCAAATAGCCCTAAGAAACCATGGCAAAAACCTCCTCCACGAGCTGCTTTTATAACCTGCATTCGGGCTGGATTTTGCCTAGCAGTCGACTGATCGAGACAATCAGTCGACTGCTCCTGTAGCCGTTGTCTCACAATGGCCTGAGCCACGTTGGATAAGTTCAAACGGATACACCGATCGGCGATCGCCATAACCCAACAATCGGCGTAGTGGCCAGACGATCGACCACGGCCACCGAACATTACGGCTTGCGTCCTCGACCATCGATCATTGTCATCCATGGCGATCGCGCAATCCATCGATCAGCGCCCAATCGGCGATTGATCCAAGCTTTTTCCCGCGATCGAATACCGATCGACTCGGCGGTCGGCCAGCCATAATCGATTGATTGTCACAAGTCAACTCGACTGTCAAGTGTCAAAACACTTGACCAATTGACTGGTCCAAAGCCCCAGTCGACTAATAACCTCAAATATGAGGTTTAACCTCAAGTATGATGCCCTCATACTTGCTAGACCACCCTTAGCCTAGACCTAAGCCTTCTAGCCACCTCCGTTAGCCTCACACCTATCGGATCCCTCCAAATCATCCTTGACTTATTCATCCATATGCTAGCCTTCAGGTGCTTCCATCGGCTATTGTCATGTTAAGTTGGTCTATACCACCAAGGCACATTGGGCTTATGCTGCCAAGACTATCTCTTGGATTTTACGCCGCCAACCATTGGACTTATGCTACCAAGACTCCACCCTTGGACTTTACGCCGCCAATATCACCCCGTGGACTTTCCTTGCCAACCGATGTTGGACTTTCCATTTGCCAAGACTTAAGCTTGGACTTTCCCTTGCCAAGACCCATGCTTGGACTTTCCTTGCCAACCCATGTTAGACTTTTCAATTGCCAAGACTCAAGCTTGGACTTTCCCTTGCCAAGACCCATGCTTGGACTTTCTAATTGCCAAGACTCAAGCTTAGACTTTCCCTTGCCAAGACCCATGCTTGGACTTTCCATGCCAAGTACCCATGACTTGGACTTTTCATGCCAAGTACACAAGACTTGGACTTCTCCATCATATGGTCAACCCCATGTCAACCATATAGTCAAACAATGGTCAAACTATCGTCAAACATCAAAATACCACTCGATTCAAACTCAAGTCCGGTCAATCATGACCCGAGCCGATTGCACCAACAATCTCCCCAAAATTTTGTCAAACATCAAAACGCTACTCGAGTCCAACTCGAGTCTGGTTAATTGTTACCTGAGCCGATTGCACCAACAATCTCTCCCTTTTTGATGTTTGACAAAAACCACAAAACCATTGAGTTAGGCTACCTAACTCAAATTTCCTTACCAATTCTCCTAAATTGATAATCTCGTTAATTCTCTCCCTTTTTGACATACATAAAAAAAGTTCTCTCTCCAAGGGTGTCAATGTCTCATATCCCAATGAAATCTTACAATCTCCCCCTTGGTCCAAAAACATCTAGGATGCCTTCACTCTTCCTTGTGATAAGTCCCATATCACTTAAGAGAGGCTTCTTATAAACTCTCTCAATTCTCCTCCTCATGAGGAAGAAAAACATTCATCATCCTATGATGGATACCTCCCCCTAAAGGCTCGCTCTCTCTTGACCATTGTACCAACAATATCCTTAGAGAGTTCCTAAGCCTATGGGAACACTAAATCATCAAAATTATG
The DNA here is from genome assembly GCA_025175895.1 of Wurfbainia villosa. Classification (NCBI taxonomy): domain Eukaryota; kingdom Viridiplantae; phylum Streptophyta; class Magnoliopsida; order Zingiberales; family Zingiberaceae; genus Wurfbainia; species Wurfbainia villosa. The sequence goes on from CM046002.1 coordinate 52,914,108, forward strand.
GTTAAAAGTTTAACCTTGAACTTTCATACTCCTTAAAATTGATATACACCCTAATAAATTCTCTTAATCCATATCCAATGGATTTTCACCCTTTCTAATATTTTCCAAAGCATATTTTAGGGTTAGGAGCAGTTAGGGTAGCCTAACAAAGCTGAAATATGGGCTAAACATCCTTGTTTACCCGAAATTAGCTCTAGTAGTCAACTCTTACAGTCACCAGTCGATTGTCGTTGATGCCAGTTGACTTCCATAATCGACAGTCGACTGATTTATGCAAATGCAGAAATTCAATTTTTAGAAATGAAATTGAGAAATACATAAGTAAATATACGTATTTTAAAAAATCTTGAAACTTCATACGTATACTACTTATAACAATTACAATGGGTGAAAAATATTTGAAAATTAAAATACCTATAAAATAATGAGTTTGACACAAAGTTCTAAACCATTAAAATTTTTAATGTTTTGGCCCTACTTTGTATCAACTTCATCAATAGTGATTGCTATCAAAAGATAGACTTCACTAAGGTTTTCTAAAATGATTTTAAAATATTTTTGAAAACTTATATTGGATCATGATCAATGGGCTCAATGCATATGACTTGCACATTAGCTTTTCCCATGATCCACCAATGATATAAAATGAGTTTGAGTTCATCTAGATGCAAAAACTATGTATCTTGAACTTAACTCATTTCCTAGCATCTCACATGTGTCTAGAGTGTATCAATACACTCATAAGTCAATGTGATGTGAGAGGTGAGTTTTGTTCATACCTATGCTAAGGTCTCATGCCTTTTCTAGGCAACACTACTTGATTCCCTTATACATGGGACTTCAAGTCATGCCATAATCCTTAAATCAATTTTATTAATGCATGAAATATGATCATGACATAAATGATATCATAATCAAGCATGACCAATGATCATGATATCATGACATAAAATATAACATAAATATACATGACATAAAAGAAAGACATAAGCATACTCATGACATTTATATGATAAAAATAAGATATGATGTCATGACATGTTATATGGTAATTAATAATGAAAAATACAATATAAAGGTATAACAATACCTAAATTTTAATATTAGTTGTCATTTGTTAGAATTAAACCCATTTTGCCATATTATCACTAATCCTCCAAGTGTGCCAAAAATCCAAAATGACACACTATTGTTAATGCAGTAAGTATCACTCCTTAATTTTGATGTATGAACCACAGTTAAGAGTTAGGATCCACTTGTGATCTAATATAAGTGTTAAGTGTGTAGGCTTAACAGAAAGTCTTAGTAGGTCATGTTGACCGGATACTAGGCATGTATCTTGACAGATCAAGAGGACCGGACATCAGGCATGAAGTCCAGATGGATTGTGTGGATCGGACATTTGGCATGAATACTGATTGGATCAGGAGATCGGACAATCGGCAAACAGGCAGATCAGACAACTGGTGGAAGCCCTGGTGGGTTAGATCGGATGTCAAGAATGGTAAGTCCGGCAGGTAGCCGGAAGGTAAGCCTCGAGTGAAGAGGTGAGGCTGAGTCCTCTTTAGGGGGACAAAGCTAGGCATTGATCCGACGAAAAGTCCACATGGGACGTAGTAGTCGAGATCGAGCAGTATTACTATTGCTATCGTATTTTATATCTTGTACTAATATTGTTTTGCAGAGAACAGTCAACTGAATGGATTCAAGTCGACTGAACTCCAGTCGACTGGAGTTGTATCAGTCAACTGGATTCCTATTTGGCAGGATTAGTTGGTGATCGATCGGAGATCATGCGACACAGATGGAAAGGGCTTGAGTTGACTAAAGAGCTTGAGTCGACTGAAGAGGAAAAATTCCCGATGCAGAGCCGAGTGACGTGGAGTCGACTGGAGAAGATTTAGTCGACTGGAAGACCACGAATTCCATATCGACGGGCTGATGTGGAGTCGACTGGAAGACATTTCAGTCGACTGGAAAGAGTTTATAAAAGTTGTGCTCGATCAGATCCAATAATCAATTTTATCTATGTCGAAGTGCTGTTAAAATTTCCTCACGACCACAAGAGGTTCAACCATTCAGAAGGATTCTTTTCCGACACCTCGTGCTGCATCCTATACTACATATTGTGTCAGTATAAAGTAGTCGTTAATTCTTTTTATTTCGCTTGTAAATTTAATTTCAAGAGAGAGTAGATTTTTACTCTTCTCTTACATTTGTAAAAAGTGAACTCCCTCTGAAGTCGAGAGTTCTCGAATCAGAGGGTATTATAGAGATTGTCCATCGAGGTAGCTCTTGGTAGAGCTACGAGCCTTGGAGTAGCAACCCAGTCCGGGTTGTGAACCAAGTAAATCACCAGTGTCTTTGACTACATTTAATTTCCGCTGCGTACTCGTATTAAAATTATTAAAAAATTATTAAACACCGAGATTTACCCCCTCTCTCGGCTTACTCGATTCTACAATTGGTATTAGTGCAGGGGTGCTCTAAGTTGGTGAAACCACCATCGTGAGCTTTAGATAATTTTTTTTATTGCTTTAGATAATTTTTATTACTTTAGATAATTTTTTATTGCTTTAGATAATTTTTTATTGATTTAGATAATTTTTTATTTCTTTAGATAAATTTTTTATTGCATTAGATAAATTTTTAAATTCATTAAAATAATTTTTTGCATATTAAAATAATTTTTTTCTTATTTAAATTCATTAAAATAATTTGTTGCATTTTTAAATTCATTAAAATAATTTTCTGCATTTTTAAATTCTTTAAAATAATTTTCTACATATTTAAATTCATTAAAATAAGTTTTTGCATATTTAAATTCATTAAAATAATTTTCTGTATTTTAAAAGATATTTTCTGCATATAAAAATTATTTTCTACATTTAATATAATTTTTTGCACTTTAGAAGATATTTACTGCACATTAAATTTTTTAATTCAATTTCCTGCACATTAAATTTACTTAATTTAATTTTTTATACATTTGAGTTATTTAATTTATTTCTCTGCATTTAGAGTATATTTCCTTAATAATGTCACACTTAGAGGGATATAGCACCGTTCGCCCTCCTCTCTTCAATGGAGAGGACTTTTCCTACTGAAAAAGACGAATGGAATGCTATCTGAAGACCGACCTAGAGGTCTGATTTTCAATTAGGAAAGGGTTCACAGCTCCGGTAGCCGACTTGGGTGAGTTGTTAGAACCAGAGAAATGATCCTCGGATATTAGGAAGAGAGCTCAAGTCGATTACAAGACACTTAACACCTTGCAATGCGGACTTACCAAAGAAGAGCTTAATAGGGTAGGACCATTCAAAAATTCTAAGGAATTATGAGAAAAATTAATTGAACTGCATGAGGGTACAAATAACACTAGGATAGCCAAACGGGACATGCTATTAAATAAATTATTTAATTATAAAATGAATGAAAATGAAAATGCTAGTCAACTCCATACTAGATTAAAGACATATTAAATGGATTGCATTTAATAGGACATCAAATAGAGAATAGGGACTTAATTAGGTATACCCTTAAGGCATTCTCGAGAAATGCCTTATGGACATCGATTATTGATGCCTATAAGGTATCTAGGGATCTCTCCACAATTAGGTTAGATGAACTATTTTGTAAACTCGAACTACACGAACAAGCTAACTCGGGTCAAACCAAGAATGGTATAGCTTTGATGGCAGGTTCAACTAAAAAGGAAAGAAAAGTGAAGAGTGAATTCGAAGACGAGTTGAAGTTGGAGTCAAACGGAGAAAAGGAGATTGTAAATATGGTCCGGAAGATGTTCAACTGGAGGAAGAGATTTACGAAGAAAGATGCCAAAAAGGTGGTTGACAACAAGTTGAGACCCCGATCGGAAGTAATGTGCTACGAATGCAACGGAAAGGGACACTACAAGTCGGAGTGTGCAAACTTAAAAAAGGAAGAAAAACCCAAAAGGAAAAAGAAGAAGAAGGCACTTAAGGCGACATGGGATGAATCATCATTGGAGGAGTCGGACGCGGAAGAGACGAAGAGAAGCTTCGTCTCATTTATGGCCAAATCGAGATCCGGAGCCGAGTCAAGTTCTGAGTACGAGTCTGATTCCGAGTCCGAGAGAAGCCACAGATCCGTATCCGTTTTCGAAGGTTCAAATGAGGTAATTTCTTCATTAGAAGATAAATTATATAACATTATTGCATGCTTAGGTAGGAAATTAGCTAAGTCCGAGAATAGGGTCGACTCGTTACTTAAGGAAGTCCAAGTACTTAAGGAGCAAGTCAACTCGAAGACTTCGACTTACCAAATTAAGGATGGAGACTCAACTCAAGTTGCAAAGCTTGAGGAAGAGAACTCAGTCCTGAAAAGGCAAGTAGAAGACCTAACCAGATCTTTGGAAAGGTTCACTTTGGGTTCCAACTATCTCAACATGATGCTTGGATCTCAGTGAGCTGTGTACAATAGATCCAGACTCGTGTATAAGGCTAAGACCACCTATAAATCATACATGTCTTTACTTAGCCAAAATGCTAAAAGTCGAGTCCAAGCATGGGTTCCTAAGTCTAGCTTAGCCAACCAAGTTGGACCAAATCAATTTTGGGTTCCCAAGAGTCAAGTTCACTTAGTGAACAAAATTCAAACTAGCTACCATTTAGGGGGAGCTAACACCTTGTTTGTTTCCTTGTTTAGTTAAACACTTGCATGTTTTAGTTTACTTTACTTGTTTTAGTTAAACACTTGAATGTTTTAGTTTACTTTACTTTCTTAATTTAGAATGGACTAGTACTAAGACAAGTGAACTGATAGTAAGTTAGGGAAGCTCTTCGAAGTGCATGTCTAGGAAGTGGTCGTTGCTCCGATAACCAAGAAGGCCATGTGCCTCACCATGACCTGGTACACTAAGTCGAGTGGAACTGACTGAAGCTAACTCACTAAGTCTTTAAATAGTTAGACCAAGGATTAGTCGAAAGTGAATCAAGTACTTGATTCCTTTATTGACTTTGTCTAGAAAGTGGTCGTTGCTCCGATAATCAAGAAGGCCATGTGCCTCGCCACGATCTGGAAGTCAATACTGGAAAATTCTACTTGACTAGCTCAAATCAATCTTGAATCTAACACAAGTTTAAATACTTTGAAATTGCTCATTAAATTAAGATAAAAGAAATATTCATCTCACAAAACACATAGGGATAAGTGTATTGAAAACCTAGCTTGGGTGAGATGATTTAGAACTTAATTGAGTTTAATTTAGCTTAACTCAACCTAATAAACTTAATTAGTTTACCTTAAAAACTTACTTTAATTAAACTTAACTTAATTCAACTCAACTTAATTTACTATACTTAAACTTAAACTAAACAAACATATCTAACCAAAACAAATTCACTCAACAATTCTCAAACTTAAACATACCCAACTAAAACAAATTAACTTAACAAATTAATTAATAACGAGGGTTAAACTTAAGTTAAACCTAAGTTAGCAAGATTAAAATGAACTTAATCACCAAATTAGTTAACCTACTAAATTTAATCATCTAAATCATTATAACTAACTTAATCAAATAAGAATAATTAAGTAAATAAATAAATTTAAATTTAAATTTTGAGTAAATCGAATTAAATAGTCAAAAATCGAAAATACTCAAATTAAGTCGACTGAATTGTGTTCAGTCGACTCAATAAGAGTCGACTAAATCAAAATCAGTTGCCTCCGAGTATTGGGAAGGTAAAATACAACTTCAGTCGACTGAAGTCAATTTAGTCGACTGAAATGAGCCAGTAGATAAAGTTTAGGCGGCGAAGTAAATGGTAACATTTATTATAGGCGACTAAAACGTGTTCAATCGACTTAATTTCAGGTAATTGAAATGCTTTCAGTCGACTGAATCCTGTTTATAAGAACAACGTCGAGCCACGCCAAATTCATTCACAACAACCGATATTCCACCACAAAAACCCTAACTTCAGGCTTCCGAAGTGCTTAGGTCGTAATATTCCTTTAAAATCATTCAAAATGCCAAGGTAATAATTCTAAAACATTAGTTTGAATTATTTTCAATAAATATTGAATATCTATAATTCAATTAGGGGTAAAAGAAGAGCTATTGAGTTTGAGTCCTCGACTCCATGCATGAATATTAGGTTTCCCACTGAGGGGCATAGGATTAGGTTTGAAAGCACCATTTACATTCCAATGCCGACTAGGTACATTAATAGATCATATTTTAGTAATGCATGCATGCTTAGCATGAAGGTCATCGCACACTATGGATTAGAAAAACTAGTTTATTGTAAAAACTCCATTAACATAGACATATATGCGGAGTTTTTCAATAACTTTAATAAAATTGATGATCTTTCATACTCAACTATGGTACAGGGTAAGGATTTTATTTTTACCCCTACCATATTAAGAGAGTATTTAGGACTTATGCATTCGACATGCCCTTAGGGATGTCAAACGGGCTGACCCATGGCGGGGCGGGCCAACCCGTTGTAAATTCAACATTTAGCGGGGATGGACGGGCCGACCCGTCATTCTGGCAAGTTGAGAAATCTCCAACCCAACCCAACCCAAGGCGGGCTACGGATTAGGCGGGCCAACCCACGGGCCAGGAATAAAAATCCAAAATTTTTGAGGCGTTGAGAGCTTAAGGCGATAATCGATAAGACGGATAGAATATCACGATAAGAATGCATGCATTTGAAGCACCTAAAATATTATAATTGAGATCTAATTATTGATCGACAATATTAGATACAAATATTTTTTATTCTTTTAATACTTTAAAATATTCAAATCTTAATAATATGCAAATTCAAATTTTGACTCCTCTAAATAGAGATCTAATTGAGATTTTTCAATACTTGTAATTAGTTGATTTTGATATGTCATCATTTCTTATATTAATTGAAATAGTAATGATAAAATAATTATAAACTAATTAGAGTACTTAAATTAAATATTCTTTATTATTTTCTCTAATTTCTCTTGCATTTTATTGATGTGTATGTGTGATAGAAGATGATTGTGATTATGAGAAAATTGTCTTGTTAGTATTAGAATATTGGTTAAAAAGCTTAAATAATTTTTTTTCATAAGTTTTATCTTTTTTTATTATTTCTCAACCCGCGGGACAACCCAACCCGCCACGGGCCAACCCGTCTAGACCCACAACCCGTGCGGGTTGATTTGTTTAGGCCCGCCAAAATGGCGGGTTGAAAAAATTTCAACCCAACCCGCCTAAATTACTTGGCGGGACGGGCCAACTCGATGAGCCTAACCCAACTTGACGGCTCTATATGCCCTGTTATATGTTTTCCATCCACGGAGTTACCATACGGTGACCCTTACTCTCATATTACATTAGATAAGATTCACATGCATCTTTTTGGTGAGGAAAGAACTCTGTCTGTGAGTATCTTTAGTTCTACTAGACTCAGAGTACAGGACTATGCCCTGTACCGAGTCATAGTGAATTGTATTTTGTCGCTCACTACTAGGGACATCGCTATGATGCACCCTTATCATTCATTTTTTACTTTATGCACTTAGTCATAGGTTAGATTTAGACATTAGCCTATATATGTTCCATTCCATCATTTATCATTCCAGGTCAGTCACTAGCAGGAAGGCACATTTGCCTTACTGCCATGTCATTACATCTCTCTTAGCTGCATTAGGGTTTGATGTTACCACATGTGACATCAAATAGCTTACTGAGTATGACATGATAGGGTCTAGGCAGTTTGGTTTAGCAAAAGTAGGTTTAGATGACAATAATATCCTTGTATGGAAGAGAGATGGACCTTTTCAACGACTGAGCAGAGCATGAGCAGATCGACCGACACCACCACTCAGAGACCGAGCATTAGGAATCCCCAGGATTTGATAGTTTATCACCATTTCTTGGGATTCCAACAGCTGCTACCATAGTAGAGAGATTATCTAGGTTAGTGGATGCGATGCAGCGCCAGGAGCAGCAGCATCTTAAGATGATGCAAATCTTGTAGGAGCAGAGAGCAGACCATAGAGAGATGATGGAGTTTCTTAGGTCATGAGGCATGGGTCCTTCTCATCCTCCATCTACTGATTAGGAGTGTTATGATACTTGAACTTAATAAAATATTTTTTTCTTCTTGTGTATGCATTTTGTTTATGCTTGGTAGATTAGGAATTTTTTGTGCTTATCATTCCGAATTATTTTGAAAAGTAATATTATATTTTTACGAAAATTAAAAATTAATCTAGATTAGGTCAATCTAAACTTCATGATCCTATAGATCTAGGTAGCCTTCGCATCTCACAAACACGTAGGATTACCTATTTGTGTATTGAGTCATGAAGATGGGCGTGAGATGTTAGGACTACATCCCTGGTTCCAGATGTAGATCAAGTGCATCGACATGAACCAAGATGGGATTTACAAGAGCAAATCAATCACTTCGGTGATTAACTCTAATTCAAAACTTGATGATTAATTCTATATCATTTGAGCTAGTAAAGAGTTGGACATTTACTTTAAGGAAAATTTTTAGATGTGTACTTTCAATATTTAAATTTAATATTTAGGAATTCATGCTTGGACTTATTCCCTATCACTTTTGCATTGAAGTTTTGAAAAAGTTAAAAAATTTGAAATTTTTAAAAATTTTTGAATTATTCAGGGGGAGATTTTGGAGTTTTGAAAAAATTAAATTTTTTTGAAAATTTTGAATTTTTTTTTAATTATTCAGGGGGAGATTTTGGAGTTTCAAAAAAATTGAAAATTTTTAATTTTTTTTTTGAATTATTCAGGGGGAGATTTTGGAGTTGTTGATAAAGTTGAAAATTTGAAAATTAAAAAAAAAGTTGAAGTTAGAAATACTGTTAAAAATCTTAAATTAAGTTTTTGTATTCAAATTCGTAGGTGAAATTTTTAAAACTTAATTTTTGAGCTTGTAAATTTGTTATTTTAAAATCTCCACTACATTAAGTTACGTATTTTTTTAAACTCAATCCTTATTTTGATGTATGCCAAAGGAGGAGAGAAGAGATATAAAATTATAGACTTAAAAAGTTAAGAGAATGCAAAAATTTGATAAGGACCTATGCATCTTATACATGATTAAATTTATGCATGACAAAAGTTATTAGTTCATTTCTTATACATGTCAAAATATAGAGATTGATATTTGATTCTCCTAACTTTAACTGATGTGTTGTCATACATAAAAAAAGGGGAGATTGTTGATGTAGTAAGTATCACTCTTTAATTTCGATGTATGAACCACAGTTAAGAGTTAGGATCCACTTGTGATCTAATATAAGTGTTAAGTATGCAAACTTAACAGAAAGTCCTAGTAGGTCATGTTGACTGGATACTAGGCACGTATCTTGACAGATCAGGAGGACCGAACACTAGGCATGAAGTTTAGATGGGTCGCGTGGACCGGACATTTGGCATGAAGACCGGTTGGGTCAGGAGACCGGACAATCGACAAAAAAACTAGCTAGGTCAGGCAGACTGGATAGCTGGTGGAAGCCTTAGTGGGTCAGATCGGATGTCAAAAATGGTAAGTCCGATAGGTAGCTAATAGGTAAGCCTCGAATGAAGAGGTGAGGTTGAGTCCTCTTTAGGGGGACAAAGCTAGGCGTCGATTCGACAAAAAGTCCACGTGGGATGTAGTAGTTGAGATCGAGCAGTATTACTACTGCTATCGTATTTCATATCTTGTACTAATACTATTTTACAGAGAATAGTCGACTGAACTCCAATCGATTGGAGTTGTATCAGTCGGCTGGATTCTTATTTGGCAGGATCAGCTAGTGATCGATCAGAGATCGTGCGATGCAGATGGAAAGGGCTTGAGTCGACTAAAGAGCTTGAGTCGACTGAAGAGGAAAAATTCCCGATGCGGAGCCGAGTGACGTGGAGTCGACTGGAGAATATTCAGTCGATTGGAAGACCATGAATTCCATATCGACGGGCTGATATGGAGTCGACTGGAAGGCATTTCAGTCGACTGGAAAGTCTTTATAAAAGTTGTGCTCAACCAGATCCAATGATCAATTCTATCTACGTCGAAGTGCTGTCAAAATTTCCTCACGACCACAAGAGCTTCAACCATTCAGAAGGACTCTTTTCCGACACCTCGTGCTGCATCCTATACTACATATTGTGTCGGTATAAAGTAGTCATTAATTCTTTTTATTTCACTTGTAAATTTAATTTCAAGAGAGAGTAGGTTGTTACTCTTCTCTTACATTTGTAAAAAGAGAACTCCCTCCGAAGTCGAGAGTTCTCAAATCGGAGGGTATTATAGAGATTGCCCATCGAGGTAGCTCTTGGTAGAGCTACAAGCCTTGGAGTAGCAACCCAGTTCGGGTTGTGAACCAAGTAAATCGCCAGTGTCTTTAATTGCATTTAATTTCTGCTGCGTACTCGTATTAAAATTATTAAACACCGAGATTCACCCCCTCTCTCGGCTTACTCGATCCTACAACTATGACCTCTAAACCTAGTTTGTGTCAATTTGATTGATTTTTCATAATTCTCAAAATATATTGACACATCTTAAAAACCTTTAGGATTTACATTTAAACCTATTTCCAAGGTATCCATAACCTTGAAAATTGACCTAAGGTGCTACCTTTACCATGGTTAGGTTAACTACCCATCCATTTAAAGTTGACACACCTTAATCCATTTACCGTGAGTCGATCACGCTCCTAGGAACCCAAAATCTATTTGAGCTCCTTGGGTTAACTAGGTATTCCTTAGGGATGACCTCCCTAGATACCCTCCTAATGACCCTCCTAGGCTTGGTAGTCTTGGTCATTGTGGTCTTGCCTAGGTTAACTCTAGGGGTAACTCCCCTTGTAACCTTAGTGGCTTCCCTAGGTTTCTTCGAAACCTTAGCCACTAGACATTTGCTATGGTTAACCTTAGGGAAAACTTTCCCAGTAACCTTGGTTTTCCTAGACCTAGTACTAGTTCCATGATCGAATAGAACATTGTGATAAGTAGGCTTATCTACCTTGGACCTAGGCTTGTGGCTCAAGCCTTTCTTGCCCATAGATGAGCCTCCTATATTCTAGACTTTGACCATTTGACCCCTTAATTTGATTTTGTATATTCCTAAGGGTCTTCTCCATCTTCTCAAGTTTTGACCTCAAAACTTGATTTTTAAATTCTAATTTTTCTATTTTGGTGGGCCCATTATTTCTTTGAATTGATTTATTCTTTCTAGGCATATGTCTTGAATTCTTGGAGTTAAGGCCTAAATGGTTTTCTATCTTCCTAATACTTTCCTTAGGTAAAATTATTTTAGGGGCATTAGTTCCAAATTTCTCCTTATTCCTAACATGACAAGACTTTGCACATAAGCAATAAAGTTTACTATTTCTAGCATGCTCTTTATGATAAATAGTAAGATTATTTCTAGCATGCTTATGAATATTAAAATGCGAAGGTGCATTATTGAAATATACCTTAGGGTTAGCTTTACAAACTCCCCCTATATGTGTAGATCCTTCTTGCCCTTTCTTCCTCCCTCTAGTGCATTGACTCCTATAGTGTCCCGGTTGTTGACATTTGAAGAAAATGGCATGCTCCTTGCTCTTCTTAGTGGGGATGCCGACATCCTTGACCTTTGGCACCGGTGGAGCCTTCTTGACCTTCTTAGGACACTTGCTCTTATAGTACTCATATTCCCTATACTCAAAACACATAATATGATTTTTATTTTGAATTAAAGTGTTTGAGTTACCTAGGTCAATGGTGGCCGAATTTTGAGCTTCTTCAACTCTTCTTGATGTTGAAAGCTCTTCTTCTTGCTCCGACATAGAAAGTGATTTCTCCTCCCTCTCAGTCCTTGAGGTGGATGCTTCTTCCACTTCTTCCTCTTCCTTGGATGTTGACAACCTCTCAACTTTCGAATCTTGTACTGGTGCGGTCTCTTCATGGAGCTTGACTAGCTTACTCCATAACTCCTTGGCATTCTTAAATTCTCCTATATTTGACAATAATTCATTAGGAATTAAATCAACTATCATATCGATTACCTTGTCATTTGTTTCGGATTTTTATAGTTGATCTCGAGTCCATCTCTTCTTCTTGAGATATCCTCCCTTTGGTCCTCTTGGCAATTCAAAGCCTTCCATCAAGGCGGACCATAGCTCAATGTCCATCATCATCATGAAGTCTTCAATTCTTCCCTTCCATTGATTGAAGCCTTCTCGTCCATAAAATATTTATGGGATCGGAGTGTTGATGTCCCATCCTAGTCTTTTTTCAAACTCCATTTTCTTCTTCACCCTCTAGCGGTGCTCTCTTGGCGGTTAGTCCAAATGAAGAGAGGCCTCGCTCTGATACCTCTTGTTGGGAATTGACCGTCGCTAGAGGGGGAGGGGGTGAATAGCATTTCGTTGCGTCGATGGATATCGTTCATGCTTGCGTCTTTACAATCGTCGTTAGCACAATGAAATATAGAAATACAACTGTAGAAGCAAATACAAACATAACACGCAAATACGCAGGGATATACGTGGTTCGGAACCTTAGGGTTCCTACTCCACAAGGTGAGCTTAACGAGCTCGAGTGATGACAACACCACTAATAAAACTCCTTCTTGAGAACACGTCGGAGGCGGAGAAACCTCGTACAAGTGATTACAAAAGTAATACAAGGTAAAACAAGAAAATACAAAATGAATACAACAATCTATGTAAAGAAAACTTTACAAATGCTCTTTTGAATACTTTCTTGTTTGGTTGCTTGAGCTGCACTTGGAGACCCTGAATTGTACCAGCAAATTGCCCCAAATCGGCCTAAGAAACCATGGCAAAAACCTCCTCCACGAGCTTCTTTTATAACCTGCATTCGGGCTAAATTTTGCCTAGCAGTCGACTGATCGAGACCATCAGTTGACTACTTCTGTAGCCATTGTCTCACAATGGCCCGAGCCACGTTGGATAAGTTCCAACGGATACACTAGCAATCGACTGTCATAACCAAGCGATCATTGCCGAGTCGATAACCGTGGCTGACCGAGCACAAGGCGTACGTGCTTGCATCCTCGACCCAGATCATTGCCATCTATGGCGATCGATTGCTAAACCATCAATCGGCGCCCAATCTTTGGCGATCGACTACAGCTATTTCTGCGATCGAACACCAGTTGACTCTGAGCAGTTCTACTGGCCATAATCCCAATTGGTTGTCACGAGTCAACTTGACTACCAAGTGTCAGAACACTTGACCAATCGACTGGTCCAAAGCCCCAGTCGACTGATAACCTCAAACATGAGGTTCAACCCCAAGTATGATGCTCTCATACTTGCTAGACCACCCTTAGCCTAGACCTAAGCATTCTAGCCACCTTCGTCAGCCTCACACCTATCGGATCCCTTCAAGTCATCCATGACTTGTTCATCTATACGCTAGCCTTCAAGTGCTTCTATCGGCTATTGTTATGCTAAGTTGGTCTATACCACCAAGGCACATTGGACTTACGCTGCCAAGACTACCGCTTGGACTTTACGCCGCCAACCAATGGACTTATGCTGCCAAGACTCCACCCTTGGACTTTACATCGCCAATATCACCCCTTGGACTTTCCTTGCCAACCCATGTTGGACTTTCCATTTGCCAAGACTCAAGCTTGGACTTTCCCTTGCCAAGACCCATGCTTGGACTTTCCTTGCCAACCCATGTTGGACTTTCCAATTGCCAAGAATCAAGTTTGGACTTTCCCTTGCCAAGACCCATGCTTGGACTTTCCAATTGCCAAGACTCAAGCTTAGACTTTCCCTTGCCAAGACCCATGCTTGGACTTTCCATGCCAAGTACCCATGACTTGGACTTTTCATGCCAAGTACACAAGACTTGGACTTCTTCATCATATGGTCAACCCCATGTCAACCATATAGTCAAACAATGGTCAAACCATCATCAAACATCAAAATGCCACTCGAGTCAAACTCGAGTCTGGTCAATCATGACCCGAGTCGATTGCACCAATAATCTCCCCATAACTTTGTCAAACATCAAAACACTACTCGAGTCCAACTCGAGTCTGGTCAATCGTGACCTGGGCCAATTGCACCAACAAAGAGACCTAGGGTATACATCTTCTTAACAGTAACGGTGAATCCTTTGTGGGTTATTCAAATATCTTCGATCACTTTTACTTATACCCAATCAACCTGGAATGACACATCGTAAGGAGATGATTGTGAAGCAGTCAAAGTATAAGTTGTTGGATCGAAGCGGATCGCTAGAGGGGGGGGGTGAATAGCGATAAACCTTTTCTTTTTCGAATTCGTTTTAAAACACTTATACGCAGCGGAAAGATAAATGTAAAGTAAATGAGACAAGAGAATTTTACTTGGTTCGTAGCCTTCGGCTACTACTCCAAGTCCCTAGTGGTCCTTGACCATGTACGGAGGGCAAAACACTAAAGAACTCCTCCTCGTTAGAGGTAGGTGTAAAATACCAGAAAAAAAATAATAATAATAAAATAAAATCTTGTTGGGCTTCTGGTTATTGGATGCACCCTTAGGGCTTGGCTATCTCTAGAGGTTTGGGGTTCAATTCCTAGGCCTTGCATACTTTTTTATTGTAACGACCGGGCCCCTATTGGCGGAAATTGACGATTGGTCGACGACCGCTGTTGGCTGTCGTTACTCACTGTCTTTCCACCCACAGGTGGGTTTTGCCTTCCCGAGTTGAACTCTAGACCTCCAGGCTAAGTACTAAAGTTTATGAATCCTGGTAACCAAGTGATCCAAGGATCACTTGGTTACCAGGATTCATAAACTTTAGTACTTAGCCTGGAGGTCTAGAGTTCGAATCCTGGGGAAGGCAAAAACCCACTTCCAGGGGTGGAAAGACCAGGTGAGTAACGACGAGCCAACAGGGGCGACGGTCGTCGACCAATAGGGGTCGCCGAATTCCGCCAATAGGGGCCCGGTCGTTACAATAAAAAAGTATGCAAGGCCTAGGAATTGAACCCCAAACCTCTAGAGATAAGCTTTAGTACTTAGTCTGGAGGTCTAGAGTTCGAATAAAAACCCACTTCCAGGGGTGGAAAGACCAGGTGAGTAACGACGAGCCAACAGGGGCGACGGTCGTCGACCAATAGGGGTCGCCGAATTCCGCCAATAGGGGCCCGGTCGTTACAATAAAAAAACAAGGACTAGGAATTGAACCCCAAACCTCTAGTAGATACCTAAGCCCTAAAATGAAGCAAGCATAGTACAAACAAATGCAACATCACAATAATCATATATATATAGACTGTATCTATATATATATTAATCTCAACCATCTATATATATATATATATACATGCATATATGTATATATATATGGTAATATGCAAAGCGCCATCAGATACGGCTATGCAACATGCATGGTCATGTCGGCTCACCCTAAAGCTACCACGACCCCAGTGTGGCCTCGGTGGCTCGAGCATGACAACTGTCCCAACTCAACACCAACCACTACTCTCGAGTGGCCGAGTGGGCAGTATGATCGAGTAGCATATAAGCGTAAAGAGTAAGCTACACGATGGGGGTCCCTGCTATTGGTCACTCCGACAGTCACTACCCATGAGTGGTCGAGTACCACACACGCAGGACTACGACACGCAAATCCTACTACCACCATCTATAGTGGTAGAGTATGACACCTCAATGCTCTGCCCTCACACCGGTTACTCCTCCATGAGTAGCAGGTGGAAGCGAGATGAGCGACCCTCTCAACCACAAGGAGACCTCTGCGATGCATGAATGCAATGTCTCACATACAGATATCCACCATAGACTCTCTATCCTGTAGAGAGTCATACCAATCTACTCGACGCACTCTCTATCCTGTAGAGAGTCGTACTCAACTGATCATAATACTCTCTATCCTGTAGAGAGTCATACTAATCTACTCGACGCACTCTCTATCCTGTAGAGAGTCGTACTCATCTGATTATAACAAGCTAGGACCACCGGTCCGTAGCGATACCCTAAGTATCATTCCTCTGACCATGTTCTTTTTATCGTATGCTTGATCCTTTACCGTTGGCTATTAACTCTATTGCTGATATCATGTTTATTTTATCATGATTAGGAGTTATACATATAGGTGATGCAAGTAACTTATAATTTGTTTAAGTTAAGTGCAAATGGTAAAGTCCGGATGACAACCTGATTGTACATTGGGCGAAAAGGTCATCCGTAGGTAGATAATGACTTTAACCTATGGTTAGTTCTAGTACCCTTAGGTTGTATGTTACCACCGTGTCACGCCCCGAGAGCATACCGAGCCGAAAATCAAACGGACAGCACCTCCCCTGTACATGGCAACATTTCGGGTTAATACAAGGCCCGTAGGCCCACAATAACAACAATACATATGTATAAAAACAAAAACTACACAAGGCACAGCGGAAACATACTACAATCAACAAACGACAATACACAGCATACCGGTATGACTAACACCGACTCAGGACACCACAATAAAACCAGAAAGGAAGAAAAGGGTACAACATCAATAGTCACAACTACAATCATCACTTAAAATAAATCCATAACGGAATACAATGAGAACACCAAAAATCCGGACTCTCAGAGTTGAGATGAGATGATGCCAGCCAGCGGTGCTCCAAGTCCATCACGAAGTCGACTACCTGTTACCTGGGCGACAGAAAACCCAGGGTCCACGGGGGTGGTGAGTAAAACTCAGCAGGTAATAGAAAACATGTATATATGTAATATCACATGTATTTCGACAACATAATCTAGATGTACAATTATCAAATAGTATATAAATACAAGCATATACCGTCTAACTGAATGAACAACATAAAATGCAGACATACCTGAAGTCTGCTACGCTACTCTGATCCAACCTGAACATATATCCAACATATATATATATATAACAGGAATAGTAGATCAACTCAAAATATACTCTAGCTACAGGTCAAGGTATCTATGGTCTATCCAACACATATCAATATCTGACACAAATGTATAACATATGCAAGAAACATGCATGAATATGATGTCCACCCAAATGCAGCAAGCATAGTACAAACAAATACAACATCACAATAATCATATATATATAGACTGTATCTATATATATATTAATCTCAACCATCCATATATATATATATACATGCATATATGTATATATATATGGTAATATGCAAAGCGCCATTAGATACGGCTATGCAGCATGCATGGTCATGTCGTCTCACCCTAAAGCTACCACGACCCCAGTGTGGCCTCGGTGGCTCGAGCATGACAACTGTCCCAACTCAACACCAACCACTACTCTTGAGTGGCCGAGTGGGTAGTATGATCGAGTAGCATATAAGCGTAAAGAGCAAGCTACACGATGGGGGTCCCTGCTGTTGGTCACTCCGACAGTCACTACCCATGAGTGGTCGAGTACCACACACACAGGACTACGACATGCAAATCCAACTACCACCGTCTATAGTGGTAGAGTGCGGCACCTCGCTCTGCTCCTCACACCTACTCCTCCTATGAGTAATCCGTGGAGGCGAGATCGACCCTCTCAACCACAAGGGAGACCTCGTCGCCATGCATGAAAATGCATGAATGCAATGTCTCACATACAGACATCCACCATAGACTCTCTATCTGAGAGTCATACCAATCTACTCGATGCACTCTCTATCCTGTAGAGAGTCGTACTCAACTGATCATAATACTCTATCCTGTAGAGAGTCATACTAATCTACTCGACGCACTCTCTATCCTGTAGAGAGTCGTACTCATCTGATTATAACAAGCTAGGACCACCGGTCCGTAGCGATACCCTAAGTATCATTCCTCTGACCATTTACACAACACATGTTCGGTGGTAACATACAACCTAAGGGTACTAGAACTAACCCTAGGTTAAAGTCATTATCTACCTACGGATGACCTTTTTGCCCAATGTACAATCAGGTTGTCATCCGGACTTTACCATTTGCACTTAACTTAAACAAATTCTAAGTTACTTGCATCACCTATATGTATAACTCCTAATCATGATAAAATAAACATGATATCAGCAATAGAGTTAATAGCCAACGGTAAAGGATCAAGCATACGATAAAAAGAACATGGTCAAGGTAATATTAACACCTAACATGCTCATATCAATGACTAAATCTGAATGAAATACAACTACCCGGACCAGGTAGGAAATTACCCACCTGCTATGTTGCTCGTGTTGATGGTCTTCGCATCCAAGATCTCTACCTCGAATCAAATATCTGAAACAGTAGAATCCAATATAACCACATGCTAGCATAAATCAACGGTAAGGATAAGAATCTAATTCAATCTTAATCCCCAATTAATTAACCAAATCCCACAGTGGCATAATCTCATTCCATTTATTTATACCCAACCATTCTCCATTCTTACTCAGATTAAATTCACCGTATATTTCATGAATCATCTCTAGCATCAACAATAAATGTACACATCCTACAACATACAACTAGATTTAAATCAATAAACCTTTTAACTACATTCTAACTAATCAATTCAACATACAAACTCACCTCCCTCGGATCATCGCCCACTGCTAACCTTCAACATCAAGATGGGTAGCTGAAGGAGTTGGCAAATTCATTGATCTGAGCTCCATAACCACTTGAATCACAGTAATGGTATCCTCTCTAAATCAATGGAGTCCAATAGAGAATAACCTGTTCAAATTACCCTCAACACCTGAATCAAACAATACCCCTCCAATCACAGCTTAAATTTCCAATAGAAAAATCCATCACATATGACAAAAATAAGTTAGATCGATCTTACCGGCTCTCTAATCACCACCGACAGATTTGTTGATCTAGCCTCTCGACCCTAAAATGTGTTGTTAGGGTTCTTCCCATTCACGATGATAACTCCAGCCGAAATCCCAGTCTAAGCAATAGGAAGATAAACAAAATTACCCAATTAAACTGTATAGGCTATCATAATAGGAAATAGCTAATCTATATGCCATGAAGAATCTGTATAGCAATTCAACGATGCAGTTGATGGTGGGATCGAGCTCAGAACGATTGACGCTGCAACAATCGTGAGGAGCACAGCAAGCGGCATCACTGATCTTATCGAGCTAAGCTTGTGTGAATAGATCCGACGGCAACCGTGAGAAGGAGGGCAATGACCGACTGAGCTCGAGCTCATGTGGCGGCGGAGCTTTGCTACCCTCCGGATCCAAAGATTAAAGGGAGGCGATGACAGATCGCTCCGACAGAAGGGCTCACAAACCGCCGATTGAGGTGGGGAGGCAACGAAGATCGTGCGGAGAAGAAGGATGAGGATGGCGCCGCTCCCGGTGCACCCGCTCATGGCAAAGTTGGCCGGTGGCGTGCAAGTGGAGATCGATAGGTAGGGGAGAGGCGACGGCGACGAGTTGGCTCGACGGCTGGAGGAGCTCGCTACCGCCGAGGTCGCGAGGGAAGGTACAATCGACGAAAACTAGCTACCCCCTTGCAGCTGCAGTGGAGATCGGCCAGAGACAAATGATTGGTGCGGCGAGGAAGGGGAGACGCCGACGAGCTAAGCTCCAACAACGACGATGAGTAGGAAGAGATCTGCGATCGGGAGAGAGAAAGGAGAGGTCGCAGCGGTGGAGAAGGAAGTTTGGGAGAAATAGGGATCGGGCGGAGAACGGGAATCGGCGCAGAAACGCTCGCGGAGAGGAAACGGAAGAATAGCCGCGGGTCAAATTTGGGAAATAAACGGGTCGGATTCGGCATTGAAGCAGATCGGGTTTAAAACCCTATTAGCTAAATCTAAATCCACCTAAACCATATATTCATAAAACTTCCGTTTAAATCCAGAAAAATTTCTAAAAATTTGTGGAAAATTCCATAGGGTATTTTCCCTAATTAACAAGCATTATTTTATTTTATTATTATTATTTTTTTTTCTGGTATTTTACATTCTCCCCTACTAATAAAAATTTGGTCCCCAAATTTCGTACTAACATGCAAAATTACTTCAAGCAAGTTTCCGAAAGGATCACATACCTTCTTCAAGTTAACATATGAGACTATTGAGCCTGGATAGTATCTTCCATCTCCCACATAGTCTCCTCATCGATATGATGTTGTCATCCAATCTTTACTAGTCGGATGATTTTTCGTCCCACTACTGTCGCTCCTTGCGACTCAGGCTCCACCCTGGAATCACCTCGTAAGTTGTATTAGATTGAGGTAAAATTCGGAACCTCTTTCAGAACATGATTAGATCGCGGCACGTATTTCCTCAGCATAAAACATGAAATACGTTATGAACACCCGCAAGTGTCGGAGGTAAAGCCAGCCGATAAGCTACACCTCCATAATCCACGACACAAGATCTGAATAGATCCTCCAACGTCTAAATGATACACTTAGACCGTTCATCTATCTGCAAGTGAAATGTTGCACTAAGCCGAAGCTCTGTGCCCATAGTCTGGTGCAGACTCTGCCAAAAATCGCGAGGTAAATCGCGAATCTCTATCTGATATGGTACTTAAAATACCCCACGCAATCTGATAATCTTTCGGTAATACAACTCTACCGAATGATCCAACAAGTACGACCCACGAATAGAAAGGAAATGAGCTGATTTGGTCAGTCGATCCACACTCACCCAAATCGCATCATGTCCTTTACGGGTCCTAGGCAATCCCGTAACACAATCAATCGTGATATTCTCCCACTTCCATTCCGAAATCGGAATTGTCTAGAGCAATCCAGCGAGTTCTTGATGTTCAGCCTTCACCTACTGACGTACTAAACATCGAGCAGCAAAATCTACTATAACTCTCTTTATACCATTCCACTAGTATAAACGTTTCAACTCTTGGTACATCTGAGTACCACCAAGGTATATAGCCCATCTTGAATGATGTGCTTTATGTAGCAACTCTTCCTTGAACACGGCAACTCCGGAAACCCACCATCCTTATCAGAGACGGGAATTATTTTCTCAAAAGAGAAATCCATCCACCATCCAAGATACACTTCACCACACACTCTGTAAGTGCATGGACGACTATAGCGACAAATCTCACTCGTTGCAATTGTTGCAACTGTTCGCGCTCCAGCAACTCATTGTAGCTACCTAATAGCTTGTTAAATTCAATGAGCACTTCTGCTCCATACAACTATAAATCCAGATAATAATTACTAAAGTCACGTCATGTATATGACAGACTATCTCGTAGTTTCTTAACTGTCGTAAGCATAAGGTATGCTTCATTCAACTGCATTGGAATCATTCTGATCCTTGAAACGACGCATCTGCGTACATCATCCTTTTATCCACTCCAGAAAGATTAACTAATACTCATGTAAAAGTTAACCGTCATCTAAGTCCTGTAAACTGGTTTCACCAGCTTCCGACTAAATAATTTCCAACATCACCTTCGTCAAACAAGTTCGTGGTATACTAATGCTTAAAAGCATCCCATCCACATTTGTAGGAATAACAAAATCAATACAAGGAAACAACAACTACGGTGGTCGACTGCGCAACTCCAACTACCACCATCAATAGTGGCCAAGTTACGCAACTCTAACGACCACAACCTGATCAAATCATGTCCAGAGTACACGATCCTCAAATCCAGGGACGACTAAATCGTTAATTAGTCTAACTTAATCAAAATTCATACAATTCATATTAAGTATGAAATTGTCGTCTCCACACACCTGCATCTCCTTTACTCTAAGCTGACGATATAATAATCATCTCAACGACAATGATAATTGTATGACATCATGTCACTACAATATCAACACTCCAGTCGTAAATCAACCTTAGAGTATACACAGGTGTCCTTTGCTGAACTAGACAGCTCATTTATTTTTGAGTCGAGTCTTGGATTCTCGGGAGTCGATTTATTCGGTTTTGATTTTCTGAGATGAGATGGACAGCGGCCTGAGCTCCAAGCAGCACGACGTAAGAATTCCTGATAACTTATGGTTTAGTAGATATTTATCTATACTTGATCAGTAGGTGTATACAGTATAGCTATGGCACCTGTGCAGACTTGTAGTAGGGGTCGTCCACCGAGGCGACCGACCGGAGTGACCTTTAGGGTTTATACTCTCAGTTATGTTGGCTATGCATTTAGATGCTTATACCAGGGAGTAACCTGTAGTGTGTTGGTTATTATTCGTAACTGTTGTATGAGTTGACCACGGGAATGACCTGTCGAGTCTGTGAGTCTTGAACCTGTGTTGAGGAGGTGATTTACCTCTTAGAGCCGACTGATACCGAGTTGAAAAATAGGGGCCAAGTCGGCACATTTATTATGGGAATCAGAGACTACAGTCTTAGAGATTTCCACTAACTGTGCTAGTCAGATCATTACCTGTGGGTAATGAACAGACTTGTAGACTATTGTGATGCAGATAGCGGAAGGCTAGGTTATGGAGTTTCATAGGGATTTTATCCCTGAGTTGTTCATACTGAATTGTATAACTTTGGGAGTACTTTTAAGTACTTAATTCATGTTATACCGAGAAAGTAGAGTTATTTGCATACCATTATCGGGGTCAAGCCGGTATTTGGTGATAAATGCAGAAAATAATCTTCGGGAAATAATATATCACTTGATCATGGATTAGTGATGTTGAAAGAGTGTATTTCCCCGTGTCACTTTTAGTGACACAGTATAAGGAATTCTTGAGCCTCAAGAAAGGGTGATCGGTTAGTAACAATATACGGTGCAGAGTCGTGAGACTTGCGGAGGTTACGACCACCTAATAGCTCAAGAAGATGAATGGATGATTTAAGTCATCCAGAGTTATTGACTTATAGTTGGATTAGGATGCCGGGATCTTCTACCAGATCCTACCGGAAGACGTTGGATTGAGACAGGAGTTTAGAAATGACTCCGTACAAGAGTTTAAGAGTTAGAGACCGATAAGCAAATATTGCAGGTCAACTTAATAGAGTTAGAAGTCTCCGACTGATGGACAAAAGGAGCAAGATCGAAGTCAGAGGCCTTGGGGCTACTTTCCGATTATAGAAGACCAATCGCAGATCATCAGAAGGTTCTTGTGGATATCAGCAAAATCAGAACAAAGACTCCGAAGGAATTGTGTGTGTGCAGTGCGGACCACAAAGACACGCGAAGTCAGATTATTCGTTGGATCAGTTCAGCTGTTGCTACCAGTACCGTGAAGGAGGTGTACTTTGAAGATTCAGTTGAAGACTATCGATGGTGTTCCGGGAGGAAGATGCATCATCTCGACAGCAGAGATCAACACAGAAGATGTGGGTTACCTAATCAGCATCAACCTACTACCTCAGGCGTGGTTGAAGTTCTGTGATACTCCCCTTCAGCAGAGATCAACACAGAAGCAGCATCAACAGAAGACATCTTAGAAGATTCAGCAGTTACCCTCAGATGTGGTCTGCTTAGTATAGAGGAGAGAGTATACGACGATGGTCGTATTTATTCAGTATTCTACAGTTGCAACTTGTAGGATTAAGTGATGAGATCAAATGATCTAGAAAAAAATCCTCGGATCATTCATTGTAGAAATGCGACCGTGTTATCGCGGACCGTTGGATCTGATCTTCTCTTCGGAGAAAGGCCGAGACTTGCGGGGAGCCTTTGAATCAGATCGACAGATAACGGATTGTTCAGGGTATTACTTTAGTTTACCCTCAAGGTTAATATATTAAGAGATGCTTGTAGTTACAGGTATCTGTATCTAGAACATTCTCAGTTTGGATTAGAAGGGTTCCTACACATCGACTCGTGGGTCGGTGGTATCTCTACTGTCATGTGAGATGTGGACCAACAATTAAGAAGTTAAGGGATGCCCTTCGACTTGGATAGACATATCTTTACTGTAGACATATCCTTACGAATGATCAAATTGTTGAGATTATGGTATGATATGTCTCTAAGATGTGCGAATAATCCGAGAATATTCGAATGAACTCCAAGGCTTGCCGTTGCATAGGCCAGTGGAGTAGGCGATCAAAATGATTGCGGAAATAGTTCTGGTATCGGAGATCACATATTGAGTGATATTTTTGTTGGTATCAGTGTTGTTAAACACTATAAAGAATGAGAAGAACATAAGTTGCGATTATAGGAGAAGTTGGAAGGGATATTTATATATCCCAGTATTCCTCCTTGAGAAGATCTGAAACTCTGTATTGAAAGAGAGATGGACCTTTGAAAGTATGCATCGATTGTCGATGATGGAATGCGATGATTGTTGGAAGTAAATATCCTACGTTGAGGATAAATGAGCTGTCTAGTTCAGCAAAGGACACCTGTGTATACTCTAAGGTTGATTTATGACTGGAGTGTTGATATTGTAGTGACATGATGTCATACAATTATCATTGTCGTTGAGATGATTATTATATCGTCAGCTTAGAGTAAAGGAGATGCAGGTGTGTGGAGACGACAATTTCATACTTAATATGAATTGTATGAATTTTGATTAAGTTAGACTAATTAACGATTTAGTCGTCCCTGGATTTGAGGATCGTGTACTCTGGACACGATTTGATCAGGTTGTGGTCGTTAGAGTTGCGTAACTTGGCCACTATTGATGGTGGTAGTTGGAGTTGCGCAGTCGACCACCGTAGTTGTTGTTTCCTTGTATTGATTTTGTTATTCCTACAAATGTGGATGGGATGCTTTTAAGCATTAGTATACCACGAACTTGTTTGACGAAGGTGATGTTGGAAATTATTTAATCGGAAGCTAGTGAAACCAGTTTACAGGACTTAGATGACGGTTAACTTTTACATGAGTATTAGTTAATCTTTTCGGAGTGGATAAAAGGATGATGTACGCAGATGCGTCGTTTCAAGGATCATAATGATTCCGATGCAGTTGAATGAAGCATACCTTATGCTTACGACAGTTAAGAAACTACGAGATAGTCTGTCATATACATGACGTGACTTTAGTAATTATTATCTGGATTTGTAGTTGTATGGAGCAGAAGTGCTCATTGAATTTAACAAGCTATTAGGTAGCTACAATGAGTTGCTGGAGCGCGAACAGTTGCAACAATTGCAACGAGTGAGATTTGTCGCTATAGTCGTCCATGCACTTACAGAGTGTGTGGTGAAGTGTATCTTGGATGGTGGATGGATTTCTCTTTTGAGAAAATAATTCCCGTCTCTGATAAGGATGGTGGGTTTCCGGAGTTGCCGTGTTCAAGGAAGAGTTGCTACATAAAGCACATCATTCAAGATGGGCTATATACCTTGGTGGTACTCAGATGTACCAAGAGTTGAAACGTTTATACTGGTGGAATGGTATAAAGAGAGTTATAGTAGATTTTGCTGCTCGATGTTTAGTACGCCAGTAGGTGAAGGCTGAACATCAAGAACTCGCTGGATTGCTCTAGACAATTCCGATTTCGGAATGGAAGTGGGAGAATATCACGATTGATTGTGTTACGGGATTGCCTAGGACCCGTAAAGGACATGATGCGATTTGGGTGAGTGTGGATCGACTGACCAAATCAGCTCATTTCCTTTCTATTCGTGGGTCATACTTGTTGGATCATTCGGTAGAGTTGTATTACCGAAAGATTATCAGATTGCGTGGGGTATTTTAAGTACCATATCAGATAGAGATTCGCGATTTACCTCGCGATTTTTTGCAGAGTCTGCACCAGACTATGGGCACAGAGCTTCGGCTTAGTGCAACATTTCACCTGCAGATAGATGAACGGTCTAAGTGTATCATTTAGACGTTGGATGATCTATTCAGATCTTGTGTCGTGGATTATGGAGGTGTAGCTTATAGGCTGGCTTTACCTCCGACACTTGCGGGTGTTCATAACGTATTTCATGTTTTATGCTGAGGAAATACGTGCCGCGATCTAATCATGTTCTGAAAGAGGTTCCGAATTTTACCTCAATCTAATACAACTTACGAGGTGATTCCAGGGTGGAGCCTGAGTCGCAAGGAGCGACAGTAGTGGGACGAAAAATCATCCGACTCGTAAAGATTGGATGACAACATCATATCGATGAGGAGACTATGTGGGAGATGGAAGATACTATCCAGGCTCAATAGTCTCATCTGTTAACTTGAAGAAGGTATGTGGTCCTTTCGGAAACTTGCTTGAAGTAATTTTGCATGTTAGTACGAAATTTGGGGACCAAATTTTTATTAGTAGGGGAGAATGTAAAATACCAGAAAAAAAAAATAATAAAATAAAATCTTGTTGGGCTTCTGGTTATTGGATGCACCCTTAGGGCTTGGCTATCTCTAGAGGTTTGGGGTTCAATTCCTAGGCCTTGCATACTTTTTTATTGTAACGACCGGGCCCCTATTGGCGGAATTCGGCGACCCCTATTGGTCGACGACCGTCGCCCCTGTTGGCTCGTCGTTACTCACCGCTTTCCACTGAAGTGGGTTTTGCCTTCCAGATTGAACTCTAGACCTCGCAGTACTAAAGTTTTCACGAACTCGCAAACCGCGATCCCCGATCACTTGGTTACCAGGATTCATAAACTTTAGTACTTAGCCTGGAGGTCTAGAGTTCAATCGGGAAGGCAAAACCCAAAGAGTGAGTAACGACGAGCCATATCCTATGGTTTAGTGGTATCAGAGCCCAAGGTTCTGCGATGCCATATTATGTTATTTTTGAGTCGAGTCTTGGATTCTCGGGAGTCGATTTATTCGGTTTTGATTTTCTGAGATGAGATGGACAGCGGCCTAAGCTCCAAGCAGCACGAGGTAAGAATTCCTGATAACTTATGGTTTAGTAGATATTTATCTATACTTGATCAGTAGGTGTATACAGTATAGCTATAACACCTGTGCAGACTTGTAGTAGGGGTCGTCCACCGAGGCGACCGACGGGAGTGACCTTTAGGGTTTATACTCTCAGTTATGTTGGCTATGCATTTAGATGCTTATACCAGGGAGTAACCTGTAGTGTGTTGGTTATTATTCGTAACTGTTGTATGAGTTGACCACGGGAACGACCTGTCGAGTCTGTGAGTCTTGAACCTGTGTTGAGGAGGTGATTTACCTCTTAGAGCCGACTGATATCGAGTTGGAAAATAGGGGCCAAGTCGTCACATTTATTATGGGAATCAGAGACTACAGTCTTAGAGATTTCCACTAACTGTGCTAGTCAGATCATTACCTGTGGGTAATTTCCTACCTGGTCCGGGTAGTTGTATATCATTCAGATTTAGTCATTGATATGAGCATGTTAGGTGTTCATATTACCTTGACCATGTTCTTTTTATCGTATGCTTGATCCTTTATCGTTGGCTATTAACTCTATTGCTGATCTTATGTTTATTTTATCATGATTAGGAGTTATACATATAGGTGATGCAAGTAACTTAGAATTTGTTTAAGTTAAGTGCAAATGGTAAAGTCCGGATGACAACCTGATTGTACATTGGGCAAAAAGGTCATCCGTAGGTAGATAATTACTTTAACCTAGGGTTAGTTCTAGTACCCTTAGGTTGTATGTTACCACCGAACATGTGTTGTGTAAATGGTCAGAGGAATGATACTTAGGGTATCGCTACGGACCGGTGGTCCTAGCTTGTTATAATCAGATGAGTACGACTCTCTACAGTATAGAGAGTGCGTCGAGTAGATTAGTATGACTCTCTACAGGATAGAGTATTATGATCAGTTGAGTACGACTCTCTACAGGATAGAGAGTGCGTCGAGTAGATTGGTATGACTCTCTACAGGATAGAGAGTCTATGGTGTATGTCTGTATGTGAGACATTGCATTCATGCATTTTCATGCACACTGGCGACGAGGTCTCCCTTGTGGTTGAGAGGGTCGCCAGTCATCCTGCCTCCACGGTTACTCATAGGAGGAGTAACCGGTGTGAGGGTAGAGCATTGAGGTGCCGCACTCTACCACTATAGACGGTGGTAGTTGGATTTGCGTGTCGTAGTCCTGTGTGTGTGGTACTCGACCACTCATGGGTAGTGACTGTCGGAGTGACCAACAGCAGGGACCCCCATCGTGTAGCTTGCTCTTTACGCTTATATGCTACTCGATCATACTGCCCACTCGGCCACTCGAGAGTAGTGGTTGGTGTTGAGTTGGGACAGTTGTCATGCTCGAGCCACCGAGGCCACACTGGGGTCGTGGTAGCTTTAGGGTGAGCCGACATGACCATGCATGCTGCATAGCCGTATCTGATGGCGCTTTGCATATTACCATATATATATACATATATGCATGTATATATATATATATGGATGGTTGAGATTAATATATATATAGATACAGTCTATATATATATGATTATTGTGATGTTGCATTTGTTTGTACTATGCTTGCTGCATTTGGGTGGACATCATATTCATGCATGTTTCTTGCATATGTTATACAGTTGTGTCAGATATTGATATGTGTTGGATAGACCATAGATACCTTGACCTGTAGCTAGAGTATATTTTGAGTTGATCTACTATTCCTGTTATATATATATATGTTGGATATATGTTCAGGTTGGATCAGAGTAGCGTAGCAGACTTCAGGTATGTCTGCATTTTATGTTGTTCATTCAGTTAGACGGTATATGCTTGTATTTATATACTATGCTGATATACCTGTTGTACATCTAGATTATGTTGTCGAAATACATGTGATATTACATATATACATGTTTTCTATTACCTGCTGAGTTTTACTCACCACCCCCGCGGACCCTGGGTTTTCTGTCGCCCAGGTAACAGGTAGCCGACTTCGTGATGGACTTGGAGCACCGCTGGCTGGCATCATCTCATCTCAACTCCGAGAGTCCGGATTTTTGGTGTTCTCATTGTATTCCGTTGTGGATTTGTTTTATGTGATGATTGTAGTTGTGACTATTGATGTTGTACCCTTTTCTTCCTTTCTGGTTTTATTGTGGTGTCCTGAGTCGGTGTTAGTCATACCGGTATGCTGTGTGTTGTCGTTTGTTGATTGTAGTATGTTTCCGCTGTGCCTTGTGTAGTTTTTGTTTTCATACATATGTATTGTTGTTATTGTGGGCCTACGGGCCTTGTATTAACCCGAAATGTTGCCACGTACAGGGGAGGTGCTGTCCGTTTGATTTTCGGCTCGGTATGCTCTCGGGGCATGACAGTAGGAGTTAATCGATACAAAAGAAACACAAAGCTTGAGGTAGAGGGACACTCCCCCTCTCCTCGTTACGATAAAAGCTCCAAGAAAGTAAATTAATGAACTAAAATAAAACTTATACCGACGTAACAAAAATGAAAACAATTTAAACCTAGATGTCGGAGAAGAAGCACTTCGTTGTCGGAGAGTTGTAACTTGGCGGAGGCTTTTGGAAGCTTAGAATTGATGATGAAACCCTTGGATAGGCCCTCCTTTTATAGCCTTTGAGCCCCTTTTTGAGAGGACCTTCAACCATTGGAAATTAGGCACATGACTCCTTGAAAATGGTGATAAGGCTTGACTCCTCGAGGCTGATCCTTGACCATCAGTCGACTGATGGCCATCATCAGTCGACTGATGGCAGCATCAGTCGAATGCTGACCGCAGACAGTCGACTGATGGACGACAGTCGAGTCCTCCAAGCTGGCAGTCGACTGATACTAGCTGAAGGGCAAAGTTAGCTTAACAAAAATATTATTTTCACGGCCGTTGACCATCCGATCTCAACCTAGACTATCAATAGGATGTCTTTGGTCGGATCTACGCTTAAGATCATCCCCGTAAGGAGGATACGACCTCTCTTACTCTCGCACACACACGAGCTTACCTCGATACTTACTGTGTCGTTTTCGCTTCTGGCCTTCCACTCGATTCCTTCGGCTCCCTCCGAAGTCACTCGAGTGTCGCCTGACCACCGCAGCTTCCTCCGGGTGTCGCTAGCCTTCAGCTCCAGCAATAGCAATTTTCTGCACACTCGATTCAGCTCGTGAGATAACGACATGAGCTTAACTTTGTATCGTTTGCTATAATTAAAACTCAGGTTTGACTTAGGTGCCTACTGTACTAACATAAGTCGTCATGACCAAGATGACTTGAATAGTTCAAATCTAAGGAAGCTTACACTCAAGCAGCAATAAAACTTCATTGACATATAGAACTATATGAAGTTTTATGACAGGTCACTCAAATGAACTAGTTACCTTAACTAGCATCCACATGTTCACTCTCAATATTCCTATATTTTAATTTAGTGAGTATTGAATGTTTGGATAAACAAAGGAACATAATATGTACTAGTTTCACAGAATTGATGATATCTAATCTCATCAATTCATTGACAAGAGATAATTTCAATACTTATATAATTACACAAGTGAGATAGTCATTAGTTCTGATCCAATTATAATATTTCTCATGCTATGTATCATATTGTGAATTTCAGTTAATAAATTTAAGATCAAATTGTTAGTAATATATAAGAGATGTCCTAAGGCAATCGCCTTATGTTTGAACCATTTATATGATAAATGAAGATTCACTATTTGAGTATACATGTTTTCATGTATTTGATTAGATCTTAAACTCATTTACTGAATGTCCACGATACGATTCACAACATGAGAGAATTTGTGAATGGATCACAACTAGTGAGTATCTCTACATGTGTAATTGTGAAGTATCGAAATTATCCCTAGTCGATGAATTGATGGATTTGGACACCATCAATTCTGTCGAGACTAGCACGAGGTATACTCTTTGATGTATCCAAGCAGCTGATTCTTACTGACTGGAGACATTGTTATGTCCGGAGTTAATCGTGGATGCAAGTTATGGTAACTAGTTCATTAGAGTGACCAGTCGTAAGACTTCATATGGTTCTCTGCATATATAGATATGTCAATGAAGTTCTTACTACAGCTTAAGTGCGATGTTCCTTTGACTTACGGTATTCAAGTCATTTTGATCATGAAGACTTATGCTTTGACATCTTAAGAAAGCATCTCTGAGGAGATGTGGTCCCGGGATGATTGGGTATAAGTCAAAGTGATCGAAGGTGTTTGAATAGCTTATAAAGGATTCACTACTCCTTGCGAGGAGATGTATACCCATGGCCTCTCGTCGGATTGTTACTAAAGTCTTTGACCAAAGCATTACATGTTTAGAGTAAGGTACTCTTTGATACATGTGCAGTAACTAGAATCCTTAGGATGAGGAAATGATACTTGGGCTAGGTGTGACATAGTTAATCTAGTGGAGACTGACACTATAGACCATGTCCTGAATCAAGTGGGTATAAGATGAGTGAAAGGAATGGACCACGATTCATTGTAGCTGCTGAAGGATTTTAGAAATAGTTCTGGATCAATCGTTGATCTTTCGATTAATTGGGGATCATGATATATTACTAGGTGCCACTCATGATCGTTCTATAATTAATGGTTAATTATAGACGACCAACATAAACTGAGAACCTATTTGGTCACACGCATAACGAGCGTAATCCAAAGGATTTAAAACGAGCTTGAGAATGAGATTCTCAGACCGAGAGAAACTAGGTTTGGTTGGACCAAACAAGGATCGAGCATGAAATCGTTTCAGTCGCAATGGAAGCGTGGATGAGCCGTGTCTTATGAAGATATGATGGATGAACAAAATTGGTTTGGTTCTAATCCAATGGTGGAGAATAAACCAAAGGGGTTTGATTTTTTTTAAATGAATGAACCAAAAGTTGGTTTGGTTTGTTTTAACTTAAAATAGACCAATGCAGTTTGGTTTATTTTAACTTAAGTTATTGGAGAAGGTTAACGGGTTTTGGTTATGAATCAATAACCGTTAGGATAATGTGTTCTCTATAAAAACATGGCTTAAGAGTTTTTCGTTGATAACTTTTGGAGTTGGAAAACCTAGCCACCCTCTCCCTCTCTTCTCCTTGCTGCCGCCCAAGGGTTCCACACCGCCCAACTTTTTGCCGCTGTTTACCCTTGCTGTCGGCATCTAGCTACTGCCGGCTACTCCTCCGGTGACCCTCCGGTGACTTACCTTGGTTCAAATGACCAAGGGTTGGCCGACCATCCTCTTTGGCCGACACAACATCCTCCACTAGGCTGTCCAGTTTTCTGGACAGCTTGTATCCTTCATGTCAGAGTGTCATTTGGACGATGTTTGGAGCTCCGATAGCGGCTATCTTACCGGGGATTCAATATCCGGTAATCCTCATAGGTGGAGAATGAAGGATTCGTCAAACGGTTGATGAATACTGTTAGTGCATATAAGATCCACATATCTCCACAATGGTATGATATTGTCCACTTTGGGCCCAAGCCCTCATGGTTTTATTTTTGGGCTTTACCCAAAAGGCCTCATACCAATGGAGATATCTTTTTTCTTATAAGCACATGATCTTTTCCATGTCTTACCAATGTGGGACTTTGATTGTATTCCCCATACTCTCAACAATCCCCCCCTCAAACGAAGGACCACATTGGGCCCCCCCTCCAGCCTATCCCTCCTCGAAGGATTTTCTCTGCTTGATGTCCGATCTTCAACCCACCAGGACTTCCTGCCAGTTGTTCGGTCCCCCCGACCCAACTAGACTTCCTTCCTGATGTCTGGTTCTCTTGATCCGGACGTGGGAGCTCAACTTCCTTCGTTCGAGGTTCATGGCTTGACATGGACCATGGCTCTGATACCAATTGTTAGTGCATATAAGATCCACATATCTCCACAATGGTATGATATTGTCCACTTTGGGCCCAAGCCCTCATGGTTTTATTTTTGGGCTTTACCCAAAAGGCCTCATACCAATGGAGATATCTTTTTTCTTATAAGCACATGATCTTTTCCATGTCTTACCAATGTGGGACTTTGATTGTATTCCCCATACTCCCAACAATCCCCCCCTCAAACGAAGGACCACATTGGGCCCCCCCTCAAGCCTATCCCTCCTCGAAGGATTTTCTCTGCTTGATGTCCGATCTTCAACCCACCAGGACTTCCTGCCAGTTGTTCGGTCCCCCCGACCCAACTAGACTTCCTTCCTGATGTCTGGTTCTCTTGATCCGGACGTGGGAGCTCAACTTCCTTCGTTCGAGGTTCATGGCTTGACATGGACCATGGCTCTGATACCAATTGTTAGTGCATATAAGATCCACATATCTCCACAATGGTATGATATTGTCCACTTTGGGCCCAAGCCCTCATGGTTTTATTTTTGGGCTTTACCCAAAAGGCCTCATACCAATGGAGATATCTTTTTTCTTATAAGCACATGATCTTTTCCATGTCTTACCAATGTGGGACTTTGATTGTATTCCTCATACTCCCAACAATCCCCCCCTCAAACGAAGGACCACATTGGGCCCCCCCTCAAGCCTATCCCTCCTCGAAGGATTTTCTCTGCTTGATGTCCGATCTTCAACCCACCAGGACTTCCTGCCAGTTGTTCGGTCCCCCCGACCCAACTAGACTTCCTTCCTGATGTCTGGTTCTCTTGATCCGGACGTGGGAGCTCAACTTCCTTCGTTCGAGGTTCATGGCTTGACATGGACCATGGCTCTGATACCAATTGTGGGATCGAAAGTGTCGCTAGAGGGGGGGGGGGTGAATAGCGATACGATGTCGTTAAAAACTTTTGCAATAAGTAAAAAGCAAGTAGAGAATGCACAGCGGAAATATAAAGTAGACAAGATATTTTTACGTGGTTCACAATCTTTCGATTGCTAATCCACGGCCCTAGTGATCCTTGATCACGTACGGAGGGCAATTCACTAAAACCACTCCTCATCGGTGGAGGTAGTAGCAACGAT
Organism: Wurfbainia villosa; assembly: GCA_025175895.1. Lineage (NCBI taxonomy): Eukaryota > Viridiplantae > Streptophyta > Magnoliopsida > Zingiberales > Zingiberaceae > Wurfbainia > Wurfbainia villosa. Next base: position 52,947,856 of record CM046002.1, read on the forward strand.
TACAAAAAGAAATCAAGGCAAAGGGACACTCCCCCTTTCCTTGTTACGATTAAAGCACAAAGAAAATTTAAAGAAGTAGAACTTAAATAAATATACCGACAACTCTTATAAGTAGAAGATGTAGCTTTCGTTGTCGGCGGCACTTCGTCTTAGCAAATGTGAGTAGTAGTAGCGGCTTTACGACGGCGTGTTGAGAGCTCTTGAATTCTTGTTATTTGCTTGGCTTGAACATGTCTATTTATGGATATTGATCTATGAATTTAGACATAGGTAGTGTCCAAGGTGATGTTCTTATCCCCCAAGACTTGTTCATCCACATCCTTTGCGCCAACTCAAGGATGAGGTGTTTCATCCAACCACCTTGTGCCACCTCCAACCTCCTTGTGCGCCAACTCAAGGATGAGGTGTTTCATCCAACCACCTTGTGCCACCTCCAACCTCCTTGGGCGCCAACTTGAGGATGAGGTGTTTCATCCAACCACCTTGTGCCACCTCCAACCTCCTTGGGCGCCAACTTGTTGGAGCCATTCAACTTGTGCCACATCATGGGAGCCAACCATCTTGTGCCAACTCACCTTATTTTGGGCGTCCACCACAAGGAAGCTTGGTGATGGTTTGGATGTCCACCTTGATGCCACATCACCCTTTGTACCAAAATACGAGTCAAGTCCAAATTCACCCCCTTGAAATTCGAGCTCTTCTCGAGGCTGGAACTTGACTAGCAGTTGACTGTAGTCAAAGGGTTTTGGACTGCAGTACAAGTTAGCTTAAAATATAAAGTACGATGGTTCTAACCATCTGATCTCGACCTAGACCTTCCATTGGAGGTATTGGGTCGGATCTACGCTTAACGACCTTGCTTCGCTTTCACACGAGCTTACCTTGTAGCCTCGCTTCCGGTCTTCACCCGAGTACCTCGGCTTCCTCCGAAGTCCCTCTGGCGTTGCCCGACCACCTCGGTTCCCACCGGGTGTCGCAGACCTTCCGCTCAACTTTAGCATTTCTGCACACTTAATTGAGCTCGTAAGATAACAAATATACCCTTAACTATTGAGCCTTTTGCCATAATCAAAATACCGGTTCGACTTTGGTGCCCACTGCACCAACAACTATTTTTCCGTTCGACTAACCCATTTTGTTGTGGGGTTCTAGGACATGAAAACTCATGGTGGTATCCGTTTAGGTTACAGAAATCTGTAAACCTGTGGTTTTCGAATTCACCACCATGATCGCTTCTAAGTCTTTTAATCTTAAGGTTCTTTTGATTTTCGATTAACCTACAAAGATTGATTAGTTGGTCTAGGGTATCATTTTTATGTTTGATAAACCTAACCCAAGTAAATCTAGAATAGTCGTCAATTATGACTAAGCAAAATTGACTACCATTGAGTGACTTAGCTCCATGTGAATCAAATAGATCCATGTGTAGGAGCTCAAGAACACTTTTGGTTCGTTCTTGATTAGTTAATTGATGTTGTGTCCTAGATTGTTTACCTTGTTGACAAGCATTACATATTTTATTATCCAAGTTGTTTAGTTTAGGCAAACCTATAACCAAGCCACTCTGACTCATCTTGTGGACGAGTCTTGGGTGCGAGTGTCCGAGTCTTCGGTGCCATAACCAAGATTCCTCTTGCTGTGTCATAAGACACTTGGTTGAGGAGTTGGGTAAATTTATTGTGTAGATGTTGCTACTCCTAGTTCCTTTAAGTATTATTTTAGATGTTGCATTTATTTTGATTACGCATTCATTTTCTAGAAATATGACCTTATAATTGTTATCACACAATTGGCTTACACTAAGTAAATTATATTGAAAGTTTTCTACTAATAAGACATTTTGAATTGTAAAGTTAGAGTTGAGCTCAATATCACCTGATCCGATGATTTTGAGCTTGCCGTTATTTCCGGACGTGGGAGCTCAACTTCCTTCGTTCGAGGTTCATGGCTTGACATGGACCATGGCTCTGATACCAATTGTTAGTGCATATAAGATCCACATATCTCCACAATGGTATGATATTGTCCACTTTGGGCCCAAGCCCTCATGGTTTTATTTTTGGGCTTTACCCAAAAGGCCTCATACCAATGGAGATATCTTTTTTCTTATAAGCACATGATCTTTTCCATGTCTTACCAATGTGGGACTTTGATTGTATTCCCCATACTCTCAACAAATACCTCTCTAGAGAAGCGAGTTTTGGGGACTCATTTTTGAATCCGAATTTTGATCTTCTCTCGATCACATCGTCTTCGACATGAGGCTAGTGACTCATACGAAGATGAGGCTCATGGCTTTGTGAAGTCATCCCGACGATACTCGGCGTGGATACGAATAGAGACGATTCTAGCGAGAGTCGCTCTGGTTGATGCCTTTCCCGCTACACGTGATATGTCAGGTATACGTAGAGTAATTTCCTTTTATTGCAAAATTTGAAACTACGATTATGTCTACACATGTTGTACTATGCATGCGTGTGGTGTGTGTGTTGTAATAAATTAGATTTATTATTTTTTATTTATTCCGCTACGCACATGTTTACGAAACATTTTCGAACACATACTCGCCACGGTGTCGAAAACTCAATAGTAGTATCAGAGCCCAGGTTGTGTTTCGACATAATTGTAAAATTATTTTACGATAGTCGTAATTGTATTTATGGAAATTTTCTACTTTTGAAAAGTTTAGAAGTATTTATGGAAATTTTCTAATTTTGGAAAGTCTAGAAGTATTTATGGAAATCTTCTACTTTTGGAAAGTTAAAAGTATTTATGGAAATTAACACTTTCCATAAATAAAATATTTGATTAGATTTGGAAATTTATTTTCTAATTTAATTATGATTTGATTTGGAAAATCAAATCTAAAATATATTTTCTTTCCATAAATAGTTGTGACAATTTAGGAAATTTATTTCCTAAATTAAAATTGTCTTTCCTTAATTGAGACCTTCCATAAATAAAATATGTGATTAGATTTGGAAATTTGTTTCCTTATTTAATCATGATTTAATTTTGGGAATCAAATCTTAAACATATTTTATTTCCATAAATAGTTATGACATATAACAAAATTTTTGTACATTCTATAATTGTATGTCATGTAATTGCATTAGATGCATATCATTATGCCATGCGTGTCGTGACATGTTGATGTATGTCATTTATGCCATGTCATGTAGATAATAGTTATTTGCATGCAAAGATGATGAGACATAAAAACCCTTACTCAATATTAAAGCCTACATCTTCCATTAATATGGTTAGAACCAGAGTTCTATTTCCTGTTTGGGTTATTGGACTCTCTCCAATCCCAGCTTGAACTTGAACATGTTCAAACCATGGAATAGTTTAATACTAATATGGTAAGAGTCAGAGGTCAATCGTTAGCTTTGGTTGTTGGACTCTCTCCAAGTCGGGCTAATTGGTTGAATGCGCTCTAACCATATTAAAACTATTTCTCGATTAATGGGTTGGCTTTAACCTGGAGCGTCGGCTTGTTGGACTCTCTCCAAGGTCGATGTAAAGGGAGGTGAAGTTGGGTGCTATGCATATGATGCATACTTGTTAATGAGTTAACAACCCGATGTATGTGTGAACATTCAATTAGTTGATAGCACATAGTAATAGTTGCATATATGTGATATGCAATCGGTATATTTGATACCTACCATCGTAGCTATGAATGGCTTGTTGGACTCTCTCTAAAGTTGTTCATATCTATGTTGGATATCAGCCCATTCGGAGATGGACCTACGATCTCCCAAAGTGATTTTTGGAGTTTTTGAAATTCGAAAAAATGAATGGGATTTTGTAAATGTATGTTGATGCATTTAAAAATCATTTTCTCATATATACTTGATTTGTATTTCTAGTTTAATCACTTGATCATGATGTCTTTGAATTTGCACTCTATTTTGAATTCGAATAAATTGACTGGGCTGAACTTCTTGGACTAGCTTAGAAACTTGAGAATTATTTTTAAGGCAGAAAAGCTTTCGTATATCCTCGAAGAGCCTCTTCCCGCTTGTCCTAGTGATAACACAACTCTGGACCAATTGTTGGCTTATCAGAAACATGTGAGTGATTCTGAACAAGTGAGTTGCATCATGCTAGCCACGATGGTACCCGAGCTGCGGAAGCAGCATGAGCATATGGATGCTCATACCATAGTCCTTCATCTTTATGAGTTGTTTGATGAGCAAGTGAGATTCGAAAGGTTCGAAGTCTCCAAGCTACTCTTCACCTCTGAGATGCAAGAAGGTTCATCTGTGGTACTGCTCAACATGATGAAGAATGTGGAGCCTTCTGTGAAGCATGAGCAGGTGACGGTGCTGTTAGTTGATTCCTCGAAGAAAGGTTCTAAGAGGAAGTCAAAGGAACAGTAGAAGGGGAAGAAGAAAAAGGCTAAAAAGGCAGAACCAGCTCAAAAGGACACTTGCCATCATTATGGCAAGGAGGTCCATTGGCGAAGAAACTGCAAGATTTATCTAGAGTCTGTGAAGAAGAATAAGACATCAGATGCCCCATCTTCTTCAGATATCTTCGTTATTGATTGTCATTCTATTTTCTCAGACACTTGGGTATTGGATACTGGGTGTGACTTACATATATGTAATGACATACATGGGCTAAGAAATAGAAGAAGATTCGTCAAGGGAGAGTCAAATTTACGTGTTGGGAATGGATCAAAGGTTGCTGCACTAGCCATCGGAACATATTTGTTGAAACTCCCTATAGGACTTGTCTTAGAATTGGACAATTGCTTTTATGTTCTTTCGTTGATAAAGAACATCATTTCTATTTCTTGTTTGAATAGAAATGGGTACCATTTAACTTTTAGTAACAATTGTTGTTACATAACTTTGAATGACGTTCTTTATGGGACTGGAACTTTAAGCAATGGTATTTATACGTTGGACGTATCCAATGACATTTTCAATATCGAAGAGTGCAATAAGCGTGCTCAAAAGGATAATCAATTAGACTCCTACATGTGGCATTATCGTCTTGGCCATGTAAGCAAGAAATGCATGTCCGAATTACACCGATGTGGAATTCTTGAATCGTTTGAATTGGATTCATACGATACATGCGAATCATACTTAAAAGGTAAGATGACCAAGTTACCTTTTACTGGAAAAGGTGAACGGGTGGAAGAGTTGCTAGGTCTAATACATACTGATGTATGTGGACCTATGTCAACTCAAGCTTTAGGAGGCTATAGCTACTTCATTACCTTCATCGATGATCACTCACAGTTTGGGTATGTGTTCTTGATGAAACACAAGTCTTAAGCCTTTGAAAGGTTCAAAGAATTCAGAAATGAAGTAGAGAAACAACATGACAAGAGTATTAAAATACTTCGATCGGATCGAGGTGGTGAATACTTAAGTCAAGAGTTTCTAGATTATCTAAGAGACAATGGTATATTATCTCAATGGACTCCGCCATATACACCACAGTATAATGGTGTATCTGAGAGACATAATTGGACCTTGTTGGACATGGTCAGGTCAATGATGAATCATGCGAATCTTCCCAAGTCCTTTTGGGGCTATCACTACTAAAAATAGACCTTTTAATGACGATAATTCCCGTCGTTAAAGAGTCAATTTCCGTCGTTGATGAGTTTTAACAACGGTATTAAATACCGTAGGAAGTTGTCGCTAAAAAGCCCCGTTGGGAAAAGATTAACGACGGGAATAAAAGTACCGTCGTTAATAATACTTAACGACGATATTCACTACCGTCGTTATTGATATTAACGACAGATTTATATACCGTCGTTAATAATAATAACGACGGTCATATGTACCGTCGTTAATAACAATAACGAAAGCTATTTATACCGTAGTTAATAACAATAACGACGGATACATACACCGTCATTAGTAATTTAATATCATTTAATTATTTAACGACGACTTAGCATACCATCGTTAATGGCAACAACGATCATTATATACATGTTATTTCGTCATTATTACCGTTGCACAATTCACAATATATATTAATGAATGCTAATAAAAATCAAAACATAATATATTAAAAATCAAAACACCATATACATTAAAATATCATTCAGTAGTTCATAACGAATGTATGTACATCATTAAACTTGTAAAATTAACATCCATTTACAAACATTTCTCTAAAGTCTTCATATAAGCTCCAAAAAATCTATTTCGTTGCAAATCTCCAATACCTGTAATAAATAAATGAAAAAAATGAGTATCACAATAAGTTTCTAGCAAGCATAGATATGAAGCAGTTATTACTTGTGAGCATTTCAACTTGCAATATGAATACATCAGAGGAAACCAATTGAAAACTTCATATGCAAATAATTTTTGTGCAATTATTGGATTATATATGGTACACAATTCAGAATGAAAGAACCAAAACATATGAAGAACACTAATCGTAAGAAATTTTTTTTTTATTGCATGGCAGTAGTTATGTCAAGTTCCATCAAGATGAATTGGGAACAAGGAGCAAGCTTCATTTTTTTTAGCACCACCTTGCTTGTCCTAAAAATAAAATTACATCATCATTATGGTATGTAAGAAAAGTAGGGTATAGTGTCTAACAATCTCATGCTTGCTGTTGACCAATAGTGAAAAGGAGCCTTCTAGGATAATTAGTAAAAGATTTCTTCCGCTAAAACCAATGGCAATTACTCACGCCTTCAATACTAATTGCTCCAACTTGTTTAACATAGTAATGATGCTAGATGTTGATTGCAAAATCTATGGAGTCAAAAATTCCTACTTCAAAATAGAAAATGTCTTCTTCGTAGTAGTTTATAGGTATAGAGATGATTTGCAGATAATGTGATTACAATACAAACATATATGATTTCCTTGGCATCATAAACAAAGAAACCTAACCAAACTACAAAATTAGTACCTTAGTTGGAATGATTACATGGTAAGGAAGGGAAGTAAATTGGGATGATATGATCTGCTAATTAATATGATTATCAGATTCAATTGCATATAGATGCACAAACTTAGTTTCCACAAAGAAAAAAGAATATGTTTGGCCATTCCTAAAATTTGAATTTGCCTTTGTTTGTTCTCTGCCATGTTGCACTGGTACATCCTGCAAGAGGCATGAGAAATAAAACTAAAAAAATATTTATTGTATGCATCTTATATTTTATAAATTATGAAGTCATACATGAAAAATCCAAATGACAACAAATACTACTCATCGAAATTCAGATCTATAAGGTACTATAAGGATAATGTTAATATACCTGTACATCTAAGTCATCAGAATTAAGCCTCTTATTATATGCCAGAATGAAATTATCCCTTTCTTCTTCAGGAATGAAATCTCTGAATGGTTCCCATGCTGATAACATAGGCAGATGATAAATTTCAATAATCATAGTGATATATAGATCAGAAATTAAATAAGATATAAGTTCCAGAAGCTTAAATACTTTCTCTTAGTACTCAAAGATGACTTTTGAGAGTCCATGATCCTATAAAAAATACATTATTATGTTAGTTAAATGAAAAAAATATAAACAACACATTTAGAAGTTTAAAACACTTGTACAAAGTAAATAAATATTTATAAACCTACCTCCTCATCTTTGATAAGCAATAAGCAAAAAAAAAAAAAAAAAAAAACAAACCCAAGTGTCCAATGGATCAATTTGTCAACGTGAAAGTAGATTATAATGAAGTAAACTAATAAATCAATATAGTACACTCAATAGCCTAAAAATTCTAGTGCAACCAACACAACTGCACTCCTGAAATTGGAGGATAAACAAATCCAAACAAATATGTCAACTGGAAAAAAAATATGAGCATATGTTGCCACCAACTTTGTTATCTCTAACGATTAGTCACTTGAAAATAATTCCCCATTGATTCCCATGTAGTCTTAAAAAGAGGAATATGAACATATAAACATGACTAAGCCTAACAATAAAGATGTACCATCAATATTTTCAGTAAGCATCCAAGTCATCTGATTGTAATAATAAAACTAACTCACAAATGCAATGCCCCTAAACAGTGGAATAAAAAGTTTAAGTATTATTACCTGAGCGTGGATGGCTGGAGTGGCGACGGATGGCCGGAGCGACGACGGAAGAGAGAAAGAGAATGGTCGGAGCGGCGAGGGGAGGCCGGAGGGACGACAAATGCTTGAGCGGTGACGTATGGTCGGAGCAGTGGCGGATGCTTGAGCAGCGACCGAAGAGAGGGAGGATGGAGCGCCGATGAAATATAGAGAGAAAGAAAAGGATCGGCGACGGGAGCCCGGAGCGGCGACTAATGCTTGAGTAGCGATGGATGGTCGGAGCGGCGACGAATGCTTGACCAGCGACAGAAGAGAGGGAGGATGGAGCGCCGACGAAATGCAGAGAGAAAGAAAAGGAGCGGCGACGAAAATAAAGAAACCTAAACCTACGTTAAGTTGATATGGGTTTAGGGGAAAAAAATTAAGGGAAAATATAAGAAAAGAAATAAAAATCAAGATATTTTTAATGAAATAAAAATGAAAAAAAGTATTAAAATGAATATAAATAAAATTTATTTTTCATAATTTATTTAAAGATTGTAATTTTTCATATAAAAAAATAGATTTAGACCTAGTAAAAAAATCGACTTAGAGTTTCGACTTTATAAAAAATCAGAAAAGTAATAACGACGGGAGAAAAATCCCCTCGTTGAAGGTCTTTCAAAAACGACGGGAGGAAATACCGTCGTTAAAGGCATGACAGTAACGACCAAAATAAAAAAAATCGTCGTTGATGATAAAGTATCAATGACGGGACAAAATACCATCGTTAATGCATATACATTAATGACGGGTATTAAATCCCGTCGCTATTGAACCAATAATAACGACGGTATTTTGATACCGTCGGTAAATTTCGTCGTTAAAAGTAAGTTTTCTAGTAGTGTATGCACTTCAGACAGCTGTGTTTCTAGAGAAAGAGTTTTTCTTGCAAGAAAACAGTGGGAGTGTCATTGAGCTTGAGGAGGCTCGAGAGACTCAAATAGACATTGATGAGATACCTGGTGAAGCACGACAGCTAATAACTTATAGTGATGAGCCATCGGCTGGACCTATTGAGACACCATATCTTCGTAGATCTGGTAGGACACACAACATTCTTGAGAGATATGGATTTCTCGTAAGTGAATCGAACGATGAGTTACTCATTGACGATGAGGAGCCTACTAATTACGAAGAAGTTCTAAAAAGTTCAGAAAGGGACAAATGGCTTGAAGCCACGAAGTCAGAAATGGATTCCATGTATGAAAATAAAGTTTGGAACTTGGTTGATCCACCTGAAGGCATAAAGCCTATACGGTGCAAGTGGGTTTTCAAGAAGAAAATCGACATGGATGGTAATGTGATTACCTATACGGCTAGATTGGTGGTAAAAGGATATCGTCAAAAGCAAGGTGTTGATTATGACGAAACCTATTCGCCTGTTGCTATGCTTAAATCCATTCGGATGCTCCTGGCCATAGCGGCTCATTATGATTATGAGATATGATAGATGGATGTGAAAACAACTTTCCTTAATGGAAACTTGCTCGAGGATGTGTATATGATACAGCCTGAGGGTTTCACATCGGTTGATAAAACCAAGGTATGCAAATTGCGACGGTCCATATATGGATTGAAGCAAGCATCCAGGAGCTGGAATATTCATTTTGATGAGACAATCAAAAAGTTTGATTTCTCACAAAATCAGACAAACCTTGTGTGTACAAGAAGGTTAGTGAGAGTGTAGTCGTGTTCCTAGTATTATATGTCGATGACATATTACTTATAGGAAACGATGTTTCAGTCTTACAGTCAGTTTAGATTTGGTTGTCCAAGACATTCTCCATGAAAGACCTAGGAGAAGCAACCTACATCCTCGGGATTAAGATCTATAGGGATAGATTGAAACAGTTGCTTGGTCTTTCACAGTCTACATATATAGACCGAGTGCTAAAGAGGTTTAGCATGTCAGAATCCAAGAAAGGTTACCTTCCCATCAGGCATGGGATACACCTTTCGAAGTCTATGTGTCCGCGCATAAAAGACGAGAGGATTTGCATGAGTAAGATTCCCTATGCATCCGCATTAGGATCTATCATGTATGCTATGTTATGTACGAGGCCCGATGTATCATATGCTCTGAGTGTCATGAGTAGATACCAGTCCGATCCCGGAATGGATCATTGGGCAACTGTTAAGACGATCCTTAAGTACTTAAGAATAACTAAGGATGTGTTCCTAATATATGGAGAAGGGGACATGGTGATACGCGGGTATATGGATGCTAGCTTCCAGACAGACAAGGATGATTCCAGGTCTCAGTCTGGGTACGTGTTCACCTTGAATGGGGGCGTAGTGAGTTGGAAAAGTTCCAAACAAGATACTGTAGCAGATTCTACCACTGAGGCAGAATACATTGCAGCTTCGGAAGCAGCAAAAGAAGCGGTTTGGATCAATAAGTTCATTTATGAATTTGGTGTGGTTCCAGCCATTGTTGAAGCAATATCGGTCTACTGCGATAACAATAGAGCAATTGCACTGGCGAAAAAGCCAAGGTCTCATCAACGATCCAAACATATGCTTCGCTGCTATCATTTGATCAGAGAGATCATTAGTAGAAAGGAAATACAAATCGAGAAAATCCCCACTGAAAGGAACTTAGCGGATCCTTTGACTAAGGCATTACCTCAAAGTAAGTTTGAGGGTCATGTTAGAGCTTATGGTATTAGATACCATAGCGATTGACATTAGGCCAAGTGGGAGTTTGTTAGTAATATATGAGAGATGTCCTAAGACAATCGCCTTATGTTTGAACCATTTATATGATAAATGAAGATTCACTATTTGAGTATACATGTTTTCATGTATTTGATTATATCTTAAACTCATTTACTGAATGTCCACAATATGATTCACAGAGAATTTGTGATTGGATCACAACTAGTGAGTATCTCTACATGTGTAATTGTGAAGTATCAGAATTATCCCTAGTCGATGAATTGATGGATTTGGACACCATCAATTCTGTCGAGACTAGCACGAGTTATACTCCTTGGTGTATCCAAGCAGCTGATTCTCACTGACTGGAGATATTGTGATGTCTGGAGTTAATCGTGGATGCTAGTTATGGTAACTATTTCATTGGAGTGACCAGCCGTAAGACTTCATATGGTTATCTGCATATATAGATATGTCAATGAAGTTCTTACTGCAGCTTAAGTGCGATGTTCCTTTGACTTGCGGTATTCAAGTCATCTTGATTATGAAGACTTATGATTTGATATCTTAAGCAAGCATCTCTGAGGAGATGTGGTCCTGGGATGATTGGGTATAAGTCGAAGTGATCGAAGGTGTTTGAATAGCCTATAAAGGATTCGCCACTCCTTGCGAGGAGATGTATACCCATGACCTCTCGTTGGATTGCTACTAAAGTCTTTGGCCAAAGCATTACATGTTTAGAGTAAGGTACTCTTGGATACATGTGCAGTAACTAGAATCCGTAGGACGAGGAAATGATACTTGGGCTAGGTCTAACGTAGTCAACCTAGTGGGGACTGACACTATAGACCATGTCCTGTACCAAGTGGGTATAAGATGAGTGAAAGAAATGGGGCACGATTCATTGTAGCTGCTGAAGGGTTTCATAAATAGTTCTGGATCAACCGTTGATCTTTCGGTTAATTGGGGATCATGATATACAACTAGGTGCCACTCATGATCATTCTATAATTAATGGTTAATTATAAACGACCAACATAAACCGAGAACCTATTTGGTCACACGCACAATGAGCGTAATCCGAAGAATTTAAAATGAGTTTGAGAATAAGATTCTCAGAATGAGAGAAACTAGGTTTGGTTGGACCAAACAAGGATCGAGAATGAAATCGTTTCAGTCGCAATGGAAGCGTAGATGGGCCGTGTCTTATGAAGACATGATGGATGAACCAAATTGGTTTGGTTCTAATCCAATGGTGGAGAATAAACCAAAGGGGTTTGGTTTGTTTTAAACGAATGAACCAAAAGTTGGTTCGGTTCATTTTAACTTAAAATAGATCAACACAGTTTGGTTTATTTTAACTTAAGTTATTCGAGCGGATTAACGAGTTTTGGTTATGAACCAATAACCGTTAGGAGAATGTGTTCTCTATAAAAACATGGCTTAAGGGTTTTTCGTGGATAACTTTTGGAGTTGGAAAACCTAGCCACCCTCTCCCTCTCTTCTCCTTGTCGCCGCCCAAGGGTTCCATGCCGCCCAGCTTTTTGCTGTTGTCCACCCTTGTTGTCGGCGTCTAGCTGCTACCGACCACTCCTCTGGCTACCCTCTGGCGACTCACCTTGGTTCCAGTGACCAAGGGTTGGCCGACCATCCTCTTTGGCCGACACAACATCCTCCACCAAGCTGTCCAGTTTTCTGGACAGCTTGTATCCTTCGTGTCGGAGCGTCGTTTGGACGACGTTTGGAGCTCCGATAGCGGCTACCTTCCCGGGGATTCAATCTCCAGTAATCCTCATAGTTGGAGGATGAAGGATTCATCAAACAGTTGACGAATACCTCTCTGGAGAATCGAGTTTTGGGGACTCGTTTTTGAATCCAAATTTTGATTCGGATTGTGATCTTCTCTCGATCATATCGTCTTTGACATGAGGCTAGTGAATCGTATGAAGACGAGGCTCATGGCTTTGTGAAGTCATCTCAACGATATTCGGCGTGGATACAGATAGAGGTGATTCTAGCAAGAGTCGCTCCGGTTGATGTCTTTCCCGCTACACATGATACGTCAGGTATACGTAGAGTAATTTCCATTTATTGTAAAATTTGAAACTACAATTATGTCTACACATGTTGTACTATGCATGCGTGTGGTGTGTGTGTTTTAATAAATTAAATTTATTGCTTTTTATTTATTTCGCTACGCACATGTTTACGAAACATGTTCGAACACACACTCGCCACGGTGCCGGAAACCCAACACAAATCACATGCACAATAAATGCACATCTAAATAGTGAATTTATTAATAAAGCATCTAAGGTGATTGTCTTAGGACATCCCTCAAATCGAACATATTCCCACTTGGCTTATAGCCAATCGCGTGGTATATAACACCATAGGTCTCTGTATGCCTCTCGAACTTTTCTTGGGGAAGAGGCTTTGTTAAGAGATCTACTAGACTCCTTTCGGTGGAAACCTTTTCTATTTATATATATCTTCTGTTGGAACGTCGGTGGCTGACTAGAGGGGGGTGAATAGCCCTCAATCGCGTATGCGATGGAATACGTTCTTAATTGTCTACAAATATGATTAGCGCAAGCAGAAATATAAAGCTAAGACAATTAAGAATAACACAAAGTAAAGAGCAATGCTAACACGGCGATGTAACGTGGTTTACGGCCTTGCCGCTAATCCACGACCCGATTCATCCAAGGTGAATCATGCCTTAAACCTTCCACTAATCTCTCCTTTGCACAAGGCTAGGTGGAGGTAACCTTTTCTTACAAAATCACTCCTCTTACAATAAGATGAATATAAGCACAAGGAAGAGGAGGAAATTCGTTTGGACACTTTGGGAGATGTTTAGAATAAAAGCATTAGACTCCCCAAGTGTCTAAAGGGCCCAATTTATAGAGAAGAACTTATTCTCCCCGTTGGGCGCCTGACAGTCGACTGATGCCCCGATCAGTCGACTGCTCCTGTATCCGTTGCCCAATAACAGCTTCTTCCACGTTGGATTTCATCCAATGACTCCCACATCAGTCGACTGATGGGATGATCAACAGTCGAGTGCCGGAAGCGAGCACTCGACTGATCAATATTCTGTGCCCGAAACTCTTGCGACCAGTCGACTGATGCCTTCATCAGTCGACTGGTGGTTTTGTCAGTCGACTGCCAATCCATGGTAGTCGACTGATGTGACAAAGACCAGACTCGAACACCAGTCGAGTCACAGTCGACTTGGAGCAGTTGACTGCCATGTCATGGCAGTCGACTGATGTCGGGAAATCCCATCCGATACTTAGCCAACTGGCCAAGTTTCACCTATGATCTATCCCGTCCCAGGTTACTGTTGGGTTTTCCGAGCCGCAAAAATCGCTTTTTGCGTTGCGGAAACCTCGGAATCTCCTCCCACGGATCTGTGCGAAGATATATTAAAATAAAAAATGTATGTGCTTACTAAAAACCCTAGATCTACCTTAGATCTAAGAGGTGAGATCATTACCCTTGTAGCGACGCCCTTCGCTTATCCCGCTCGTCAAAAAGTTCGCCGGAACTCGAGAGCGTCAAGTGCACACTCCTCTATTGGTATCCACACAAGCAATAGGTGGAGAAAGAGACAAACTTGAGTGTGCTAGCACTCCTAGAAGATCTCAGCAAGATGAGGAAGGAGAGGGAGAGCTTGAGAGGAAGAGCACCAAGGAAGAAGATGATGGAATGAGTAACTCACCAAAATGAATTCCTCACTAATGGAATGGTGGCCGGCCACTTCATGGAAGGAGGGTTACATGCATGCATGTAACTCCCATGACCCTTGGTCTCCTTCATGATGTGGCACAAATTGACCAAGTCAATGATGATGTGGAGCATCATCATTGGCCGGCCATGCCAAGTCATCATCATGACATGGCATTTGGTCAAGTCAAACTTGACCTATCATCTTCCCTCTCAAGTCAAGTCAAACTTGACCTCTAATCTCCCATGGTTGATCAAATCTAACCACTTGACTCAAGTCAATTTAATTTAATGAATCTCTATTCATTTAATTTAAATTGATTTGATGAATCAAATCTAAATTAGACTCATTCAACACTTGAATCAACTTGAGTCTAACTCAATTAGCCTAATTTGGATTACTCTTAATCCAATTTGGTTCATCCCATGAACCTAATCCTCATGGTTCATCATATGAACCTAATCTCCATCTAATTGCTCTTATGTGTGTGACCCTATAGGTTCTTGTAACGTTGGCAATGTCCCTAAATGGATTTAGGAACATAAGCAATGAGCGGTATCTAGCAACACATCATTGCTACCCAAGTTACAAGAATGTTGAGCTCCAACATCACCTTTGTGACTACTAATTGTGACTCTCACAATATGTGACAATGTCCCTCTATCCTTAACATCTAGATTTGTAGGGGATCGAATGGCCGGCTAGAGGGGGGTGAATAGCCCTCTTCCAATGGATGTTGGAATTCTCGCGTTCGTTTGCTCGTCTACAAAAACGTTAGCGCAAGCGGAAGCAATAAACTAAGACAAGCAATAAATGAAAATACAAACGCTAACAAAGAATGTAACGTGGTTCACGGCTACGCCGCTAATCCACGGTCCCTGATTCGTCCTCGGTGAATCACTCCGTTAAACCAATCCACTAAATGGTCTCTCCTTTGCACCAAGCTAGGTGGAGGTAACCTTTACAATCAAGATCACTCTTCTTACAAATAGAATGGAGTAAGAACAGGTAAGAAGAGTTTAGAGCTTGTGGGGCACTAGGAAGATTGTTTGGAGTATGAGCATTAGCCTCTCAAAGGCTCACACCCTCTCTTTTTATAGAGAGGGCTAACTTCTTCCCGTTGGCCGCCATCAGTCGACTGCCGCCCTTGGCAGTCGACTGCCGTCACTACAACGGCCTCCGAACACGTCGGATCCCGACCGTTGTAGTCCAACGGAACTCTTGGCAGTCGACTGATGGACCTCATCAGTCGACTGCTGCCTCCGTAGTCGACTGCCCAGTCGGCTACGAACGGTTCTGTGGCCGAAACCCTATTGATCCCGATCATTGCCTTCGTCGATGGTCGGCAATGATCGCCACGTGATGGCCAATCGCTACAATCCAGTCAGTCGTATACCAGTCGAACTCACTCGACTCAGAGCAGTCGACTGCCATGACATGGCAGTCGACTGGTGTCGGGAAAACCCATCCGACACTTGGCCAAATGGCCAAGTTTCACCTAAGAGCTACCCTTCCCCGGGTTACAATCGCTCACTCTCATTTCTCGGAGTCCCTCGCCTTCGAAGTTCTTTTCGTTCTCGGCCACGTCCCTCGGCAGCATCAGGCGCACGGCTCTGCAATGCTCCTTCGCATCTCTTGCCTCGAAGTCTACTTCCTCCGGCTTCACTCCAAGCTTCTCGTCCGGCGGTCCCTCGGATGCTCCAAGCGCACGGCTTCCGCAAAGCTATCCTTCACCGACTCAAGGCACGAGTCATGAGATGTGAAACTCGCCACGGCTCCATGTGCGAATTACTAAGTCCTGCACGACTTCAACGCACATATCAAATCAACATAACACACTAACTTAAACCCTTTGCCACACCATCAAAACCATATTACGGCAAGAGATTGCCCTAACAATCTCCCCCTTTTTGATGCGTGGCAATCCGTTTAAGTTAGGTAAAAACATTTGATATAAATTCTAAGGTAAGAAAGCATGTAAAGATAAACATGATATAACAACATGCAACTCCCCCTTAATCCATGAAACTCTTTATACAAATTTTCTCCCCCTATCATAAGCATAATCATTTCTCCCCTTTACTTAAACATACATTTCTCCCCCTATCATAATTAACTTAAACATAATTATTTCTCCCCCTTTGACACCATCAAAAAGATTAACACTAAGTTATAAGTTTATGGCATTAAGTATAATGGAGGGAAAATTCCAAAACATGAATAAAATCTGAAATCAGAAAATTGCAGGCTGATTTTCAGGTGCAAGCGATCATTGCTATCGATGGCAATCATTGCACAATTCATTCAAATTACGATTTTAAGTAATTTCAGAAATGCATTAAAAATTCCAGAAAATTAGAAAAATCATGAAATTTGAGGAGCATGTTTCTATTAAGTATATCTATCAAGGAAAAATAGATTTTCATGAAAAATCATTATATTTTCCGAGATTTGCTAAAAATCCAAACACTTGAAAAACCACTAGTTTTTGAGCATGTTAGTATCCATTTTAACACCTAGTCTTGCTTTGAATTGTTCCACAACATGAATACATAGATTTTAGATTAGGGAATTGTTTTGAAAACATATGAAATATCCAACCATGATCTTTGGACAATATGTCTATGAATTAAACATAAGCCTTCCCCATGATTGGTCTATTATTGCTATTTTGATACTTTAAATGACCATCTAAATGCCATAGGCATTAGTGGACATATGTATCATCCTAATATCTCACCCATGCTAAGTTTGCAATCAAGTTAGCCTATAGTGAGTGTGAGATGCATCCTAGGGGGTATTTGTATATACTTAACCAATATATTCATGCAATTCTATCATGGTTAAGTATCATCCTAACAACCTACATGATCATAATGACATATATGATTTAATTTCATCAATTTATAACCATGCATTAGGTATTATGTGATGATAATAAACAAATATCACCTAAAGCATGATTTAAACCTATTTCTCATGATGATGTGCCCAATATCATAAATCATAAATCATGATCGTACATATGTGTACCAATTACATTAATCATCATGATTTAAGCATTATTACCTATTTATGGGTACGTTATCATCACCCAACACTATCTAAAAATGTTGTCCCGTCATCCTAAGTCAACCAAAATATGATATAGGTCAATTCCATATGGTTGACTACCCTAGGGGTTTTCTAACCCTTAAGGATGGATTTTGGAACCCAAAATAATTTCTTTCCTATTGGGTTCACTAAATACTCCTTGGGGATCCATTTCCTAGCAATTACTTTCTTTTTATCTTGTCCCCTAGCTATTAGGCATTTATAGGCCTTTTCATTTTTCTTTTCCTTGTAGCCTAAGCCCTTTTTGTTGAAACTAGCTCTTTGGCTCCCTAAGATCATATTTAAGGTGTTGGAGCCAATTGTGAATTTCTCTAGGGCTTTGGTTAAATAATCTACCTTTTCCCTTAATGCCCTATTTTCCTCTATGCATGCATCATTAACATCCAAAGGCATATAATCATGTGAGCATGCATCATCATTTAAGCTAGAAGAAATATTATCATTTAAGCATGCATTTTCTAGCTTATTTTCCAATGCCTTAATTTCATCTAACATGCTCTTATTTTTCTTTTTCATGCCAAATAAGTCCTTAGTTAAACTAGAAATTATGGAAACTATTTTCTTAGGAGAAGCTTTCGTTACCATAGTTTCCATATCTTCTTCTTCTTCTTCGGATGAGGAGGATGTAGAAGCTCCCCCTTCACTTGAGCTCTCTCTTCTTGAGCTTGATTCTTCATTTTCGGATGAAGAGCAATCCAAGTCATCAAAGGCCATCAAGGCCAAATTGGTGACAAAGGCATTCTCCTCATCCGATGATGAGGAGGAGGATGAGGAAGGATCATCCCATGTCTTGGCCTTGAAAGCTTTAGCCTTTCCCTTTTCTTTTGTCTTCTTCTCCTCTTCCTTCTTTTTCTTGCTCCCCTTTTTTTTCTTCTTTTCTTCTTTCTTTTTCCTCTCTTCCTTGCTCTTGTTTAGGAGAGGACAATTGTCCCTTATGTGCCCCTCTCCTTGGCAATTGTAGCATATGACCTTCCCCCTTGGTCTTCTATTCCTATCATTAGATTTATCAAATCTAAAATTCTTAAATGCACGTCTTACCCTCCTTACCATATAGGCTTCTTCGGTGCTATCCATGGAGGAGGAGGAAGACGCTTCGTCATCGGAGGAGGAGGGGACTTCTATCTTCTTCTTCCCCTTGTTTGCCATCAAGGCTACTCCTCTTGAGGGTTGAATTCTAGGCTCCTCTTGTATTCCTTCAAGCCTAGTTTCGTGAATCTCCATTGTTGAGAAAAATTCCTCCAAGGTACTTACTTCCAAGTTCTTGGAGATGTAGAACGAATCCACCATGGAGCTCCACTTTGAGGACCGGGGAAAGGCATCTATAGCCTTCATGAGCATGTCCCGGTTTGATAGCTTCTCACCTACACTTGTTAGCCCAATTAAAATTTCTTTAAACCTAGAGTGTAGTGAGGTTACCTTTTCTCCCTTTTCTAGTTTTATATTGGATAGTTGGGAGCGGAGGAGGTCTCTTCTTGCTAGCTTGGCCTCGGATGTGCCTTCATGGAGTTCTATAAGCTTTTCCCACATCTCTTTGGCGCTAGCACATTCTCCAATCCGGTTGATCTCTTGTTGGGGGAGCACATTGAAAAGATGATGTTTTGCCTTTGAGTTCGCAAGGTGCTCCTCTCTTTGCTTCTTAGTCCATCGTGATTTTTCGATTGGTTTCCCTTCTTCATCCCTAGGCAAAACGAAACCGGATTCCATTGTAATCATAATGTCAAAATCCGTTTCGAAAAATACCTCCATTCGCTTTTTCCACCAAGAGAATTCTCCTTCAAACTTCGGAGGATGAATGTTGGAGCCGGCCATTTTGAAAGTTGTTTGTTGCGGCGGTTAGTCCTCGACAAGCTTTCCTCGGCTCTGATACCACTTGTAGGGGATCGAATGGCCGGCTAGAGGGGGGTGAATAGCCCTCTTCCAATGGATGTTGGAATTCTCGCGTTCGTTTGCTCGTCTACAAAAACGTTAGCGCAAGCGGAAGCAATAAACTAAGACAAGCAATAAATGAAAATACAAACGCTAACAAAGAATGTAACGTGGTTCACGGCTACGCCGCTAATCCACGGTCCCTGATTCGTCCTCGGTGAATCACTCCGTTAAACCAATCCACTAAATGGTCTCTCCTTTGCACCAAGCTAGGTGGAGGTAACCTTTACAAATCAAGCACACTCTTCTTACAAATAGAATGGAGTAAGAACATGTAAGAAGAGTTTAGAGCTTGTGGGGCACTAGGAAGATTGTTTGGAGTATGAGCATTAGCCTCTCAAAGGATCACACCCTCTCTTTTTATAGAGAGGGCTAACTTCTTCCCGTTGCGCCATCGATCATTGCGCCGCTTGGATCAGCCGTCACTACAACGGCCTCCGAACACGTCGGATCCCGACCGTTGTAGTCCAACGGAACTCTTGGCAGTCGACTGATGGACCTCATCAGTCGACTGCTGCCTCCGTAGTCGACTGCCCAGTCGGCTACGAATGGTTCTGTGGCCGAAACCCTATTGATCAGTCGATCGCGCCATCGGGCCGATCGATGGTCTTGATCGGCCCGCTCACGTATGGCGATCGCTGGCCTAATCGATCGATCGATACGGTCGAACTCACTGACGACTTCGAGCGATCGCCATGACATGGCGATCGGGTGTCGAAAAACCCATCCGACACTTGGCCAAATGGCCAAGTTTCACCTAAGAGCTACCCTTCCCCGGGTTACAATCGCCACTCTCATTTCTGAGTCCTCGCCGAAGTTCTCTTCGCTTCGGCCACGTCCCTCGACATCAGCGCGACTCTGCAATGCTCCTTCGCGTCTCTTGCCTCGAAGTTTACTTCCTCCGGCTTCACTCCAAGCTTCTCGTCCGGCGGTCCCTCGGATGCTCCAAGCGCACGGCTTCCGCAAAGCTATCCTTCACCGACTCAAGGCATGAGTCATGAGATGTGAAACTCGCCATGGCTCCATGTGCGAATTACTAAGTCCTACACGACTTCAACGCACATATCAAATCAACATAACACACTAACTTAAACCCTTTGCCACACCATCAAAACCATATTACGGCAAGAGATTGCCCTAACAAGATTGACCAATCGAGGCATAGACCGTGTCATCCTCGGTACAATCTAAATCTTGATCTCCAAGTAGACTCACTCTAATCAAATGAGCTCAATATCTCATATTGACTCATTTGGGCATGGCCATGCACTTCGTGGTCTCACTCTATCAAGAATATCGATGTCACCCCCGTCATATAGGAGGGATAGATCCCATCTACATCACTCACATCCCTCCGCATAATTTGTTACATACCCAGTAATCGCCTTTATAGTCCACCCATTTACGGGTGACGTTTGACGAAGCCAAAGTATGCAACTCCTTATGTAGGGAACCATGGTGACTTCAGGTCTAAGGACTAATATTCATACTAATATCCACATGAGAAAGTATATGACACTCATATAACGATCCATGATACTTTCTCATGGCGGGTCATTCAGTATACATTCTCTAATACATACCCATGTGTCAACTTGATATCTCATATCCATGACTTGTGAGATCAAGTCATCGTGTTGACCTACATGCTAGTCTCTACGCATTAACATTATCCCTGAATGTTAATACTCGACTAGGAATGATTAAGAGTAGTGTTCTCTATATCATCTCATTATCGATTCAACCAATCGATTGATATAGATAAGAACCTACTACTCAAAGACATTTTTATATTTAGTTATTTGGCACCAATACAAGTAAATATAATTACCATGCCTTTATAAATAGGAATATGATACAATAAAGTCCATACAACAATCATTACATGATTGACTCTAGGGCTTTCACTAACAATCTCCCACTAGCACTAATGCCAATCACCGTAGTATCTAATACCCAATGACATAGTGTGACCATCATGCTTTTTCTGTGCCAAAGCCTTGGTCAAGGGATCTGCGATGTTAGCCTCTGTGGGTACTCTGCAAATCTTCCCATCTCCTTTATCGATAATCTCTCGAATGAGATGGAAGCACCGATATACTCGGCCTCTTGTTGTAGAATCAGCAACTGTGTCCTGCTTGGAACTCTTCCAGCTCACAGTGCCACCATTCAAGCAAAACACGAACCCTAACTGCGATCTATAATCATCCTGATCAGTTTGGAAGCTGGCATCGCTGTAACCTCTTACAACTAGCTCCTCATCGCCTCTAAATATCAAGAAATATTCTTTAGTCCTTCTCAAGTACTTAAAAATATTCTTGACTGCTATCCAGTGATGCTCACCTGGATCTGACTGGTATCTACTCATCATGCTCAAAGCATACGAGACATCAGGACGAGTACATAGCATGGCGTACATGATAGATCCTATAGCAGATGCATAAGGGATCATATCCATGCGGTCTCTCTTCTCTCTAGAAGAGGGACTTTGAGTCTTCGAAAGACTCACACCATGTGACATCGGCAGAAGTCCTTTCTTGGAATTCTGCATGGCAAACCAAAGTAATACCGTGTCAATGTATGTACTCTGACTTAGGCCAAGCAATCTCTTAGATCTATCTCTATAGATCTTAATGCCTAGAATACAGGCTGCTTCACCTAAGTCCTTCATTGAGAAGCACGTCCCGAGCCAAGTCTTCACAGACTGTAGCGAAGGGATGTCATTCCCAATGAGCAGTATGTCATCCACATACAATACAAGGAAGACAACTGTGTTCCCATTAACCCTCTCGTAGACACAGGGTTCATCTTCATTCTTGATGAAACCAAACTGTTTGATCGCATCATCGAATCAAAGATTCCAGCTCCGAGAAGCTTGCTTTAGCCTATAAATGGACCTTTGCAGCTTGCATACCTTCCCAGTATGCTGTGGATCTACAAAATCCTCAGGTTGTGTCATGTACACATCCTCGAGTAAGTTTCCATTCAGAAATGCGGTTTTGACATCCATCTGCCAGATCTCATAATCGTGGTATGCTGCAATAGCAAGCAAGATCTGAATGGACTTAAACATCGCCACTGGAGAAAATGTTTCATCATAGTCAATACCATGAATTTGCTTGAAACCTTTAGCCACCAATCGGCCCTTATAGGTATGCGTAAGTCCATCCATGTCAGTCTTTCTCCTAAAGACCCACTTACACCCAATGGGTTTGACCCCTTCAGGTGGATCAACTAAAGTCCATACTTGGTTAGTGTACATGGATTCCATCTCGGTTCTCATGGCCTCTAGCCATTTCTCAGAATCTGGGCTCATCACAGCTTCCTGATAGGAGGTAGGCTCATTCTCAATGAGCATAACGTCATCATGGTCAGACAAGAGAAATGAGTATCTCTCAGGCTGATGACGTACCCTATCAGACCTGCGAAGAGGTAGGTCTACCTGAACAGGTGATTGTTCCACAACTCTTTGTGCAACAACCTCATCACCCACAACACTTTGTGGTTCCTGTTCAACCTCCATCAAGGCCTCAGTGCTATGGTCCTTATCTTGAATTTCTTCAAGATCGAAGGTACTCCCACTAGTTTTTCTAGAAATAAAATCCCTTTCTAGAAAAACCCCAGTCTTTACCACAAACACTTTGTACTGACTGGGAATGTAGAAGTAATATCCCTTTGTATCCTTGGGATATCCAACAAAATAGCACCTATCGGATTTGGGTCCCAGTTTGTCTGAGACTTGACGTCGAACATAAGCCTCACAACCCCAAATCCTCATGAAAGACATCATGGGATTTCTCCTTGTCCATATCGTATATGGTGTCTTTATCACAGCCTTGGATGGTACACGGTTAAGGGTAAAGGCTGCTGTGTCTAGAGCATATCCCCAAAAGGATATAGGAAGATCTGTGTGACTCATCATAGATCATACCATATCTAATAGGGTACAATTCCTCATTTCAGATACACCATTCCACTGTGGTGTTCCAGGAGGAGTGAGTTGGGATAGAATCCCACACTCAGCTATATAGTCATGAAACTCATGGCTAAGGTATTCTCCACCTCGATCTGATCGAAGTATCTTAATACTCTTGCCAAGCTGGTTTTGTACTGAATTCTTGAATTCTTTGAACTTTTCAAAGGATTCTGATTTGTGTGTCATGAGATACACAACCATATCTACTGAAGTCATCAGTAAATTTAATGAAGTACCTGTAACCACCTTTAGCAGCAACATTGAAAGGACCACATACATCACTATGTATAAGTCCTAACAAATTTGTTGCTCTTTCACTGTGTCCACTAAAGGGAGTCTTGGTCATCTTGCCTAAAAGGCAAGACTCGCATGTCTCATATGATTCAAAATCAAATGAGTCTATCATCCCATCCTTATGGAGCTGAGATAAGCGACTCTCATTTATGTGACCTAAGCGACAGTGCCAGAGATAGGTTTGGTTCAACTCATTTGTCTTGAACCGAGCACATAACAACATTTATCTAATTCTAGTACAAACCCAGAGGGCAAAGATAGATCATAAGTTCCTACAGCAATAGCAGCAACCCTTGCTCCATTGCCTACTCGTAGGTCCACCTCGCCCTTTGTCAATGCCCTGCTATTTCTCAGCGCCTGCACATTGGTACAAATGTGAGATGCACATCCGGTATCTAATACCCATGATGAAGAAATAGATAGATTGACTTCTATAATATTTATACACAGTAGAAGTCTCACTTCTCTTCTTCTTAAGATCTTCGGGTATGCCTTGCGATTCGCTTCCGATGTCACTTCCTTGCGGTGGAAGCAAGCCCCTTCCTTGGCTACCCTCCTTTGGGTTTAAGTTCTTTGCCTTTGCCCTTGGCAGGACTTTCCCTTACCTTTAAACTTGCCCTTGCCTTTCTTCTTTTGCACCATCAAAATGGTGTCAGTTTTCCTTCTTAAGGTTAAGCTCGTGATTCTCAACATCTTTGAGCATCTTTGACAATGGCTTATCAATTTCATTCATGTTATAATTCATGACAAATTGATTGAAGGCTTGTGGCAAGATTGCAAGATCAGGTCGGTGGCGACTCTTGGCCAAGTGGGAATCCCGGCCTTTGTAGGTTTCTCGTACCCAATCCTCTTGAGTACATAGGTACCTCTGGGAGTCCCTTCTTGCATTTTGGACCCAAATAATGCCTGAGAGACTTCATATCTCTCATGCCGAGCGTGTCCTTGATATAGTTGACAAAGATGTCCAACCATATCATAAGCATTCATGAACTCGTGTTGCTTACGAAGCTCGAGTTCATGGTTCGCATGACAACATCTAATGCATCATCTTGATGCTTCTTGTAAGCATCTTTGTCATTTCGCGGCATTGGCGGGAGGTGCCTCGGAATGGGCTGCTCCGGGGATGTACAACTTCCTTTCTTAGGTGAGAACAATTCTCGAGTTCTGTGCGATCCGGAAATTTGCTCCATTGAGCTTGTCCTTCTCAGGGCGGATCGCGAGAGAGAGTGTTCGTGTTTGTCGACATAGTTATCTACAACATACAATGCAGAGAATTAATATCATATTCCTTTTATAATTTAATTAGTCATTTAATCAAATGATGCTCCCACTAAATAATAGGAATTTAGTAGAATCGAGTTATGGATGTGGTCAAACATCATTACTAGATTAATACAAGCTAGCTATAATTCTTGTGGGACAAGATCCACATCATACTAAGCCTTGAGTTAGCTTTGGCTAAATCGCCCCAAGACTTAATACGATCGGTGGGTAACACATTACGATTACATCTCTATGCAACTCTTGTTTATAGGATCAAGACCCACATTTACAAAAGACCTTGAGTTAGCTTTGGCTAAATGCTGATTTAGTGTAAATGCGATCTTAACCTATCTTTCCAAGATTGGAATATGCCTATAGTTCTACTCGATCCAATTGAGTTAACTAGTTTTGCTCAATCTAATTGAGCTTACTCTAACCAGTCGTGATAGGTGGGACCAAGATTGTCCCTCCCTACCAAGATAATATCGTTGCTCTGCTTTGGCGATTCAGCAACAACAAATGATCGAGGTAGTGATGGGTATCAAGGCTCATTAGGCATTTTGAGTTGATTCGATTATGATCTAATCTAATCGTAATGTTTATCTTATACGTTTTTACCCCTTTCTTATCCTATATTAGCATGCATCACATACATACATTCATTATTCTAGCATGCATCATATACATACAAGAAAATTATCCTAGCATGCATCATATACATACAAGCATTATTCTACTAGCATGCATCACATACATACAAGAAAAATCAATTAAGTATATATATATATATATATAATTAAATGTGATATAGTCATGGCCCTACTACGATCTTCTCAAGCCAATGAGAAGATCGGACGGTCAACCTAAGGCTAGCGGCTTCTCCAAGCGCTTCCCTTGACCACCATGTGTCGTCATCACCCTTCTCGTAATCTCGTCTTCGAGTGGACTTTCCACCGCTCCATTTTGTACATTATAAATATGAAACTCGAGTTACATTCAAGTCTAAAACTATTTACAACTAGAATATCAAAAGAAGAGGTACGACGTGCAGGTCACATACACTATACAACACGCACAACCATAAAACGGCACGCAAGCCGTATTATGAATTACAACACACATAATCCAATCAAATTGGGGTCATTGGGCCATGACAATCACAAAATTATACATAATTCTAAATTATGTATTTTTACAAAAATTTCTATAATTTTTCCTAATTTTTTTTTTCAAATTAATGAGTCACCTCTCATGCGGTCCGCTAAAGCGGTTTCAGTAGCGATCGCGGGACAAAGCCCCTTTCGGGGATAGGGGCAGCGCCCATACTCGCAAAATTAACTTTGCGAGTGTCCCTACTGCGATCCTACAGCGACTTAAGTCGCTGTCCCAAAAACCTAAAGTGAGAACTCGCCATTTCAGAGAGTTTTTCTCGACGATTGAAGCCTACAAGTGTCCCAACACTCGTTGCTTCGACTCTTTGAGAAAAATACCCAAAAATTCTATAAAATTAGGAAATTTACAGAAACATATAAATCTGTAATTTTTATATCTAATACAAAAATTACAAAAATGAAACACATACATGCTTCGCACGTGGCTCTGATACCCTTTGTTGGGTTTTTTAGAGCCATGAAAATCGCTTTTTGCGTTGCAAACCTCGGAATCCCGACCGCGGATCCGTGCGAAGATATATTAAAATAAAACATGTATGTGCTTACTAAAACCCTAGATCTACCTTAGATCTAAGAGGTGAGATCATTACCCTCGTAGCGGCGCCCTTCTTATCCGCTCGTCCAAAAGTTGGAACTCGAGAGTGTCAATTGCACACTCCTCTATTGGTATCCACACAAGCAATAGGTGGAGAACGAGACAAACTTGAGTGTTCTAGCACTCCTAGAAGATCTCGGCAAGATGAGGAAGGATAGTGAGAGCTTGAGAGGAAGAGCACCAAGGAAGAAGATGAAGATGGAATGAGTAACTCACCAAAATGAATTCCTCACTAATGAAAGTGGTGGCCACTTCATGGAAGGGGTTACATGCATGCATGTAACTCCCATGACCCTTAGTCTCCCTTCATGATGTGGTACCAATTGACCAAGTCAATGATGATGTGGAGCATCATCATTGGTCCATGCCAAGTCATCATGACATGGCATTTGGTCAAATCAAACTTGACCTTTCATCTTCCCTCTCAAGTCAAGTCAAACTTGACCTCTAATCTCCCATGGTTGATCAAATCTAACCACTTGACTCAAGTCAATTTAATTTAATGAATCTCTATTCATTTAATTTAAATTGATTTGATGAATCAAATCTAAATTAGACTCATTCAACACTTGAATCAACTTGAGTCTAACTCAATTAGTCTAATTTGGATTACTCTTAATCCAATTTGGTTCATCCATGAACCTAATCCTCATGGTTCATCATATGAACCTAATCTCCATCTAATTGCTCTTATGTGTGTGACCCTATAGGTTCTTGTAGCGTTGGCAATGTCCTAAACGATTTAGGAACATAAGCAATGGCGGTATCTAGCAACACATCATTGCTACCCAAGTTACAAGAATGTTGAGCTCCAACATCACCTTTG
This sequence comes from Wurfbainia villosa, assembly GCA_025175895.1. Classification (NCBI taxonomy): domain Eukaryota; kingdom Viridiplantae; phylum Streptophyta; class Magnoliopsida; order Zingiberales; family Zingiberaceae; genus Wurfbainia; species Wurfbainia villosa. Next base: position 52,975,501 of record CM046002.1, read on the forward strand.
TGACTACTAATTGTGACTCTCACAATATGTGACAATGTCCCTCTATCCTTGACATCTAGATTGACCAATCGAGGCATATACCGTGTCATCCTTGGTACAATCTAAATCTTGATCTCCAAGTAGACTCACTCTAATCAAATGAGCTCAATATCTCATATTGACTCATTTGGGCATGGCCATGCACTTCGTGGTCTCGCTCTATCAAGAATATCGATGTCACCCTCGTCATATAGGAGGGATAGATCCCATCTACATCACTCACATCCCTCCGCATAATTTGTTACATACCCAGTAATCGCCTTTATAGTCTACCCATTTACGGGTGACGTTTGACGAAGCTAAAGTATGCAATTCCTTATGTAGGGAACCATGGTGACTTCAGGTCTAAGGACTATTAGTCATACTAATAGCCACATGAGAAAGTATATGACACTCATATAACGATCCATGATACTTTCTCATGGCGGATCATTTAGTATACATTCTTCAATGCATACCCATGTGTCAACTTGATATCTCATATCCATGACTTGTGAGATCAAGTCATCGTGTTGACCTACATGCTAGTCTCTACGCATTAACATTGTCCCTGAATGTTAATACTCGACTAGGAATGATTAAGAGTAGTGTTCTCTATATTATGTCATTATCGATTCAACCAATCGATTGATATAGATAAGAACCTACTACTCAAGGACATTCTTATATTTAGTTATTTGGCACCAATACAAGTAAATATAATAACCATGCCTTTATAAATAGGAATATGATACAATAAAGTCCATACAACAATCATCACATGATTGACTCTAGGGCTTTCACTAACAGTTACAATCGCTCACTCTCATTCCCTTGTAGTCCCTCGCCTTTGAAGTTGTCTTCGTCGGCCCGTCCCTGATGTGAAGCGCCGACATCTTATCATCTTTCGAGGTCTCGCTGAAGTCTACTTCCTCGGCTTCAGTAATGCTTCTGTCCAGCGGGTCTATGCCCTAAGTGCATGGCTTCCACAAAGCTATCCTTCACCGACTCAAGGATTGAGTCATGAGAGGTGAAACTCACCAATGCTCCATGTGTGAATTACTAAGTCCTGCAAGACTCCAACGCACATATCAAATCCATATAAAACCTAATTTAAACCCTTTGCCACACACATCAAAACCATATCACTGGGTTAATTGCCCTAACAATCTATCCCTTTTTGATGTGTGGTAATCCGTTTAAGTTAGGGAAAAACAATAACATAAACATCATAAGGCAAGAAATCATATAAATAATATGAGTATGAAAACTCCCCCTTAAACAAGCAACTCCCCCTTAAGACATGCTAAATTTTCCCTTTTAGCATGATTAACTTAAACTTATCAATTCTCCCCCTTTGACACCATCAAAAATATTATCTAAATATTATACACCAAGGCATCAAAGCCTAAGGGTCGAAAAACCATCAAAACAACCTGAAAATACTGAAATCAGGCTGTGAACAGTGCCATCACTCGACTGAATCAAACATCAGTCGACTGGCACACTGGTTTAAGCAATTTATGATTTTAGGACCGAAATTCAGAAATGCACCAGAAATTCAAAAAAATTTGAAAAATTGTGAAATTTTGAAAACACATTTCTTTTAAATTCCTTTATTAGTGAAAAATGAGTTTTCATGAAAATTACTTATATTTTCAATGATTTGCTAAAAATCCAAAAGTTTCAAAAACAACTAGTATTTGATCAAGTTTGTATCAATTTTAACACCTAGTTTTGCTTTAGATTGTTTCAAAACATGAAAACACAGATTTTAAAGTAAGGAATGGTTTTGAAAACATATGAAATATCCAACCATGATCTTTGGGCAATATGTCTATGAATTAAACATAATCCTTCCCCATGATTGGTCTATTATTATTATTTTGATACTTTAAATGACCATCTAAATGCCATAGGTATTAGTGGACCATTAGTATCATCCTAACATCTCATCCATGCTAAGTTTTCAATCAAGGTTATCCTTATGGTGAGTGTGAGATGTTCCTAATGGTATTTATACATAACCAAAATTTCATGCATTTCTACCCATGGTTAAGTATCACTCTAACATACTACATGATCATAAAGACATATATGCATTGATTTCGCATTATGATCATGAAACAAGTGTATCAATCAATTTGTAATCATGCATTAAGTATAGAATCATGATAATAAGTCAAGTATCACCCAAAGCATGATTTTTGTTATTTATGGGTGCATTATCATCACCCAACACTATTTCAAAAATTAAGTCCCGCACCATCCTAAGTCAACCAATCAATATGATATAAGTAAAATCCTTATGGTTGACTATCCTAGGGTTTTCCTAACCCTTAAGGATGAATTTAGGAACCCAATACAAGTTCTTTCCTGTGGGGTTCACTAAATATTCTTTAGGGATCCATTTTCTAGCTGTTGTTTTGTTCTTGGCTTGACCCCTAGCAATTAAACAATGATAGGCCTTTTCATTTTTGTTTCCCTTATATCCTAGGCCTTTCCTATTGAAGCTTGCCCTTTGACTCCCTATTATCATGTTCAATGTGTTGGAGCCAATAGTGAATTTCTCTAGGGCCTTAGTTAAATGGTCTACCTTTTCCCTTAAGACCCTATTTTCCTTCATACATGCATCACTGACATTAAAAGGCATGTAATTATCATGTGAGCATGCATAATTGATACTAGAAGAAACATTATCATTAATATTTACACATGATTTTTCTATCTTTTCTTCTAGGGCCTTAATTTCATTTTTCATGCTTTTGTTTTCCTTTTTAGCACTAAATAATTCCTTAGTTAAGCTAGAAATCATTGACATAATTTTCTTAGGAGGGAGATTTGTTACCTCATTTATCAAATCCCCTTCCGATGATGAGGATGAAGATGTGGACACTCCCCCTTCACTTGAGCTCTCCTCCTCGCTAGTGCTTCTTTCTTCTTCCTCGGAGGAGGTAGAGTCCAAATCTTCTATTGCCATTAGAGCTAGATTTGAGACAAAGGCATTTTCTTCCTCCTCCGATGATGATGAAGGATCATCCCATGTCTTTGCTTTGAGTGCTTTTGCCTTACCTTTCTCCTTGACTTTCTTCTCTTCTTCCTTCTTCTTGCTCCCGTTCTTCTTTTCTTCTCCTTTCTTCTTTGCTCTTGTTCAAGAGGGGACAATCATCTCTTATATGCCCCTCTCCTTGGCAATTGTAGCAAATTATCTTCCTCCATGGCCTTCTCCCCCTATCATGAGATTTGTTAAAGTTAAAGCTTTTAAGTGCACGCCTTACCTTCCTTACCATGTAGGCTTCTTTCGTGCTATCCATGGAGGAGGAGGAGGAGTCTTCATCGGATGTGGAGGGAGTCTACTTCTTCTTTTTCCCCTTGTTGGCTACTAGTGCCACTCCCCTTGATGGCTTGATGCTTGGTTCTTAAATTACTCCTTAAAGCCTTGTTTCATGTGTTAGTGAAAGCCCTAGAGCCAATCATGTGATAATTATTGTATGAACTTTATTGTATCATATTCCTATTTATATAGGCATGGTTATTATATTTACTTGTATTGGTGCCAAATAACTAAATGTAATAACTTCCTTGAGTAGAAGGTTCTTATCTATATCAATCGATTGGTTGAATCGATAATGAGATGATATAGAGAACACTACTCTTAATCATTCCTAGTCAAGTATTAACATTCAGGGACAATGTTAGTGCGTAGAGACTAGCATGTAGGTCAACTTGATGACTTGATCTCACAAGTCATGGATATGAGATATCAAGTTGACACATGGGTATGCATTGAGAATGTATACTGAATGACCAGCCATGAGAAAGTATCATGGATTGTTATATGAGTGTCATATACTTTCTCATGTGACTATTAGTCCTTAAACCTGAAGTCACCATGGTTCCCTACATAAGGAGTTACATACTTTGGCTTCGTCAAACGTCACCCGTAAATGGGTGGACTATAAAGGCCATTACTAGGTATGTAACAAATTATGCGAAGGGATGTGAGTGATGTAGATGAGATCTATCCCTCCTATATGACGGGAGTGACATCGTTATTCTTGATAGAGTGAGACCACGAAGTGCATGGCCATGTCCAAATGAGTCAATATGAGATATTGAGCTCATTTGATTAGAGTGAGTCTACTTGGAGTTCAAGATATAGATTGTACCGAGGATGACACGGTCTATGCCTCAATTGGTCAATCTAGATATCAAGGATAGAGGGACATTGTCACATATTATGAGAGTCACTATTAGTAGTCACAAAGGTGATGTTGGATCTTAACATTCTTGTAACTTGGGTAGCAATGATGTGTTGCTAGATACCGCTCATTGCTTATGTTCCTAAATCGGTTTAGAAGCATTGCCAATGTTACAAGAACCTATAGGGTCACACACAAAGGGCAATTAGATGGAGATTAGGTTCATATGATGAACCATGAGGATTAATTTCATGGGATGAACCCAATTGGATTAAGAGTAATCCAAATTAGACTAATTGAGTTAGACTCAATTTGATTCAAGTGTTGAATGAGTCTAATTTTGATTTGATTCATTGAGTCAATTTAAAATAATAAATAGAGATTCATTAAATCAAATTGACTTGAATCAAATGGTTAGATTTGATCAACCATGGGAGATAAGAGGTCAAGTTTGACTTGACTTGAGAGGGAAGATGAATGGTCAATTTTGACTTGACCAATTGCCATGTCATGGTGACTTGGCATGGGGGCCGGCCAATGATGATGTTCCACATCATCATGGACTTTTCATGGGGTGCCACCTCATGAGGGAGACCAAGAGCCATTGGCTCTTGGAGTTACATGCATGCATGTAACCCCCCAAATAGTGGCCGACCACTTTAGGAGGATGAATTATGGGAAGTTAATTTGTGTAGTAACTTCATCATCTTCTTCCTCCTCTCTTCCCTCAAGCTCTCTCTTCCTCATCTTGTCGTGAGCCTATAAGGGGTGCTAGCACACTCTAGGTTACTTTTATCCACCTATTTCTTGTGTGGATACCAATAGAGGAGTGTACACTTGACACTCTCGAGTTCCGACAAGCCATTTGGATGAGCGGGATAAGTGAAGGGTGTCGCATCAAGGGTAAAACTCTTAACATGTAGATCTAGAGTAGATCTAAGGTTTTTAAACACATACATGTAGTTTTTATTTACCTTCGCATGGATCCGTGGCTGACTTTCGGGGTTTCCGCAATGCAAAAGGCGGTTTTTGCTGCTCGGATAGTCCAACAGTGGTATCAGAGCCACGTGCGAAGCATGTATGTGTTTTAGTTTTATACTTTTTGTATTAGATATAAAAATTACAGATCTGTAAGTTTCTATAAATTTTCTATCTTTATAGATTTTTTGAGTATTTTTCTCGAAGAGTCGAAGCAACAAGTGTCGGGACACTTGTAGACTTCAACCACCGAGAAAAACTCTCTGGAACGGTGAATTCTCGCTTCAGGTTTTTGGGACAACGACTTAAGTCACTGTAAGATCAAGATGGGACACTCGCAAAGTTTATTTTGTGAGTAGGGGCACTACCCCTAACCCTGAAAGGAGCATTGTCCCGCGATCGCGCCCAGAAATCGCTTAGCGGGACCGTTACAGAGATGTGACTCATAAAATTAGAAAAAAAATAGGAAAAATTATAGAAATTTCTGTAAAATACATAATTTATAATTATGTGATGGTCATGGCCCAAGAACCCCAATGTGATTGGATAAATGTGTTGTAATTCATAATATGGCTTACGCACCGTTTTTGTGGTTGTGCATGTTGTATAGGGTATGCGACCTGTGCGTCGTGCCTCTTCTTTTAAAATTCTAATTGTAAATAGTGTTAGACTCGAATATAACTCGAGTTTCATATTTTTAATGTACAAAATGGAGCGGTGGAAGGTCCACTAGTAGACGGAGTTATGAGGAGGGTGCCGATGACACATGGCGGTCAAAGGAGGTGCTTGGAGAAGCCACTAACCCTAGGTTGACCGTCCGATCTTCTCATTGGCTTGAGAAGATCGTAGTAGGGCCATGACCTCATCACAATTAATTTATATATATATATATATATGTGTGTGTGTGTGATGTGATGCATGCTAGTAAATTTTGCTTGTATGTATATGATGCATGCTAGAATATTTTGCTTGTATGTATATGATGCAGGCTAGTATATTGCTTGTATGTATGTGATGCATGCTAGTGTAGGGTAATAAAGGCCTTGATGCGTATATGATACACATTCACGATTAGATTAGATCTTAATCAAATCAACTCAAAAATGCCTACCAAGTTTTGATACCCATCACTACCTCGATCATTTGTTGTTGTTGAATCTGCCAAAGCAGAGAAATACATATTATCTTGGTAGGGTGCGGAGGGACAATCTTGGTCCCGCCTATCACAGATTGGGTGAGAGTAAGCTCAATTAGATTGAGTAAAACTAGTTAACTCAATTGGATCGAGTAAAACTATAGGCATATTTCAACCGTTGGAAAGATAGGATAAGATCACATTTACACTAAATCTTGGGCAATTTAGCCAATGCTAACTCAAGGTATTTTGTAAATATGGATCTTGATCCTATAAATAAGAGTTGCATAGAGATGTAATCGGTAATGTGTTACCTACCGATCATACTAAGTCTTGGGCGATTTAGCCAAAGCTAACTCAAGGTATAATATGATGTGGATCTTGTCCCGCAAGAATTATAGCTAGTTTGTATGAATCTAGTAATGTGGTTTGACCATATCCATGACTTGATTCTACAAAAGTCCTATATTTCAATGGGAGCATCATTTGATTAAAGGTCTAATTAAATGATAAATAGAATATGATATTAATTTTCTACATTGTGTATGTTGTAGATTACCATGTCGACAAACATGAACACTCTCTCCTTGCGTTCTTTCCTTGAGAAGGACAAGCTCAATGGAGCTAATTTCTTGGACTAGTACAGGAATCTGATAATCGTTCTCACCCAAGAAAGAAAATTGTACGTCCTGGAGCAGCCCATTCCGGAGGCTCCTCCTACCACTGCCTCGCGAACTGACCGAGATGCTTACAAGAAGCATCAAGATGATGCATTATTGTGTCATGTCTCATGCTCGCGACCATGAACTCTGAGCTGTAAAAGAAACACGAGTTCATGAATGCTTTTGATATGGTTGAACATCTTTGTCAACTATATCAAGGACAAGCAAGGCATGAAAGATATGAGATCTCTAAGACATTGTTTCAGTCCAAGATGCAAGATGGGGCTCCCGTAGGTCCATATGTACTCAAGATGATTGGGTACATAGAAAACCTACAGAGGTTGGGATTCCCACTTGGCCAAGAGCTGGTCACTGACTTGATCTTTCAATCTTTGCCACAAAACTACAATCAATTTGTCATGAATTACAACATGAATGAAATTTATAAGCCACTGCCTGAGATGCTTAGCATGTTGAGAACTGCTGAGCTCAACCTTAAGAAGGAAAAACATGACTCCATTTTGATGGTGCAAAAGAAGAAAGTCAAGGGCAAGCCTAAAGGTAAGGGAAAGTCCCAAGCCAACGAAAAAGGCAAGGCACTGAAATCGAAAGGAGGGGTGGCCAAGGAAGGGACTTGCTTCCACTATAAGGAAGATGGACACTGGAAGCGTAACTGCAAAGCATATCTGGAAGATCTTAAGAAGAAGAGAAGTGAGACTTCTACTTCAGGTATAAATGTTATAGAAGTCAATCTATCTATTTCTTCATCATGGGTATTAGATACCAGATGTGCATCTCACATTTGTACCAATGTGCAGGCGCTGAGAAATAGCAGGGCATTGACAAAGGGCGAGGTGGACCTACGAGTAGGCAATGGAGCAAGGGTTGCTGCTATTGCTGTCCAAGACATAGTCAACAACCTACACGCAATCGGGCAAAAGGTCGAAAACCGTGACCTTATAAGGTATGTTCTAAACTCTTTTCCGAGGACCACCTTGTGGGCATCCATGGTCGATGCCTACAAGGTCTCCAAGGACCTTTCTAAACTTAGATTAGATGAACTCTTTTCGGATTTTGAATTACATGGCGGTCAACTCGGCAGAGAGGAGTATAGCCTTGTTTGTAGGTTCAAGAAGAAGAAAATTAAACAAGCCACCACCCGAGGAGGAAGATGAGTCAGAAGAAGAAGTTGACCGGGATTCTTGAACTAATGAACCTAGCTCGAAGGATAGCCAAAGGGCAGCGAACCACAACTCGACCCAACCAAGGTAAGCCTAAAAGTTCTAATATTAGGTGTTATGAGTGTAGCAGGTTTGGACATATAAAGTCCGAGTGCCCCAAGCTCAACCACCAAGCACCTAAGCACAGAAGGCCCTCAGCGACATGGGAAGAAGCGTCATCTGAAGAAGACGAAGACCACGTCTTCATGGCAAAATCAATCGAGTCAGACACAGAGACCGAACCTGAACTTGAGTCAGAACCTGAGGATGACTCGGACTACGAAGCTACCTTCAAGTCAAGCCACGGATACGCATCCGGTTCAAAAGATACCCTTAAGGTGAGTCGAACCTTATTTAATACTTTACATAATACGGTTAGGTTTTTGTCTAGGAATTTAGCTAAGTCTGAGTCCAAGGTCGAGACCCTGATTGAGGAAGTTAAACTCCTCAAACATGAGGTCTCCCTAACCTCTTCGACTAGTCGAGTTCAAGAGAAGGACTCAACTCGGGTTGAAAAACTCGAAGTTGAGAACTCACTCTTGAAAAGTCAAGTCGAAGATCTTAGGAATACGTTGGAAAGGTTTACTTTGGGGTCCAAAGGACTTGACCTCCTACTTGGATCACAAAGGGCCGTGTACAACAAGGCCGGACTAGGGTTTAGCTCAAACACGACCAATAAGTCGTATATGTCAATCGTATGTAGACATAAAAAATGTGTCCAAGCATGGGTCCCTAAGACCACTTTGATTTCAACTCTAGGATCCAACTCGTACTGGGTTCCCAAGGACTAAATCCACTATGTGGATAGACCGAACCGATTCAATGGTCTAGGGGGAGCCAGTACAAAACATGTTTGAGTTTTAACTTAGAAATTGCATGCTTATATTTTTTTTGGTTTTTTTTCGTGAACTCACTTAGAACACGTAAATAACCAACTAAAAGCCTTCTAAAAGATTGAGCCTCGGGGAGCCTCTTTTCAAATAACCAACTAAAATCCTTCGAAAAGATTAAGCCTCAGGGAGCCTCTTTTCAAAAATAACTAGTTAGACGAGGAAGTAATTTTAGGTGAGTCAAGTCATCATTTTTTTGAAAATGGCTTTGTCTAAGGAAGTGGTCGATGATCCGATAAAAGAAGGCTCCTGTGCCTCGCCACGACCTGGAAGCCATGATCTTGAAAAGGTAAACTTGACAAGCCTAGGGTTAAATCCAAATCTAACATAAAATTACTTGAACCTAAATCCACTTAATCAACTTAATTGGAAGTCATCTAAAAAAAAACACATAAGTATAACATGCTTGATCATATAGACTCCGGTGAGATGACCTAGGGTTAACAACTTACAACCAATTTTCTTAACAAAAATCTAACATCCAATCCAACCACCTTGTGTGTAGGATCAATGGATGTTGGACAGCAGTTGCTCCCGACACATGACCGGGGATCAACTCAAATTCGCAAACCTTCGATTCAAACGACAAGGATCGGTAGCCTTTGGGAATAAAGGCAAGCTCAAAATCATCGGATCAGGTGATATCGAGCTTAACACGAATTTTGTCATTAAAAATGTATTACTTGTAGAGAATTTTGAATATAACTTACTTAGTGTAAGCCAATTGTGTGATAATAACTATAAGGTTATATTTCTAGAAAATGAATTCGTTATTCATACCAACGATCCCTATAAAACAATTCTTAAAGGAACTAGAAATAACAACATTTATACGATCAATTTAACCAATTCCTCAACTAAGTGTCTTATGACACGGCAAGAGGAATCATGGTTGTGGCACCGACGACTCGATCACTCGCACCCAAGACTCGTCCACAAGATGAGTCAGAGTGGCTTAGTCAGAGGCTTACCCAACCTCAACAACTTGGTTAATAAAATCTGTAATGCTTGTCAACAAGGAAAACAACCTAGAACACAACACAAGTTAACTAACCAAGAACGAACCTCAAGAGTACTTGAGCTCCTGCATATGGATCTATTCGATTCACATGGAGCCAAGTCACTCAATAGAAGTCAATATTGCTTAGTCATAATTGACGACTACTCCAGGTTTACCTGGGCTAGGTTCATTAAACATAAAAATGATACCCTAGATAAATTAATTAATCTATTCAAATTAATCGAGAATCAAAAAGACCTTAAGGTTAAAAGACTTAGAAGCGATCATGGTGGTGAATTCGAAAATCAAAGGTTCACCGACTTCTGTAACCTAAGCGGATACCACCATGAATTCTCTTGCCCTAGGACCCTCGACAAAATGGCCTAGTGGAGCGGAAAAACCGAACTCTACAAGAAGCCGCTAGGACCATGTTGAGCGAATACGATCTACCCGATAGGTTTTGGGCGAGCGTACGGCATGTCAAAATAGGATCCTTATGGTAAAGAGGCACCTTAAGACCTCATACGAGATTTATCACGATAAAATACCTAACATCAAGTACTTTAGGGTATTTGGGTGTAAGGTACATATCCTAAACACTAAGGATTACCTAGGGAAATTTACATCCAAAACCACGACCGGAATCTTTCTAGGATACTCGACTACAAGTAGAGCTTATAGAGTATATAACCACGACACCCTTAGAGTCGAGGAGACTATCAATGTAGTATTTGATGAAGGAACATGAACCTACAAAACCCGGCACCCCAATTAGCGGGCGATTCATACTAGACCTAACTCGATCCAGGAGATCAGGTCTAGTGTTAATCTAACCTAGGTCAACCTAGTCACTCTATTGATCAAGTGATAGATGACTCAGCCAAACTAGTGTTCAACCAAGTCACCACATTGATCAAGCATTAGGTGACACAAAACCCAATCTAGGATTCAAACTAACCACCCTATCGATCAAGTGATAGGAGATCCTAATCTAGGAGTTCGAACTAGAGCATCCTATAGGAACCTTAGTCAAATTTCCTTAATTTCAAAGATAGAACCCAAATCAATTGAACAAGCTCTTCTTGATCCCGATTGGATTATTGCAATGCAAGAAGAGCTAGCTCAATTTACTAGGAATGAAGTGTGGGAATTAGTACCACCACCTAAAGACAAAGCGATAATTGGAACAAGGTGGGTGTTTGAAATAAAGCTTGATGATAAAGGTGAAGTAGTTAGAAACAAGGCTAGGTTAGTCACCAAAGGTTTTAGCCAAGTCGAAGGCTTAGATTACGACGAAACCTATGCCCCAGTAGCTAGACTCGAATCCATTCGAATGTTGCTAGCTTATTCCGCACATCGAGGATTTAAGCTGTTTCAAATGGATGTTAAGTCGGCATTCCTAAATGGATACATTAAAGAAGAAGTTTATGTTAGCCAACCCCGGATTGAAAATCTAGATAAACCCGACCATGTTCTAAAACTTAAGAAAGCTCTCTATGGACTTAAACAAGCTCCTCGAGCTTGATGCGAGAGACTTTCAACCATCTTAAGTCAAAAGGGTTTAACCAAGGCTTAGTTGACCCAACTCTCTTGTAAAACCTTAGGTAAAGAAATATTCATAGCTCAAATTTACGAGATTTATATAATTTTGGAACCTCTAACTCATTTTACTAAATGAGTTCTGCTTTACTCATGGAAAGTGAGTTCAAATGAACTTGGTAGGCGAAGTTAAGTTTCTTTTAGGTCTACAAATTAAACAAACTAAGGATGGTATATACCTATATCAACAAAAATACACTAAGGAGTTAATTAAAAGATTTGGAATGCAAGACGCTAAGGTAATAAACACCCCAATGGCGATAAATGTTAACATAGGAGAAGACCTAGAAAGTAAGTCCATTGACTTAAAGTACTATAGGAGCACAATAGGAAGTCTTCTATACTTAATCATGAGTCGACGACATCCTATTAGCAGTAGTATGTGCGCCTGTTTTTCAAACCTGTGCTAAGGAGTCTCACCTAACCCTAGTTAAGTGTATCCTTAGATATCTAAAGGGTACACTTAATGTCGGTATTTAGTATCCTAGATCTACCGAGTTCGAACTAATCAGCTACTCTGATTCGGATTATGCCGGTAGTAAACTCGACAGAAAGAGCACGAGTGGTTGTTGTCAACTACTCGGCTCGAGTCTAGTGAGTTGGTGCAGTAGGAAGCAACATTGTGTTGCCTTATCTACCACCGAAGCCGAATACATCGCGATGGGTGAGTGTGTCACTCAACTTCTTTGGATGAAGCACACTCTCCGTGACTTTAAGTTAGACTTTACAAATACTAAACTTCACGTAGATAACATTAGTTCAATTAATCTTACCAAGAATCCAATATGTCACTCTAGGACCAAGCATATAGAAGTCAAACACCATTTCATTCGAGAACATGTGGCCAACGGAGCCATACAACTCGAGTACGTCGAATCGAAGTCTAACCTAGCAGACCTATTTACTAAACCCCTACCCGAAGCCGAATTTAGTCTATTAAGACGAAAATTGGGCATGTGCGTAATAGAATAAGAACTTGCAAACTATATTTTCTTACTACTATTTCGTATTTTTCATTTTGATGGAACTAGCATAGGACATACCTTAGATATCATGCACCTATAGATTTAAGGAGCCAGTACATCTCACAACACATAGGACTAATGTGTTTGTGTACTTAGCCACGTAGATGGGCGTGAGATGTTAGGACCTACTCCAGGTTCCAAGATGTAGATCAAGTGCGTCAATATGAACCTCGGAGTATAAATATGCAACTAATATTAACCAACTCTAATCAGGACTTGTTGATAATATCATTTCAATCAAGTCAAACTAGAGTTGAACATTTAGATGAATTATTTTCACATACTATTTTCAAAATCATCATGCTTGGACTTAAGGTTTTCTTAAACCCCCACTTTGTGATTGATTTATGTCAAAAGGGGGAGAAAGGGCCAAAGTTAAGGTTCAATTTCAAATTTTAACTTTGATTCTGGCCTAAGTTAAGGGGGAGTAAGGTTTAGGTTTCAACTCTTCTGAATTGAAAACTTTAAAGGCCTAAGTTAAGTAATGCCATTTACTTAACTCGTTATCTTTTGTGTTTGGAGTTAAGTAATGCCATTTACTTAACTCGTTACCTTTTGTGTTTGGAGAACTAAAAGTCTTTTTCAAGTACTCACCCTCGGTCAAGGGGGAGGGTTCCTCTAAGGGGAGAACTTGAGAAATATCTTTACTACTCCTACTTTTGCTTCTTGTCTTTACTGTTTCATGCACTTAATTTCCTTAACTTTGTGTGTTTTTGCCGGGGAGATTGTTGGTGCAAAGTGAGGCACCAAAATCGAACTGTGTTTTGATTATAGCAAAGACACAAAAGTTAAGTCTATTTTGTTTTCTCACGAGCTGAATCGAGTGTGTAAGATTGATATAGTGAGTGAAGGCTAGCGACACCCGGAGGAAGCCGCGGTGGTGGGTGATACTCGAGTTACTTGGAGGGAGCCAGAAGGAATCGAGTGGAAGGCCAAGCAAAAGCGACACGTAAGTATCGAGGTAAGCTCGTGTGCGAGTAAGTAAGGTCGATCCTCTTTACGGGGATGATCTTAAGCGTAGATCCGACCAAAGACTTCTTATAGATGGTCTAGGTCGAGATCGGATGGTCGACGACCATCAAAATTATGTTTTTGTTGTGCTAACTTTGACTTGCAGCAAGCATCTTGGAGGACTAGATTGCCGCCAAACAATCATCGCCGAAGGTCAAGAATCGATCGATGATCGCCATCGATCGTGATGATGGCCATCAGTCGATTGATGGTCAATGATCAGATTCGAGGAGTCAAGGATTATCACCAAATTTCAAGGGAAGATGTGCTCAAATTTGATTGGCTAGGGTTCCTCTCGAAAAGGGGCTCAAAGGCTATAAAAGGAGGGCCAAACCTAGGGTTTCATCAACATTTTCTAAGCCTCCAAAAAGTCTCCGCAAAGCTACAATTCTCCGACAACGAAGTCCTTCCTTCCGACGTCTAGGTTTAATTTTTCTTATTTGTCTTTGTACGTCGATATTATTTTGTTATCAGTTGTTCATCTACTTTTCGGAGCTTTTATCGTATACGAGGAGAGGGGGAGTGTCCCTCTACCTTAAAGTTTTTTTTGTATCGATTAACTCCTACCTCCAACGAGGAGGAGTTCCTTTAGTGCTTCTGCCCTCCGTACGTGGTCAAGGACCACTAGGGCCTTGGAGTAGTAGCCTTCGGCTACGAACCAAGTAAAACCCTTGTGTCGATTGTCTCTTTTATTTTATATTTACATTTCCGCTGCAATTAATTTATTATCTCTCGAGTTTTAACGAACGAAAGAAAAAGAAAAGGTTTTTCGCTATTCACCCCCCCTCTAGCAAACCGCATCGATCCAACAGGCAAGAGTATTAAGATACTTCGATCAGATCGAGATGGTGAATGTAGGGGATCGATTACGGCCGGCTAGAGGGGGGTGAATAGCCCTCGTTCGTTGGATGTCGTAATTCGTTCGTTCTTCTTGTGTTGCTTGTCTACAATTGTCGTTAGCGCAGCGGAATAACAATAATAATGAAACTAACAACAATACACAATCACACAACACAAGATATACGTGGTTCGGAACCGAATGGTTCCTACTCCACGGGCGAGCTCACCGAGCTCTAGTTATACGCACGACACTAACTATAACACTCCTTCTCGACAACACGTCGGAGGTGGAGAAACCTCTCACAAGCAATTACAATGTAATATAGAAATACAAGCAAATACACAAATACAATACAAAAGAAAACTTTCACCGATTACTTTGATCGCTTTGCTTGTTGCTTGCTTTGATTGGCTCTTGAAGGACTGGAATGCAGCAACAATTCCCCTCCAATAGCTCCACAAAGATCATGGCGAAATCCTCCAACTCATGCTCCATTTATAACCCGATCGCTCGTAGGCCGTTGTCTCACAACGCGGCGATCCACGTCAGACAAGTTCCAATGGATCACCTACCACCGATCGATGATGCCCATCACCGATCAGAACCAATCGACTGCCTAGTCGGCTACGGAGCGTTCTATGCTCACGACACTTCCATCAGTCGATTGCCATCCTTCTCGGCGATCATTGCTCGACTGCCATCGCTATCCATGGCAATGATCGCCAAGCACAAAACCCTAGCCTTACACCAGTCGAACTCTAGTCGACTTAGACCAGTCGAACCGGCACCTATGCCAGTCGACTGACATCGGGCAAAACCTCAAACACCAAGTTGTTTGAGCATCCGACCGTCGGGTAAACCCTCAAACATCAAGTTTGAGCCTCCGACACTCAGTCTTAGCCACTTGGCCAAGTCCACCTTATCCCTCATGGAGTTCCCCACCAAAGCTCTCTTCCCTCGGCCTACGTCCCTCGGATGCGCCAAGCGCACGGCTTCGCAACGCCATCCTTCGTGTCTCATGCCCTAGATGTATGCTTCCCTTTGGGCTCACTCCATTCGCTCCCCATCCGGCGGTCCCTCGGATGCACCAAGCGCACGACTTCGCAATGCCATCCTTCACCGACTCAAGGACCCCGAGCCTAGTGAACTTGGCAAGTTCTCAAGACTTCCCAAATGCACCAAGCGCACGGCTTCGCAATGCATTTCTCACCAAGCACCAAGCGCACGACTTCACAATGCTTTGGATTTCCCATGCCAAGCACCAAGCGCACGGCTTCGCAATGCTTTGGACTTTCCCATGCCAAGGCTTCCCCCTTGGACTTCCACACCAAGCTCCATGCTTGGATTTTCCATGCCAACCCCATGTTGGACTTTCCCACACCAAGCTCCATGCTTGGATTTTCCATGCCAACACCATGTTGGACTTTCCCATGACAATCCTATGTCATGAGTTTTATCCATCATCAAAATACCATCAAGGTACTGCTGGGCCGATTGCACCAATAATCTCCCCCTTTTTGATGATTGACAAAACTACCATCTCAAGTCTACCAATTCTCCCATATTGGCAATTCTCATATCCCAATGAGAATTCCAACGAACCCTAATTGGTAACTTGGTAACTTCTCCCCCTTTTTGACATTACATCAAAAAGGTCCTCCCCAAGGGTATGAATGCCTTATATCTCAATGAGATCTTACAGTCTCTCCCTTGGAGGAACACATGCCTACCATCTTTCTAGTGATCCCATATCACTTAAAGAGAGGCAACCCAATTTCCTCCCATGAGGAAATACACATCCATCTTCCCATGACGGATATCTCCCCCTAGAGGCTTGCTCCCCCTTGACCATTGCACCAACAATGTCCTTGGAGAGTCCCTAAGCCAATAGGAACATTAACCAAATCAAAATTAAGGCAAAGTTCAACAATGAACTCTCTTCCACCTTAAAATTGATACTCACCCTCAACCCAACTCCTAATCCATATCCAATGGATTTCCACCCTCTCTAATGCTCTCCCAAGCATATCCTAGGGTTAGGAGTGGTTAGGGGACCTTAACCTAGCTGAACATGGGCCTAACCAACAAGATTTACCCGAAATCAGCTTGGGCAGTCGACTGAAATCAGAAATCAGTCGGCTGCCACCCCATCGATCACCGATCCCATGGCAATGATCGATAATCGATTTGACAGCATTTCAGAAATGGATTTCCGAAATCCATAAGTAAATATACATAATTTTAAAAATCTTGAAAATGCATACGTATAATACTTATCCTAAACACTATGGGTGAAAAATATTGGAAAATTATTTTACCCACTAAATTAGGAGATTGATACAAAGTTCAAAAGTTTAGAAAAGCTTCAATAAAGAGCCCTCTTTGTATCATCCCATTCAATGGTGATAGCTATCAAAAGATAGGCTTCACCAAGGTTTTTCAAAATGTTTTCAAAATGTTTTCAAAACCTTTAATTTCTTTTCCTTAAACATCTCACTTATATCTAGATGTGTAAAACACATTCAAGGCAATTAATCTAGTGAGATGTGAGTTTTTGTTCTTTAAAATGGTCTCATGCATATTTCTAGGCAATATTATTTGATTCCCATTAAATCATGTCATAGTCCTTAACTCCATTTTAATTCATGCATGATATGATTATGGCATAGATATAATATAGATAAAAACATATGCCAATATCATGATGTCATGACATGTGAATGAAACTTAAGCATACATGCCATCTAAACATGATCATGACATTTTTATAGATGAAAATGAAAATGATGTCATGACATGACAAGGCAAATAAAGCATGGCAAGTAAAATATACTAAGGTACAAAATACCTAAGTGTTAAAATTAATTTTCCATTTCTAGGAATTAAAATCATTTTTCCTTAATGCCATTCATTTCCCTAGTGTGCCAAAAACCCAAAATGACACACCAATACCTCTAAGACCTAATTGTGCCAATTTAAATCATTTTTATATTGGCACACCCTAATGTGTCAACTAACAATGGCTAGGTTAACCACCCATCCACTTAGGGTTGACACACCCTAACCCATTTAGCGTGAATCAATCACGCTCTTAGGAACCCAATATCTATTGGAGCTCCTTGGGTTAACAAGGTATTCCCTAGGGATAACTTCCCTAGATACCTTCCTAATGACCCTTTTAGGCTTTGAAGCCATAGTCTTTTGGGTCTTTCCTAGGTCAACTCTAGAGGTGACTCCTCCATTGACCTTCTTAGTGGCTACATTTGATTTCTTTGAGGTGTTAGCCACTAAACACATACCATGGCTAGACTTAGGGATGACTTCCCTATTAGCCTTGGTTTTCCTAGACCTAGAAATAGTTCCATAATTAAATGAAACATTATGATAAGTCTTCTTGGGCTTAGGTTTGTCACCCAAACCTTCCTTGCTCTTAGACCGTTTTTGAACCTTAGGTCTTGACTTTTGGACATTTGACCCTAGAATTGAATTTTCTATGATTCTAAGGGCTTTCTCCATTCTCTCAAGTCTTGATCTCAAGACTTGGTTTTCTAACTCCAATTTCCTCAATTTTGAATTTTCATTTGGTTTTTCGGAGTTGGTTTTCTTCTTAGGCATATGCCTAGATTTCTTGGGATTAATACCCAAATTCTCTTCAATTCTTCTAATTGATTTCCTAGGTAGGATAGGTCTAGTGTTTTGGGTCCTAGGTTTGTTTTTAGAGAAACTAACACGCTTAGCACCTAAGCAATAGACCTTATTGTTTCTCCTAGCATGCTTTTCATTTATAATTTCAAGAGAACTAAAATAATTTTTAGCATGCTTTTTGACTTTAGGAATTAAAGGTGCATTAACTAAATGTACCTTAGGGTTAGCTTTAGGAGCTCCCCCTACATGAATTGCACCTTCTTGTCCTTTCTTCCTCCCCCTAGGGCATTGGCTTCGGTAGTGTCCCTTTTGATTGCATTTGAAGCACACAATGTGCTCTTTGCTCTTGATTTTGGGAACACCAGCATTGTTTGACTTTGGGTTGACTTTTGGTGTTGATGCCTTCTTCTTAGCCAACTTAGGGCATTTACTCTTGTAGTGCCCTTTCTCCCTACACTCAAAGCATATTATGTGATTTTTATTTAAAATAATAACACTTGAGTTACCTAGGGAGGTGGTGGAGGCCTCTTCATGATCTTCACTTCTCCCGGATGTGGATGCTTCTTGTTCTTGCTCCGGGATGGAAGATTGCCTTTCCTCCCCCTCAATGCTAGAGGTGGAGGTCTCCACCAAATCATCAACATCTTCAAATGTTGTGGGTGCTTCTTCTTCGGTATTCTCCTCTACTTGTGCCGATTGGGAATTTTCTTGGAATTTCATTACCTTATTCCATAATTCTCTTGCATCCCTATAATCACCCAATCTAGACCAAATAGTGTTAGGCAACAAATCACTAATCAACTTGATTACCTTGAGATTTGTCTTGAAGTCTTTGATTTGGTCTTGGGTCCATTTTGACTTCTCAATTGGCTTGTTGTACTTGTCCCTAGGCATTTCAAAACCGTTTTCTATAATAATCATGTAATCAAAATCGGTTTCAAGATATACCTCCATCTGTTTCCTCCACCAAGTAAAATCTCCATCGAATTTCGGTGGATGGATGAAGCCGGCCATTTGTAGTTCTCTCGCGGCGGTTAGTCCTTGAAGAGCGACCTCGGCTTTGATACCACTTGTAGGGGATCGATTATGGCCGGCTAGAGGGGGGTGAATAGCCCTCGTTCGTTGGATGTCGTAATTCATTTGTTCTTCTTGCGTTGCTTGTCTACGATTGTCGTTAGCACAGCGGAATAACAATAATAATGAAACTAACAACAATACACAATCACACAACACAAGATATACGTGGTTCGGAACCGAATGGTTCCTACTCCATGGGCGAGCTCACCGAGCTCTAGTTATGCGCACGACACTAACTATAACACTCTTCTCGACAACACGTCGGAGGTGGAGAAACCTCTCACAAGCAATTACAATGTAATATAGAAATACAAGCAAATACACAAATACAATACAAAAGAAAACTTTCACCGATTGCTTTGATCGCTTTGCTTGTTGCTTGCTTTGATTGGCTCTTGAAGGACTGGAATGCAGCAGCAATTCCCCTCCAATAGCTCCACAAAGATCATGGCGAAATCCTCCAACTCGTGCTCCATTTATAACCTGCATCAAGCTGTTTTCGTGCCTAGCAGTCGACTGCCAAAAGGCCCCAGTCGACTGCCCCTGTAGCCGTTGTCTCACAACGGCCAGATCCACGTCGGACAAGTTCCAACGGATCACCTACCAGTCGACTGATGATGCCCATCAGTCGACTGCCCAGTCGGCTACGGAGCGTTCTGTGCTCGCGACACTCCCATCAGTCGACTGCCATCCCTCGGCAGTCGACTGCTGTCGACTTCAGTCGACTGCCATGTCCATGGCAGTCGACTGCCAAGCACAAAACCCTAGCCTTACACCAGTCGAACTCTAGTCGACTTAGACCAGTCGAACCGGCACCTATGCCAGTCGACTGACGTCGGGCAAAACCTCAAACACCAAGTTGTTTGAGCATCCGACCGTCGGGTAAACCCTCAAACATCAAGTTTGAGCCTCCGACACTCAGTCTTAGCCACTTGGCCAAGTCCACCTTATCCCTCATGGAGTTCCCCACCAAAGCTCTCTTCCCTCGGCCTACGTCCCTCGGATGCGCCAAGCGCACGACTTCGCAATGCCATCCTTCGCGTCTCATGCCCTAGAAGTATGCTTCCCTTTGGGCTCACTCCATTCGCTCCCCGTCCGGCGGTCCCTCGGATGCACCAAGCGCACGGCTTCGCAATGCCATCCTTCACCGACTCAAGGACCCCGAGCCTAGTGAACTTACCAAGTTCTCAAGACTTCCCAAATGCACCAAGCGCACGGTTTTGCAATGCATTTCTCACCAAGCACCAAGCGCATGGCTTCACAATGCTTTGGACTTTCCCATGCCAAGGCTTCCCCCTTGGACTTCCACACCAAGCTCCATGCTTGGATTTTCCATGCCAACCCCATGTTGGACTTTCCCACACCAAGCTCCATGCTTGGATTTTCCATGCCAACACTATGTTGGACTTTCCCATGACAATCCCATGTCATGAGTTTTGTCCATCATCAAAATACCATCAAGGTACTGCTGGGCCGATTGCACCAACAGTGAATACCTTAGCCATGAGTTTCGTGACTATCTTACTGAGTGTGAGATTCTATCCCAACTCACTCCTCCTGGTGTTGGACTTTTTGAGCTGCAAAAACCGCTTTTTGCGTTGTGGTAACCCCGGAAGTCCGACTACGGATCCGTGCGAAGATGTATTAAAACTAAAACATGTATGTGTTTACTAAAAACCCTAGATCTACCTTATATCTAGAAGGTGAGATCATTACCCTCGATGCGATGCCCTTCGCAAATCCCGCTCGTCCAAAAGCTTCGTCGGAACTCAAGAGCGTCAAGTTCACACTCCTCTATTAGTATCCACACAAGCAATAGGTGGAGAAAAGCAATCTTGAGTGTGCTAGCACTCCTTAGATGCTCACGGCAAGATGAGGAAGAAGAGGAAGAGAGATTGAGAGGATGATCCAAGGAAGAAGATGAAGTTCTAGTAACTCACCAAAATGAATTCCCCATCTAATGGAGTGGCCGGCCACTTCAAGGCTTGGGAGGTTACATGCATGCATGTAACTCTTCCAAGAGCCAATGTCTCTTGGTCTCCCTCATGAGGTGGCACCACATGCTAAGTCAATGATGATGTGGAGCATCATCATTGGCCGGCCATGCCAAGTCATCATCATGACATGACATTTGGTCAAGTCAAACTTGACCTTTCATCTTCCCTCTCAAGTCAAGTCAAACTTGACCTCTTATCTCCTATGGTTGATCAAATCCAACCATTTGATTCAAGTCAATTTAATTTAATGAATCTCTATTCATTAATTTAAAATTGATTTGATGAATCAAATCTAAATTAGACTCATTCAATACTTGAATCAAATTGAGTCTAACTCAATTAGTCTAATTTAGATTACTCTTAATCAAATTTGATTCATCCCATGAACCTAATCCTCATGGTTCATCATATGAACCTAATCTCCATCTAATTGCCCTTTGTGTGTGACCCTATAGGTTCTTGTAACGTTGGCAATGTCTCTAAACCGATTTAGGAACATAAGCAATGAGCGGTATCAAACAACACATCATTGCTACCCAAGTTACAAGAATGTTGAGCTCCAACATCACCTTTGTGACTACTAATTGTGACTCTCATAATATGTGACAATGTCCCTCTATCCTTGACATCTAGATTGACCAATCGAGGCAAAGACCGTGTCATCCTCAGTACAATCTATATCTTGAACTCCAAGTAGACTCACTCTAATCAAATGAGCTCAATATCTCATATTGACTCATTTGGGCATGGACATGCACTTCGTGGTCTCACTCTATCAAGAATATCGATGTCACCCCTGTCATATAGGAGGGATAGATCCCATCTACATCACTCAAATCCCTCCGCATAATTTGTTACATACCCAGTAATCGCCTTTATAGTCCACCCATTTACGGGTGACGTTTGACGAAGCCAAAGTATGCAACTCCTTATATAGGGAACCATGGTGACTTCAGGTCTAAGGACTAATAGTCATACTAATAGCCACATGAGAAAGTATATGACACTCATATAACGATCCATGATACTTTCTCATGGCGGGTCATTCAGTATACATTCTCTAATGCATACCCATGTGTCAACTTGATATCTCATATCCATGACTTGTGAGATCAAGTCATCGTGTTGACCTACATGCTAGTCTCTATGCATTAACATTGTCCCTGAATGTTAATACTTGACTAGGAATGATTAATAGTAGTGTTCTCTATATCATCTCATTATCGATTCAACCAATCGATTGATATAGATAAGAACCTACTACTCAAGGACATCATTATATTTAGTTATTTGACACCAATACAAGTAAATATAATAACCATGCCTTTATAAATAGGAATATGATATAATAAAGTCCATACAACAATCATCACATGATTGACTCTAGGGCTTCCACTAACACCTGGAACACCACAGTGGAATGGTGTATCTAAAAGGAGGAATCGAACCCTATTAAACATGGTACGATCTATGATGAGTCACACAGATATTTCAATATCCTTTTGGGGATATGCTCTAGACACAGCAGCCTTCACACTTAACCGTTTACCATCCAAGGCTGTGATAAAGACACCATATATGATATGGACAGGGAGAAATCTCAAGATGTCTTTCATGAGGATTTGGGATTGTGAGGCTTACGTTCGACGTCAAGTCTCAGACAAACTGGGACCCAAATCTGATAAGTGCTATTTTGTTGGATATCCCAAGGAGACGAAAGGATATTACTTCTACATTCCCAGTCAACACAAAGTGTTTGTCGCAAAGACTGGGGTATTTCTAGAAAGAGATTTTGTTTCTAGAAAAACTAGTGGGAGTACATTCGATCTTGAAGAAATTCAAGATAAAGACCATAGCACTGAGACCTTGATGGAGGTTGAACACGAACCACAAAGTGTTGTGGGTGATGAGTTTGTTGCACAAAGAGTTATGGAACAACCACCTGTTCAGGTAGACCTACCTCTTCGCAGGTCTGATAGGGTATGTCGTCAGCCTAAGAGATACTCATTTCTCTTGTCTGACCATGATGACGTTATGCTCATTGAGAATGAGCCTACCTCCTATCAGGAAGATGTGATGAGCCCAGATTATGAGAAATGGCTAGAGGCCATGAGATCCGAGATGGAATCCATGTACACCAACCAAGTATGGACTTTAGTTGATCCACATGAAGGTGTCAAACCCATTGGGTGTAAGTGGGTCTTTAAGAGAAAGACTGACATCGATAGACATACGCATACCTATAAGGGCCGATTGGTGGCTAAAGGTTTCAAGCAAATTTATGGTATTGACTATGATGAAACCTTTTCTCCAGTGGTGATGTTTAAGTTCATTCGGATCATGCTTGCTATTGCAGTGTACCACGATTATGAGATCTGGCAGATGGACGTCAAAACCGCATTTCTGAATGGAAACTTGCTTGAGGATGTGTAAATGACACAGCCTGAGGGTTTTGTAGATCCACAGCATACTGGGAAAGTATGCAAGCTGCAAAGGTCTATTTATGGGCTGAAGCAAGCTTCTCAGAGTTGGAATCTTTGATTCGATGATGCGATCAAACAGTTTGGTTTCATCAAGAATGAAGATGAACCCTGTGTCTACAAAAGGGTTAATGGGAATACAGTTGTCTTCCTTGTATTGTATGTGGATGACATACTGCTCATTGGGAATGACATCCCTTCGCTACAGTCTGTGAAGACTTGGCTGGGGAACGTGCTTCTCAATGAAGGACTTAGGTGAAGCAGCCTGTATTCTAGGCTTCATGATTTATAGAGATAGATCTAAGAGATTGCTTGGCCTAAGTCAGAGTACATACATTGACACGGTATTACTACGGTTTGCCATGCAGAATTCCAAGAAGGGACTTCTGCCGATGTCACATGGTGTGAGTCTTTCGATGACTCAAAGTCCCTCTTCTAGAGAGGAGAGAGACCGCATGGATAAGATCTCTTATGCATCTGCTATAGGATCTATCATGTATGCCATCCTGTGTACTTGTCCTGATGTCTCGTATGCTTTGAGCATGACGAGTAGATACCAGTCAGATCCAGGTGAGCGTCACTGGATAGCAGTCAAGAATATTCTTAAGTACTTGAGAAGGACTAAAGAATATTTCTTGATATTTGGAGGTGATGAGGAGCTAGCTATAAAGGGTTACGGTGATGCCAGCTTCCAAACTGACCAAGATGATTATAGATCACAGTCAGGGTTCATGTTTTGCTTGAATGGTGGCGCTGTGAGCTGGAAGAGTTCGAAGCAGGACACAGTTGTTGATTCTACAACAGAGGCCGAGTATATCGCTGCATCAGAGGAAGCAAAGGAGGCAGTTTGGATCCGCAAGTTCATTACTGAGCTTGGTGTGGTTCCTAGCATAGCAGATCCTATAGAGCTCTATTGTTACAACAATGGAACGATTGTGCAGGCCAAGGAACCTCGCTTACACCAGTGGACCAAACACATGCTACGGCGCTTCCATCTCATCCGAGAGATTATCGATAGAGGAGATGTGAAGATTTGCAGAGTACCCACAGAGGCTAACATCGCAGATCCCTTGACCAAGGCTTTGGCACAAAAAAAGCATGATGGTCACACTAGGTCATTGGGTATTAGATACTATGGTGATTGACACTAGTGTTAGTGGGAGATTGTTAGTGAAATCCCTAGAGCCAATCATGTGATGATTGTTGTATGGACTTTATTGTATCATATTCCTATTTATATAGGCATAGTTATTATATTTACTTGTATTGGTGCCAAATAACTAAATGTAATAACGTCCTCGAGTAGAAGGTTCTTATCTATATCAATCGATTGGTTGAATCGATAATGAGATGATATAGAGAACACTACTCTTAATCATTCCTAGTCAAGTATTAACATTCAGGGACAATGTTAATGAGTAGAGATTAGCATGTAGGTCAACTCGATGACTTGATCTTACAAGTCATGGATATGAGATATCAAGTTGACACATGGGTATGAATTGAAGAATGTATACTGAATGACCCGCCATGAGAAAGTATCATGGATCGTTATATGAGTGTCATATAGTTTCTCATGTGACTATTAGTCCTTAGACCTGAAGTGACCATGGTTCCCTACATAAGGAGTTGCATACTTTGGCTTCGTCAAACGTCACCCATAAATGGGTGGACTATAAAGGCGATTACAGGGTATGTAACAAATTATACGGATGGATGTGAGTGATGTAGATGAGATCTATCCCTCCTATATGATGGGAGTGACATCGTTATTCTTGATAGAGTGAGACCCCGAAGTGCATGACCATGCCCAAATGAGTCAATATAAGATATTGAGCTCATTTGATTAGAGTGAGTCTACTCTGAGTTCAAGATATAGATTGTACCGAGGATAACATGGTCTATGCCTCAATTGGTCAATCTAGATGTCAAGGATAGAGGGACATTGTCACATATTGTGAGAGTCACTATTAGTAGTCACAAAGGTGATGTTGGATCTCAACATTCTTGTAACTTGGGTAGCAATGATGTGTTGCTAGATACCGCTCATTGCTTATGTTCCTAAATTGATTTAGAAGCTTTGGCAATGTTACAAGAAGCTATAGGGTCACACACAAAGGGCAATTAGATGGAGATTAGGTTCATATGATGAACCATGAGGATTAGGTTCATGGGATGAACCAAATTGGATTAAGAGTAATCCAAATCAGACTAATTGAGTTAGACTCAATTTGATTCAAGTGTTGAATGAGTCTAATTTTGATTTGATTCATTGAGTCAATTTAAAATAATAAATAGAGATTCATTAAATCAAATTGACTTGAATCAAGTGGTTAGATTTGATCAACCATGGGAGATAAGAGGTCAAGTTTGACTTGACTTGAGAGGGAAGATGAATTGGTCAATTTTGACTTGACCAATTGCCATGTCATGGTGACTTGGCATGAGGGCTAGCCAATAATGATGTTCCTCATCATCTCGGACTTATCATGGGGTGCCACCTCATGAGGGAGACCAAGAGCCATTGGCTCTTGGAGTTACATGCATGCATGTAACCCCCCAAATAGTGGCCGACCACTTTAGGAGGATGAATTATGGGAAGTTAATTTGTGTAGTAACTTTATCATCTTCTTCTTCCTCATCTTGTCGTGAGCCTCTAAGGTGTGCTAGCACACTCTAGGTTGCTTTTCTCCACCTATTTCTTGTGTGGATACTAATAGAGGAGTGTACACTTGACACTCTAGTTTCGGCAAGCCATTTGGACAAGCGGGATAAGCGAAGGACGTCGCATCAAGGGTAAAACTCTTAACATGTAGATCTAGAGTAGATCTAAGGTTTTTAAACACATACATATAGTTTTTATTTACCTTCGCACGGATCCGTGGTCGACTTCCAGGGTTTTCGCAATGCAAAAGGCAGTTTTTGCAGCTCGGATAGTCCAATATCATGTAGCTCCATAGTGGAGAAGAATTCTTCTAGGGTGCTCACTTCTAAATTCTTCAAAATGTAGGAGTCCACCATGGAGCTCCACTTTGAGGACCGGGGAAAGACATCTATAGCCTTCATTACCATATCCCGGTTGGAGAGCTTCTCCTCTACACTTGTTAGGCCATTAAGAATTTCCTTTAACCGAGAATGTAAGGATGTTACCTTCTCCCCTTTATCAAGTTTGATGTTATTGAGTTGGGAGCATAGGACATCTCTTCTTGCAAGCTTCGTCTCGGAAGTGCCTTCATGAAGCTCTACCAATCTTTCCCACATCTCCTTGGCACTTGAGCACTCCCCAATCCGGTTGATCTCTTATTGGGGAAGCACATTGAATAAATGGTGCTTGGCCTTTGAATTTGCCAAGTGCTCCTCCCTTTGCTTCTTGGTCCATCTCGATTTCTCTAGTGGCTCCCCCTCTTCATCCCTAGGAACTTCGAAACCATTTTTCATAGTAAGCATAATGTCAAAGTCGGTCTTGAAGAATACCTCCATTCTCTTCTTCCACCAAGAGAATTCGCCTTCAAACTTCGGCGGATGAATGTTAGAGCCGACCATCGTTGTTGTTGTGCTTGTTGCGGCGGTTAGTCCGATGATAAGCGACTTGGCTCTGATACCACTTGTTGGAACATTGGTGGCTGACTAAAGGGGGGTGAATAGCCCTCAATCGCGTATGCGATGGAATATGTTCTTAATTGTCTACAAATATGATTAGCGCAAGAGGAAATATAAAGCTAAGACAATTAAGAACAACACAAAGTAAAGAGCAATGCTAACACGGCGATGTAACGTGGTTCACGGCCTTGCCGCTAATCCATGACCCGATTCGTCCAAGGTCAATCACGCATTAAACCTTCCACTAATCTCTCGTTTGCACAAAGCTAGGTAGAGGTAACCTTTTCTTACAAAATCACTCCTCTTACAATAAGATGAATATAAGCACAAGGAAGAGGAGGAAATTCATTTGGGCACTTTGGGAGATGTTTAGAATAGAAACATTAGGCTCCCCAAGTGTCCAAAGGGCCCAATTTATAGAGAAGAACTCATTCTTCCCATTGGGCGCCTGGCAGTCGACTGATGCCCCGATCAGTCGACTACTCCTGTAGCCGTTACCCAATAACGACTTCTTCCACATTGGATTTCATCCAATGGCTCCCACATCAGTCGACTGATCATCCTATCAGTCGACTGATGGAGCCAATAGTCAAGTGTCGGAAGCGAGCACTCGACTGATCAATATTCTGTGTCCGAAACCCTTGTGACCAGTCAACTGATGCCTTCATTAGTCGACTGGTTGTTTCTTCAGTCGATTGTCAATCCTTGGCAGTCAACTGATGTGACACAGATCAAACTCGAACACCAGTTGAGTCACAGTCGACTTGGAGCAGTCGAGTGCCATGTCATGACAATCGATTGATGTCGGGAAATTCCATCCGACACTTAGCCAAATGGCCAAGTTTCACCTACGATCTACCCCGTCCCGGGTTACAATCACTCACTCTCATTCCCTTGGAGTCCCTCGCCTTTGAAGTTGTCTTCATCTGGCCACATCCATTGGACGCGCCAAGCGCACGGCTTCACAGCGCCATCCTTCGCGTCTCGCCCTGAAGTTGACTTCCTCCGACTTCACTCCAATGCTTCTCGTCTGACGGTCCCTCGGATACCCCAAGCGCATGGCTTCCGCAAAGCTATCCTTCACCGACTCAAGGACCGAGTCATGAGAGGTGAAACTCGCCAATGCTCCATGTGCGAATTACTAAGTCCTGCAAGACTCCAACACACATATCAAATCCATATCAAACCTAACTTAAACCCTTTTCCACATACATCAAAACCATATCACTGGGTTGATTGCCCTAACATCTTCTACCTATAATCTCTCTGATCAAATGATAATGACAAAGTACGTGCTTGGATCACTAATGAAACATTGATTCCTTCGCCTATACAATGACACCATTGTTATCGGAGTAGACTAGTAATGCTTCAATAATGCTCAAAATAACTCCAAGTTTAGTGATGAATGTCTTGATCCAAACTGCCTCCTTTGCTGCTTCAAAAGTTGCAATGTACTCTATTTTCGTGGTAGAATCATCAATAGTGTCTTGTTTGAAACTTTTCCAACTCACTGCACCTTCATTCAAGGTGAATATGTATCCAGATTGAGATTTAGAGTCATCCTTATCCATTTGAAAGTTGACATCAGTATATCCATGTACAACCACATCACCTCTTCCATATACCAAGAATAAATTTTTAGTTCTTCTCAAGTACTAAAGGATTATCTTGACAACCACCCAATGATCCATACTAGATTTTGACTGGTATCTGCTTGTAACACTTAAATTGTATGTATATCGAGCCTAGTACATAGAATAACATACATGATCGATCATATAACTGACACATATGGAATCTGACTCATACGAATCCTCTCATCTTCAGTGTATGGGCAGATAGACTTTGAAAGGTATATCACATGTCTTATGGGAATAAAACCCTTTTTGGATTCATCCATGCTAAACCATTTTAGCACTCTATCTATGTATGTAGACTGTGAAAGACCAAGTAACCGATTCGATCTATCTCTATAGATTTTGATTCCCAAGATATAGGTTGCTTCTCATGTCTTTCATGGTGAATATTTCTGACAACCAAACTTTACTGACTGTAGAACTGGAACATCATTTTCTATGATCAATATGCAATCGACATACAGCATGAGGAACACAACTATACTCTCACTACCCTTCTTTTACACATAGGATTCATCAGGATTTTGTGAGCAATCAAACTGTTTGATTACCTCATCAAAATAGATATTCCAACTCCTAGATGTTTGCTTCAATCCATAAATGGATTTCTGAAGCTTACATACTTTATTCTTGTCGATATATGTGAAACACTCAGGTTGTGTCATATATACATCCTCAGATAAATTTCCATTTAGGAAAGTTATTTTCATATTCATCTGCCATATCTCATAATCATAATGAGCTACTATGACCAGGAGTACCCGAATTGATTTAAGCATAGCTACTAATGAAAAGGTTTCGTCATAGTCAACACCTTATTTTTGACGATATCCTTTTACCACTAATCTTGCTTTATAGATAATTATATTACCATCTATGTCAGTTTTCTTCTTGAAAATCTATTTACACCCTAGGCTTTATGCCTTCAGGTGGGTCCACTGATATGAGCAAAACATATAGGGTTTTAGGAGTAGTTTTCGCTCACATATCATCTCATTTTATGTTGGTTTCATGCATATTTACTTTGTTTTCCATGCATTTCCTATTTTCTGGTTTGGAGATCTGCTATGTATACTTTTGTGTGCATGATAGCATTTCGTGGGGATAACGACGTACTTTTGGAGCAAAAAGAAGACATTTGGCAATTGGACACAGAAGGGAACACGACCAGACCGTGTGCCTACACACGGTTGTGTTCAGGAGGCGAAAATGGCCGCCATAGCTTGACACATGACCAGGCTGTGTGTTTTCACATGGTCATGTGACCAGGGTTTTTTCTAGATTTTGCAGCGATCCGGCGTGATGTCTATATAAGGAAAGCTTGCCCCAAACCCTAGGAGAGGCACGGCGGCCGGGATGACACTTCGAAGCCCTAAAAAGCTTTGGGAACTCACATCGAGGAAGGAGAGAGCCACTCAAGGATCAAGATCTGCACCACAACGCCAGAGGGAAGAGCTGCAATTACATTGTAATTCATATTTCTTGCATGTTTATCATTATATTCATGAATCGCATAATGTATTGTGACTCTCTTCTCGTATTCATGGAGTAGATTCTCCAATTCTAAGATTAGGGAGTAGTTTGTGTTGAGTAGAATATTGCTATTTCAAATATATTTCTGTTCTTGAAATCGTATTTGCAGTTGAATGATTGTTTAGATCTATAGCTTTGTGTTTTGGTTTTCTATCTTCTGTGCGTAGACGATACAAGGAGTGACAATCCTCATATATAAGATTTAGGGGATATTAGGAGGAACCTAGAGGTTGTCCTTATCGCCTGCAACTGTGGATAGAAGGATGCAATAGAGTCGGTAATGTGTCTCATTTTCGTCTCGTCGCAGGGATAGATTCGGCATCCTCGTACCATAGTGTATGATTTCTTTTTCACAAAACTCTAGCTATAAAATCTGGATACATTCAATTGATAGCATGTTCTGTGACACACAAATGAAACCAAAGTCCTAGAATCCAATCCAAATCCTCGTAGCAACCTTTCTCTTCTTCCGTGTGACACCGTACTGAGTTCGGACCCCCGACGACCTCTCATTCATGAACCCTAGGATTACCAATCCGAACAACAACACATCCACTGGATAAACCGATACTCGAAATCTCAGTCCCTATGGGATCGATATTCTTTATTACTTGATGACATCCGTGCACTTACGAGCATTGAGCGTGAGTGCACACTTCGAGTCCTAGACGGTCTCCGTCGCGAGATTTGAGGTCGTGTTTGCGTGCATCAAGTTTTTACCGTCGTTGCCGGGGACTGATTGATTCGATATCAAATCAAGAAAGTGGATAGTTGGATCAGAGTTAGGTTAGATTTATTTACTTGCTTATTTTTATTTTATTTGAATTTTTCGATTTTCCATTTCTAGATTTAGTTTTTATTTTATTCTAGCAGTGATTCTCTATTTATTATTTACTCTTTGATTTGTTAGCTAGATTAGTCTATTTCTTGTTAGGTAATACTCCTAATTTTGTGGCTCGGTTCTTTGTATGCTTAGACGCCTAGGATCAAAAGGCCTGATTTCGATCGATTTAGAAATTGAATGAATCTATCATCATCGGAGAGCCGAACAGAAGAGGATGGAGGACCAAGCTGCATCCGAAGTGAATATAGGTAGCCGACCCTTGTGGGATTACGCAACTCCTAGTGCTAGAGGATTTAGGCCAAGTATAGCTGGACCATCCATTTCGACAAACAACTTTGAATTGAAGCCAACACTCATACATATGGTTCGGCAGAGTCAATTCGGGGGAGCTACGACTGAAGACCCGAACCGGCACCTGGAGACATTTTTGGAAATCTTCTCGACGATGAAGATAAATGGAGTCCCTGCGGACGCGATCTGCCTGAGCCTATTGCCGTTCTCATTGCGGGATAAGGCTAAGGCATAGCTTCACTCCCTGCCTTCAGGAAGCATTATTATATGGGAGCAATGTGAGCAGCAATTTTTGAACAAATACTTCCCACCAAGCAAAACTGCTCACATGCGCGATCTAATCACAAGCTTCTGTCAGAAGGAAGGGGAGTCCCTATTTGAAGCTTGGGATCGCTACAAGGGGCTACTTTACTAATGCCCCCACCATGGACTGGAAAGGTGGCTAGTGATCCACATCTTCTACAATGGGATCATGTACACCACAACGATGTCCCTCGATTCTGCCTTAGGATGAGCACTTATGAATAAGAGTATAGAGGAAGCAAAGGAGCCGATAGAAGAGGTGGCCCAGAACCACCATCAATGGGCTTCCGAACATTGTCATCTAGCTCCTACAGTGAGACAATATGCTGTCAACTCCATGGACCACCTAGCAGCAAGAATGGACGCGCTTAGCAAATGATTCGACTCTTTAAATTCTGCATCTGCATGTGCGACCATTGACTTTGGAGAAGGAGCAGCAGCGTATCAGGAGGACTACTATGGAGGGTAGGGTGGCTTAGAAGAGTAGATTGAGCATTGCGATGTGGTTGGGGACTACAATCAAAGGCCCAACAACCCATTCTCCAGTACTTACCACCCCGGATGGAAGAACCATCCAAACTTTTCCTATCAGAATAACTCGGGGAACTTCCAACCATCAGGAGGGTATGGGCATCTGCAGGGCAATGGGCAACAACGACACTAGAAGTTTAGGTTAGAATTGATGATGGAAGACTTCATTGCTGCCCAAATAAAGGCCAATGAAGAGTTCCGCCACCAACATCAGAAAACAGAGGAGTCACTCAGAGACTTGAAGGCCACTATTGATGGTCTTGCAAGTCACACAAGGATGTTAGAGACACAAGTGGCCCAGATAGCCCAAACCGTGTCGCAACATATGGATAATTCTCCGTCATTACCCGAGCTGAGTCAAGCTAAGGAGGAAGGAGTGTGCAACGAGATAGTAGCACAGTGAAACAGATTCGCCAAGGGGTGTGCATCCATGATTTCCACCCTATCAGACCAAGCTGAAATTGAAGTTAAAATTCCACCCCAGCTTGAGGACCCTGGTGAATTTGTTATCCCCTACTTGATTTATGGGGAAAGCTTCGATGAAGCGCTGTGTGACTTAGGATCATCAGTAAGTGTGATGCCCTACACATACTACTTGAAGATGAGACTGAATGGGCTCCAACCAGCAAATCTTGGTATTCGTGGGGGACGACTCAGTTAAGGAACCCATCGGCATGCTAGCACATGTGCCTGTGGTCTTCGAGAACTTCGTGATATATATAGATTTTATCATACTCGATATAGGACCATATCCCCAGAATCCCATCATCTTGGGAAGGCCCTTTCTGACAACTGCGGGGGTGTGCATAGATGTAAAGGCACACCAGATCTCCTTAGAGGTAGATGGGGAGATCATCCTCTTCAGCCTATCAGAGTGTAAAGCTCCCTACCTCGACGACTTTACTTTCAGCAGGATAAATCTGAGCCCACCGGATGTAGACACCGACACGGATGAATGGAGGTTCACAGAACCTCCAGAGCCAAGTTGATAATGGAGTGTGGTCGAGCTAAACGACCTTAAAAAATACGCTTCTTGGGAGGCAACCCAAGTTTAGTTTTTAGGTTTTCTTTTGATTGTATTGCATTCATTTGGTCAATTTGAAATTTGATTTCCATTTCGTTTAGCATTAGGAATAGAAAGAACTTGCTAGGTAAAAATAAGATCAATTTTTAGCTTACACAGCGAAGTGTGTGAGAAAATTCGTACCGTTGTGCACAAAAGGAGGGAAATAGGGGACACACAGCCTGGCCATGTGTTTTTGCATGATCGTGCCCGACTAACCTGAGGTGCACATGGCCTGGCTGTGTGTTTTCACACGGTCGTGTCGCGCGAGGTTAAAAAGGGCACACCATGCATTCTCGCCCCAAATGTGCTGTGTGTTTCGATTTTTCTTGCCCTAGCCATGTGGATCCTTCGTCCCCACCACCTAGAAGCTTTTCTAACCTTCAAAGAAGCCAAAAGAAGCAAGGATGAGGAGGACCAAGTAAGTGGTATCTCAATTCGAAGCTTCAGAGCGATGAGCAAGGAGAACCGATGCCCCTCAAGCTCCGGAGGAGGGTAAAGCTCTTCCAACCCTTCTTTTTCATAAAAATGAGCATAAGTATAGATATAACATGCTTTCTACTCGTAAAATCACTGCGACTAGGTATCTTGATGAAGATTTACTAGAGTCCTTAGGGTTGTTGGGTGACATTCAAGCCCTACTTGCAAAAATAGGGTGGGAGAGAGATAATGGGGATAAGACACCCAACCTACCCTAGGGTAGTTTTAAAGTTTTTAGGTTTCTTTAGAAGCTGAAGTTTTAACAGGTAGAGAGAGCGAAGAGGGTAGGATTACCTTTAGGATATTTAACATTGAGCATGAATGGACACTTCACCAATGGAACTCATGCTTTGGCTTGCCGAGTGGGGGAGAGAGAAGAACCCCTATCGGGTTCAACTCTCAAATCTTTTGGACTGAATTGATAGGAGAGCACGCTTACGACCCTTCTAGGGCTAAAGCATCATGCCTCCAAAACCCCATATTTCGATACCTCCACCGAATCATGGCAAGTACTATTTTTGGTTGTGGGGAGAGTGACGGTGTAGTGAGAGATGGCGAGCTACTTTGCCTATGGGACATGCTACAAGAAAGGAGTAGCAATGATGTAGGACCCCATTTCATTAGACACTTAGTGAAAATGGACAAAACAGCGAGAGGAGAGATTAATGTGGGGGACTTGCTTACCCACATTTGCCATAGGATGAGGTACAATTACACCACGCTAGATAGCATAGAGAGGAGCTCTAGGATCGACCTAGGAGTGTGTATGGCCATGAAGATGATGTTAGAACAATCAACCCATGTGATATGATTTTGATGTGTGGGGCAAAGGGTTTAAGTTAGGTTGTTATTGTTTTGATATGTGCGTTGGAGTCTTGCAGGACTTAGTAATTCGCACATGGAGCTTTGGCAAGTTTCACCAACTCACAACCTCGTTCTTGAGTCGGCGAAGGAGCATTGCAAAGTTGTGCACTTGATGCATCCGAGGGACCACCGGACAAGATGACTTGAAGCGAAGCCAAGGAAGCAGACTTCGAGGGCAAGAGATGCGAAGGAGCATTGTGAAGCCGTGCGCTTGATGCTGCCGAGGGACATGGCTGTGAACGAAGAGAGCTTCGGTGAGGGACTTCAAGTGAGATGAGAGAATGAGTGAAATGTAAGTAGCTCATTAGGTGAACTTGGCCGAATGGCTAAGTGTCGGAGGCTCGACCGAAAGGGTTGAGGTTTTACCCGACCGTCGGACGCTCAAACAGATGTGAAGTTTGAGGTTTACCCGGCATCAGTCGACTGCCATGTCATGGTAGTCATCGCTGTCAATCGGTGACTCGGGGTGTTAGTCGGTTTCATGCCATCGACCGGCCACGAGTTGGCGATCAACTATCAAGACCATCGATCCAGTCGCGAGGGTTTCGGGCATAG
This sequence comes from Wurfbainia villosa, assembly GCA_025175895.1. Lineage (NCBI taxonomy): Eukaryota > Viridiplantae > Streptophyta > Magnoliopsida > Zingiberales > Zingiberaceae > Wurfbainia > Wurfbainia villosa. The sequence continues at coordinate 53,010,985 of CM046002.1, forward strand.
AATGGTGATCAGTCGAGTGCTCTCTTCCGGCACTCGACTGTTAGCTCCATCAGTCGACTGATGTGAGAGCCATTGGATGAAATCCAACATGGAAGAAGCCGTTATTGGACAACGACTACAGGAGCAGTCGACTGATCATGACATCAGTCGACTGCCAGTGGCCAACGGGAAGAAAACAACATTCTCTATTTATAGAGAAGGTGTGGGCTTTTGGATGACTAATGTTTATGCTCTAACTGATCATCCAAGTGCCCTACAAGCTTCCAACTCTTTCTCTCGTTCTTATTTTAAATCTATTGTAAGAAAGAGTGTTTGTGTTGTAAGAAGGTTTACCTCTACCTTGCTTTGGCTAAAGGGAGAGACCATATTGGATTGGTTTCGGAGTGATTCACCGAAGACGAATCGGACCGTGGATTAGCGGCATAAGGCCGTGAACCACGTTATACCTTGTGTTAGCATTGCTCTTTACTTTGTGTTGTTCTTAATTGTTTTAGTTTTATATTTCTGCTTGCGCTAATCACATTTGTAGACGAGTAATTAAGAGCAAATTCCACCGTACAAAGAAAGAGGTCTATTCACCCCCCTCTAGCCGGCCACCTACGCTCCAACAAGTGGTATCAGAGCCAAGTCACTTGTCACCGGACTAACCGCTGCAATAAGCACAACAAATACAATGGCCGGCTCCAACATTGATCCACTGAAGTTTGAAGGAGAATTCGCTTTGTGGAAAAAGTGAATGGAGATATTCTTCGAGACCAATTTTGATATAATGCTCACTATGGAAAACGGCTTCGAAGTTCCTAGGGATGAAGAGGGGGAGCCACTAGAGAAGTCAAGGTGGACAAAGAAACAAAGGGAGGAGCACTTGGTGAATTCAAAGGCCAAGCACCATTTATTCAATGTGCTTCCTCAACAAGAGATCAACCGGATTGGGGAGTGCTCAAGTGCCAAGGAGATGTGGGAGAGATTGGTTTAACTCCATGAAGGCACCTCGGAGGCCAAGCTTGCAAGAAGAGACCTCCTCCACTCCCAACTAACAAATATCAAACTTGAAAAGAGAGAAAAGGTAACCTCATTACACTCTCGTTTTAAAGAAATTTTAATTGGACTAATGAGTGTAGGAGAAAAACTTTCCAACCGGGATATGATAATGAAGGCTATAGATGCCTTTCCCCGGTTATCGAAATGGAGCTCAATGGTAGACTCCTTCTACATCTCAAAGAACCTAGAAGTTAGCACCTTAGAGGAGTTCTTCTCAACCATGGAGCTCCACGAAACAAGGCTTGAAGGAGTAATTGAAGATTCAAGCATCAAGCCATCAAGGGGAGTGACACTAGTAGCCAACAAGGGGAAGAAGAAGATAGAGACTCCCTCCTCCTCCGATGAAGCATCCTCCTCATCCTCCATGAATAGAAATGAAGATGCTTATATGGTAAGGAAGGTGTTAGTAATATATGAGAGATGTCTTAAGACAATCGCCTTATATTTGAACCATTTATATGATAAATGAAGATTCACTATTTGAGTATACATGTTTTCATGTATTTGATTGGATCTTAAACTCATTTATTGAATATCCAAGATACGATTCACAGCATGAGAGAATTTGTGATTGGATCACAACTAGTGAGTATCTCTACATGTGTAATTGTGATGTATCGGAATTATCCCTAGTCAATGAATTGATGGATTTGAATACCATCAATTCTGTCAAGACTAGCACGAGGTATACTCCTTGGTGTATCCAAGCAGTTGATTCTCACTTGCTGGAGACATTGTGATGTCCGGAGTTAATCGTGGATGCTAGTTATGGTAACTAGTTCATTGGAGTGACCAGCTGTAAAACTTCATATGGTTCTCTACATATATAGATATGTCAATCCTCTTTGGTCGGCGCAACATCCTCCACCAAGCTATCCAGTTTTCAGGACAGCTTGTTTCCTTCGTGTCGGAGCGTCGTTTGGACGATGTTTGTGTTAGTGAAAGCCCTAGAACCAGTCATGTGATGATTGTTGTATGGACTTTATTGTATCATATTCCTATTTATAAAGGCATGGTTATTATATTTACTTGTATTGGTGCCAAATAACTAAATATAATAATGTCCTTGAGTAGTAGGTTCTTATCTATATCAATCGATTGGTTGAATCGATAATGAGATGATATAGAGAACACTACTCTTAATCATTCCTAGTTGAGTATTAACATTCAGGGACAATGTTAATGCGTAGAGACTAGCATGTAGGTCAACACGATGACTTGATCTCACAAGTCATGGATATGAGATATCAAGTTGACACATGGGTATGCATTGGAGAATGTATACTGAATGACCCGCCATGAGAAAGTATCATGGATTGTTATATGAGTGTCATATACTTTCTCATGTGGCTATTACTATGACTATTAGTCCTTAGACCTGAAGTCACCATGGTTCCCTACATAAGGAGTTGCATACTTTAGCTTCATCAAACATGACCCGTAAATGGGTGGACTATAAAGGCGATTAATGGGTATGTAACAAATTATACGGAGGGATGTGAGTGATGTAGATGAGATCTATCCCTCCTATCTGACGGGGGTGACATCGATATTCTTGATAGAGTGAGACCACGAAGTTCATGGCCATGCCCAAATGAGTCAATATGAGATATTGAGCTCATTTGATTAGAGTGAGTCTACTTGGAGTTCAAGATATAGATTGTATCGAGGATGACACGGTCTATGCCTCAATTGGTCAATCTAGATGTCAAGGATAGAGGGACATTGTCACATATTGTGAGAGTCACAATTAGTAGTCACAAAGGTGATGTTGGAGCTAAACATTCTTGTAACTTGGGTAGCAATGATGTGTTGCTAGATATCGCTCATTGCTTATGTTCCTAAATCAGTTTAGGGACATTACCAACATTACAAGAACCTATAGGGTCACACACAAAGGGTAATTAGATGGAGATTTGGTTCATATGATGAACCATGAGGATTAGGTTCATGGGATGAACCAAATTGGATTAAGAGTAATCCTAATTAGACTAATTGAGTTGGACTCAATTTGATTCAAGTGTTGAACGAGTCTAATTTAGATTTGATTCATCAAATCAATTTAAATTAATGAATAGAGATTCATTAAATTAAAATTGACTTGAATCAAATGGTTGGATTTGATCAACCATGGGAGATAAGAGGTTAAGTTTGACTTGACTTGAGAGGGAAGATGAAAGGTCAAGTTTGACTTGACCAAATGCCATGTCATGATGATGACTTGGCATGGCTAGACAATGATGATGTTCCACATCATCATTGAATTATCATGTGTTGCCACCTCATGAGGGAGACCAAGAGCCATTGGCTCTTGGAGTTACATGCATGCATGTAACTCCCAAGCCTTGAAGTGGCCGGCCACCATTCCATTAGATGTGAATTCATTTTTGTGAGTTACTACAACTTCATCTTCCTCCTTGGATCATCCTCTCAAGCTCCCCCTCCTCCTTTGCCGAACCATCCATAGGGTGCTAGCACACTCAAGGGTGTGTTTTCTCCACCTATTGCTTGTGTGGATACCAATAGAGGAGTGTACACTTGACACTCTAGAGTTCCGGCAAGCTATTTGGACGAGCGGGATTTGCGAAGGGCGTCGCATCGAGGGTAACTTCTTATCATGTAGATCTAGAGTAGATCTAAAGGTATCAAACACATACATGTTAGTTTTATTTTTTATACTTCGCACAGATCCGTGGCCGGGGCTTCCGAGGTTTCCGCAACGCAAAAAGCGGTTTTTACGGCTCGGAAAACCCAACAGTAGTATCAAAGCCACGTGCTAAGCATATATGTGTTTCATTTTTGTAGTTTTTATATTAGATATAAAAATTACAGATTTTTATGTTTCTGTAAATTTCCTATTTTTATAGAATTTTTGGATATTTTTCTCGAAGAGTCGAAGCAACGAGTGTTGGGACACTTGTAGGCTTCAACCATCGAGAAAAACTCTCCGAAACGGCGAGTTCTCGCTTTTGGTTTTTGGAACAGCGACTTAAGTCACTGTAAGTTCATAGTAGGGACACTCGCAAAGTTTATTTTGCGAGTAGGGGGCTGCCCCTATCCCCTAAAAGGGCCTTGTCCTGCGATCGCGCCCGAAAACCGCTTAGCGAGACCGTTACGGAGAGGTGACTCATAAAATTGAAAAATAAGCAGGAAAAATTTTAGAATTTTTTTGTAAAAATACATAATTTATAATTATTTATAATTATGTGATTGTCATGGCCCAAGAACCCCAATTTGATTGGACATTAATGTGTTATAATTCATAATACGGCCTGCGTGCCATTTTTGTGGTTGTGCGTGTTGTATAGTGTATGCGACCTACGCGTCGATCCTCTTCTTTTTAAATTATAGTTGTAAATAGTTTTAGACTCGAATGTAACTCGAGTTTCATATTTGTAATGTACAAAATGGAGCGGTGGAAAGTCCACTTGTAGACGAAGTTACGAGAAGGGTGCCGACGACACATGGCGGTCAAAGGAAGCGCTTGGAGAAGCCGCTAGCCCTAGGTTGACCATCCGATCTTCTCATTGGCTTGAGAAGATCGTAGTAGGGCCATGACCACATCACAGTTGATTATATATATATATATATATGTTTGATTTTGCTTGTATGTATGTGATGCATGCTAGTAGAATAATGCTTGTATGTATATGATGCATTCTAGGATAATTTTTTTGTATGTATATGATGCATGCTAGAATAATGTATGTATGTATGTGATGCATGCTAATATAGTATAATAAAGGTCTTAATGTGTATATGATACACATTACAATTAGATTAGATCTTAAATCGAATCAACTCGTAAATGCCTACCAGGTCCTTGATAGCCATCACTACCTCGATCATTTGTAGTTGTTAAATCTGCCAAAGCAGAGCAACGCATATTATCTTGGTAGGGTCTGGAGGGACAATCTTGGTCCCGCCTATCACGACTTGGGTTAGAGTAAGCTTAATTAGATTGAGTAAAACTAGTTAACTCAATTGGATCGAGTAGAACTATAGGCATATTCCAACCGTTGGAAAGATAGGATAAGATCACATTTAGACTAAATCTTGGGCGATTTCGCCAAAGCTAACTCAAGGTCTTTTGTAAATGTGGGTCTTGATCCTATAAACAAGAGTTGCATAGAGATGTAATCAGTAATGTGTTACCCACTGATCGTACTAAGTCTTGGGTGATTTAGCTAAAGCTAACTCAAGGCTTAGTAAGATGTGGATCTTGTCCCGCAAGAATTATAGCTAGTTTGTATGAATCTAGTAATGTGGTTTGACCACATCCATAACTCGATTCTACAAAATTCCTATAATTCAGTGGGAGCATCATTTGATTAAAGGCTTAATTAAATGATAAAAGGAATATGATTTTAAATCTCTGCATTGTATGTTGTAGATTACTATGTCGACAAACACGAACACTCTCTCTCTGCGTTCTGTCATTGAGAAGGACAAGCTCAATGGAGCAAATTTCTTGGACTGGTACAGGAACCTGAGAATCGTTCTCACCCAAGAAAGAAAACTGTACATCCTGGAGCATCCCATTCCGGAGGCACCATCTGCCACTGCCTCGCGAGCTGACAAAGATGCTTACAAGAAGCATCAAGATGATGCATTAGATGTGTCATGTCTAATGCTCGCGACCATGAACTCCGAGCTTCAGAAGCAACACGAGTTCATGAATGCTTATGATATGGTTGAACATCTTCGTCAACTATATCAAGGACAAGTAAGGCACGAGAGATATGAAGTCTCTAAGGCATTGTTTGGTTCTAAAATGCAAGATGGGACTCCTGTAGGTCCTTATGTACTCAAGATGATTGGGTACGTAGAAAACCTACAGAGATTGGGATTCCCCCTTGGCCAAGAGCTGGCCATTGACTTGATCTTGCAGTCTTTGCCGCAAAGCTACAATCAATTTGTCATGAATTACAACATGAATGAAATTGATAAGCCACTGCCTGAGATCCTCAGTATGTTGAGAACTGCTGAGCTCAACCTTAAGAAGGAAAAATCTGATGCCATTTTGATGGTGCAAAAGAAGAAAGGCAAGGGCAAGCCTAAAGGTAAGGGAAAGTCCCAAGCCAAGGGTAAAGGCAAGGAACTGAAACCCAAAGGAGGGGTGGCTAAGGAAGGGGCTTGCTTCCACTGCAATGAAGCTAGACACTGGAAGTATAACTGCAAGGCATACCTGGAAGATCTTAAGAAGAAGAGAAGTGAGACTTCTACTTCAAGTATTAATGTTATAGAAGTCAATCTATCTATTTCTTCATCATGGGTATTAGATACCGGATGTGCATCTCACATTTGTACCAATGTGCAGGCACTGAGAAATAGCAGCGCATTGACAAAGGGCGAGGTGGACCTATGAGTAGGCAATCGAGCAAGGGTTGCTGCTGTTGCTGTAGGAACTTATGATCTATCGCTGCCCTCTGGGCTTGTACTAGAATTAGATGAATATTGTTATGTGCCTGCCTTAACTAAGAACATCATTTCAGTTTCTTGTTTGGACAAGAAAGGATTTACATTTGTAATAAAGAACAAACGTTGTTCAGTTTATTTAAATGATATGTTCTATTGTAGTGCACCTCTAATGAATGGACTCTACTTTCTAGACTTAGAGAGCCCTATCTATAACATAAGTACCAAAAGGTTCAAGTCAAATGAGTTGAACCAAACTTATCTATGACATTGTCGCTTAGGTCACATAAATGAGAGTCGCTTATCTATGCTCCATAAGGATGGGCTGCTAGACTCATTTGATTTTGAATCATATGAGACATGCGAGTCTTGCCTTTTAGGCAAGATGACCAAGACTCCCTTTAGTGGACACAGTGAAAGAGCAACAGACTTGTTAGGACTTATACATAGTGATGTATGTGGCCCTTTCAATGTTGTTGCTAGAGGTGGTTACAGGTACTTCATTACATTTACTGATGACTTCAGTAGATATGGTTATGTGTATCTTATGACACATAAATCAGAATCCTTTGAAAAGTTCAAAGAATTCAAGAATGAAGTACAAAACCAGCTTGGCAAGAGTATTAAGATACTTCGATCAGATCGAGGTGGTGAATACCTTAGCCATGAGTTTCGTGACTATCTAGCTTAGTGTGGGATTCTATCCCAACTCACTCCTCCTAGAATACTACAGTGAAATGGTGTATTCGAAAGGAGGAATCGTACCATATTAGATATGGTATGATCTATGATGAGTCACACAGATCTTCCTATATCCTTTTGGGATATGCTCTAGACACAACAGCCTTTACCCTTAACCGTGTACCATCCAAGGCTGTGATAAAGACACCATATACGATATGGACAGGGAGAAATCCCAAGATGTCTTTCATGAGGATTTAGGGTTGTGAGGCAAACGTTCGACGTCAAGTCTCAGTCAGCACAAAGTCCCAGTCAGCACAAAGTGTTTGTATCAAAGACTGGGATTTTTCTAGAAACGGATTTTGTTTTTTGAAAAACTAGTGGGAGTACGTTCGATCTTGAAAAAATTCAAGATAAGGACCATAGCATTGAGGCCACAATGGAGGTTGAATAGGAATCACAAAGTGTTGTGGGTTATGAGATTGTTGCACAAAGAGTTGTGGAACAACCACCTGTTCATGTAGACCTACCTCTTCGCAGGTCTGATAGGGTACGTCGTCAGCCTGAGATATATTCATTTCTCTTGTTTGACCATGATGACGTTATGCTAATTGAGAATGAGCCTACCTCCTATCAGGAAGCTGTGATGAGTTCGGATTCTGAGAAATGGCTAGAGGCCATGAGATCTGAGATGGAATGCATGTACACCAGCCAAGTATGGACTTTGGTTGATCCACCTGAAGGGGTCAAACCCATTGGGTGTAAGTGGGTCTTAAGGAGAAAGACTGACATGGATGGACTTACACATACCTATAAGGGCCGATTGGTGGCTAAAGGTTTCAAGCAAAATCATGGTATTGACTATGATGAAACCTTTTCTCTAGTGGCGATGTTTAAGTCCATTCGGATCTTGCTTGCTTTTGCAGCATACCACGATTATGAGATCTGGCAGATGGATGTCAAAACCGCATTTCTGAATGGAAACTTACTCGAGGATGTGTACATGACACAACCTGAGGGTTGAAGATCCACAACATACTGGGAAAGTATGCAATATGCAAAGGTCTATTTATGGGCTAAAGCAAGTCTCTCGGAGCTAGAATCTTCGATTCAATTATGTGATCAAACAGTTTGGTTTCATCAAGAATGAAGATGAACCCTGTGTCTACAAGAGAGTTAATGGGAACACAGTTGTCTTCCTTGTATTGTATGTGGATGGCATACTAATCATTGGGAATGACATCCCTTCGCTATAGTCTGTGAAGACTTGGCTGGGGACGTGCTTCTCAATGAAGGACTTAGGTGAAACAACCTGTATTCTATGCATCAAGATCTATAGAGATAGATCTAAGAGACTGCTTGGCCTAAGTCAGAGTACATACATTGACACGGTATTACTATGGTTTGCCATGCAGAATTCCAAGAAGGGACTTCTGCCGATGTCACATGGTGTGAGTCTTTCGAAGACTCAAAGTCCCTCTTCTAGAGAGGAGACAGACTGCATGGATAAGATCCCTTACGCATCTGCTATAGGATCTATCATGTACGCCATGCTGTGTACTCATCCTGATGTCTCGTATGCTTTGAGCATGACGAGTAGATACCAGTCAGATCTAGGTGAGCGTCACTGGATAGCAGTCAAGAATATTCTTAAGTACTTGAGAAGGACTAAAGAATATTTCTTGATATTTGGAGGCGATGAGGAGCTAGCTGTAAAGGGTTACAGAGATGCCAGCTTCCAAACTGACCAGGATGATTATAGATCGCAGTCAGGGTTCGTGTTTTGCTTGAATGGTGGCGCTGTGAGCTTGAAGAGTTCGAAGCAAGACACAATTGCTGATTCTACAATGGTCGAGTATATTGTGATCCGAGGCGAGAGGAGGCGCTTTGATCCGCAAGTTCATTACTGAGCTTGGGGTGGTTCCTAGCATAGCAGATCCCATAGAGCTCTATTGTGAACCCAATGGAGAGATTGCACAGGCTAAGGAACCTTGCTCACACCAGCGGACCAAACATATACTACGACGCTTCCATCTCATTCGAGAGATTATCGATAGAGGAGATGTGAAGATTTGCAGAGTACCCACAGAGGCTAACATCCAAGATCCCTTGACCAAGGCTTTGGCACAGAAAAAGCATGATGGTCACACTAGGTCATTGGGTATTAGATACTATGGTGATTGACACTAGTGCTAGTGGGAGATTATTAGTGAAAGCCCTAGAGCCAGTCATGTGATGATTATTGTATGGACTTTATTGTATCATATTCCTATTTATAAAGGCATGGTTATTATATTTACTTGTATTGGTGCCAAATAACTAAATATAATAATGTCCTTGAGTAGTAGGTTCTTATCTATATCAATCGATTGGTTGAATCGATAATGAGATGATATAGAGAACACTACTCTTAATCATTCCTAGTCGAGTATTAACATTCAGGGACATTGTTAATGCGTAGAGACTAGCATGTAGGTCAACACGATGACTTGATCTCATAAGTCATGGATATGAGATATCAAGTTGACACATGGGTATGCATTGGAGAATGTATACTGAATGACCTGCCATGAGAAAGTATCATGGATCGTTATATGAGTGTCATATACTTTCTCATGTGGCTATTACTATGACTATTAGTCCTTAGACCTGAAGTCACCATAGTTCCCTACATAAGGAGTTGCATACTTTGGCTTCGTCAAACGTCACCCGTAAATGGGTGGACTATAAAGGCGATTACTGGGTATGTAATAAATTATGCGGAGGGATGTGAGTGATGTAGATGGGATCTATCCCTCCTATATGACGGGGGTGACATCGATATTCTTGATAGAGTGAGACCACGAAGTGCATGACCATGCCCAAATGAGTCAATATGAGATATTGAGCTCATTTGACTAGAGTGAGTCTACTTGGAGTCAAAGATATAGATTGTACGGAGGATGACACGGTCTATGCCTCAATTGGGCAATCTAGATGTCAAGGATAGAGGGACACTGTCACATATTGTGAGAGTCACAATTAGATGCCATGTCATGATGATGACTTGGCATGGTCGGCCAATGATGATGTTCCACATCATCATTGACTTATCATGTGGTGCCACCTCATGAGGGAGACCAAGAGCCATTGGCTCTTGGAGTTACATGCATGCATGTAACTCCCAAGCCTTGAAGTGGCCGGCCACCATTCCATTAGATGTGAATTCATTTTTGTGAGTTACTACAACTTCATCTTCCTCCTTGGATCATCCTCTCAAGCTCCCCCTCCTCCTTGGCCGAACCATCCATAGGGTGCTAGCACACTCAAGGGTGTGTTTTCTCCACCTATTGCTTGTGTGGATACCAATAGAGGAGTGTACACTTGACACTCTAGAGTTCCTACAAGCTATTTGGACGAGCGGGATTTGCGAAGGGCATCGCATCGAGGGTAATTTCTTATCATGTAGATCTAGAGTAGATCTAAAGGTATCAAACATATACATGTTAGTTTTATTTTTTATACTTTGCACGGATCCGTGGTCGGGGCTTCCAAGGTTTTCGCAACGCAAAAAGCGGTTTTTGCGGCTCGAAAAACCCAACAGTGGTAACAGAGCCACGTGCGAAGCATGTATGTGTTTCATTTTTGTAGTTTTTATATTAGATATAAAAATTACAGATTTTTATGTTTCTGTAAATTTCCTATTTTTATAGAATTTTTGGGTATTTTTCTCGAAGAGTCGAAGCAACGAGTTTTGGGACACTTGTAGGCTTCAACCATCGAGAAAAACTCTCCAAAACGGCGAGTTCTCGCTTTTGGTTTTTGGGACAACGACTTAAGTCACTGTAAGATCATAATAAGGACACTCGCAAAGTTTATTTTGCGAGTAGGGGCACTGCCCCTATCCCCTATAGGGGCCTTGTCCCGCGATCGCGCCTGGAAACCGCTTAGTAGGACCGTTTCAGAGAGGTGACTCATAAAATTGAAAAAAATTAGGAAAAATTATAGAATTTTTTTTTCAAAAATACATAATTTAGAATTATGTATAATTCTGTGATTGTCATGGCCCAAGAACCCCAATTTGATTGGACGTTAATGTGTTGTAATTCATAATACGGCCTGCGTGCCGTTTTTGTGGTTGTGCATGTTGTATAGTGTATGCGACCTGTGCGTCCTGCCTCTTCGTTTGAAATTCTAGTTGTAAATAGTTTTAGACTCGAATGTAACTCGAGTTTCATCTTTGAAATGTACAAAATGGAGTGGTGGAAAGTCCACTTATAGACGAAGTTACGAGAAGCGTGCCGACGACACATGGCGGTCAAAGGAAGTGCTTGGAGAAGCCGCTAGCCCTTGGTTGACCGTCCGATCTTCTCATTGGCTTGAGAAGATCGTAGTATAGTACGGCCATGACCACATCACAGTTGATTATATATATATATATATATATATATATATATATATATATATATATATATATATATATATATATATATTTGATTTTGCTTGTATGTTTGTGATGCATGCTAGTAGAATAATGCTTGTATGTATATGATGCATGCTAGGATAATTTTCTTGTATGTATATGATGCATGCTAGAATAATGTATGTATGTATGTGATGCATGCTAATATAGGATAATAAAGGCCTTAATGCATATATGATACACATTACGATTAGATTAGATCTTAATCGAATCAACTCGTAAATGCCTACCAAGTCCTTGATACCCATCACTACCTCGATCATTTGTAGTTGTTGAATCTTCCAAAGCAGAGCAACGCATATTATCTTGGTAGGGTGCGGAGGGATAATCTTGGTCCTGCCTATCATGGCTTGGGTTAGAGTAAGCTCAATTAGATTGAGTAAAACTAGTTAACTCAATTGGATCGAGTAGAACTATAGGCATATTCCAACCGTTGGAAAGATATGATAAGATCACATT